>CP116447.1:16163140-16763140 GCA_028216015.1 Quercus dentata | reverse complement strand
GACGTCTTTTTACATTTCCCATAAAAGTGATGTCAAAATTTTCCTAAAATTGTTTATTAACAAATTCTCTAAGAGCACCCATTAACAAGACTCATTATATATTTTTTTAATTATGTTCAAAATCTATTTTATATTTAAGCACTTCATTTGAATATTATCAAATCATATTTTCATTAAATGTTAGAATAGATGGTTCCATATTCAAAGTCATTGTCAATCATAGTAAAAGCTTATTATAATTATTATACCTATCATAATTATCAGATTTCATATTCATACAAAAATAAAAGAGATAAACAATCATATTTTGATAAAATATATTGTGTATGACATGAATTAATCACTAGTTAATTTATTATTTTGGGTAAATAAAAATTTTTAAAGCACACTTTTTTATTATAGATATTGTAGTGCTTGTATAAAACTTAACAAAACTCCAATATACAAAAGCTCAACCATGTATTGCGGGAAAAATAATGGGCTCCTTTAAATTATTCAATATTGTGATTTTACTATATTAGTGGGCTTTAAATTTTTTTGAGAATAAACGGCAGAATGGGCTTCTTTTAAATTTAAAAAATAGATTGGGCCGGTTTCCAGCTTCCTCTTAAAAAGATTTATTGTGACAACATTTTAGTTGTTATGCTGGACATTTTAGCCGTTGCCTTCTTTTTTTTTTTTTTTTGGGTAGTCAAATCAAGATATTTTTAGTCGCATGCGGCTGCTCTAAGCTGGACACTACAACAGCTATCTTTCATCACTTTTACCATTATTCCACAAAACTCATCTACTATTCCTGAAAGAAAGAGAAACTATGGCGGAAGGAGCTTTGTTCGGTCTTGCAGGGGAAGTCCTTGAACTGCTGGGCTCTCTCGTTGTCCCAGAGGTCAAACTGGCCTCTGGTGTCAAAACTGAAATTGAAAATCTAAAGAGCAGTCTCCACGATCCAGGCTGTGCTTCTAGATGCAGAAAAGCGGAGTTCTCATAGCTATCAGATCAAAGACTGGCTCAGTAAGCTCAAAGATGTCCTCCATGATGCTGATGACTTGCTGGATGATTTCTCCACCCAAGTTTTGCGCCAAAAAGTGATGTCTGGAAACAAAATGAAAAAGGAGGTACGCATTTTCTTTTCAAGTTCAAACCAACTTGCTTTTAGTCTTAAAATGGGTCATGAATTAAAGGCAATTAGGAAGAGACTAAATGCCATTGCAGATAATAGGGTGAAGTTCAATCTTACCGAAAACTGCAATGAGCCACAAGTCATAAAAAATCCTAATTGAGAAATGTTATCGTAATATTTTCACAATAAATTTTAAATTTTAAGTAGCAGATTGTTATTAGTTAATATTGGTTAGTAAAAAAATAATTTTAGTTGTGAGTTCAAATTAAAACTAGTAACAACTTTCCACCTAAATTTTGTTATGAAAATATTGCAAAAAATGTTGTGAACGTAACATTTCTCATAATAAATTTTACACAGTAATTTGTTATTGGTTCTCATTTGAACCTACTAATGACATTATTATTTTTCTTATCTACCATTAACAACTTGTCATATAGACTTTATTATGAAATTTTTGTAAAAATGTTATGTCCATAACTTGCATTAAGAGAGATAATTAAAACAAAAAATTCACTTATATATATATATATATATCTTGTCATTTTTTGGTAATTTACAACTCAAACCTCCACTTTTATAAGTGTTAGCCAAACACTCAGTTTTTTCAAAAAGCACTTTTTAACAGTTTTTACCAAACACTCAGCTTTTTAAAAATGCACTTTTTCATTATGCATTTTTTGTAAACTCCACTTTTTCATTATGCACTTTCACAAAAAGCTGAACCAAACTCACCCTTATTCTTTTGTACTCAAAGATGAAGTTATTGGGAGAGAGAATGATAAGGAAAAGATTATGAAACGTCTTTTTGATGACAATGTTGCAGAGAATATTTCTATCATTCCAATAATTGGTATCGGAGGATTGGGCAAGACATTTTGTACTCAAAGATGAAGTTATTGGGAGAGAGAATGATAAGGAAAAGATTATGAAACGTCTTTTTGATGACAATGTTGTAGAGAATATTTCTATCATTCCAATAGTTGGTATCGGAGGATTGGGCAAGACAACACTAGCTCAGTTGGTATACAATGATGAAGATGTTCAAACAAAATTTGAGATAAAACTTTGGGTTTGTATCTCTGATATCTTTAATGTACAACGGATTGTTAAAGAAATTGTAGAACAGTTGACAAAGAGGAAGCATGAAGAAAGCCTTGAGATTTTACAAAATCACCTTCGAGAAAAAATTAATGGAAAAAAATACTTCATTGTCTTGGATGATTTGTGGAATGAGGACAAGAATAAATGGATTCCTATAAAAAATTTATTAATGGGGGGTGCAAGGGGAAGTAGGATAGTGGTAACTACTCGCTCGATAAAGGTAGCGAAGATAATAGGTACAACTACACCTCATGAGCTTAAAGGCTTAGATCCAAAAAAGGCTTGGTCATTGTTTGCAAAAATGGCATTTAAAGAAGGTAAGGAACCAGAAAACCAAACCTTAGTAACCCTAGGAAAATAGATAGTTGGAAAGTGTTTTGGGGTGCCTCTCGCTATAAGAACAATAGGAAGCTTATTGTATGATAAAACCACTGAAATTGAGTGGCAATCTTTTTTGGATGATGAACTCTCAAAAATAACTCAACAAGAAAATGACATTTCATTAACTCTTAAGTTGAGTTATGATCACATTCCATCACATTTGAAGCAATGTTTTGCTTATTGTAGATTATTTCCAAAAGATTATAAGATTTATGTAAATAAACTTATTGATCTTTGGATAGCATAAGACTTTATTGTGTTAGAAGGTTCAAGGCAACGTTTTGTGGATAATGGTAGAAAATATTTTATGGAATTACTTTGGAGGTCGTTCTTTCAAGATGTAAAAAATGATGATTTGGGCAATATAGAATCATGTAAGATGCATGATCTTGCAATTCTTGTGTCTGGAACTGAAAGTGCTATATTAAATTCAAGTGGGGAAAATGTTATTGAAAAAGTTCATCATGTATCATTTTATCTAGTGGATTCACCTAGACAATTTTTGATCCCCGTGGCTAATAAAAGGAAGATACGAACAATTCTTGCAGCTAGTGTAGGAAGAAAGTTGGGTAACTTAACTTGTGATGCACTCATTTCAAATCTCAATTATTTACGCACATTAGATTTGAGTTGTTTAGGACTACATGTAGTGCCCCATTCAATTGGGGAATTGAATCATTTAAGATATCTTGATGTTTCTGAAAATAAACATATTGCAGTTCTCCCTAATTCCATTACCAAGTTTCTAAATTTGCAGAATATTTGAAACTTTATTCTTGTTATTCACTTAAAGAATTACCGCGGGGCCTTAAGAAGTTGATCAATCTTAGGCATTTAGACGTTAGTGATTGTGTCAAATTGACGCATATGCCCCTTGGACTTGGGCATCTTATTTCTCTTGAGATACTAACATGGTTCGTCGTGAGGCAAGGGGGTTCCAAGGCCAAGTCCGGTGGTGGGCTAAGTGAATTGAAGGAGCTGAGCAATTTGGGAGAAAGTCTACTCATTGTAAATTTGGGACATGGAAAAGATGACATGGTGGAATGTAAAGCCACAAATATGAAGCAGAAACAACATCTTCAAGAGCTGCGATTACAGTGGAATAAAAGAGAAACTAAATGTTATGATGATGAGTCACCTTTGGAAGGGCTCCAGCCACATCCAAATCTTAAACGGTTGAAATTGTGGTATTATATGAGTGTGAGAATTCCAAGTTGGATCTCTTCTCTCACTAATCTTGTTCATTTTAAATTACAATGGAATAGGAGATTGCAGCACCTCCCACCGTTAAATCAACTCCCTTTCCTCAAGGATGTCACTCTTTGGGATATGGAAGCACTTGAATACATTTGGATAGATGAAGATAGTGTTAGTAACGTGTTGGGTGCTTCCTCTTCTTCTTCTTCAAAAACACCATTCTTCCCATCCTTATCTTTTCTTCAATTGATCAATTGCCGAAAAACGAAGGGATGGTGGAGGAATTCAAATGATGATGATGATAATGAGCCACACCATCTCTTACTTCCATCATTTCCTCCTTCTCTTTCGGAATTAGAGATTCGGGGTTGCCAAAACCTAACTTCCATGCCCCCGATTCCCGATCTCATTGGGTCACATATTTCTGGTTGTCCCTACTTACGACTACGAAGCAAATAGTGAAGATTGTCCCAAATAATCCAACAAGAAAAAACAATTTATTCAGGTATGCATCTATCCATCTATCTTTTTATAATCCCAAATTCAAAATCAACTACTGGTTTTTTTAGGGTTTTTATATTTTGAACAACTTCTAAAACTATTGAACTTCATTCTTTTCAATCTTTTTTCTTTTTCTTGTCTATAAACTGTTAATTGAACAAGAAAAATTATGATAATGTAATCCATCCCTTTTTTTTTTTAAAAAAAAACATTTCTCTTAATTCTAATAATTTATATCTTTGTACCTAAGTGCATGGTTGCTTTTTAATTGTTGCAGAATCTGATTTAGATTTAGATTTAGAGTCGGTGTTGGTGTCGGTTTGTTCACTTCAAGAGGGGGAATTAGCTTGTTGTTCAGGTATTTCATTGGTTTACCCTCTTCTTTTTTTCTTTTTTCTTTTTTGAGTCATTTGAACTATTGATCTATAAAAAATAACTAATGGTTTAATTACTGTTTTTGATGGGATAATTGCTAAATGAATTCTTTCTTTTCTCAAAATTTTTTTTTTTAATTTTATTTTGGAGACTTTGTTTTAGTCAAAAGCAGAACAAAGATTGAGGTCTACCAATGCAAACATTCACAAATCATATTTATCTGAGTTGTGCATTTCTTATCTCCTAATAATTAAATACTTCTAATTAGATGTTAAACATTTTGAACAAAACCATTGGTGCTTTCAATTTTCTTTCTTCTTTATCTGTTTTTATACATTAGATTTCTAATGCTCAGAGCATCACACAGTCACAATTTTTTTGGTTTCCTCTACCTCCAACAGCCACTTACATCCTTTCTTTCGTCTCCAAGTATTTCAAAACGAAAAATCCTACCCTTTTTTTTATTCTTCCTTCTCATCATTGTCCTGCAAGAAATGGAAAAGTTCTAATTTTTTAATGCACACTTCATGTACTTTATTTTTTGGTTCTTGTGCTAAAACAAACGGTTCATAACACTTCATTATGTGTGTAAATGACACTGTGTATCCAAGTACTAGAGAGTAAAGAATGGGTCTAATCTGTTTAGTTGCTTACAATTTATGGATAGATTGGATTGCACTTTTTTTTTTTTTTTTTTAATATTACTGCAAATAACAATTACAAATTAATTTTTTTTATAACTTGAATACTAAGACTTGAGGATACCTCATTTTGCTTATGTTTTCCCCCTTTGAGGTTTGTCATATTTTGGAGAACTTCTTAGTCATTTGACTTCTTATGCAGAACCAAGTGATGCAGAACCAGCTGAGGCAAAGAACAAGCTTGGGTACAAAATTCGGACCCTATTCAAAAACTGCAATTGTGCAACAGGTCAAGAACTCAGTGGTAATCATTTGTTTCCCTTTTTTCCCATCAAAACTTTAATAAGACACATGATTTCTTCACATTATTAGGAGAATAAAAAAGGATAACTGTTCTATCATTTGTTCTTTTATTCTAATGATCTATTTCTTTTTATCTAAACTTGTGTTAATGAAATGACATATATGGTTGTTTGTTCATAATTGCAAAATCATAGCAAATTTCTTAGAACTTTGAAGGGAGGACTTGACCAGGCAATTAACACTGCAGGAATTTGCTTACTAAACCACTATTTTGATGGTTAACTTTTTTTTTTTTTTTTTTTTTTTTTGGGGATGAAAGTTTCCAACATATATCTACTAAATGCTTTTCATGAGATGATTAAACCAAAATACTCCTCATATGTTTGTTGCATACTTGCTTTAAAAACTCAAAAAAGAACAAGGGAATGATTGAATGAACCTAAACTGTTCATACATGCACTAGTTTAAAGATAGTTTGAATTGAATTTTTATCTGATAATAGAATACAATTACAAATTGTGGTTTAACTACTTTAGGTATCTTGCTTTTTATGCGTAAGCGAAAACCAATTTTTTTGTTCTTTTTCATTCTGCTTTTTGAGGTTTTGCTATTACAACAAGTACAGTCTTGGACTCAAAAGTTAATATTCTTATTAAAAAAAAAAAAAAAAATCCTAGTTTTTTTTCCCATCAAAGCTTTAATTAGATGCATGATTTCTTCAAACTTTTAGGAGAATAAAAAGGAATAATTGTAAATTCTTCCATTTGTTCTTTTATTCTAATGATTTTTATCATTGTATCTAAGCTTGTGTTGGTGAAATGACATATATAGTTGCTAATTGCAGAATCATAGCAAATTTGGTAGAATTTTGAAGGGAGGAATATGACCAGGAAACTAACACTCCAGGGAATCCGCTTACTATATAGGTATTTTGGTTTTTTTTTTTTTTTTTTTTTTGGAGAATATTTGTTTGCTTCCTCACATGTTGGTGTGAAGACTTGACTTTTTTAAGTCAAAAGAACACAAGAATACTTATTAAAAAAAAAAAAAAAGTCAGAAGAACATAAGAATGACTGAACAAAGTCTAATTTTCCGTACATGCACAAATCTTAAAGTAGATTGGATTGAATTGAATTCTTATCTATTACTCAATTAAATATTACTAATTAAGGTTTGTCATTTCACTTGAATTCCAATTAAGACTTGAGAATAACACCTTTGTTCTTTTCATTTTCTATGTCTTTGAAATTTTTTTCTATTTCTCTACCTCCTAAAGAAATAGCCTTTGCTTCTTAACTTTTGGTCATGCAGTCTCTGTTCGAACATTGGGCAACATTGCGCATGTTCTTTTTTGTAATCACTGGAAAGCAGAGGGGGCAATCTGCATAATGGATGGATAGAGTGTATGGAGGTTTTAGTCCAAAGAGAGGTAAAAGGGGTAAGAATGGTTGAGTTGTGAAGGGTAGGAGAGGCAGTTTAATTAAATGTCCCAAAGGTGGAGTAATTTGTTGCAAAGTGATGCAGAGGTGAGCAAATTCTAGCCTTTTAATTATTCTTACCATATTATTTTTGTGCCAACTGCCAAAAGTTTATATAGGTATCAATCTCAGCATTCTTCCGTAGGTCATTTAGATAGGGAATTAAATACAATATGCCCCACACTCATGAATCAATTCTGATGGAGGCAATGTCACACATTTAATAAATTAATGGTTTAATTGGTTGATTCTATATGTTGATCTCACCTGCGGAGGAGTGGCTTGTATGCAGTCCTACTCTTTAGCTGTTGCCCTTGAGTATAATCTTTTCTAATACTAAATGACATGCATTTTCTTACAAAAATTAGTGGAAGTTGTTCCTCATTTTAATTGCTTTACTTTAGGTCAACTTAAGAGAATGATTTAATGAGTACAATTTGTTCATACATGCACAAATTCAAAGGTAGATTGGACTTAAGGATATTGTCATTTTTTCCCAAATGTTTAAGGAGAATAAGAATTCATTAAAGTCAAAAGAATTTGCTAATTTGGTAAAGCTTTCTTAACCTTACTTTTTCAAAGCACAATTTCTTTTAAACTTTACTTTTTTCTTTTTAGGTATAGTTTTTTCGAATAACTACATTTATAAAAAGCTATATCAAATGATGAGACTGACTATAATTTAGTCTAGCATGTCTAGACGTGCACAAATTTGAATGGTAGATTTAAAAGGAAAAAGGAATAAAACAATCTCCATTGTCGCATTTCTTATCAGTTTTGCCAACAAAGAGGTTGAGAATTCATAAATCCTCTACCCCTAACTATCAAATTATTAAAAAAATTAAAGGAATTAAAAAAAAAAAATCCAATTAGATTTCTGGATGTATTCTTAAATTTCAGAAAATTCTTGAACTTCCTTATGTTTTTTGGTCTTTTTTGTTTCAATTTTTATGAGTCAGGTTGCTAATGCTCAAACCTGACTGTAGGAACTTTTTATTTTCCAATGGTTGAATCTTTTGGATTTTGCCCCACCTTCTACTGCTGCAGTCTCTACCTCTTCTCCCAATATATCAAAGATAAAATATTCTCTTCTTTTTATTGTGCTTAGCTTCTTATATATATATATATATATATTTGTCCTGACAAAAAGAAAAATTCTTTGTTCTTTCTTTGGTAAACACAATAATAAAACTTCTGTTCTTGTGCTGAAAATGTTCCATTTTTTCTGGTGCTTCATAACTTCTATTGTATGCTTTTCAGTTTTTTTTTGGGTGTGTTCCCTGTTATATGTAAGCTTTCTGTATTAAAGTTTGAATTTACCTCCTAAATTTTAAACAAAATTTTAAGGTCCGTTTGGATAGAACTTATTTTGCTGAAACTAAAAACTGAAAACACTGTAGCAAAATAATTTTTAAATGTGTGAATAGTATCGTGGGACCCATTTTTAATGAAAAAATTGCTGAAAAGTGAAGTTTATGGGACCCATGAACAGTGCACGGGTGCACTGTTCACTGCTGACTTGGTCAACAACTGCGGCTGAAGCAAAAAAAAATAAAAAGGAAAAAACGCAGACTTAAAACGTAGACTTGGATCCAAACCCACACTTAGAATACTCTCCTTTTGCTTACAAATTTATCTATGAGTTTTTTATGATGGGTTATTAATGCTCAAAGCAGCAAAATCTTAGTTTAGGATATTTTCATTCTCTATGTTTTGGTGTTTTGTTTATATCCCTACCTCTACCTCTACCTCCTCAAGCCTTAGCATTTGGTTCTTAATTGTTGGTTGTGCAGTCTCTGTTCAAACATTTGGCAACAATGCGCATGTTCTTTTCTTTAATCACTAGAAAGAAAAGAATATGGGGAATTGCGAGATGGGTGGATAGAGTTTTTGGGCCAAAGAGAGGTGAAACGAGTACGAATAGTTGAGCCGTGATAGGTACGAGAAGCAGTTTGATTAAATGTACCAAAGATGGAGTAATTTGCTGCAAAGTGATGTAGAGGTAAACAAATTCTAGCCTTTTAATTATTCTTACCTTATCATTTTTGTGCCAACTTCCAAAAGAATATATAGAAACCAATATGAACATTCTTCCCATAGATCATTTAGAAACCAAAACAATATCTCTCTCATGAATTCATTTCTAATGGACATGTATGGCCACAAATTTAATAAATTATTGGTTAAATTGGTCAATTCTATATGTTGATCTCACATAGGAAGGGGTGGCTTGTATGCAGTCCTACTGATTTGCACTTGCCCTTGAGTATACCTTTTTCTGATATTAAATGACATGTATTTTCTTAAAAAAATTAGTGGAAGTTGTTTCTCAATTTTAAAAACTTTGAATTGAGATTACAGTTTGAAGGTAGTTTCTTTTGTAATTATAACCAGAAATGCATATAGTGTATGCAATTTTACACTTTAGGTTAGTTCCATATGTCAACCCGTTTGTGCTTTGGAAGCTATTGATACCCATATTTACAACACATGTTTTACAAGCCCGATTTAACCAAGCCCGACTTCCTTATGGGCTCAATTCATGTATGATATTATATTTTATTCTTTTAAGCGTGACCCAAGCCCATGCGACATATTGGGGGAAATTGAGGAAGTGTGGTTTGAAGGGTATAGGTCAGTTTCTTTTGGACATTTTGCATGAGCCCATCCCATGCATGCTACCAAGTGGGTAAGGGACATTAGTAACACCTTAGGCTCATGGAGGAGGTTTTGTACTCGAAATTTCCACTCCAAAAGAACTTTTATGCTCACAGTTGATTGTTGCTCTACTTTTCTACTCTACACTTTTTTTGCATAAAACACATAGCTGACCTGAGTGGCTAGCCTTGTCTATTACAACAACCAAATGCAGCCTCCAAGGACCTGCCATGCCTAGGAAATATCAGCCCATGAATTTAGGTCACTTCATTTCCCAAATTATGCAAAAAGCAAGCTAACTATTTTACCTAATCAAAGCAAATCTGATTATAACCTCTTTGATTGATAGCTTGGGGTTTAAAGCCTCCTTTATTGACAGAAACCAGTCGCTTAGAGCACTCCAAACTAAATATAAAAAGCCTCAATCAGATTCAAAAGGAGCCAGCCACATTTTACCCTTAGAACTGAAATTTTAGAGCAAAACCTCATTTAGCCAACTAACATTCTCACAATTCTAAAACCATGGTTGGATATATAAGTACAAAAGGGGGGGGGAACCCTCTCTTCCTTACAACCTCTCTCAATTTCATCTTTTCACCGATTGTGGGTCAAAATTTTGAACTTGTGTTGTTTTTATGCATTTTTCAACATTTTTGTTATTGTCATTTTGATTTTTCTCTTGTTAAGGCATCATTAGTCTTTATTTACTAAATATTGAAATTTTGAACTTGATACTCTCTACAAATAATCACTTCTAAAGAACTCAATGGGAGATTTGGGTCATTCTCACATTTTTTGCCCTTGTCGCAAAAACGTCCTCAACAAAAGCTAAGTGATTAATTATTTTAATTTAATGGAAAGACACATAAATTATCTAAAACAACTACGAAGTTTTTGTTTGATAAATTGAAAATAAAGTTGTAATCAAAGAGGAAGAAAAAGAAACTTTAAAGACCAAGATGACCAATTATCAATTTTAAATGGTGTAATTTGTATTCCTATCTTTTTTTCTTAATTTTAATAAATGAAAAGAGACGATGGTTTATTGTTTTTACACTAGGTCTATTATTAGATACTTGTTTTTTTTTTTTTATACAAGAGATCGATTATTAGATACTTAAGAAAACTAAGAGATTTACTTTTCAGCTGAAGCAAAGTTTGTCTCTAGCTGGCTACCCATAATTGATTTTGTAGATTTTTATATATTACTCCTTAAAATTTTAAATCATTCCAACTCCAAATAAATCTTCAGTGCTTATAATTGAAAAATTTTATACTTAAAAAAAGGGTTTTGTTTCTTCCTTGCTCATGTATGATTAGTTTTTATTTATTTATGTGAGAATAAGTTTAAAAAAATTACTATTAATTAGTATTATGGAAATTGAATTACATAAATATTTTATTTTTCTTGTAGGTCATCAAGAGAAGATCCTATCTAGGATCCTGATCATGACAACCTTGGCCTTAGGCCATTCCTCCCTTTAAAGTTTCTGTTCAAAGAATTATTAAGGATGGTGAATCTTGGGCATGCTGTTCATTTTGCAATCAATTTTTGACAAGGCTCTGGGAATACCCATAGAAGTGAGTGTTGTAGGCCCCAACCCCCCAATTATAGACTCATATACCTTCATGAGGTTAACCTCAATTGCACATCTCGGGATCAAATAGGTTTTATTGTAGTTCTTTATAAACTCTTGAGCCAGAAATGTGTTTTCTCAATTCTCCTTTTTCTGAACATAATATTGTACACATTGTGGATTGTGATGGCAAAACTATGGTAAATAAAGACCCTCAATAGTCATGGGATTTCATTCCTCACTCAAGTTGTATTGCATGCTTGAAACCATTATGCTCTATTCATTTAAAGACTAATGATAAGAGTATTGGTGGTGATAGATAATTTCCTTTAGGTATATTTCTAAGAACAAGGTTTACCTACAAAATTGATTGTAGTCTAAGACTACAACCTTAAACTATATCTTTTTATTGGATGTGAATTTTGACAAATTCACCATTGGATTACATCTTTTTTTTTATATCTTTCATGCTTGCAAAATTTCTAAAAAATTAAATATCAATAGCTATGTTATCAATAAATTATTTAAATGCAACTTTTTGTTGTTCAAAACTATGCATAAAATATAAGCTTATAGATCATATAGTAAATAATATTCAATTGACAGAAAATTTGACATGTATATTAAGAGTATAAAGAATATGCAATTCAATGGTTAGATTTTCAAAATATGTAATAATGTTTATTTTAAAGGTTACAATCAATTTTATATTTAATTTTTGCCGTCTTTCTAATTTATATCATAGCTAGAGAGACTTTTTTTGTTGATGAAAATAGACTATTATTTTTTATGTCACATTTAAAAGGGGAAATAGATTAGTTTCTAAATTATCAATATTTTTAAAGGTTCAAAACCTATAAAAGGAAAACAAATGTTGAAAAAATGAATAAATAAGCAACAGTTTTAATTGGAAAAAGGAAAAAACCAAAACTGGACACATGTCCGCATTCTAACCTATCCAGTGCACTAATGCACGGGACATAAACCCAACACTCTTCTAGGTTCTACCCTTAACAAGATTTAAAATATATATATTAAACATGTCTTCTTCCTCTTCTTCTTTTTTGGTTATTTGAAAAATATTATTTTTGTTTCTAATTTCTAAAAGGCAGTATAGTGAGAATCATGAGTTTAAGCTTAGTAGTATGATTTGTAATGTTCAGAAATCTATCAATGTGTCCTCACCCAAAGGATCTTGTCCATTTCAATAGCAATACAGAGGATCTTCTTCCTCACCAAAAACATTTCCGAATGATCTTGTCCACTAGAACATGCCTTAGACACCTCTTACAATTCAAAAGATAGAGACCCATATCACTAAATTATAAATTACAGTATTCAACTTTAGTTGGTTTTTAATTAGTCAATCCTTTATTTTAGTCATTTAACTTCTGTTCTATTCTCGAAAAAAGAACTTTTATTTGTTTTTAATTTAATCCTTCTGTCCACTTCTGTTAGTGGATTGCTGATAAGAGTGTGTTCGAGATTTGCTTTTATATATATATATATATATATATATATATATATATATATATATATATATATTTGCCTTTTGTCTTTGCTTCTTCTTCTTTTTTTTTTTTTTTTGGCAAATAATTTAACTTTTATTTTTAGTTTTAAATAAGTAAATATGGATCAACTTCTTGATGGCTTCTGGGGGCATATATCAATTTATTTATTTAAGCCCAAGGGCCTGGGGATTCACCTTTATCCAGATTAGTTGCCACTTACTTCTCTGGCCTCCCATGCCTTTGGTACAATTATTATTATTATTATTATTTTCTGTAATGATTCTCAAAGAACTAGCTTTAGCTTTTTCAACACATTTACAATAAAAATTACCAAAAATCATATTCAATAAACTTAACATTATGTAAATGAGCTATTGGAAATAAGCAAAATTAAAACACACTTTAACTAAGTATCCAAAAACTTAATAGAAAATCATTTTTCAAATTTAACTGATTTGGCCTAATGACCTACGATTACAAATAAAGCTCTTGATAACTACTGTGGGGTCAGGAAATTTATGACCTCGGCCCACTTTATATTAAGGTCCAAGGCACGAGCCGAGGAGAAATATTGCCGAGGACGCACAATGAAAGTCCAAAAAAGGCCTAAGGATATGGCTGAGGATGATCTTATGCTCGGCATCCTATAGTGCCCCTAAAAGAAAGGGCTAGCACAGTGCGGGAGCGGTCCAAGTAAAAAGTCGCCAATACCGCAATAAAGAACTCTGCTTTGTGGTCCATGCTCTTCACCATGCTATTCAGCTTTTACAATCACCCCCAACCACTCTAGGTATGGGCTGATAGAACAAGTGTCAACCCCAGAAAGTTGAGCTTACACGTGGACACTGGAGGGAGGGTAAATGTTAGTATAAAAATGAAAGAGAAGCAATTCAGAAAGGGAGGGAGACAAATCGTCTCCCGAACCATGGAGTCACCAAGCGCGCGCGGGAAAAGGTCTAGTCAGATACCCCAAGTTCTCCCTCATGAATGTTATCATGAAAACCCCGACCAACCATTGTTTGGTGACCAAGGCCTAGCCTTTCGGCCCGTTCTCTACAAATTTTATTGTTTAGGCCTTTAACGTATGGACCCAACACATCAACTTAGAGTCGCTACAAATTGAGTCCTTACAATTGGCGCCGTCTGTAGGAAAGTCTTGTGCGTTGGCACAGACGGTGGGTCGAGCTCCTGTTAACTCAGAGCCTGTGAAAGCCCCTCCATTACTTCCAACGACCTGGTGTTGTTGCCCTAATATAAAGTTCTACTAGGGGCTATGCTTCGAAGCACTAGTGACAAGGGCGATTCTAGGGGCTTCCACCATCGATTCGACGTCCGTGCCTTGGCCAAGGGGCTAATCCTCGGTACTTAAGGAAAACTCCAAGTTTTGGACAGAACTAAGGTATTGCATGGTCCTCGGACTCAAACCTATGGGGAAACCAACTACTTAAAAAAATTACTACTTTTGGACAGAACCAAGGTATTGCATGGTCCTCGGACTCAAACCTATGGGGAAACCAACTACTTTTGGACAGAACCAAGGTATTGCATGGTCCTCGGACTTAAACCTATAGGGAAACCAACTACTTAAAGAAATTACTAGTTTTGGACAGAATCAAGGTATTGCATGGTTCTCGGACTCAAACCTATGGGGAAACCAACTATGTAAGGTTGAATTTAATCAACCATGTGTTGGCTTTATTCCATGACAAATTTACTTGTAATATAGCACTTAGAAACCTTGTATGTAGGTGGGAATCATGTAAGGGTAGTGTGTGAGAGAGTGTGAAGAACTACTCAAGACGGTGCGGTGAAGCAAAGACTCGCGGCTAGGACTCGCGGGTGGCTCGCGGCTTGCAAGCCGCCAAAAGTTTCTCACGTGCGAGCATGCGGGGAGCTGAACAGATCACGCCACCGGAGCACTACACGACAAAAATCCAGACTGGCCATTAAGTTAGCTCGCGACTTGAACTCGCGACTCGGTCAAGTCGCGAGATCAAGTCGCCCGGCCCAGCCCTGTTTTTGGAAAAACTGACTCTTCGTATTCCATTCTCACACCAAGTATAAATACCCCTCATTCCCACAAGATATGTGTGGCTATTCAGAAAGAAAAACCCTAAGAGAGGTTTTTTCAAAACACCCACCCAATTAGAGAGAGCTACTCATTCTTAGAGAGAAATCTTTGTAGTCTCTTCTCATTCCCTCTCTCATTGTCATACCTATTGAGAGGAGATTTCTATCCAAACATTACCCACACCCATTCAGAGTGTTGAGTGTCTTTGGAGCTTTGGGAAGCATTGGAAGATGCCAAGGATGGCGGATGCTACGGTCTAGTAGCGGAATCCGGTAAGCTAGAAAAGAAAAAGGTTCGGCGCAACCTCGTTGGAGCAAGAAGCTTGGAGGGCTTAGGTACATCGGGTAGATTAGGCTTGGAGGGTCTATTGCTGTTCATGTATCCCAACTACATTTTCTAGTGGATTATTGACCGCTTGGAGGGCGGCGGAGAGGTTTTACGCCAAGGGCTTCGGTTTCCTCTTCGATAACACATCGTGTGTTGTCCTTGTGTTTGCATCTCTCTTCCCTTTATCTTTGCCTTTTATTTTCTCTTTGTGGATGTGATTTATAATTGGCTTAGATTGATTTCCAATTCTGTTTATAGCTTATGTTCATTTTCCGCACACTAGTTGTTTGTCATAAAGCTTGAATTGGTTATTTTGTTTTTGGGGGTCTAAACGTTCAAGGGTGTTTATACACGTTTTTGAACTTTCAAACTACTTTTGGACAGAACCAAGGTATTGTATGGTCCTCGGAATCTGACCCATGGGAAGATTATCCATTAAAAATTGGGTTAGGTCCTAGACCGAATGGAAGTCCCGGCCTATCCTCGGATCCTCAATTTTAAGGGAACTAATGCAAACGAGTGTTTAGGCCCGATATAGCCATACCTCGGTCCTCGGACTAGATGCCAAAAACGATTAAGGCCATGAGGGTTACCAAGAACGTGGCCAAGCCCCCTAGTACTCGGCGACCCTCTTGGATGATTTATTTTGGATTACCCATTCTCGGATGATTGCCTCATACGCAATCTGAGCATTCAAATTTGTTATCTCGGTTAGTCTCGTATGTTTAACCTCTCGTAAGTTGGTATTATTATGCTTGATAGTCTCAATAAGTTCAAAGTAATAGCTTTTTGTTAACAAGGGTTTCGGCCCTAAGTATCGTTCAAAAAGAATAATACATATATAAAACACATCCATTCACAAAATAATTACTACAGAAAAGAAAGAATATGTAGAATAAAACAAAATCATCTTTTATTAAGACAAAGAAATAGTATAATGTACAATGAGGGGCTTAAGTAAGCCTATACCAAAAGCTAACTACAGAAGCAAAAAGAAAAAGATACAAAGAAGCGATAAATCCTTCAAAACTCTACTCTAGTAGAAATTATGCATGACACGATGGCCCAGTTGATGGAAGAGAAGAAGAAGCAGAAGAAGAAGTAGAAACACCGGGGTGGCCCTGGCGATGGGAAAGAAGAAGAAGCGGAGGCAGAAAGAGGCACCAGTGAAGGAAGAGAGGAGGAAGCAGAGATGCTTAATCCCCATATTAGCTTTGACTCCTAACACGCAGGTGTCATATTATGGCTTTCGAAAGAGAGCGGATGGTACCTACGATGAGAAACCCCATTGCTGTTGCACCAAAAATCTGACGCGACCAAAGACCCGCTTCGGATTTTGGGTGAAGGAAGAGGAGGCATCACTCCCGCCTTGTGAAAGCGGAGAACTGTCTTGAGTCTCCATCTCCCTTGCCCCGACCGTGCCATCTTGAGTCTCGGAGGGACCCAATGCTTCTGGAAAGGGTGTGGTTCCTTCACCCCCATTTGTGCCTCAAACATATCACTCTCTAAGGTTTAATTGCACTGGTAATGAAAACTTTGAGCGCAGTTGAAGGATTAGGAATTTGAAAAGACTGAAGGGTTTGTATATAAAGAGAGTGACCTCCTACCTTGCTTCTTATATGGAGGGCAAGTTTAGGGGCATTTAATCTACACAGATTTCCAAGAAGAGCTATAGATGAGATAATTTCTACTCAACTCCCAACGCTGTCTACAACCGTCGGATTTGAGTGGCATCGTAAAGGGAACTTATTAAAGACGCGCCTCGTAATCGAAACGACAAGAGCGCGGCGTGAGTAAATCTAAAGGAATGTCTCATAACCCGGTGCATTTCCCGGGAAAATGAAGAGACACCAACATTAATGAAGGACAAAGTTAGACAAACCATAATAAAGGTTCGGCATCACCAAAACCCTCCTCTCCGACCAAGAGATCGGACAACAGGATTTTGAGGGGCTAATGTGGGGTCAGAAAATTTATGACCCCGGCCCACTTTATATTAAGGCCTAAGGCCTGAACCAAGGAGAAATATTGCCGAGGATGCACAATGAAAGTTCAAAAAAGGCCTAAGGATATGGCCGAGGACGATCTTATGCTTGGCATCCCATAGTGCCCCTAAAAGAAAGGGTTAGCACAAAGGCGGGAGCGGCCCAAGTAAAAAGCTGCCAATACCGCAATAAAAAACTCTGCGCCTAACAGGTCCATGCTCTTCACCATGCTATTCAGCTTTTACAACCACCCCCAATCATTCTAGGTATGGGCTGATAGGACAAGTGTCAACCACAGAAAGTTAAGCTTACACGTGGACACTGGAGGGAGGGTAAATGCTAGTATAAAAAGGAAAGAGAAGCAATTCAAAAAGGGAGGGAGACAAATCGTCTCCCGAACCATGGAGTCCTAAAAAAGGAGGATAATAAGAGCACGAAGCTCCCTAAACTTCTCGGACGAGGTTCAATGACCAAAGTCACCCAAGCCGCACTGGGAAAAGGTCTAGTCAGATACCCCAAGTTCTCCCTCATGAATGTTATCATGAAAATCCCGACCAACCATCGTTTGGTGACCAAGGTCTAGCCTTTTAGCCCGCTCTCTACAAATTTTATTATTTGGGCCTTTACGTACGGACCCAACACATCAACTTAGGGTCGCTACAAATTGAGTCCTTACAACTACCACTTCACTATATTGAATTATATATTATAATAAACCCAACGTGAGTATTTATAGAAGATTAAACACTAGGCTAACCATGTATTAAATCAATGTTAACAGACTTTAAAGTACAATTATTATTCTTTGCTTGCATACCAAGACTTGACTAGAATTGGGTGCCATATTTATAACATCAAAGCATCTACATTCTTAGGTAATAAAAGAAGATCCATAATGAGTAAGAATTTTACCTCAAGTATTAAAGTTGATTCATCCAACTCTGCATATTACCTTCAATTCTTTTATTAAAAAATATAAAAATAAAAAGCAAAAGGTCAACCCAACCCGATTTGGCTAGGTATGGACAGACCTGTTTCCCATACAGGTCCAAAAAATGAGGTTCAAGTCTAATTTTTTCTTTAGGTCAGGTTAACTGGTTCAACTCCGGCCAATTTTGTCAATTCTATTTTCTACATCTTTTTGATGAGTGCGTAGGACCAATTGAAATTCTATCGTATTTAAATAATAAGAAAAAAATTGTGCTCTCTAACAAAATATTATAAAACAAAGTGGAAATCGTATGTGTTCCCGAAATTATAAACCAAGGACCATGGTGTGTGCGATTCAATTGTTGGTACATTGTATATGACTTTAGTTTTCATCAACGAAGGATCTTAACCTACACAAAAGGTTAGCTTTTCCCCTTTTCAATCCCCTCCTACCCCAAGTTATCTTTCTTTCTTGTTATATCAAACCTAAAATTTCGGCATTATTTGCTTCCTTTCATTACTTAGCCTTAAAAAATAACCTTAGAACATAGAATAGATTCAGTTCACATCTAAATTGAACTTGAAATAAAATCATATCAATTTTGAACTACTTTTTTTTTATATCCAGTTTTCTAGACTCTCTAATTGGAAACAATTTTGATTAAGATCGTATGTTTAAAATTATACACATATATGCATACTTAATCAATAAACAAAGCCAATGTTTAATACTTTGAAAAATATAACCGGAAAATCCATTTCCAATTCACTCTCATGTCAAATGTAAAATTATTAGTTAATTTATCTCGGAATGTAGGCAACGAATGACGATCGAGGTATTCTACACCAATTAAAACTAATAACCTTATTATAACATAATATTTTTTTAATTAAATTGTTTATAATCCCCAAATTATTAAAGACTAGTAAAATATCTTACTTTAAAGACTTTTATTTTTTAAAGTTTTTTTTTTTTTGTTTGTGACTCAGTGCAGGAGGAAAACTTGCTCCGAGTATCGTGGGAGAGTATTTCTAAAATTGCTGGGCAGGCTATAAAAAGAGAATGACAAGCTTGATGCTTCTTTTTCCTTTTATTTTTAATGTTTCTTTCAGCTCTTTAATTACTTACTAAGAAGAAAATGGCATGCGTAATTTTAAACAAACATTTTTTAGAGAACAGGGCTGCGCATTGTTAGCAACAAGACCCGATTATCTTGTATAAAGAAAATGTAATGTTGATTCATTGAGCAACTAATCCCGATTTCCACATTCCCTGCATATGCATGTGAATATCTGTTATTTTATTTCATTTATATTTGAAAGCATGTGAGTATCAACTATCAACAGTGTTGACTTTCTTAACAAAATATTATGTCAACAAAGTGGAAATCGGAAACAACGTATGTTGATATGTTCACGCAATGTCCGATTACAATAAACCAAGAACCACAGTGTTTACCAAAAGCCTTATAGCTTAATTAATATCCTTTCATGCACAACGTACTTAACCTGAGGGTCTAGGAGGAGAAAGGGTTCGAACTACAAGATTATAGGCGGTTATAATAATTTCTTAGAGAGTGGGGACAATGGACGAGCTTCTTTTTCCTTTTATTTTTTATTTTGGGTAACTACATTCTTATCCCTTGAGATTTGATTAAATGACATCCCACCCAAACTTTTATGGAAAAAACATTTTCCCCACTTGACTAAACTTTCTTATATTAATGTTAAAAATGTTGTGTACTAACATGCCCTTTGACGAAGAGTAGATTTCCAAAATTACCCTCCCTCTTAGAGTTGCAATTTCTAAAACTATCATGCCCTTTGGTAATGTGCGACTAAAAAATAAGACACATCACCCTTTTCTTTTTCTTTTAAAATTGTAATTCACAAATATGTTTTGGGGAAGGAGGGAGATTTAAGATATATTTACAAAGCTATATATATATATATATATGTTTATTTATGAAGAGTACAACGTTTTACTAAGTAAGGTTAATAAGCAACTAAATCTTAGCATATTGAGATGGTAAACACCTATGTTTGGCAATTCAAACTTGAATAATATTAGTTGAATATGTAGGTTAGTTTTCATTTAAGTTGATTTGCTTCTATAAAAAAAAATAAATAAAAGAGTTGCCTTTTTTATACGTCAAATAGAATTGAGTTTAAGCATCCACAGCAGTGGAGCTAAAAATTTAGCTTTTTTAGCTCCACCAAAAGTTACTTTATCTATTTTACCTACATACATGCTACAAAAAGTGGATCTATTTTAGCTTTTAACACAATAAAATAATATAAACATCACAATGAAATAATATATCCACTACAATAAAATAATATATCTTATACAATAAACAACAATCACAACCACCTTCAACCGCCACCGCCACTGTCGCCGCCGACGCCGCCACTGCCGACTCTTTTTCCACCGCCGCCACCGCCGCCGCATGATAACAAATAATCGTCTAATGTTAACAAGTAATTTTTTTTAACCCCAAATTACACTCGTACATTTTTTTTTTACTAAAACAATTTCTCAATTATCATGATAGCCTATTATCGTCTCAATTGTCCGGAAGCAACCTTGGAACAATGTGAACTATGAAATGAAGGAACTTTATAAGAAAACATATAAAATAGAATACATATTATAGCAAGAACAATGTAGTCCATAGATTTGCTCACATACATAACTCAAACCAAATTACAATAAAACTCACACACTCGCACAAGTTCCTATGACTCATACTTCTCAACATACCAAAAAGAAAGTTCCTACGACTCGCCTTGCAATTGCCATAAATGTTCAATAAGGTCCGACTGGAGTTGAAAATGAATTTCTCAGTCTCTAATGCGTCCATGCCTCTCAATGTATGACAAAAATTCATCACTTTGTTCACGTAACATTTGCAGAGGAGGATTATCCACTCCATCATTTTGTTCATAATCCAAATCTACCACTTCATTATCATCCCGCTCATCTTCCCGCTCATCTTCAACAATCATATTATGGAGAATTATGCACGCTTTCATGCTCTTTTTGAGTGTTTCAAGATGAAAAAATCGTGCAGGTCCACGGACAATTGCGAAACGTGCTTGAAACACTCCAAATGCACACTCAACATCCTTCCCATACGCCTCTTGGGCTGCTGCAAATAATTTATACTTCTGTCCTTGTGGAGATGAGATTATTTTCACAAATGTTGCCCACTTTGGATATATACCATTAGTAAGGTAATATCCCATAGTATAGTTATGGCCATTAATTGAGTAATGTATTGTAGGAGCACGTCCTTGAGCAAGTTCATTAAATACATGAGATCGCTCTAACATATTAATATCATTATTTGACCCAGGTAACCCAAAAAATGCATGCCATACCAAAGATCATATGATGTTACTGCTTTCAAAATAATAGTAGGCTCATAAATATGACCACAATATTGACCTTTCCATGTAGATGGACAATTTTTCCACTTCCAATGCATGCAATCAATTGAACCTAACATACCTGGAAAACCTCGAAGTTCGTCGTGAGCTAGCAGTCTAGCAATGTCTTCATTGTTTGGCTTTCTCAAGTATTCTTCGGAGAAAACATCAATTACCATGATAACAAATTTTTTCAAACTTTCTAATGCAGTAGTTTCTCCAATCCGCACATATTCATCTATCAAATCACCCGATACTCCATACGCAAGCATTCTAAGTGCAGCAGTTATCTTTTGTAATGACGATAAACCAAGTTTGTTGGCACTATTTCTTTTTTGGACAAAATAAGAATCATGAGCTTCAACTTGAGATTGAATACGAAGAAAAAGAGAATGCTTCATCCGAAATCTCCTACAAAATAAAGCGGGTGGATATATTGGTGTGGGAGCAAAATAATCAAGAAAAAGACTCTCATGGCCTACCAAATGATTACGTTGAATAGAACAGCGATGACGCTTAGGTTGTGATGCTTTCATAACAAGTTCTTCGATTATCTCATCTTCATCCGAGTCATCAAGAAGGAACTTGCGAAACAAAAAGTGATTCATGGATGCAACCTTCAAGACAATTGGAAATCAATTATTACTATAGATGCAAGATTAAAATTAAGTGACATAAACCACAACAAAATGAATATAACTAATTCACGCACAAATCACTACACAAACACATACATCTAAAAAAAAAAAAAAACTTGGAAATACTATGAATGCTCATTGTTCATAGATTTATTCTAAGACCTGTCATCTCAAAACCAAGCATATGATACTAGGAATATTCAATGAATAGAAATAATTGGATGAAAGACACTCATAGTGGTCATAATGACAAGATATATAATAGGCACTCATAGTGGGTGTAATACTCATAGTTGATCAAATAATAGTTTCATTGGATCAAAGAATTATATCAATGCCTATCACAAGATGAAATGGAACTTAACAAAAGATAAAAAAGATTGCACTTCAAAATCTTTGTTAGATTGTACTTCAAGTCACAACACAAATACATACATATAGTTTAAGATAATTCATCAAGTGACATAAGCCACTACAAAATACATAAACCACTACAAAATACATAAGCTACTACAAAATACATAAAAGTCTAAACTACATCCAAAATACAATTAAACCCATTAATTACGTGATCTTAGTTTTACCATGATTTCCTCTTGGAGTTGTTCATAAAAAGCTTTTTGTGTTCCGGTTAAGCCACTTGTATCTATCATCATGATTCTCTCTTCCTCTAACCTTTCTTCCCGCTCACATTTTTTCTTCTCAATCATCATTCTTTCCTTCTCAATCTTAAGTTTTTCTTCCCTACTTTTTTTTTCAATCGCAAGTTTTTCCCTCTCAAAAGATATTTTTTCCTCTTCCAACCGAGTTACATCCTCAATCAATTTCAATTTTTTGTTCAAATATTCCCCTACATCTTTTCCGGTGGCTTTGTTCTTTTGGATGACCTTTTCGGCCTTCCTACCAATAGGTCTCTCAAAATTAGAAGTGTCACCAAGTCCGGACCCACAATCCCCTTCACTAATAGATATTGCCTCTGAAGTTGGAGGCACGGATGATCTCAATCTAGCATTGTTAGGAACGGCAAACTTTGGTTGGTCATTTAACATGAGCCAACAATGGTCAAGAAGAAAGGGTTTCTTGTACTTCTCTAAATACAAAGCCTTTGCATTGATAATCTAAAAAAAATTAAAACAAATATAACATGATTAATATCTTCAAAGTATTTGTGAATGGACATTTTAACACTATTGTAATATAATTTATACATTATCTTCTTGAGTTATACCCTTTGATGAAGTGCGTTAATTTGAGCCATACACCCAGGAAACTTATTTGTCTTTTCACTAATCGTACCCCAATGACTTATCAAGGAGATAATAGTACGTGTGGTACCGGATGTATTGTACTGCATAAAATATTCCCAAACTTTTTGACGAAAGGTATTTTGTGTTTGTTTATTATTGTTTATTGCATCAATACTAGTATTGAGCCATACTGCCACTAAGAGTTTATCTTCCTCTACAATAAAGTTAGAGCCCCGTTTTCCTTTTGTAGAAGAGGCATTTTCAACTTATGGTGGTGGAGGTGAAGAATCAAAAACTAACACAGGAGTATTTTGAGACGTTTCCAAAAATTGTGAGTCAATTTCTATATCCCCGTTCATGATACCCGTGATAAATGTTAGGTCTCTACGTAACTCTGTGTCCTTACGTGACTCCATAAAATTAGAAAAAATATATATAAACTTCTTCGCATACGAGAAAATTTCCAAACTAACATTTATATCAACACAACAAATTACAGAGATAAATTACACAACAAACTTACATTTATATTACATAGACATTTATATTACATTTATAGACAAATTACAAATTACAGAGACCACACAACAAATTACGGTGACCCAATACATTCATGTGGTTTTGTGCAACACAGGAACGTGGTTTTGTGCAACACAACAATTTACAGAGACCACCTAAATGTAACTCTGTGGTTTTGTGCAACATAACAAATTACAGTGACAAAAAAACATATAAACTTTCCTGCACACATTACAGAGACCACAAAATCCACACAACAAATTCCTGCAAACAGAAAATTCCCAAAACATTCCTCCATTCGGATGTTATACCCACCAAAAACAGCAAAAAAATAACACCATTTGCCCAAATCAACATAGCAACAACACCATTTTTCACCACAAAATCACACTAAGCCTAGAAAAATTAAGCCATGAAAAAATTCACTACAAAAGAAAAGAGAGAGCACTAACCTGAAGTGGATCGGTTGGGACGGCAACGGCAACGACGTGGGCTGGGCTGGGACGGCAACGGCGTGGAAAGCTTGATGAGTGAGATGAGAGCTTGATGAGTGAGAGAGATGAGAGCTTACGACGGCGTGGGTGGGTGGCTGAGACGACGACAGACGGCGTGGGCTGTGGTTAGGGCGGCTTGATGATGAGTGCTTGATGGAGTGAGAGAGATGAGTGAGGGAGATGAGAGCTTGCGACGGCGTGGGTTGGGCTGGGTTGAGACGGCGACGGACGGCATGGGCTGGGGCTGGGACAGCGACGGTGATGAGTGCTTGATGGAGTGAGAGAGATGAGTGAGGGTGATGAGAGCTTGCGATGGCATGGGCTGGGCTGGGCTGGGATGGCGACGGTGATGAGTGCTTGATGGAGTGAGAGAGATGAGTGAGGGAGAAAAGTGTTTGATGATTGAGGGAGATGAGTGATCCGAGTGCACGGTGAAAGAAATGGAATAAAAGAATGAAAAAAATAAGATTAGTTTTATTATTTTATTCGGTAGTGGGATTAAATTTTTTTTTAGATGAGTGCTATAGTGCACATCTATCTATAGATGTGCATTGTAGCAAATAAGCTAAATTTTATACATTTGGCTCCACTGTTGTAAGCTCTTTTTGCTATATTGGTGGAGCTAAAATAGCATTATAGCTTTTTAGCTCCTTTGTTGCAAATGCTCTAATATGCTATTTTTACTAACTATGGTTGAACTTTAGTATTTAGAATCTTTTAAAAATTGGAATATTCCATTATTAATATTAACAGAAAAGGAACATTTGGAGTGGAATATCATTCTTCCAAACTTCAAGGGAGGAGAACGCAATTACCTTTTTTTTTTTTAATTGTTTCTTATATGCCATGTGTATTTTTAAAAATTCATATATTGCTTAGTAGACAGGGGCAGCCATTGTTATCTGACTTGTGAGCAAGGACGGAGCTAAGGGGGCAACTGCCCCCCCACGCCAAGAATTTTTGGACAAATTTCAAAGACAACCAATTAACATCAAATTCTAACCCAAAATTTCAGTTAACTATGCAAACGATACAAATTTGATAGTTTGATGCCAAAATTAATTCCCCCCCAACAAAGAGCTATTTAACAACGTTTGAGACACCTACAAAATTAGAATTGGCTACCACGGTGTTCTGATACAAAGAGCTACTTAATATGCTTCTGTCAAATATCTAAAGTTCAAGTAATTGAGATTTTACATTCTATTGATCTAATATCATGAATGTTTGTGAGAGTTAGTGCCTTGTGAGGTGGCTTGTTATTCTCTGGCAGCACATGCAAGAACCTGCTGTGCTATCATGAGATGTGCTACACACTTGTACCTTTATCAACAAAGTTATACTAAATATCATACTAGAGAAAAAAGATACAAAGAGATAATACTAAATTGGACACATTGACACTTTAATGGGAGATACACAACACTTAATCTTTACACCAATTGAAATTCAATTTTCCTCACATTTTTTAAGTTTAAATAAAAATCGTCTACTAAATTGTGTTTAAAATATTTCATGGCTCCAACTCTTAAGTTGCGGATCCATACTTTCAAATTATGTCTTATTTTTTCATGACACTAAATCTCACTTACATCTTTCCACTTATCTTTTTTTTTTTCCCCTCAATCTCTTTGACTCTTTCATTGTTTCAAATTCTATGTTTTGGTAACAAACTTTGAGGCTTTTTAGCAATGAAGTGTTAAAAATTAATTAAAAAAATTGAGAGGAAGATCAATAGATGAATGATTGTGTTTCCAAAGTTCCCTATAATTTTGCCCCAGCTGAATTGAAATCTTGGCTCCACCAATGCTTGTGGGCATGGCAACTAGTCCCGTTTCCACCTTCCCTGTATATGCATGTGAATATTTTTTTAATTTTTGAATGCATGTTAGTATCAAAAGAGTTGACTTTCTAACAAAATTTTATGTCTACAGAGTGGAATCCGGGTTTTTAGTATCAAAAGAGTTGACTCTCATTTTTTATTATACCACAATTAACAATTTCCAGGAAAGTGGTGAGCAAGATTTTTCTCAAGGCTTACTATAAAATTTGATGTGGCTATTCCAAGTGTACACAACAACAACAACAACCTGCCTCTCATCACTTTCATCATCCCACAAAACCCACATGGTATTCCTGAAAGAAACAAAAAAATGGCGGAAGGAGTTCTTTTCAACCTTGCTGGGAAAGTCCTTGAAATGCTGGGTCCCTTAGCTCTCTAAGAGATCAACTTGGCGTATGGTGATGTCAAATCTGAGCTTGAAAACATAAAGAACACAGTTTCCACAATCCAAGCCGCGCTTCTAGATGCAGAAAAGCAGGGTTCTCATAACAACGAGATCAAAGACTGGCTCAACAAGCTTAGAGATGTCTTACTTGATGCAGATGACGTGCTGGACGATTTATCCACTGAAGATTCGAGATACAAAATGATGACTGGAAATAAGATGACAAAGGAGGTACGAATTTTCTTTTCCAGTTCAAACCAGCTTGCTTATAGTCTTAAGATTGGTCATAGAATAAAGGCAATTAGGGAGAGACTAGATGCCATTACAATAGATAAGAAGGACTTCCACTTTATTAAAAGCTCCATTGAGCTACAAGTCATGAATAGGGGGAAGGAAACTTATTCTTTTGTATTGGAAGAAAATGTGGTTGGGAGAGAAGATGATAAGAAAGAAATTATAAAACTTCTTTTGGACACCAACGCTGTAGAGTATGTGTCAGTTATTCCAATAGTTGGGGGCGGAGGTTTAGGGAAAACTACACTAGCTCAACTCATATACAATGATGAAAATGTCAAAAATAATTTTGAGCTAATGTTGTGGACTTGTGTCTCTGATAACTTTGTTGTAAAACGGATTGTGAAACAAATCTTAGAATGTTTTGGAGGCGAGAGGTATGAAGAAATTGAAGACCTTGATATTTTATTGTCTTAGATGATGTGTGGAATGAGGATGAAAATGAATGGATTCTTTTAAAAGATTTATTAATGGGTGGTGCAAGGGGGAGTAGGATAGTGGTAACTACTCGCTCTATAAAGGTAGCTGAGACAATGGGCACGACTTCACCTCATGAACTTAAAGGCTTAGCTCCTGAAATGGCTTGGTCATTGTTTGTAAAAATGGCATTTAAAGAAGGTAGAGCCAAAAAACCAAACCTTAGTAGCCCTAGGAAAACAAATTGTGGGAAAGTGCATTGGAGTGCCTCTCGCTATAAGAACAATAGGAAGCTTGTTGTATGGCAAAAGCACTAAAATTGAGTGGCAATCTTTGTTAGATAATGAACTCTCGAAAATAGCTCAACAAGAAAATAACATTTCATTAACTCTTAAGTTGAGTTATGATCACCTTCTATCACACTTGAAGCAATGTTTTGCTTATTGTAGATTGTTTCCAAAAGATCATAGAATTTATGTAAATACCCTATTAATCTTTGGATAGCGTAAGGTTTTATTGTGCTAGAAGATCCAAGGCAACATTTTGTGTATATTGGTGGAAAATACTTTATAGAATTACTTTGGAGGTCATTTTTTCAAGATGTAGAGAATGATGATTTGGGTAACTAAAATCATGTAAAATGCATGATCTCATGCATGATCTTGCAAGTCTTATGTTTCAAATGGAATGTGCCATATTAAATTCAAGTGGGAAAAATTTTATTGAAAAAGTTCGCCATGTATCAACTCCCAAGACTAGTAAAAGGAAGATACAAACAATTCTTACATCTAGTGTAGGGGAAAATTTGGGTAACTTTACTTGTAATGCACTCGTTTCAAAATTTACGTATTTGCGTGCAATAGATTTGAGCAATTTAAGTCTACGTGTAGTGCCACATTCAATTGGAAAATTGAAACATTTACGATATCTTGATCTTTCTGAAAATAAAATAAATTTTCTCCCTAATACCATTACCAAGCTACTGAATTTGTAGACACTAAAACTCAATAGTTGTTACTCACTTATAGAATTACCCCAAGATATTATAAATTCGGTCAATCTTAGGCAACTAGACATTGATTCTTTCTCGAATTTGACTCATATGCCCCTTGGACTTGGACATCTTAATTCTCTTAAGATACTAACGATGTTTGTGGTGAGGGAAGAACGTTCAAGGGGTAGCTCTTGTAGTTGGTATAAGAAAAAACAAGGTAGGACTGGTGGTGGACTAAATGAATTGAAGGAGCTAAGCAATCTGGGAGGAAGCCTTATGATCAGAAATTTGGGACATGAAAAAGATGACATGGTGGAATGTAAAGCCACAAACATGAAGGAGAAACAACATCTTCAAGAGTTGCATTTATGGTGGGATCAAGCGTGGCATGATGGAGAAACCAAATTTTATGATGAAATGTCACTGGAAGGGCTCCAGCCACATCCAAATCTTAAAGTGTTTTGGTTGTCTTTATATATGGGTGTGAGAATTCCAAGTTGGGTCTCTTCGCTCACTAATCTTGTCAAATTGGTAGTATTTAATAATAAAAGATTGTTGCACCTCCCACCATTAAATCAACTCCCTTTTCTCAAGTCTATAGGTCTTCAATTTATGGCAGCACTTGAATACATATTAGATGAAGATAGTGTTAGTAACGTGTTGAGTGGTTCCTCTTCTTCAAAAACACCATTCTTCCCATCCTTATCTTATCTTGAATTATGGAATTGCCCAAATTTGAAGGGGTGGTGGAGGAATTCAGATGATGATGATGATAATGAACCAAACCATCTCTTACTTCCATCATTTCCTCATTGTCTTTCTCAATTAAAGATTGTAGGATGCTCTAACCTGACTTGCATGCCCGTGTTTCCATATCTCAAAGAAGATTTAAAAATGGATGGAGTTAGCTTGAAGGTATTGCAACAGACAATGAAAATGAAAATGAGAGCAACCACATCACCCTCCTCATGCTACTTTCCTCTCTCTCAATTACAGTCTATGGAGTTATGTTCAGTCAACGATTTAGAATCTTATCCAGAGGAGTGGCTACGGAACCTTGTTTCTCTCTGGAAACTCAAAATATACAACTGTGAAGAACTGGATTCTCTCCCTTGGATAGCCAACCTCACATCACTACAACAACTTTCAATTCAGGGTTGTCTCAATCTTACGTCACTTCCTCAAGGGATTCGCAATATAACCTCTTTAAAATAGTTAACAATTGAGAATTGTCCAATCTTATGGCGAAGATGCTTGAGGCCTACAGGTGAAGATTGGCCCATCATTTCTCATGTCCCATGCATGATCGTGGAATATGAGAACCAACAGGAAGAAACAAATTCTCCAGGTAAGCATCTATCTATCTATCTATCAATCTTTTAATCCCAAATTAAAATTCAGCTACTGGTTTTCAAGGTTTTGATATTCTAGACAACTTCTAAAAACCATTCAACTTCTTTCTTATGCTGAATTAAACCAATTTAAAACTCTCTTTCTTTTCAATCTGTTTTTCTTTTTCCTGTCTATAAAATGTTAATTAGACACTTGATTTCTCCAAAAAGTTATTTGAACAAGAAAAATTAGGATAAGATAATCCTTCCCTTGATTTTTTTTTTTTTTTTTTAAATTCTAATGATTTATATCTTTGTACATAAGACCATGTTGATAATATGATGTTTGTATGGTTGCTTCTTAATAATTGTAGAAATAGAGTGGTTTTTAAAACACGTCAAGAGGACTTAATCTAGCAACTACCATTGCAGGAATTAGCTTATTTTGCAGGTATTTTGTTGGCTCTCTCTCTCTCTCTCTCTTTTTGTTTGGGGGGGGGGTGGTGTCTATATATCTACTAATATTAATTTTAATATTCTCATTTGAACTGTTGATCTATAGAAAATTCATACTTTTGTGCTGGGCTGTGTGAGATATTACTTTTAGGTGCAATGGTTCTTATCTAATACTAGTTTAAAGATTACAAACTAAATTTGAATTTTTCCAAAATTTAAAATAACCATCTTTTTTCTTATGTTCTTTTACCCATTATTATATGGTAGGCTGTTACTGCTCAGAGAAGATTCCAAATGTAGGAGCTTTTCATTTTCCAAAAGGTTGATAAGCCATAGGATTTTCTTCTTGACGTGACTGCAGTCTCTGTTCAAACATGGGGCAGCATTCTGCATGTTCTTTTGGCCATAGATGAATGGAATAGATGGAAGTCATGGAACCTTTCAGGCCAAAGAGAGTAAAAAGTGTAAAGATGGTAGAGCATGACAGCAAAAGAAGCAGTTCAGATAAACATCCCAAACTGGAATAATTCGTCGCAAAGCAAAGCAATGGTAAACAAAGTTTAGCCTTTTAATTACTCTTACATCCTGATCATTTCTGTACCAGAAGTCAGTGAATCATGTAGACAATATACTAAATACTGTATATATCTTCCAGGGATTCATTTAGATAGTAAAATAAATACAATATCCCCCACACTTATGTGTCCTTTTCGATCTAGCGGTGGTAAGGCCACAAATTTAATAAATTAATGGTTTAATTGCCTAATTTTGAATATTTTGAGTTTTTGAACATATCTAAGGACCATTACTTAACAATGGTCTCAACTAGATACGGTCCTAGGTGGGGGTGCCTTGACTAGGTGCTACCCTTCAGCACTTTCTCTTGTGTATACCTTTACTATACTAAATAATGTACTTTTTTTTATACAAAAATTTGCAGTTGTTCCACATTTTTTATAGTGTTGTATTGCTGTTTGAAGGAACTTTTCAAATTTTTTCTTTATATATAAGCTTTTAACATTTTCTTATTGCACAATGTTATTTGAGTAACTAGTAAATAACTAATGTCTTATGTTGTTATCGCAATGAGATAACTAGGCTGAATAATATCTTCAATTTCTCAAATGTAGCTTGGAGAATTTGTTTAATTCAAAAGCATAAATGATATCGAGTCTAGTGTGTCTAGACACGTACAAATCCTTAGGTAGATTTAAAATAAAATTTCCATCCTAAATACATTTCTGATCTCTTGATTAAAAAAAAAAATCCAATCTCATTTGGAATGTGTTATAATTTTCAGACAACAGCTTTCAAATCTATCAATTTTCTTACCCTTTTCCCCCCTCTTTTTACAAGTCAGGTTGGTAATGGCGTAATGCTCAAACCACAGGACTTTTGGAATTTTTATTTTCCTAGTAGTTGAATCTTGAATTTGTTAGGTTCTAAGACCTTAGGGACTAATATATTAGAACTTCAATATGTAATGTGTTGGCAAACCATGATCAAACCCAACCCATGCATGTACACACCTCTACTAATTCCAACAAAAGCCAATAGAAAGATGTGTCCTTTGTATAAATGTTTTCATATATTGTATTAGACACCAGTATGTATGGGTTGAAAATGGTAGTAAATTTGTTTTATTGAAAAAAAAAAAAAAATCCTTTTTGTGTTGTTTTTTTTTTTTTTTTAATAGATTTATTCACTCTTTTCTTACAAGAAAAGATATGATGATGAAAAATATATGGGATAAATGATGCTTTCAAAACAAGATTGAAAACAAATTATTTTAGAAGATGGATATTAATTTATGAGCTTGAAAGGTTAAATCAAACCTGATTTGTTTTATTAGGCATGACGAAATAGTCTCAATTCATTGACTCAATCCAACATAACACAGCCCTTATGGGCTGGGGGTCAGTTTTTGAGCTATATATCACAGGTTGGATTAAGTCAGAGATTTATCAAGGAGATTGGGTTGGGTTGAATAATACCCAAACCCCATCCTTACACACCCTTACTAATTCCAACAAAAAGTTGAGTTCTTTGTTTGAGTGTAATTTGTAATTTAATATGATCACAAATCAATTATCCTATGTAGAAATTGATTTTGATGATGAGATTCATGTATTGATTGTTTTGACTTCTTTGCCAAACAGTTTAGAGGCCACGAGAATAATAGTATTCTATAGGAAAAACCAAATTTAAATATAATGATATTCAAGATTTGATTTTAAGTGAGGAGGTTTGCATATAGACAATGCACAAGATCAAGCTTTTTCACGGTGAATAGGAGAAAAGGTAGAAGTAGGGTCTAATGATTGGATTAAATTCAATGATGGGTAACAATCAAGATTTAAATCTCAGTTTAAGAATCTTGTAGAATGCTTTTATTGTGGGAAAAACAGTCACATAAGAAGAAATTGTTGGCATTGAAATAAATAACAAATTAAAGGTAAATATGAAAAGAATGATAGTGAGAAAAATATTACAACTGTTGTGATTGCTAAAGAAGTTATGGTGCACTTTATTAAAGAGTAAATGTGTGAGCATGTTGCTAATAATGATGTTAAGTGAGTTGTTGATTTGGTTGCATCCGACCATATTATCCCTATGAAACGGTTGTGCACCATGTACAAAGCAAGGCAATTTGGTACCATGAAGATTACTTCCAGTTATTCAAAAATTGTGGGAATTAGTGTTGTGTGCATCAAAACCAATGCTGGTAGCATGATAAGGTTGAAGGATGTGCGACATGGTCTAAATTTAAGGATGAATATATTGTCTACATTGGCTATGGATTGAAAGGGTTATTGTAACCTCCTTGGTAGTGAAAGATGAAAACTTACTAAAGGTACATTAGTTGTTGCAAAAACACATGTTTGTTGTGGTATGCATTGGACTCATGTGAAAGCCTAAGAAGTTCAATGCGGTCAAGGATTTTGAGAAGACTCCACCACAGTTGAGTTGAGATTATTAGTGTTGATACCAAGAGGGTCAAATTCTCATTGCACGATGGGCAAAGCTGGTTCGAGCATACAGGCAAGTGAGACAATGGCTTGAGCTCCCAAATAAAAGAAGGTTCCACTTTTAACTAATATAATATAATATAATATATTTATCTATATATTTTAATTAAGAAAAAAATTAAGTCATTTTCTTGGTTAATAGAATGCATTAAAAAGGTCCCACTATATCCCAAAATACAGAAGATTAAGAATTTAAAAAACAAAAATAGTCTTGTGGCAAACAAAATTAAATGTAAATTAATAGGAGACAAGTTCATTACCTTATTCTTGAAATTTGCTAAAATCAAAATTAATACTAGACATATTCATTAATAAGTTCAACATAAATATCTTGAAATGTGCTAAAATAGAGATTATAAATCTTTAAAAACAAAGAGACATAAAAAATCAAAATCAAAATCTCTCTCTCTCTCTCTCTCTCTCTCTCTCAATGGAAGACATGATGATTGAAGAGTATTCTATACTTTAAGTTTTATTTGTAGTTAAATTATAATTTTTAGATTATAAATCTTGTTTTACTTATTTATAAATATTTACTCATTATAAGTGTCTACTAGAAAATATCTATTGAGATATGAAAAACTTCATAAAAAGAGAAAAATTGAAAAACAAATTGAATCTCAAAAATATGTTATCTAATTAATATTTAAACATTAAAAAACATTCCACTTAAAATTTTCGTCTTAGACCCCCCAAAGTTGTTGAGTCAGCCCTATTAATGAAGAAATGATATGTGATGAAGAACATAAAAAGAATTAAAAGAAAAGAGATGCTTCAAAAGCTGCGGATATTCAAGACAATCAAAAGGAATAATTCTTTTTGAAATTTTCTCATTTAGAGTTCTGCATTCAGCAAGTACTCGTCCAATTGTTCAAGGTACTCCTAAATATCTTATCGGGAGCATGATTGTATCACAAAATGCTAACATATTGTTGTGCTTGTAAAAAATCTTGCACTTTGGTGGATTAACTTGAAGCCTAGACCATTACGTTCTACATGGTTAACAAAACGACACCAACCCTTTGGGCCCCATTGCTCTCACACACGACTGGGCTGGGTCCTCGTTTTTACTTACCTGGACAACCCAAATTATTGGGTTCTTTTTTGCTACCTGGACTTGCTTTATAATTGGGGTGCTCCCTAATCCCTTGTGTTTAGCATGCTTGACTCAGATTAGCTTGAAACCTGGACTATAAGTAAACCTTGGCCTAAACATGCATGATTTAGAATTAGCAACTATAAACTCCATTATAGTTATTAACAAAGCATAACAGGATAAATTCAGCATTAAACACCCAGAACGATTTAAATACTTCCATTACTCGCATAAACAAGAATAGGGACAAGATTGTCCTTTAGTCCATTTTAATCCCTTCAAAATAGTTACTCAAAAAACCATTAAGGCAACAATAATTCGATGGGAAGCTATTCACTCTACCATCAATCTTTAAAAAGGATTTGGGAATACCAATTGCAATGCGTGTTTAATTCCCCACAAACCCATTATAGATTGTCATGTGCATTCATGAGGTTATTTCAATCGCACACCTTGGGATCAAAGAGGTTTTGTTGTGTTTCTTTACAATCTCTTGCCAAGAATACGTTTCCGCCATTGTAGCTTTGCTATATCAACTAGTAGCTTTGCTATACGCCTTTGTAGTTTGTACAAACTATTACAACGTGATATTGACCTCACTCACTCATCTTTGATGGACTATGACCCTTATCATGAACCAGTATTATTGCTATTGCATTTACTTCCTACTTCACTAGAATGGAAGAAAGAGGGCATTTCATGAGTGATATATCTGCCTACTTTAACCTTAGTAGCTTTGAGAATGCAAGCTATGTTACCATCACCTTGTGGAGCTTTAGCATGTTTGAGTTTGAGTAAAAAGAAAATGGGAGCAATCACATGAACTTCCTCCTCATGCTACTTTCCCCTCTCACAATTAGGGTGGTTGTGCTTAGAAGAGGTTAACAATTTAGAATCTCTTCCAAAAAAGTGGCTACAAAACCTCATTTCTCTCTGGAATCTCTACATTTGGCAATGTCCCAATCTAGCGTTAATTTCTCATGAACAAAGCGTGTTAACCTAATTTAATTTTGAGAAAATTGAAGTCTTAGTTTTCATGTCAGTTTCAAATTAATCCGTACATAAAACTAGCCTCAAAATGTGCAAGCAGCAAGCAATCAAATCACCTAATTGCAAATGTTTCCTGAATCAAATATACAAGCAAACATTGGTTTATTTCTTCTTTTTTTTAACATCTGCATCTTTTCAATAATCAAATTGAAAAAAGAAAAAAAGAAAATACAGGAGAACATTTAAAAGGAACGAAGTACCCAAAAAAGTAAATAATAGAATCAATACAAGCAGATCTTATTGCTAATAAGCAATAAATTTTATTGGAAAAGTACTATCCTAGCACATGGAGTGTATACAAAGGAATAACTACAAAGAAAGAATTAATACAAGCAGATCTGCCACAAGTTTTTTGTCTTGGAAAACATAAAAGTACACAATAAATTTGGCTAGCTAAATTATTGCCAATGAAGTGACAATGCGTCCATTGAAAATTAGGGGCTGGATTCGATTTTGTATTCCTAAGGTATGATTCTCTTATCATTATTAATGGTACTCCTAAAGGATTCTTTCCTAGTACCCGTTGTCTGCGGCAAGGTGAATCCTCTTGCACCTTTGCTGTTTGCTTTGGTAAGGGGGGCATTTAGTAGATTAATGTTAAGAGCGAAGGAGGGTGGTCATACAGATAGTTTTTTGGTTTCATCAACTAGTTTGGATGCTATGGCTATTTCACATTTGCTGTTTGCAAATGTGATACACTGGTCTTTTGCGATGTAGATTTAGATCAGCTACATCACCTTCAGTGCATTTTGTTGTGTTTTGAGACTGTTTTTGGACTTCGCAGATTTAGATCGGCTAGTAGTAGTTTCGATTTTTGAAGAGTCGTGAGATACTTATTTCACCAAGTTGTGACTCCATCACTGCCCCTGACTAATTATGTTATGCAAAATAAATAACTACCCGCCAGTCCAACAATATCCAAGTCAATCTCTTACCGTCCAAAATTTCTGATCAACTCCATCAAAAAGATTAACGACCAAGATTAAAAAAAAAAAAAAAAAAAATTAGAACAGTATATAAGCAAGCAATACTAACAACTTTTCCCTCCTAAATATTCAAGCTCTTCAAAATCTCTCTCTCTCTCTCTCTCTCTCTCTCTCATGGTGGAAATGCAAGATCACGGGTACAAGGACAACGATTACATTCTTCTCTTCACAAACAAAGCTCCTCCTTATCAAGGAGATCTGTGGTAATAAATTTCTTCATTTCTCTTTGAAATCTCACCTCTTTAGTGTTTTCTAATGATCTTCTATGTGAATTTGAGCTTGGAATTTGAACGTGTTTCTAATTCTTTTGATTTGATTGTAGTATTTCTTACATAAACTTTGGTTTCTGAAAGTTTGATCTATTGAAAGAGATGGAAAAACAAAGTAAAGTTGACTTGGATTTTTTTTTTTTTTTTTTTTTTTCCTGAAAGCTCACTTAGTGTGTAAAATACTAACGAATGTTTAGACTCTCAATTTAAAAAATACCAACACAAGCTTATACTCAAACAATATATGTGCGGAATGTGCGGAATGATAAGTACAAGCAATACCTAAATAAATAAACAACTCTAAACCATAAGTAATCACAATACAGCAACAATTAAAAGGTAAGAGAATGGGTTAGAGAGATGCAAAGACAAAGATAATACCGGCACATGTTATCGAAGAGAAAACCGAAGAACTCGGCGAAAAACCTCTCTGCCGTCCTCCAAGCGGTGAAATGATCCACTAAAGAATAAAGTTAGGATATATGAATAGCAATAAACCCTCCAAGCCTAATTTACCCAATGCACCTAAGCCCTCCAAGCTTCTTGTTCCAATAAGGTTAAGCCTAACCATGTCTTCTTTAGCTTTCCGAATCCTGCAATAAGCCCATTGCATCACCCAAATGAATTGGTCATCTCCAAACTGCTTCCCAAGCACCAAAATACCTCCTCATTGATATGGGTATGGCGAGATAAGGATTGGCTAATAAACCTCTCAAGGGTATGTCAATGGAGAGGGTGAAAGTAGAGGAATTTGGAGAATCAAATGTCTAAAATTGTGGATGAGTTAATCTTGTTTTTCTTTAGGGTTTCTCTTTCAAAATTCTCTCTAGAAGCTCTCTACATTTCGTAGGTATAAGGGTATTTATAGTAGGGTACGTGAGGAATGTGAAGTCATTTTTCTGCAAAACAAGACATTATGGCGACTCACTCGCGATCGGGATGAGTTGTGAGTTAACCGCCAAGCCGGACTATCCATTTTTATCCTGTAGTGCTCCAGTTGTCGTGACCTTTTAGCTTTCTACATGCTTCACACGTGTGGCATTTTGGTAAATTGCCAGTCGTGAGTCACTCGCGAGATCCAGTCGTGAGAATCACTCTGAATGCTCACACACTTGAATTCTTCACACTCTCACACACACAACCCTTACATGATTCTCACCTAAATACAAGGTATGTAATTGCTAAAATACAAGTAAATTTGGCACGGAATAAAGCCAACACATGATTGAATAAATTTAACCTTACATTTTCTAGTTTAAATAAATGAAGTTTTAGGTCTCAATAATTTGATTTTGTTTAAGAAATCATTTGGTTGCTTGAGAAAATAATCACAAAAAAAAAAAAAATTAAGTAAATTTGTTTTTTTTTTTTTTTTTTTTTTTATGTTAGTGAACGAAAATAATAAAGTTCAATTCGATTAGATTAGATCCATGTTGAATTCTATCCATATGGTTAGTGAGCAACAAAGGTTGTATATGCTTTTAGTGAATGCCTGAGATAATTAAAAGAAAAATACTTTCAACTCAATCTTCGAATTTGTTAAATTATTAAAAGTATAGATTCCGGGGAAAAAAAAGTTATTAAAAGTATGCAATTTAGGATGAAAGAAATCATTGGATGACCCCTCTAGGCCCACTAATGGGTGATTATAATTTATAAGCATCCTCTTCTGCTCCGATACTATATTTAATTATCAATTCTCCCAAAACCTAATGTGTCACCAATCACATTTTGCAGTAACTTTAGGCGCAAATGATGATATCTGATTAAATTCTTCTGAGAAAGTCGAGTAAGTGACTTATTTTCTGTACTTTAGGTTGTAGGATTTCAATTTTTGGCCGGTATGAAGTTTGAGTTTTTATTTTTATTTTTTTTGAAGTGATGAAAAAGAGAGAATAAGCTAAGAGAGAGAAAATGAAAAAAAAAATGTTGAGAAAATGAAAACAATGCGCTCACTTGCCTTCACTTTCAGGGGCGGAGCCACATAGTGGCTTGGAGGGGGCCGTGGCCCCTGCAAAAAAAAAAAAAAATTTCCCATTAGACTATGAAGAAAAAATAATTAGGCCCCCCCAACCTAAGACACCCGACCCCCCTACCAATTTCTCACCCATTCTCCCAGGCCTCAATCAAAAATTAGGAACATCCTCAAATTATAAAAAAAATAAATAAAAATAAAAAATAAAAAAAATTTACAGAGAAGCCCACGGCAAGCTAAGCCCACGGTGAGCCCAGTGGCTCGCTCACGGCAAGCCCACGCATTCTCAACCGAAAAAAAAAAAAAAATTACAGAGAATCAGAAAATCCAACCATCACGTCGCTGCCAGAGAAATCAAATCGGTGGGAGAGAATGCATACCCCAATGCCCGATATTGCCTATACAGAGCTAATCAAACTCAACAACAAATCAAACTCAACAGCAAACCAAACACAGAGAACATATAGAGACAGAGGTTTTTATCTAAAAAAAAAAAAAAAATCCCCAATACACAAATAAAAACCAAACCCCAGCAAACCCACGGTCACGTCGCCGCGACGCCGCAGGTCACTCGTCGTCGCCGCCGTCGTCGCTCGCCCCTCATCGCAGATCGGAGATCGGCCCTGCTCGGTGCTCCCTCCGGCCCTCCCTCAAGGTATTTCTCTCTTTTTCTCTCTCTCTTTATCTCACTTTGTCACTAAAATGAAAAATGAAACGAAATTTTTGTAGATCGTCGACGCGAGACGGTAGATCGATCATCACTCATCGGAGATGCCGTTGACTCATTGCTTCCTCCGCTCCGGTTCCGGCTCCGGCAGTCAGACCCTCCCTCAAGGTCTCTCTCTCTCTCTCTCTCTCTCTCTCTCTCTCTCTCTCTCTCTCTCTCTCTCTCTCTCTCTCTCTCTCTCTCTCTCTCTGAATGACCGAATGGTTTAGTGGAAATGAAATGTGCCCGAGCCCTAAGTCCTTTTATTCTTTTAACTTTAATAGCATCTCACTCATTCATTGGTTGATCTTTACTTTTTTTTTTTTTTTTTTCTGTTTGTCTTTATCTTATCCGGTTATTCCTTTTTATTGGTCAATGGTCGGTGTGTTGGTTTTTAGTGTAAACCAACATTATTAAATAATAATTAATATTTATTCAAAAGCTAATAATTAAATTATTGCTATCATTTATTGCAATTTTTTAAGAATTGTTTAATTGTTCAAAAGTTAATTGTTTAATTGTTTAATAATTAAAGCTATATAATTAAATTAACCAATACATTATAAAAGATAAATTAATTAAATTATTTGAGGGGTTATTATTAATTAAAGTTGTATTAAAAATGGGTTGACTGTTTAAATTATAGTGAAAATTTTGTTTTTTCCTTGAGTATGAATAACATTCATATAACTAAACAAAAATTTCTAATTAAAATTTTATTTTTTAAAATTCTTTTCAGGTTAATTGAGTCATATTCTTAAAGCTAAAAGAATTATGAGCAAACGAAAAACAATTGATGCATTCTTTAAGAAAAAAGATGTTAGCAATTCAGAAATTAGGACACCTGTGGCTATAGAAACAAATGTTAATACTTCGATGCCTGATAAACACCCCTCCAAATGTCCAAACCTTCAATATGAAGAGATAGATCGTGATCCAGGAACACGTAAATAAATATGTGAATTTCCTATCAACAAACAAGATGAAATCCGACGAGCTTATCTCATAAATGGTCCATACCAACTTGAAAATATAGTCTGTCCATACAATAATAATACTCATCGTCGTCGATTTCAACCTTCATGGTTTGTTTCACATAAGGATTGGTTGGAATACTCACCTACAACGAATGCATTATATTGTCTACCTTGCTACCTTTTTAGTAAGAAACCAATAGGTCGTCCCGGATCAGATGTATTCATTTCAACATGTTTTAATAATTGGAAAAAGGTGAAAGATGGAATGAATTGTCCTTTAATTTGTCATGAAAGGAAAAAACCAAACTCTCCACATAAAATTGCTGTGAAATGTTGCGAGGATTTACAGAATTATTCACGACATATTGACAAGCTAATTGAGAAACAAACGTCAAAAGAATTAGAGAATAATCGGTTGCGGCTCAAAAATTTCTCACAGGTTTGAAATTTCGGTTGAATTCCCAACATGTTCAAGTATATAATAATATATGAAAGTTGATAATTTTGTATCCAATAGACTTAAAAATTATATTTGGCATATTTCTGTTACAACCCGGCCCCCCCAAGTATATATTCCCGGCTACGCCCCTGTTCACTTTAGATGTGTTGTTGCATGTGTAAACTAAAGGAAACCAAAATAAAAATAAAAATAAATGGTGTGAACTGCAAACTAGTAAGTTGCAGTGAGGAAACAACCGAAAAGGAAAATAAGCTATAGAAAAAGAGAGAGAGAGAGAGAGGAAGAAGTAGATGTTGTGTAGATTTTTTTTTTTTTTTGGTAGAATATGCGTTTGGAAAGGAGAAGGGAGCCTTGGGTAAATAAAAAATCATTAATAATAAAGTTTGTGTGAGTGACGTGCTATTGATGGTAATTGGTAGGTAAGGATAGGAGGAAATAAAAAGGAAAAGACAAAAGATTTTAAATTTATATTGGATTAGAATTTTAATTAATTAATGCAAACTCTAAAAATTTTCACAAATTCCTCCAAAAAAATTCACAGTAAATTCTGTGGCAATATATAAAGATATATATATATATATATATATATATAAATTAGTATTGATCCTAAAACGGTATATTAAAAATAATCGGTATTAAAATATTTCATCCTAATGAATAAACTGAAATAGGACTCCAAACAGGATTCATAACATTGAACAAAATAAACCTTTAACATAAATTATACTTAAAACTCCACACTTTACGTTACACTTATGCCCACATCTTTGACATAAATCACAAGTATACTCCCAAACTCTAGGAAAACTTTGGAAACACCCCTCAAACCTTATGAAACTTACAAAGTACACCTGAACCCTAGGAAAATTTAAAGAGGGCGTTTGGGCTCTGCGTCTCACGTCTGCGTTTTCTCCAAAGCGCGTTTTCTCCTTTTTTTTTTTTTTTTTCGCCCGCATTTGTTGACTTTGGGAGACAAATTTTACTGTTATGAACAGCGTATGCATTGTTCATGCACTATGCTAACACTGTTCATGTATTAAAAAATATTAAAAATGGGTCCCACAGTACTATTTACACATTTAAAAATTATTTTGCTTCTGATGTTTTCAGTTTTCAGTTTTAGCAACAATAAGCTCAAACCAAACAGACCCAAAATATACCAAAAACTATAGAAAAGTTATGGAAACACTTCCAAACCGTTGGAAAATTATGGAAACACCCCTGAACCCTAAGAAAATTACCAAAAAAAAAAAAAAAAAAACTGAACCGTACAAAAATTATGAAAAGTTGAAAGCACTCCCAAACCTTGGCAAACCTATAGAAACACCCTCCAAACCTTAATAAAATTGCAAAAACACCCCCAAACCCTAGATAAATTATATAAATACCTCTGAACCCTATGCAAATCATTAAAACACCCCCAAATCCTAGTAAATTATGAAATACACTCAAGCCCTAGAAAAATTACAAAAATAAACCCAAAACGTAGGAAAATTATGAATACACCCTCAAACCTTTAAGAAATTACAAAAATACCTCTAAGCTCTAGAAAATTATCAAAATATCCTTAGAACCTTGAAACTATCAAATTGACCCCAAATTTCATCAAAATGGCTAGAATATCCTTGTGATCATCCTAAACACCACACATGGTAAATTCTAATCTGATCAAAGCATCAAGACGATAATTTTTTTTTTTTTTTTTTTTTTTTGCATGCATAAGTGGCTTAAGCCATGGATCCATGCAAAGTGTCCTGAAACATGTTAAAATATTTATAGTACTCTAATCTAAAAATAAAACTATTTGCAAAACCCATTTTCATCCTAGAAATCGAAAGCCAATCTTCTTATTTATTTTCAATTGACTAAGTACTAAGAGTCAGCCAAAAAGAGGTGCTAATGTTAGAAGGGAGTCGTGGTGTGTAACACCTTTCCTACATATAACCAAATTTTCAAATTTATGTTTTTAGTTTGAGACATGGTTTTGACCCACACGTAGGATAGGAAGTTTCATGATATTTCCTTGACCTATGATTGTAATTAAAATCAATTAGATATTGGTGGCCAATCACAGCTTAGAATCCCAATGATTGATAATCACTCCACAAATTAAATCATAAAATTCTCATTTTCAACTATTAACCCCCATAGCTACATGCACAGAGCATGTTCAAGGAACAAACACATGTTGCCATTAGGAGTGGTTGATCTCCCCAAACTGAAATACGGTATCAACACTAGACAAAACTTAGTCTTTGACTCTCACGTACAAGACAAAACTTGACTTTCTAACTCTCACTCACCTTCAACCAGGGACGAACCCAGGTAGAGGGCAAAGGGGGCCCGGGCCCCCACTAGGCCAAAAAAAAAAAAAAACTAGTATGTAAAATTTTCAAAAAAGGCTCGGGCCCCCTTGGTTTTTAGCTTAGGCCCCCCTCACCTCAACGATCCCTATCCCGGTAGGCTAGCCCAGGAGTTTTCAAGAGCCCATGAAAACCTTAATATATATATATATATATATATATATATATATATAGAAGGAGAAGAAGAAAACCTAGCGGTCGGTAAGACCCCAAAACCAAACGGAAAAGCCACAAATGAAGGAAAAAAAGAAAAAAAGAAAAGAAAAGAAAGGAGAGGCGAGAGCAAGACAGAGTAAGTGAGAGACCCATCACGTCATGACGCCACCGCCCACGCCATGACGCCACCGCCCACGCCATGACGCCGCTGCCCATGTCCACGCGAGAGAGACCCATCTTGCTAGCCAATACCCACGCTACCATCACCTGTCGTATACCCAAACCGGAGACCCATCTTGCCGCCGCCGCCGGTTACTCGATCTGCTTTGCCCGCCTGGCCGTTGCTACACTACTCCAACCTTCACAGTTCACAGTATTTAATCTATCATTTCCTTCAAAACCTAATATAATGTTTGTGAATCTCAGAATATAAAAATCTATGCTTGTGGACTTGTGGTGTTTGTGTTTTTCTGATGAACTGATGTTGGTGATTCCGTGATTGTGAATCTAAAAATTTATTCTACCTGTGGTTTTTTTTTTCTTTTGGCCTTTTGGCTTTGTGACTCTCTGTGACTTTGTGTTTGTGACTCTTTCTCTTGTATTATATTGAAAAGAGAGATAAAGAGAGAGTAGAGTTTGTAAAGATTAGAGAATATATTAGTGTAGTGTTTGTCTATTTGTTCTTTGTTGATTGGTAGTTGGGCAACAATAAATACAATTGACAAAAAAAAAAGGTAAAGTTAAGAAATGAAAAAGGAAGGTAAAGTTAAGAAAAGGTTTTTTTTTAGTAGTGCAAAATAAATTTATAGTGTCTGCAGTGGGATTAGGTCAGTGTTTGAAATATGGAGAGTACAAGACAAAGACAAAGACAAAGATAAATAAAGACAAAGACCAAAGACAAGAAAAAAACAAATCATATAATATAGAAAATTTTCACACATCACAAATTTAAGAAAATAAGTAAATAACAATGATTCACTTGCACCTGTTGTTAACCCATAATGTTAAATTAAATAAATTTATAAATTGAAAAGAAGTGAGAAATATTAAATTTATAATTAAATGCATCATGCATATTATCTAGATTCTAGTATTTGTTTTTAGTTAGTAACAACAACCGTTTGTGAGATAATATATATGATTCTTATTTTATTTGTAGATCATGAAAAACTCAACTACAATGTTTGATTTTTTCAAAAGAAAATATTCAAATTCTTTTGAAGTCAACATGAGATTGCCAACAACTAATATTGCTATTCCAATTCCAAAAAATGTGGATGTTCCAATTCTAGAAAATATTCATTCCCCATTTCCGGAAAATGTCGATGTTCCAATCCCAAGAAATATTCATTCCCCAATTCCGGAAAATGCCGATATCCCAATTTCAGAAAATAATCATATCTCTCAAACACAATTTCAAAAAATTGATTTTGATATATTAAGAAACAATGATTTTTGGATATTTGACTTGGTTGATAGTTTATTAATACTATATGAATGCATATTTGAAAAAAAAAATTTCGCTTATCTCCAGCCCCCAACTTGAAATCCTGAGTCCGTCCATGCCTTCAACATAGGCACACCACCACGTTGAGGATTGTACACCTCCATACTTTTTTTCCTTTCATTGTGAGACTACCCTTTCTAATATGATTAGTGAACCTCATTATTATTCTAGTCGATGTGGAGCTTGATACAAATAGAGAAATCTTTAAACCTCTCCTATCATGGGCTGTACTTGACAATTGCTTTACAGGAAAACAAACCAAGCCGAGAATATGATAGTCCTTATCCCTGAAGGCATCAAGAAAGTATGGAATGAATGGAATATCAGGGGCTTTATTCTCTTTAGCCTCTTGCTTCAGATTTTTTTGCTTTTTACTGCATCCCTTAGAAAGAAAACGGCAAACAAATTGGTAATCTTCACTATCTGGTCAGCTTATCTTCTTGCGGACTGGGCTGCGAGATTTGCAATTGGACTAGTCTTTAACAGTGAAATGGAATATACTTCTGGGCCTGGCACCGTGGATGATACTGGCCTTCTTATGGTGTTGTGGACACCTTTTCTTTTATTACTCGTTGGTGGCCAGGACGGGATAACTTCTTTCGCCATTGAGGACAATGAGTTGTGGCTTAGGCAATTGATTTGGCTCATTCTCCAAGTCTTCACCACTGGTTTTGTGTTTATTCAATCACTTCATCCAAATAGACTATGGTTGCCAACACTTCTCTTGTTGATTGCTGGAATCATCAAGTATGCTGAGCGGACGGCTACATTGTATCTTGCAAGTTCGAATAGTTTTGGAATATCCTTACTTACAAAACCTGACCCTGGGCCAAACTATGAGAAATTAATGAGTACATACTCCAACTTTATAGATAACGGTCTTCCTACAATGTTTGTATGTCTCGAAGAGAAAGAGTCCCAGGTCGGCAAATTGTCAAGGAAGACGAGTTGGACAGCCGTAGTTTGGTGAAGTACGCTTATTATTTCGCAAATATGTACAAGGGACTCATTGTCAATCTCATGCTCAGCTCCCGTGTGCATAAGGAGAGTAGACTTCTTCTCTAAAAGAACTGCAGAAGATACATTGAGTATATTAGAGATCACACTCAACTTCTTTTATGATATTCTCCATACCAAGATCGTAGCGGCAACCTCCAAGATGGGAATAATATCTCGGTGTATATCCATTAGGTTAGTTTTCTCAGCCTTATCACTTTTCTACAAAGAAGAAAAGCGTGGGTTTCAGAGGTTCGATGTTAAAGTGACCTACACCTGTTCTTTGGTATTTCAGGCCTGGACATGGTAACTCTCCTCCTATGGTTGTTCTCTGATTGGGCTATTGCTTCTCTTAAAAAGTATGAGAAAAATTCCCTACCATCCAGATTCTTCCTATCCAAAATCTTCGACAAGTTCCTTGATTTCAAGAAACCAAGGTGGAAGCAAACTGTTGATCGCTCCCAACCACAGTGGACAACACCAATAATATTTAAAAGGTGGTCTGAAACTCTCTCACAATATAACTTCGTAGATTATTGTTGGGAAGAAAGGTCAAAAGGGATATATGAAGTAGAAAGTAGAAATATGATCACAAGCATGCTTAAATATTTTCACATTAAGGATTTTATAGATCAGATGAAAAATGACTGTTGTATTCAGGCGAAATACGTATTGCCTAGGCCATTAACTAAGAGCCTATGGGAATTTATATTCAACGAGCTGTTAGAAAAATCTAAAGATGCGCATGATCCAGAAGATGCCAAGAGAATAAGCTCAGCTAGAGGTGAATGGGTTCTCTAGAACTTGGTATGCATTGGATTAATATTGCCTTACGTCACGGATGTTGCTTATGATGAAAGCCTTCTATTTTGGCACATTGCTACTGAATTCTGCTACAACACTTATCGTGACAATTGTGAAGATCGTGAGTTGAGTAAGTGCCTATCAGATTACATGATATATCTTTTATATCAGCAACCAAGTTTGATGTCAGAGGTGTAAGGCATTGCGAAACAACGGTTCAGGGATACCTGGGCCGAAGCAGAAAGATTCTTTAGCCAACGTGGACTGAATCAAAAGGAACTCCTCTATGAAAAGATTCTTGACGTGAAAACACAACTCAAACCTGTTATTGTGAAGGGAAATCGATCTAAGTCTGTACTGTTTGATGCAAGCATGTTGGCAAATGAGATTAAAAAATTGGACTCTGCGAAATGGAAGGTAACGAGCAAAGTGTAGGTGGAATTGCTGTCATATGCTGCTAGTCGTAGCAGAGGAAATGCCCATGTCCAACAACTAAGTAGAGGTGGTGAGCTTCTTACTTTTGTTTGGCTATTGATGGCCCAATTTGGCTTGAGAGAGGCTTGGGTTATTGAGACCCGTTTCAGCACAAAGCTGAGTGTTGATAAATGACCTATATATTGAGCTTGTGTGTGTGTGTATATATATATTTCATATGATAAGTAAATAAAGGAGGAGGAAAGGAGTAGAAGGTCTTATAGAGTCCACCCCAAGAGAGGCACTCTTAACTCCCAAGGTAATTTTGGCTATTATGAGACAAAAGCCGGGACACTTTTGTATGGTTTTTTTTTTTATTTTTTTATTGCTAAGTAATCTATACAAGTCAAACATGTAAAAGTAAATAGTGCCAAGTGTTAACCACTAAGCCAAGGATTGCCTATCGAATACTATGACATATCTATTCTTAGGGACATTGGCAAGGCCATAGGGCAGTCCTAAGGGTCGACACACATACAGTTGCTGAAACCAGGGGGCGCTTCGCAAGAATTTGCGTGCAAATCAGCCTGGACAAGCCCCTCATCAAGCTTCTAAAGTTCGGTGGCATTGAACAGATTGTCCAATACGAGGGGATCAACTCCATGTGTTTCTCTTGCGGCCGTGTTGGTCATAAGGTGGATGGATGTCTGTACGACTAGGGCACCGGAGGAAGAGAGCGGGAAACAAGCTGGTGAAGACACAACGGGGGAAAAAGACAGTCATAACCCCAGTGATGAGTCATATAGTCCATGGGTACTTGTTCCACGTAAGAAGAAAAAATTTCGGCTGACCAAGAAAGACTCGCCCCAACTTTCCACTTTTGGGCCTGACACTATTGCAAAGGAGCGGCCCATAGGCCAAGCTACGAATATTTTTTTATCATAGGCGAGGATGATAAATATGGTGGGCGACCAGTTAATGTCAACAGGGCTCTAAATTTTCAGGAGTGTTTGAACGATTGTGGCATGATTGATTTGGGCTTCTCAGGCCCCAGATTTACTTGGTCAAACCGTCGCCCCTTAGCTCAGCTTGTTCGATTGGAATTTTCTTTACCCAGAAGCTCATGTTAAACGTCTGGAAAGATCCCATTCTGATCACAGTCCCATTGTGCTTTCTCTGAGGTCTGAGTATGGAGTAATTTTTCCGCAACCTTTTAGGTTCCAACCAATGTGGCTCTCGCACCCCACCTTCCCTGAAGTTGTTAGAGATGCCTGGTCAAGCACTTCTGCTTTATCCAGTGGTATATCTTCTTTTACAAATAAAGCTAGGATATGGAACAGGGACCATTTTGGAAACATCTTTCACAGGAAAAGGAGGATTTGTGCTAGACTGAAGGGAACCCAAACTGCTCTTGCAAATAACCCGAACTCCTTTCTCGTTAATCTTGAGAAGTCTCTTTTACCAGAACTGAAAACAATGTCTAATTTGGAAGCTGAGTTCTAGGGTAGGGAAAGTCTTATTTCCTACGTCGTCGAGGGAGGTAGAAATACTGCCGATTCTTTCATACCTCAGCCCTTATTAGAAGAAGAAGGAATCGTATTACTTGTATGAAGGATCGCACGGGAAATTGGCTGAATGGAGAATAGGAAATTGCAAGTTTTATAAGGCAGGGGTTTCTTGAGCTTTTTACTTCTTCCCAATGCAGTGTTTTGCTCAATGAGTGGCAACCACCTTTTTGGCAATGCTGAATTTCTGAAGAGGATAGTACTCAACTTGATTTGCCGGTCAATGACTGAGAAATATTTGATGCTCTCAAATCCCTCAAGCCTTATAAAGCTCCTGACCATATGGACTTCATGCAGGTTTCTTTCAACGTTTTTGGCTCGTTGTAGGCAACACAGTGAAGGAGGAAGTCAAAAAAAAAATTTGCACAGGGGAAATTCTAGATTATCTTAATAATACTTTGATTACTCTCATCCCCAAGTGCAAAACCCAGAATCTCTCAATAATTATCGGCCAATTAGCCTTTGCAATTCGGTCTACAAGATAGTGACAAAAATTATTGTTGCTTGCATTCGACCTTTCCTTCCTAACCTTCTTTCCAAGCTACTTTTGTTCTTGGCCGTAAAGGAATAGATAATGCCATCATTGTGCAAGAATTAATCCACTCCATGTCAAAAAAGAAAGGTAAGTCCGGCGTCATGGCCATCAAAATAGATCTTAAAAAAGCGTATGACTGGTTGGAATGGAGCTTCATTATGGATATGCTTTTGCTCTATAAGTTCCCAAATCATCTTATAGCTCTTATCATGAGCTGTGTATCTTCAACAAACATTTCTGTACTATTTGATGGTGGTGGACTCGATCCTTTTCAACCTTCACGAGACATGAGACAAGGAGACCCTCTATCCCCTTATCTCTTCATACTATGTATGGAAGTGTTAAGTGCTTTTATTGTGGAAAAATGCAAAGAAAAGTTGTGGGATCCAATTAGGGCTTTTAGAGGTGGTATTGCCTTCTCCTATTTATTCTTTGTGGACAACCTTGTTTTATTTGCCAAGGCAAATCATAAAAATTTTAGGGCAATACGGGATGTTCTTGATACCTTATTCTGTTTATCGGGACAAAAGGTGAGTGCCAAAAAATCCCGAGTTTTCTTCTCTTCGAATACCCCACCAAGTACTAGAGAATATCTTTGCAATATTTTGGAGTTTCAGTCTACCCCCTCATTGGGAAAGTATCTTGGCTTTCCAATCAAACACTCTTCGAGGCCCCAAGATTTTGGAGCATAAGCGAGCGAATGCAAAACCGCCTTGCGGGTTGGAAAACCAACTTATTATCCTTCGCTGCAGACTTGTCCTCACTCAAGCAACCATCTCTACCATTCCTAATTTCTCTATGCAGTGTGTTGCCTTACCAGCCAAAGTGACTCATTGTGTGGACAAATTGTGCAGAAACTTTCTTTGGGGTTCAGTAGATAACAAGAAAAAGCTTCACTCATAAGGCAGAAAAAAAAATCACCAAACCCAAGCAAGATGGGGGTCTCGGTCTCCAAGCAGCAAAAGAGAAGAACATAGCCTTGCTTGCAAAGTTAAATTGGCGGTTTCACTAGAAAAAAGACTCTTTATGGGCTTGGGTTCTGTCAAACAAGTATGCTAGACATAGCGGATAACCCTTCTCCAATCACAAGTCTTGCTCTCCCACCTGGACTGGCCTCAAGAAATGAGAACACATTTCAAAAAGGTACAAAATGGGTTGCTGGTAGAAATAGCACGCTGTCATTTTGGTATGATAAATGGTTGAATGAGGGGCCATTGAGAAATCTGGTTGCTGGACCTCTAAAAGGAAGGGAGGAGGGTCTTCTCGTCATGGATGTGGTTAATGATAATCGATGGAATTTGGAAGCCTTGTCTTTTGTCTTGCCAGGTAATATTTCTCAGAAAATCAAAGCTACCCCAATTCCCTTCACTACTACTGGTGTAGACCGAATCTCTTGGTGCTTATCTCCTAATGGAGACTTTGAGCTTAAAGAGGCCTACAACCCCGCTTGCTTGGTAGATGGTTCTTCCCAGCAAAATCATTTCATGGCCAATTGGATTTGGAAAATCAATGCTCCCCCTAAAATTAAATGCTTCATTTGGCAATGTTGGCACCATAGGATCCTAGCTCGAGCTACCCTTGTTACGAGAGGTTTGAACATTGCCTCTTCTTGCCCTCTCTGCAATGATGCTTTAGAGACCATCTTGCATATTTTACGGGATTGTCCCATAGCTCGAAGGTTTTGGAACTCTTTCCCTCCAATCTCTGCAAATTTATTCTATGCCTCAAGTCTGTCAAGCTGGCTGCGAGCTAATTGTAAGGTGTAGCACCTCTCTACCTCGGGTGTTCCTTGGAGTATTATCTTTTTTTTTTGGCATTTGGAGCCTTTGACTGAACCGAAACAGGGCTATATTCAAAGATGGTGCCCTCCAGAAGTCAATACAGTCCGAAACAATGAATAAAGCTGTGGAATTTGCACTCCTGGGCTTAAATGGAAAGATGAGAACCACTAGGACCTCTATCCATGTTAGATGGATCCCACCTCCCGATAATTGGTTTAAATTGAACACGGACGGATCTTCACTAGGAAACTCGAGGCGTGCTGGTGGAGGAGGAATCATTAGGAACTCCCATGGTGATTGGGTTTGTGGGTATGCCGGATCTGTTGGGTACACGACTAGTGTAGCAGGTGAGTTGTGGGCGCTATGAGAATCAAGAGATGGAATCAACATGTGCATTGAAATGAGGCTTGCCACTATGGAAATAAAATTAGATGCAAAGCTTGTAGTGGAGTCTTTGCAAAAGGATGTGGGAAACTCTACTTGGAATGATGTAATTTTATCAGATTGTATGGAATGGATTAAAAGAATTCCTAGAGTTAAAATTCAGCATTGTTTTAGAAAGGCCAACAAGTGTGTTGATGCACTTGCTAGGAGAGACGCTCTCTTGTCTCAAGATTTTCTTGTTTTTACTACACCCCAAACAAATGTTGTGCTGTTAATCGCCTTGATCTTTGTTGGGACTTTGTATGAGCGTGTTTGCTCTAATGTTTGTAATTTTTAGTTAATGAATTCTCTCCTGTTTACCAAAAATAAAAAGCCAAGGAGGAGAAAGTATATTGTCTTTCAGAATTACCAAGTCAGCAACTTATTTGGTATTTTCTATCCAATAAGTGATTGACACGTGTTAAAAACAAGCCACTTCAACTTACTCTGGGAACACAAATCAAAAGATAGTTTTGCACCTGAGAGTTTTTTTAAAACCCCGCCACTTCCTCTCTCTCTCTTATGAATCTTTCCCCCAAAATTTTCAAACGTAAGTTCGCTCTTTCTCTGTCTCGGTTTCTTCCCCCTTGAAAATTAAAAGCCAAAATTTCCCAAAAATTCACCTTCACTCTCACTCCCACCCACCTCAATCCCTTAACCTTTCACCCCCAAGTCCCTTCATCGGCACCGCCCTCCCTTTACTCTCTCTCTCTCTCTCTCTCTCTCTCATCTTCGGTTCTTTAAATCAAGCTTATCAAACTCCAACTCTAGCCAATGCGGTATGAAAATCTGAAAAAATTTCTCATGGGTATTGCTCGTTCGTTGAAAATACAGTCTTTTAAGGAAATCTACTGGTACTTTATCAACTTTGGCCTTTTCTTTTCTTCTTTCTCAATTTGAATTATCGGTTTGGGGGTTCGTGTGGAAATCAATTTGAGAATTTGGGTTGGTGGTGTTGGGGTAATGCAACTTTTTTTTTTTTTTTTTTTTTTTCAAAAAACAGGAGATGTTATAGCAACCGTTTTGTTTGGATGCTGAGAAAACAGAGGAAGAGTATAAAAATAAAAATAAATAAATAAAGGTTTGTTATTTGTTTTAATTGTCAAATTGAAATTGGTTTTGTTAGGTCTAATGGTATTTTTTATGCATTTTCTAAACAACCATACGAAGAGTTTAAGTGGGTTGCCTTTTGTAGGGGATTTGATGCTCTTTATATAGAAATGTTTTCTTTTTTAGTTTTAGTTTGTCAATGGTTCTGGATGGGAATAAATCTTTTTTTCTTCAAATAAAAATGGGAGAGGCTCACCTCCCGTTTGAATACCTCCAGTTTTCTCCCGTTTTTAAGTAGATGAGTGACACGTGGAAAAATAAAACATCTAACGGCCTTAAAAAATACACAGCAACCTTAGATTTTTTTTTTTTTCTTTCCAGTTTCCAACATCACGTTTCGCTCTCTCTCTCTCTCTCTCTCTCTCTCCAATATCACCACCAACAAAGCCTAGGAATTTGCCGGAGACGAAAAGTCATAACACAAAGCAAGTAGATCCAGGCGCCTCGGTGGTGGAGATTCGCCGTGGCCATTGTTGGAGAACGACGCACCAAGCTGCGGCGGCTAAAGGCGACAACAAGTCGATCGGTGGTCAGAAAATTCGGGCGGCACGTGGCGGCCCGTGAAGTGGAACATGGGGACCGGATTCCTGGGTTTTGCATATCGGAGGTTGGTTAAGGGATCTATGGTGTTGGATTTATGAAGGGAATTATGAAAACTCATAGATCTGATGGGAGGCTCGGATTGCTCATGGTTTTGTACTTGCAACTACTGTCACTTTTAATGGTGGCAAGGCAACGGCAGAGACTTGGCATCAGCAGAGACTTGGCGGCTTCATGGGTCACGAGTGGTGGATTTGTGTCGCCGGTGATTGTGTGATTTGTTGTGAAGGAGAGAGGCAAGAAAAAAAATGAGAAAGTGATGGTTTTTATTTCTAACCGTTGGATTTTTATTTTTCCACGTGTCACTCATCTACTAAAAAATGGGAGAAAACTGGAGATATTTTTTTTGACACGTAAAACTGGAGATATTTAAACGGGAGGGGAGCCTCTCCCAATAAAAATAATAAGGAAAAATTGGAATATTTTAATAGCTGGCTGCAACTTTCTATCAACTTGTTTCAAATTCCAAAATTTTCTATTGCTTATTTCTTTGGTGCTTGCTGAAAAACCGTGGGAAAGTAGAAGGGAAATGAACATTTGAATGTGATGCTCTACCATCTTTGTAGGATGTTGCCGTACTAATTCAAATTTGTTGCAACTAATTGGTTTTGTGTGTTTCCAACTCTGCAAGGTGACAAGTCCTAGCCAAGCTAGTGATCTCTTTGTAACCTATTTTTGATTGGCATCATAATCAAGATGGCCATGCTTTTAGAAGTCGATTTTGTATTGTTGCTAATTAGATACTGAATTGCTCAGAAAAATTATCTGTAGTTGCGTTATGATTATGGCCATTCTATGTAAAATGCAGGCGTGGGTTTTATATTCTAATCGTAAATGTAATGATCAATCATATTTTGCTTATGCACATATTTACGTCCAATACATATAAACTACAAATGATTCATTTCTAAGTATTATTCCTCCCACAAATGATATACATCTTTGACCCAAATAAAAGGTTTACAAATGATGACGAGAAAAATCACCCTTGTCCAAAAGAAGAGGAAGGTAGCATCATTTATTAAGCTAACATCATCCATTAAGCTAGCATCGTCAATGTGGTAAATGACTATAGCATACATTAAATGAGTTTTCCATAAATGACAAGTAAAGGTTAACGTGCCAAATAGGCAAAAGCGTAATCAACGGACCAATAAGCAAAAGACTATTAAAGTCTATAATGCCTCCGCATTTGTTATTGATGAGTGTTAAGATCGTCCATCTCTCAACGGACGAATTAAATGCTATTCAATGTAAGGCGTAACGCACGAACATCAATGATAGACGAAGCCATAAAAGACATTCAATGCCCAAGATAGCTAAGAGTAATGTACAGGCATTAACAGACGAATAGTCATTGGCAGACAATAAAAGCCAACCATTAATACCAATGGCTCCATATCTCATGAATGTAGATATTCATTCGGACAATGAAGACAAGGGCTATAAAAACCCACACACAACTCTTACCCCCAAAACAATCCTCAAGTTGAATTCTTTTACAATATACTTCAATTGAATCTTATTCTAACTTAATCATCGGAGGGTATTTAGCAAACACCGGACCGGTGTATTCACATTTCTCTATTTCATATCTTATTGCAAGTTCATCTCTGGCCGAATCCAATGCCTTCGTCCATTTGTATTGACAAGGAGAGAAGAATAGCACCAACAGGTTCATCTCTGACGAAGCCAACGCCTTCGTCCATTTGTATCGATGAGGAGTTCTTCATGACGATTTTTTTCATCAACAATAAACATTGAAGAATATGCCAACTTATTAAAGTTAATAGTATGAATTTTTTTTTTTTTATTGCAAGTTAACAATATGCAATTGCAATTGAATTTTACTTCATTCATCTTAAGTTGTCTTGTTTAAATATGCATGTATGGAAACTAGCATACAAGAATGGATTTGTACCATTGCATTTAAAAAATATTAATGACTTGCATATATAATTAGTTTCACTTGTAGCTAACATATTGAGCCTAACATGTTTGAGTAGCTTCATTAATTACAAAAATTTGCTACAAGCGTGCCCATAAGGCATGCGCTTAATTACTAGAGCACATGCTTAGTACAAGCTCTTGAGCTAATTGGTACACAACTACTATCCTAGCTGATACAATTACAAGAATCTGTTACAATAACAATGACCGACACCGTAACACAGTCAAGTACACACTAGCCACTTCGTCAATTACATTCAAGTAACGGTAGAAATAAGCTAATGCCTTTCAACGCATCAGCTCAAGCGTTACAAGCACGATAGCTCACATAACCTAACTCAACAAGAAGCGAAGAACTCATCTTAGCAACTATCTCAACAAAGACATATTTACCGGCATGCTTTCCATAATGATCTTAACAAAAGAACAACTTGAAATTTAAATATAATAGTATTCACCCATAATAACATTCTCATGATTTTCCCTTTAATCATTGTCACCAAATTTGAATCGGGAGCATTTTCTTAAAAATCCATTACTAGTCTAGCCTAATCACGAAAAATAGAATATTGTAAATGAACAACTTGAACACACAGAACTCATAATTTTATAATAACACAACCAAAGACTCAAACTAAGAAAAGACAAAGGATGAGATAGATTGAATAGAGAATCTTAGAAAGATATTATTTATAGGAATGAGTTCTTTTCACAAACCCAGTAGAACAAAAGCATCACGTCCCTACACCAATACCAAATTCAAAGTGATACAGATTAGTTTTAATACCTTCATGAGTTTTTTTCAACTCTTTGTTTCAAAAAAGTTGGGATATATCATAAATAAATATCATGTTCAAGCTATCACATATACAACATGTTTCAAGTTCTAGTATTCCTATCTTTCTCCTTTCCACACTCACTCAAATGTTCCTTTGCCTTTTTTTTTTTTTTTTTTTTTTTGGGTGATAAGTGAAAAGCCCATAATTAGTTGCAAAGAAATAAGAAAAAAAAAAAGATGTGAAATATGTATTGAAAAGAAACAGATAGAAAGGAAAAATTACCCCTTTGTGTCGTTGGGTGTCGGAATTGGTGAGTGAGAAAGTGGCGCGGGCTCTTCGAACTGATAGTGATGCTATGAAAAAGAGTAAAGGTGATTTTTGGGGTTTTCAAAGGATATAAAGGCTGGTCTCGTTGGATTGGTGATGCTCAGCAATGGCTGTGAGAACCCACGCCGCAGGTGGGGGAGAGCAGTGCGGCAACATGGGAATGGAAGAGGCAATTGCTGTTAAAAATCAAGCACCGCCTCTCTCTCTAGAACACAAGATAACTTCAATTGTTATTGTCTTTCTCTTTGTTAATCTTTCCAGATTTCTCTATGAGATGTTTCTTTATGATTCTCGAGAGACTTCTATGTAGAAGTAAAACTTAGCCACATTTTTTGTAATAGTCTAGAAGCTGCCATGGGCTAGAAATTAAATAATAATAATAATAATAAGCTAAGGCCTAGAACCACTAGAACTCTATGGCAAAAATTGGATGAAGCTAGAAGCTTCAATGTTGGTTACTTAACCAACCTCCAACTTGTATAAATAGGAACCTTTGGTTCTTACTTGTGGGGTGTGAAGTCAAGTGAGAGGTGAAGTTGTGTGACGGGTGAAGTGTGGGTCATAAGCACCAAGACTAGTGTGAAGTGAAGAAAAGAAAGTCAAGAGTGGTTGTGTCTTAGTGTTAGTAGCTAGGTGTCTAGAAGTAAGGTGTAAAGTGTGTGCAATTGTATTTGGTAAGTGTCGTGTGTGCAGTGAAAGAAAGGTGCTGTGTGTGCACTAGTGTTAGTAAGTCAAAGCATTAGTGCTTGTAAAGTGTTGTAATTTAAAGTACTGTGTTCATGTGTTTTGTTCAACAATTTGGTATCAGTGGTCACTAAAGAGTGAAGGGGAAGCACTCTTTAACGCAAATTCCAAGAATAGAAATAATGAAGATAGAGAGGATGAAGAGAGCTCTCAAGATCGAAGAGATTAAGGAAATCGCAACAATAATGAGAGATGATCAGGTTACAAAAATTGTAATGACAAGTGTTTCAAGTGTGGAAAAATGGGCCACTTTGCTTGAGACTGTCGATTCAAATGGAGAATAGCTCAAGGAAATCTAGTGATGCCAGCAACCTAAAAGATGATAGTGAAGAAGAAAGGGTTGTTGACTACTACCAATCTCAAAGGAAATTGAAGAGAAAATGCACGAGAGCATGGGGGAGCAATCTGAGAAAGATTAGCTCATGGTCACTAATTAATTACAATCTTTTGAAGATGAAGGTGTGCCTAAACGGAAACCCAATCCCGAGAATACAAATGCAGCGATTCTGAGAAGATGACAACATACAAGAGCCATCAACATATAAAGAAGCATCTCAAAGAGAAGAATGGAGAAAAGCAATGGAAGAAGAAGCTTAAGCATTAAGCGAGAATCAAACTTGGGATCTTGTGCCAAAACCCAAGGATGTGAAACCCATTTCTTGTAAATGGATGTATAAAGTTAAGACTCACGTAGATGGATTAGTAGAAAGATACAAGGCTCATTTGGTAGCTTGAGGAATCTCTCAATAAAATAGGCTAGACTATGACGAAACATTTAGCCTAGTGGCAAAGATCACCACCATACGTGTTTTGATAGCACTTGTGGCAAGTAAACCTTGGAAGCTATGGCAAATGGATGAAAAGAATGTTTTCCTGCATGGAGAATTGGATTGAGAAATTTACACAAAGCAACCAAAGGGATTCGAGAGCAAAGCCCATCCAGATTATATCTATAAGTTATAAGGAGCACTTTACGGGCTAAAACAAGCGCCAAGGGCATGGTACGGTAAGATTATAGAATTCCTAATTCAAAGTGGTTATTCAGTTACTAGTTTCCATCTAGGTTCACCACTAACATCACATTTTTAATTACTACTATCAATTTGCCACATCAATAGGTGTGAAAAATTTTGTAAAATATTTTGTGTGTATAGGCTTTGACCAAAAAAAAAATTTCTATGTGGTTTTACTAATTTTGCATCTAAAACAAGATAATTGAGTTCAAGTAATGCTTGGTTATTTTTTAAAAAGTCATCTATTTATACTATAAAACTGAAGCCTCTTACCAATATTTGACTTTTTATTGACTTCCTTAGAACTTGCCACATAGGATTTGTAACTCTCACATTATTCCACATCAGCCACATATATATATATATATATATAACCAATTTCTCAATGCAAAAAATAAACTATTTTTCCCCCCAAACTCCTGATACTTCCCTAAAACTCATATCTCAAATCTTCCCCCAACTATTTCTCCCCAAAAACCCGATACTTCATACCCATGGACCTCCATTGTTTCCTCCATGGAAATCACAAATGCAGATTAGAATCACACTGATCTCCTTCTTTTTCCCAAAAAACTCAAATCCTGTCTCTCTTCATCTCCTTCCCTAAAAACTCAAATCTCTCATCTCTCAAACTGACCATTTCTGCATTTAACCATCTACCCCAAATCTAACCATCGTTTCCCACATGGAAAACAATTATTCCTCTCTTTATTCGTTTCGTTCATCAAGATTTTAATTTTTTAGTAAAAAATTGTAGTTTGTTCTTGTGATTTAATTTGTAGTTTGTATTGGTTGGTATGTGATTTTACGAATAAGCTTTGGCTTTGGCTTTGAAGGTTTTGTCTTGGTTATCTTTGTGTTTGTAATCTATGTGTTTGTTTAAATTTCTCGGTGAATAAAATTTGGTCTATGGACCCAATTCGTTAAAAGGATTTTGAATGCTCTAAAATGTGTGAAAACACAAGAGCTATTTAGACCCCCAAATTAAAATTACGACTCGATGGATTCTACTCTAACTTATACTAAGTGCAGAAAAGAGTAAATGCGGCGTATAAACAAACAAGCTACTCTAATCCATATTCATAACAACACAACAGTAAAATGTAAGGAAAAAGAGTAGGGAAGAAGGATGCAAACACAAAGACAACACATCGATGTGTTATCAAAGAGGAAACCGAAGTTCTCGGAGTAAAACCTCTCCACCGCCCTCCAAGCGGTAATCGATCCACTAAACAATCAGTTGGAATACATGGGTTATGGGTTAGCAAGAGACCCTCCAAACCTAATTTACCCGATATACCTAAGCCCTCCAAGCTCCTGCTCCAACAAGGTTTCTCGAAACCGTGTCTTGTCTAGCTCTCCGAATCTTGCAACAAGCTCCATGTTGCATCCGCCATCCTTGACTTCTTTCAATGCTACCAAAGAGCACCAAAACTTCACTAAACACTACGAAAGGGTGTGGTAAGTATTTGGGCTATTAACCTCTCGAGGATATGAAAATGGAGAGGTAGGAGTTGAGGAAAATTCACAAGCAAATGTATAGAGATATGTGGGTATAACAATCTCTAACTCTCAAGGTTTGTGGTTAGGGTTTTCTTTTAGAAGCACTCCTCAACAATTGTGGGTAATGTGGGTATATATAGTGTGGGTACAGAAAGCGTGTATCAGATAGGATGATCTGGCAAAACAGAATGTTTCGTGAGTGTCTCGCGGGAAGGCCTTACACTGCTGTCTCCATCTATCCTAACTCTTCACATTTCAGTCATGTGCGGGGCACATGCATCATTTCGCGGGATGCTTAGTTGTGAGCTACCCGCGAAAACTCTTCGATTTTCAATTGCTTAAGTCTTCACTCTCTCTCTCTCTCTCTCTCACACACACACACACACACACACACACACACAACCCTTACAATTAAATCCCACAATAAATACATGGTACAACAGATTGAATAAAATTACAATCAAATTTGGCATGGAATTAAAGCCAATAAAACACATAGTTGTAAATTACAACTTTACAGATTTCTTCTTTAAAACATTGGTTTTTTGCACTATTTTTTTTTTTTTACATAAAATCTGCACTATATTACCTCTAAAATCTGCACTTTTTTACAACCAAAATCTACACTGCACTGTTTCACAAAATCTACATTGCACTGTTTCATAAAAATCTGCACTTTACTGCATTATTTCATAAAATCTGCACTGTTTGGAATAGCTTTCTGCATTGTTTTTGAATAACTTTATGTATTAAGTACTTTTCTGCACCTACGATAAAACTAATTTTCTGTTTCATATGTCAAGTTTTATAAAAGGAGTCATGTGGGTTTGAAGGTTTTGTCTTGGAATCTTTGTGTTTAATACGTAAAACATATTGAATATATATATATATATATATATATATATATATATAGTGGGAAAACGTCAGTATTGCCTTATAGGATGATCTTAATTTGAATTCCTTTGACATTGTTTCCTTCATGTTCATAATTAATAATAATTAGACTACTAGGACTCTTCTCTATGTGTTGGACTTACTTTAGCTCACAAATTTAGTAGTAACTCTCAATTGTATTTGGTATGAAGGGAGGTAGTATCTATGGATTGATAGGAAGTGTTTGACAATTCCCAAGCGTGACTTGGATGATTTTCATGTTCCGAATGCTTTTGTTGTACTTTTTTCTCTGCTTTTGTAGTTCTTTTTCGGTTGTAGTTGGTTTATTCAATTTGTTCTCTTCTATTAATGTTTCTTGAATATTGGTTGAAAATTGGATTCTTATTTTTTTGCAGATAGGAATTTGGCATTTTATTATCTCAGTTATTTGGAAGGAAGAAGATACAAAAAATACCTCAAAGTAGTCTTTCGATTTATTTGAAATATTAATTAAGTAGTTCTTTAAATTTGTGTTTCATATATTTTTGGATAATTGAGGATGTTAAGGAATGGAAGCTTAATTTTAATTTTAATTTAAGTTTGATTTATATTTAATATTAATTTAAGTTTGGTTTATATTTTTCATTACAAAATTTAATGTTTCATATTAAGGATAGAAAATTTTGAGACTAGAATCCTAATATATAATCAAAGAAGAAGAGACAAAGAATTGTTAAAATTTACATAAACAATAATGTTTTTGTCCATCGCACAGGTTAACGACTAGTATTTAAATATATAAAATATTTTAATTCAGTTTTTACCTAAGACTCCAAATGCATCAAGCTGAGCCACTATCCACAGTATTTTTTTTTTTTTTAAGACAAAAACACACATACAAACACAAAGAGAGAGAAAGGGGATGGCTTGTTTGGTACATCAACTTAGACACATATTTTTAGGTTTTAAACAACATTACACGTATTTTCATATATTTTTTCAATCACACATATTTTAAAACAACTAAAAATTATTATTTAAACACACTTACCAAACTCCTCTCAATTCACGGTATTATAACCTGGGGTTTGCCTAGTTTTGTGTGGGATTGTAGAAACCTCACATCACACATCACGTTTATCTTATGGACAATTTGGGAAAAGTCAGTAGAAGTCAAACTAGCCAATCAAGGAAAATATCTCAAAACACCCCAACCACACACAGTTAAGGCAATCGTAATAAAGGGTTAAGATCTTTTTTTTTTTTTTTTTTTTTTTAGGAGATAGAATTTCTACTCCACCTCATTTAAATATATATATATATACATATATAAGATGGGTTCAAGTTATATCTAGTATAACTTCATAAGAGTTAGATTTTTTTTTTGGACTATTGATTTGTATTAGATAGAGTAAAAAAAACATTCATAGTCATATATTTATTGTTCCCTATAAATTAATAACTAAGTCATTAATTGTTCTTATTAAAAATAAAAATAAAAAATAAAAAACGGCATTAACTCTTTACTCTCCATCATCTTCATCTTCTCCCCCTCTTTCACATGGTCTTTTTCTCTCAAAAAAAAAGGAAAAACAGCATGCTTCATAATTTTGATAGTAATGATCAATGTAAACTTCTTTAACAGTCTGAATATAAAAATAAAAAAAAAAAAAAAAAAAGATATATATATATATATATATATGTTGTTAAAAAGTTGAAAGACATGTTTGATTTCTTATTCCTTGATCAAAAGAAATCCTGCACAAGTAACTAAAATAGTGCAACCACTACTAACTTGAATCGGATAAGGACTGAAGTTTCATCATTTTACGAAAATTCTAGCATAAGATAAGGACTTTTTGTCCTTTACCAAGTACTTGACGACACCATTCATGAACTTTGGAATAATTTTAATTTGGAATGAGAATTATTTAAGCAAAACAGAAACACAGCTAAACAATCCAAAATCGTTTTTTAAATTGCAAACTTAACAGCTGAACAAAACTTCAATTGTTATTGTCTTTCTTGTCTTCAAGCCCACAATTGAAGTTTCATCATTTTACGAAAATTCTAGCATAAGATAAGGACTTTTTGTCCTTTACCAAGTACTTGACAACACCATTCATGAACTTTGGAATGATTTTAATTTGGAATGAGAATTATTTAAGCAAAACAGGAACACAGCTAAACAATCCAAAATCGTTTTTTAAATTGCAAACTTAAAAGCTGAACAAAACTTCAATTGTTATTGTCTTTCTTGTCTTCAAGCCCACAATTGACGCCCACAAGATAGAACACAAGATCATCTTCATCTTCGCTCCCTCTCTCACATGGTCTTGTGTTCTATCTTGTGGGCGTCATCTTCTCTCCCTCTCTCACATGGTCTTGTGTTCTATCTTGTGGGAGTCAATTGTGGGCTTGAAGACAAGAAAGACAATAACAATTGAAGTTATCTTGTGTTCTATCTTGTGGGCGTCAATTGTGGGCTTGAAGACAAGAAAGACAATAACAATTGAAGTTTTGTTCATTTGTTAAGTTTGCAATTTAAAAAACGATTTTGGATTGTTTAGTTGTATTCCTGTTTTGCTTAAATAATTCTCATTCCAAATTAAAATTATTCCAAAGTTCATGAATGGTGTCGTCAAGTACTTGGTAAAGGACAAAAAGTCCTTACCTTATGCTAGAATTTTCGTAAAATGATGAAACTTCAATCCTTATCCAATTCAAGTTAGTCGTGGTTGCACTATGTTAGTTACTTGTGCAGGATTTCTTTTGATGAAGGAATAAGAAATCAAACATGGCTTTCAACTTTTTAACAACATATATATATATATATATATATATATTTTTTTTTTTTTATGAAGGAATAAGAAATCAAACATGGCTTTCAACTTTTTAACAACATATATATATATATATATATATATATATATATATACTTTTTTTATATTCATACTGTTAAAGTAGTTTACTTTGATCATTACTATCAAAATTATGAAGCATGTTGTTTTTCCTTTTTTTTTGAGAGAAAAAGACCATGTGAGAGAGGGAGAGAAGATGAAGATGATGGAGAGCAAAGAGTTAATGCTGTTTTTTATTTTTCTATTGTTAATAAGAATAATTAATGACTTAGTTACTAATTTATAAGGAACAATAAATACATGACTATGAGTGTATTTTTCACTCTTAGATCTAATACAAATCAATGGTCCAAAAAAGATGTAACTCTTGTAAAGTTACACCAGGTGTAACTTAAACCCATCTATATATATATGTGTGTGTGTGTGTGTGTGTGTGTGTGTGTGTGAAACTTCTTTTTAAAAACTTAAATCTAACCCTTACCTTCATACCTCACAAGCATTTATATTTGTAGAGTGACTACTGCACCAAGAATGTACGGTGATAATAAAGAATTAAGGTTGAGAGTTGGAAAAAATAATTTTTAATTTTAACAGTTAAATTAAAAAAATTAAAAAAAAAGTAAAAAGTTAAAGTAAAAAAATTAAGAGTAATACTATAGATACAAACTATTTTACAACATTTTTATAGACTGTTGATGTAATTTTAGTAATTTTCAAATAATCATTAATAAACATAAATGTGATGTTAATGATAGATCCGTATTAAAACTAATAAAAATTTATCATATCAATAATTTGTAAATATATTATAAAATAGTTTGTAGGATCAACATTACTCAAAAATTAAAAATTAAAAAAATTTGTAAAGGAATATTGCATGGTGCAATGCATGATCTCAATCCCACCATTAATACACCATTCCTCACCATTAAAAGGTTGGCAGCATTCATTAATTGCTCAAGGAAAATATCTCAAAACGGCGTGACTATTCACCGACACACCATCCCTTCCCATTTAATGCTCACCAGAATTCATTTAATGCTCTTCACATGGAAAAGTCTCTAAATGTTACTTTATATCCATAAATAATTTTTAAATATGTGATTCATTAAAAGTTGTCCTTACAATATTATTTATATATTTAAAAATTATTTTATTACAATATTTTCAGTGTTTAGTTTCAACAAAAAAAAAAAAAAATTGTATTTAAATAGATCCTAAACTAACTAGAAAGTTGAAACTTACATACCTTCTAGATTATAAATTTCATTTGGCATTCTTTATTTTTCTCTTAAATGGTTACCAACTAGGATAGTAAGCAAGTCCAATATTAAAAGTTAAAGTTTGTTTATTTAGAGAGAGTATATCTTATTTTTGGTGTATATACTCAAAACATAATATCATTTTGCATTCATTTAATTTTTTTTCAAATATGAGCTGAACACGAGCCAAGCTCACCAAATTAGATTTTATGTTCAAATTTGAATTATTTTCTTGTCGAGCAAGCTCGAACTTGTTTACAAGCTACTTGATTTATGTATTATTTTTTTTTCTATATATTGTGAAACCATAACTAAAATATTTTACCTCTTCAAAATTCTATAAACTTTTACTATGAATAGATTGTTTATATCATCAATAAGTTACAAATAATAATTTAGTATCATTTGAACCAGTTAACAAACTTATATAATTCAATTTCAAGTTAAATAAATTTTGTGGGTTCAGTTTAGCTCAACTGGTAAAACCTCCGATAGTTTTATAAGAGATCTGGGGTTCAATCCCCATTTATATCAAAAACTTATTAGTGTCTTAGTCTAATGATAAACAGCTATCATCAAGAGCAGATGTCATAGGTTGAAACTATCTCAAAAAAAAATTTAATATATTTTTAGATGAGTATACATATACAAATATTATATTACTATACCTAAATCGAATCTTTAAGTTCCTGAACACATTATTATATTTGAATTTAACTTATTTAATAATCAAATATAAATTTAAGGCTTGAACTTGTATTGGTTTTTAAACAAACGAACATAAATTATTTTTTTATTCCGAATCAAACTCGAAAGGTTTATAAACAACTAAGTTCATTTTAGGATGCTTTACTAACCCGAATAAATGAATAGGTGAAAAGTGTACCGACCACAATAAATGTGGTCGATGAAAGGTTGGTTGTTGCAATTGCTTTGATTAGGGGTAGAGGCATTTATAGGGTGACTGTCGGCAATTATTTCCTAATTCAACCAAAATACTATTTTTTTTTTAATTTAAATTTTGAAGCAATTCAAAATACTGTTTGATGAACGTAACATGGGCGAAAATAGCCAAATATTATGCTTTGATAAAATTTATGATAAATTAGTACTATTTCGAAAATATTTAACAAATTATCACTTTTTTAGTACTTGAATTTCATAAAATCTCCTGTAAGAACTCACTCTTACATTTTCTCTCAAATTCACCATCTACTTATAGCCAAAGTTCAGCCGAAATATCAATAGTTACACCAACATAAAACTTGTCAAGTCAAAGAAAATGGCCAACATTTATAGCCAAAGCGTCATCCATTTCGGCCAAAAGAAAAGAAGCATGAATTTGGTTTGCATGTTAGGTGTTGTTCCTGGTCATCTTCTTTGGCAATTTATGAAAAACATTTAATGCAAGCTCTTGCATTTTTTCACCATGAAACTTCTTGAATATTATGCATCTTCCTAACATGGGCATGCAAGCCATTTAATGGTTTGTTGGCTAATGTCAAGCTACTAAGTTTGACTATTCAAGCCATTTAAAAAAAAAAAAAAATCAAAGAAAATGGCAAGCATTTATGGCCAAAGTGTCATCCATTTCGCCCAAAAGAAAAGAAGCATGAATTTGGTTTACATGTCATGTGTTGTTCTTGGCCATCTTCTTTGACAATTCATGAAGAACATTTAATGCAAGCTCTTGCATTTCTTCACGCATGAAACTCTTCTTGAATTTTCTGCATCTTCTTGACATGGGCATGCAAGCCATTTAATGGTTTGTTGGCTAATGTCAAGCCTCTAAGTTTAGCTATTCAAGCCATTTCAACAGAAACAAAAAGTAGAAATTGAGTACCACATTATTTTTTTTAATTAGACAAATTCCAGGTCAGCAATGCCATTTGGCGACTCATTAGGAATTTAAGTTCATTGAACTCAAGTACTATTTAGAACTCGATTTTGTGGAACTTGAATACTAAAAAAGTGCTAGTTTGCTATATATTTCTGAAAAAGTGCTAGTTTGCCACAAATTTTGCCAAAACATGGTATTTGGCTATTTTCACCGAAAGAGTAATTCTTAATACAGTGATTTGTCTACAATAATTTCCTAATACCACAAACATGGATACCAAATGCTAAGCTATTTGGTTCCTTCTAATTAATCAAATGAATAGTGGATCAAATACAATTTGTCAAATATGGAACAACGATTCTTCAACTTTCGACATGTGCTCCTCATATGACCTTTAACTGTTTTGATCAAATTTCACCACTTAAGACTAAACTCATTACGATTAAATTTCACAAAATACAAGAAAATAAATTAATGAAATTACAATCGTATGGCACCGAGATCCTAGGCCCATGCAGGCCCAATCCCACACAGGCCCTAGGCCGAGTCCCATACTGACCTTGGGCAAGGTCCCGTGAGAAAGGTCCAGTTGTCCTGCGCCCTTCTTGGAGCTTCCTTTATGTACGAACAAGCGTGGGGTATCAGATTCCGAGAGGTGATCGGACAAACGTTCCCGGTCAAATATACGAACTGTTCCCAGGAAATTATGATACTCCCTGTGGAGGCGAGTTGCGAACATAGTCGGTTAAGATGGAGCCAAGTTCCAAGATCATAAATGCTGCACCGCCCTTTCACCTAAACATCCACTTTAATCAGATAATATTGGACCTCCAGTAGCACTAACGGTGGCTGTAATCATAATCTCCCCACTAAGTGTTGAGAGAAAACAGTCAAGGAGAGAGCAAAAGCTGAGTGTTGCTTTGAGTCTCTCTCACGAGAACGACCCATTGTAGAAAATCCTTAAGCCCACTACAAATAAATTGTGAGCCCAAGTAACCTAAGGCCCGGAAGTCGTGTACTTGGTTCCTACAATTGGCGCCCACCGTGGGGCCTTCCTACGAAGCCGTGGTTCGACCGAGACTCAAACGAAAGGAATGTCCGAGGAACGTTCGGGAGGGCATATTCCGAGCAATTCCGTAGGATCTTCTCGGGGATCGACATGGAGGGAGAGAAGGCGAAACGGCTGGAGGATAGGGAGCATCCAAGAGGAGAGGAAAGGTCCGGATTGGGAGAAGGATCGGCCCAGACGCACCGGACGATTTGGGCGTCAAAGACATCGACAGTATGATGATAGAGACCGAGAGCTGGAGCGATTACGCAAATTGGTAATGGTCTTGGAGCTGGAAGCAAGGGATCGACGCCACGAAAGGAACCGCAACCCCCAACCAAAGAGGAACCGGGGCGAGGAGGGTTCCGACCGATCTGTTACGCAACAATACCGAGACCGATCACGCTCCCAAGAGTCACATCGACACTCCCGGGAGACACGTCGTAGACGAGACCGTTCCCGATCGCATGGGTATGATGATCAAGGATCAGAGTCGCCAGATGAGCGGCGGCACCACAACGCCGTAATGGACGCCATGAGCGAGCCTGCGGATGGCGGCCGGTCTCCATTCTCCGATGAGATTGAACGAGCACCCATGCCGAGCAGATTCATGCGACCACCATTCAATTCCTATGAGGGGAGGACAGACCCCATGGAGCATGTCAGTCATTACATCCACATGATGTCTTTGCATACGCACAACGATGCATTGATGTGTAAAGTATTCCCCTCCGGTCTCGGCTCTACCGCACCGAGATGGTTCAATGGGTTGCGGAAAGGTTCTATACACGGCTTCGCCAAGGCGATTCAGAAGTCGGCGCGAGGTTCGTAACATGCAGCCGGGTGCAACAACCGGTCAATGCATTGCTTTCCATGAAAATGAGGGTCGGGGAAACCCTTCGGAGTTATGCCAACCGATCATCGGGAACTCTACAACGAAATTAGTGGAGGAAACGAGAAAATTGCGGCAAGCACCTTCAGGATGGGGCTCCCCGAAGATTCTGAATTGCGGGAGTCGCTGACGAGAAGCCCCCCGGAGGACATGAGGCAAGCGATGAAGCGCATAGAGGAGTACAAACGCCCGGAGGATGACCGGTTACAAAGCAGGGGGAAAGCTCCTCTTGCGGGGAGATCTCGGCAAAAATTTTTGCCGCCAAAGCCGAAAAGAGACTTCAGAATGCAGGAACCGGAGGTGCAAATCGAAGGGGTTAATGTGGTGTTCAAAGAGCCCGTGCACAAAATCCTGGAACGGATCGGGAATGAGCCATTTTTCAGATGGCCGAATAAAATGGGGGGCGACCCATCTCGGAGGAACCAAAACTTATACCGCACCTATCACAGAGACAAGGGGCACACCACCGAGCAGTGTAGGGTATTAAAAGACCATCTCGGACAGCTAGTGAAGGTAGGGCACCTGAAAGAGTTTTAGCAGATTCCATTGACCGAGAATCCGGGCAAGGGGCCCAACAGAAAAGGAACCCCCTTCCACCACCCCAGGGGGTAATCGACGTCATCCATGTCGCACCAAGAGGAGCAGCAACGGCGAAAAGGGTAATGCGTGTGGCTTTGAGGGGGGAATCATCCAAGAAGAAAAAGAAAGTTGGACGAGTTGGACATCTCGTTCGGAGAAGATGATTTGAAAGGGACGATCCAGCCTCACGACGATGCTTTGGTGGTGATAGCCCGGATAGGCGGATTCTTGGTGAAGAGGGTAATGATTGATCAAGGTAAGCGGGTCGACGTCATGAACCCGGACCTCTTCGAAGGGCTCGGGTTAAAGACCCAGGATTTGGCGAAGTATGACACGCGATTGGTCTCGTTTGACGGGAGAATTGTGATTCCCGAAGGGTAAATCTCTCTCCCAGTGGACATGGAAGGCAAGGGAGTCATAGTTACATTCATAGTAGTCCGATCATTCGCACCTTACACCGCAATCCTAGGAAGGCCGTGGATTCACGCCATGGGGGCTGTTCCGTCCACCCTTCACGTGAAAGTAAAATTTCCTACCGAGTATGGAGTTGCGGAGGTAAGGTGGAACCAACAGGTGGCAAAGAAATGCCTTGTAGCCGCGGTCGGTGGGAAAAGGAGCGGCTCGGTCGCCGAGCACGCCGAGAAAGAGAGCGCATAGCAATTACGAAACCCCTGTGGGAAATCGGGGCGGACGTTCTTGAGGAGGTTTGAAGGTAAGAATTCTCCCAGATAATCGTGAGATATTTCCAACTAGGTACAAGCATGAATGACCGGGAGAGGGTAGAGATGTTGTTGTTCTGTTCTGAGAACATAGACGTTTTTCGCGTGGAGCCCTTATGAAGTGCGTAGATCCCAAATTCATTGTCCACAGACTCAACGTGGATCCATTATTCCCCCCGAAGAAGCAAAGACCGAGAAGAGCGTCAAAAGAACACGTCGATGCAGTAAACTTGGAAGTACAGCGGCTGAAGGAGGCCGAAGCCATAAAAGAGATATTCTTCCCGTAAGTGCTATATTACTAAGGGACCGGGGAGTGCAAATGCCGGTGTATTATGTGAGCAAAACCTTAGTCGATGCCGAGACAAGGTACCTGCCTCTTGAAAAGTTAGTTTTGGCCCTGGTGCACGCCACGAGGAAGTTACCACATTACTTCCAGGCCCACACGGTGTTCGTCCTCACCGAGTATCCGTTGCGATCCTTGTTGAAGAGATCCGACTTCACCGGACGGATTGCCAAATGGGGGACTCTGCTAGGATCGTTTGACATAAGATACCGACCTCGAAGCTCGGTGAAGGGACAGGTTCTCGCCGATTTCATCGCAAAATTTACACCCAAGAATGAAGGCAAGGTAATCAGAAAGTGCGGAGATTCGCCCGTGGAGGTTATTTGTGGACGGCGCATCAAATGCTATGGGGGGCGAAGCTGGTATTGTCATAATCACCCCGAGGGTATACGATTGGAACACTCCTTGATTGGGGTTCAAAGCCTCGAACAACGGCCGAATATGAAGCCCTTTCCGGCCGGGTTGAGGGCGTGATACATCCGGGCGCAAAGGACGTGGAGATCTACTCGGACTCTCGGCTGGTTGTTTATCAGATCATTGGGGACTTCGAGGCTCGGGACCCCCGAATGAAAGCTTATCTAAGTACGGCAAAGCAGATTATCGGTCAGGTTGGAACGGTAAAGATATCACAGGTAGCCCGGTCACAAAACAAGCACGCCGACTGACTCTCTGCCACGTTAGCCTCATCGGCTACCGAGGACACGCCAAGGCATATCACGATAGAACTTATAAGGGAGCCAAGCATCCGTGCGAAGAGTGTTCTTGACCAGGTAGGAGTAGAGGTTGCGCAGGTTGCGATGGCGGGACATGTTGGATGAACCCGATCATAGACTTCCTCTCCGAAGATAAAGTTCCGGAGGGTGAGGCCGAGGCCAACAAGATTTGACGAATGGCTCCCAGTAATCGGTTTGTCTTGAGACCGAAAGTTGTCTGAGAAGGTCTTTCGCGGGCCCTTACCTCTTGTGCCCGCATCCCGAAAGAGTCAAGGAGCTTCGACCGAGCCGCATGAGGGAGTGTGCGGCGGGCATCTTTGGGGACGATCTTTAGCACACAGTGAGCAATGACACAGGGGTTTTGGTGGCCACAGATGATGAGAAGGATGCCGCCGAATACGTTGGGTTACGAACAATGTCAAAAGCACGCCCCAATGATCCATCGGCCCGGTAGGACATCTAAATCTCACAAGAACCCGTGGCCATTTGCACAATGGGGGCTTGACATCCTCGGGCCATTCCCGAGCAACGGGGAACCGCCGTTTTGTATTAGTGGTCTGAGATTACTTCACAAAGTAGGTCAAGTCAAGCCTTGGCTAATATCAGGGATCTTGACGTAAAAAAATTTTATGGAGAAACATAGTTACAAGGTTTGGGGTGCCAAATTCGCTAGTAATAGACAATGGGCTACTGATTCGACAAAGAACGCTTTTCGGACCTTTTTGCAATGAGCTCGGCATCAAGAACAAGTATTCAACCCCGGCATACCCACAAAGCAACGGCCAAGTCAAGCAAATAAACAAGACTATTTTGAACGGGCTCAAGAGAAGGTTGGATGGAGCGAAAGGAAGATGGGCGAGAAGAGCTACCCAGTGTTTTATGGGCCTACCGCGCGACGACCCCCGGAGATCCACGGGGAAACCCCGTTTTCTCGACATACGGAGCGAAGCAATGATACCAACCGAGGTGAGCTTATGCGATTGCACGAGTCGCCGGGTTTGACCCCGTCTGTAACGCCGACCGATGATAGAGCATTTGGATTGGCTAGAAGAATGAATGGAGGCCGCAACCGTCACGGCTTGCCGAGTATCAATCAGAGGGTGGCCCAAAGGTACAACCGAAATGTAAAGGCCGGGAATTCCGTCTTTGGGAACTAGTGTTAAGAAGGGTAGTGGGGAACATGCGGGACATGGTGCAGGGGAAGCTTGCTCGAGTTGGGAGGGACCATACGAGTCACGACCATCGCGGGTGCGGGGGCCTACTACTTGGAAGACCTTGATGAGAGGTCGCTCCCCCGACCATGGAACGCCAACAACCTGAAGAAATTCTACGCATAATCATCGGTGTAAGCAAAAACTTGTATCTCAATAAATTTAAGAACATGATGAACTTTTTTGTATATCTTTGTTTTTGACTCGAGAGCACACCAAGAGAATCGACAATAAATTCTTAAGGACGAACTCGACCCTCGGCTCGATCAATATCGCCGAAAGCGGTGGAAACCTTACAAATAAATCCTAAGGACGACGACCCTCGGCTCGATCAATATCGCCGAAAGCGGTGGAAACCTTACAAATAAATTCTAAGGAATGAACACGACCCTCGGCTCAATCAATATCGCCGAAGCGGTGGAAACCTTACAAATAAATCTTAAGGACAGAAACACAATTCTCGGTTAAACCAAAACCCGATAAAAACCTAACCCTTTTACAAAAACTAAGTCCAATAGCGCTCTCAAATTACCCACAGCGCCGCGCAACAGGTTTTCGGTGGTACCATCCTATTAAGCGGCCATAGCACTGGTATGATTCAAGCAAAACACAAATAGATATAAATTCATTCAAATTGAAACGGAAAAAGAAAACGGACTACTAATTAAATAAATAAAGGCAATTGTTCAATCACCACATCCCGGTGACGTGGGCAAATAAAACCAATAAATAAAGGCAATTGTTCAATCACCACATCCCGGTGACATAGGCAAATAAAAACCAATAAAATAAAAATAAGCTAGTAAATAAGAGTAAAATCAGGTGGAAGGTTGGGTCGGCAGTGTCACTTCTGCCGGACGGTCAGCCGGAAAAGGCGGGCCCTCACCGAGAAGCTCCCGCACAGTCGGGATGCTCGTGGCCTCCATTTCCTCGAGGCTCGGCGTGAGAATCGATTTGCTCAACCAGCTCCCTCATACCGGCCGTCTCCTCCTCGTCAAAAGCGGCCGGGGCATCCTGGACGGCAAGTATAGGGTTCGGAAATGGAATTTGGCCGGGGTCTCTCGGTGCGAATCTTCGGGAACTCCCATTGCTCGAAGAGCGGCAAACCACCCGACCTCGAAACCCATATTCCGAGCCCGAGCCACTACCGGCTCTGCGGAATTCTCGGCATCGGCAAAACCGACGTCATACCATTTTTGTTCCGCGGCCGCCAGTGCCTACCCCGAGATCGGCTATCTCCTCGGCATTAGAAGTGTTGGACCGATGGCTTGGCTAATTTGACTTCCATCTCATTTTGCTTGGTCGGGAGCTCCGCATTCCTTTTTTCAGCCAATGCCCAGTACTTCTCCAAAGAGCGGCCTTCTTCTCGGCAATTTTCGATTTTTCCTTAGCCGTTTTCACCTGCCGACTCCGCGCCCCCTTCTCGCGCTCGTTTTCCTCGGCAAGCTCCCGTAATCGGGCAGCCACAATGTGAGCCAGTTGAGCGGCCTAGCAAGCACGGGGGTTAGAAAAGAAACAAAAGGAAATCTATATAAAGGAGTAGATAGACAAAAGAATTACCGCAATGGCGTGCCACTCTAACCGGCGCCCCACGGACTCCTCGGACCCATCCTCGAAAGCGTGCACGTCCTTGGGAAGTTGGAGAGCTTCAGCCAAAGTTTGGCAATGCGGCCGCCCTCGCCCTTATCCCACATCCGAACAGAGGTGGTTGAGGGCAATGGCTTGCCGTCCAGAAGGAACTTTGGCTCCCACGCCCGAGCCACTTGGGAGGAAGACGCGCCCCCGTGCCGCCTTCGGTTGGCGGCTCGCGGATGACGATTCCACCTCGTTGGTCGGGGAGGGGTCTGGACTGCGGCATCCCCCGGGCCCGCGGAAGGTTGCTCGGTTACTTTCTGCTTCTTACGGGCCCGTCCGGGCCGCGAAGGGGGAGGAGGCTGAGACGCTTGACCCCGACCCCGAGTAGGCGGGGCTGGTTGGGCTGCACGTGGGTACGAACCGGTCGAGGGTCATGACTCTCCTTGCCACCATTCTTGCACCGGATTGGATCGCTTCAGCTAGCAAGGCAGCCGCTTCTATCACTTGTTGTTGAGGCTCGACGGGTGGATTCTCGGGATGAGGTTGCTCTTGGGCTTGGTCTCCTTCTTTGTATGGCTTCGTGGGCTCTCTCTCTAAGGCGCCGAGATACCCGTTCCGCGGACTCGTCTCGCAGGGGAGCTAGTTCGTCCGAGGCGATGAACCGCCGACCAAATTCCCTCGCTTCCCCGGTTGTAAGCTTCGACGGCAAAAAATTTACGCACCGGACGTCTATGTATGATAGCAGGGGGCTGTCAACTAACGATGCTGCTTGAAAGGCTGCCAAGTATAATAAACCGGCTCCACTCCGAGGATCAAGTGTGAGGCCCGGAGTTGTCCGTCCCAATGCACGTATATCTCGGAACGGAGGACGAAGTTTAAATCCTTGGCGTGGACGACTCTGAGGTCCTGAACAAACACTTTGCCGTCCGCAAAAGAACAGGTGACGCATTAGCCTTTAACAATAAAAAATTTCTACTCCAATAAGAAGAAAAGAAGAGGCGGAGGAAAGCAATTATATGAAGGGGATGGTACGAACCCACTTCACGCCGTGTAAGGGGGCAAGGGATCTCCCGGCAAACCAATTGCCGCAAGACACCTGACGAACTCCCGGCGGAGTTCTGTTCAAATCGGGTAGGCACGATATCGGCCCGCACCCGAGCATCCCTTGTCTTTAGGTAATAATTGGTGGATTTGCTCCCACAGAGGCTGTACATTTGGTTAATATCGTGGTGGTCTAACTGTAAGTTAAAGGTGTGGTTCAACCCATCGACACAACTAACTACCCCGTAAAAATTGGGGGAAGGCTGGTCGGGGCACGACCCATAGTAAGTGAGTGTGTTTATCAAGAGGAGATCTACTGGGAACCCGACCCCACCTTCTAAAATGGACATCAAAGGAAAGAAAGCTGTACCCTGCCCTCGGTGGAGTTCCATATCACTCTCATGGCTGTAAGCCACGTCCACGTCATCGGGAATATTAAATTTACTCCTAAAGGTGGCCAAAGCAGCCGGGGTTTCTAAAAGGTAAGAGTAACCCATCTATAAAGCCTAAAACTACATAAGTGAACTCAAAGAAACAAAGCTCAAGGAACAGGAAGGGGAAGAAAGACTTACTTTGGGTTCTAAGGAGGAAAAGAACATTGAGCAAGCAAACGCACGTAAATGTGGTCGGCAGAGAGTAAGCACTAAAGATCGGAGGCGAAGGAAAAATGGAATGGTGTTGAGAGAGGAACTATTTATAAAGCCAAAAAGAAGGGGGGGGGGAAGAAGAAACGTTTATTCAAGCAATAAATGGGCACAATTTACGAGCGACCCAAATGATCGCCAAACGTAACCGATTCGCGCGTCGCTTCGGTCCACGAACCGTCAGGCAATAATGACGACTGCGCCTGGCGCCGCGAGACGGCGCGTCTTTTGAGAATATTAGTGAAAAGTAACAGATCTTAAGTCCTGAGGAGAAAGTTCCCGAGGTCAAAAAGCCCAAACAGCTCCTTGATTCTTCTCGGCGACCGAGTATGAATCAAGGGAGGGCTATTGTACGGCACCGAGATCCTAGGCCCATGCAAGCCCCGGGCCCAGCCCCATACAGGACTGGGCCCAATCCCACACGAGCCCTAGGCCGAGTCCCATACTGACCTTGGGCAAAGGTCCAGCAGAAAGGTCCCGGTTGTCCTGCGCCCTTCTTGGAGCTTCCTTCATGTACGAACAAGCGTGGGGTATCAGATTCCGAGAGGTGATCGGACAAACATTCCTGGTCAAATATACGAACTGTTCCCAGGAAATTATGATACTCCCGGGAAAGCGAGTTGCCGAACATAGTCGGTCAAGATGGAGCCAAGTTCCAAGATCATAAATGCCGCACCGCCCTTTCACCTAAACATCCACTTTAATAAGATAATATTGGACCTCCAGTAGCACTAACGGTAGCTGTAATCATAATCTCCCCACTAACCTTAGCTATAAATAGAAGAAAGTTGGGAGAAGAAGGGGTTGAGAAAAATTGAGAGAAAACAGTCAAGGAGAGAGCAAAAATTGAGTGTTGCTTTGAGTCTCTCTGACGAGAACGACCCATTATAGGAAATCCTTAAGCCCACTACAAATAAATTGTGAGCCCAAGTAACCTAAGGCCCGTAAGTCGTGTACTTGGTTCCTACAACAACACTTTTTATCATGGAATAAAGCCAACATAAATGTTATGTAAAAACCATAACTTAACAATATTTGTAATAAAAATTCATAGAATTGTAAAGAGGTAAAACATTTTTGTCATTGTTTCACAATATATAGGAAAATATAAGTAAATTAAGTAGCTTGTGAACAAATTCAAGCTTGTTTGACAATAAAATTAGCTAAACTTGAACTTAAAATCTTGTTTGGTGATAAGTTCGATCTTGACTTGTGTTCAAAAATAAATAAATAAATGAACGCAAAAGGATTTTATATATGTTTTGAGTATATACACCTTAAATATGATATACTATTTTTAAATAAACATGAACTTTTAACACTTGGTTTGGCTCGGCTCATTTATCGTCCTAGTTGGTAAACATTCAAGAGAAAAATAAAGAATGCTAAATGAATTTTATAATATGTAAGGTATATGAGTTTCAACCTTCTATCTAGGTTAATGTCTTCCAATAAGAAGAATGAAGATGAATTACTGGTTTACACCACAAATTTATTGATATCTTGACATAATGATAAAGAAAAATTGATAAATTTTCCGAAGTGAAGAGCATTAAATGAATTCTGGCGAGGGATGGTGTATTGGCGTGTGGTTAGGGTGTCTTGAGATATTTTCCTTGATTGGCTAACTTGACTTCTACCGACTTTTGCCAAAATGTCCACACGATAAACGTGGCCCCATCATAACGTGGTATTTATGTCTCCTTTAATTTACTTGGTAACTTATTTTGTGCACTGTAAAGAATGACGTGGCTATGTGATGTGCAGCCATGCAGGGGTATTCTCTTCCAACATGAACCTGTGCAATTTCCTATCCAGTGATCCCGGCATTTTTCTCTGCGTACTACACCGCCTGTTTTGAAATTTGAATCACGAAGACTAGCTTTAAATGGTTTGAATCAATGGCAGGATTATCGGGGCATTCATTATGATTGCTTGACCTGCACTCGTAAATCACTAGTGAAAATCCTTTTGTTAATACTTATAATATTATATTATTTAATAATTTTTTATTGACTACTTCTGTTCTCTCTTTTTTTTTTTTTTTTTTTTTTTTTTGTATGGCAAACTGGCAATTCTAGCATTGGATTATGTTATCTCTTTATAGTACTCTTTATTTTTGTAAAATATCAAAATTAATTCATATCAAGTTTTTTATAATTTCAGATTATACACAAAACACAGTTTTTTGATTGGATAATATATAAATAATTAAACACCATACTATTTAACAAGAAATTTGACTTGTTAAGGATAGTAGAAAATGAGTAATCTCATACTGAAAATTAATTTCAAAATATTTAAAGTTATTCAATAAGGTAAAATAAAAATTCACAGTATCAGTTTTGGGGTATCAGGAAATTATTTCAGGCAAGTCATTGTATCAGAATTGTTCAAGCGACTTTTCATTAAACAATATTTCATTATTTTGGACATCCCAGGGAATATTTGCTAACAGTTTCATTAATCCCGTTAAGATAATGACATATGTCTACTTTTGAACATATGTCACTATTTCAAAGGGTCCAAAGTCATCGAATGAATGCATGGGACCTAAGCCTCACCCCTTTGGTAAGCTTGTAATAGAATTTGTACTGTGATGTCGGCAATAATTTCCTAATTAATCCAAAATACTTTTTTTGTAAGCAATCCAAAATACTGTTTGATGAACAATAACTTTGAGTAATTCCTGATACTGTGACTTGTCTGCAATAATTTCCTACTACTACAAACATGGATACTAAGTGCTAAGCGGTTAGATTCCTTCTAATCTGATGAAAAGTGGGTCACATACAATTTGTCAAATGTAGGACTAATACGAAATAGTGAGAAGCTTCAATATTCCTGATATGAAGAGATAAGGTTGAGATGATAATGTCTATCATGTTAATTATTGATTCACGGGCCTAATATTTTTGCTGAAAGTAAATTTAGACTGGTAAAAAAATCAAATCTGGTGTTTATATACGAAATTATTCTTATGTGTAATGATTGATACCCACATGCACTGTTAGAACATAATTCAATTGAAATGATAGTCTCAGTGCGGGTCATGAGAGTCTTGAGAATGCTGGGGGAATAAGGAATTTCTTAATACATCCAAAATATTCTCGATACATTGATTAACTTTATAGATGCAATAGGTTTTGCATAACTCTCAGTTAATATTACATTAATTATTTAAGGATTTTTTATTTACTTCTTAAAACAAATTATTGAATACATTTATATATATAATCCTAACAGTAAAATTGGAAAATATCTTTTCTCACCAAATAAAACCCACTTGGGTAAAATTTGGAGTCTCCAATCTCTTGACTAGAACTTTTGTTTTAAAATAAAATATACTTGGAATCTAGAATTTGCTCAATTACCATTATTTTGTAATTTTAAGCTTTGATTTGATATCTAAAAACTAAAATTTATTTTATTACCTTCCACACCAAAATAGGAAAAATCAGCAAGTATTTGCAACTACAAGCTTAATTAAGAGATCCGGAGTTCAATCCCCGTCTACACAAAAAATCGATTGGTGTCTTGGTCTGATGATAAAGAGCTATTATCGGGAGCGAACATCATAGGTTGAAACTATCTCAAAAAAAAAAAGACTTAATTAATTAGTACACCTTTGAATATAGAGTTAGGTCCGATTAATGGGTTTGCTTAAGACATTTGTTTATGGATCATTTTAGAAAATTTTAATATAACTTTCATAAAAAATATAAAAAAACCGTAAAAAAGTTAATTATTTATTTCTTTTCCAATTAGAAGATTTTTAAAATATTTGAGTAAATTGCAAATTGCATCCCTAAAGTTTGGGAGATATTGGATTTTACACCTTGAAGTTTCAGAAATTAGATTTTACCCCCCGAAATTTAAGGTGTTTGGATTTTATACTCTAATGTTTCAGAATTTGAATTTCACCCCCCCTAAAATTTATGAGTGTCTGGATTTTACACCTCAAAATTATGAAACTTTAGGGTGTAAAATTTAAACACCCTCAAATTTTAGAGAATAAAATCCAAACACCCCTAAAATAAAATTCAAATTTTGAAACGTCAAGGTGAAAAATTTAGACACCCTCAAATATCCGAGTGTAAAAAATAAATTTTTAAACTTCAGAGTGAAAAATTCAATCAACCCCAAATTTTAGAGGTAATTTGTAATTTACACAAAATATTTACTAAACCAAAAACCTTAGTCATAAATTAACTTTTCCTTGTACCGTTCGATCGATTCTTTAGAAAAAAAATAAAATTACCTGAATATTATTCAATCAAGAAGATTTTCCAATAATTGTGCAGGTAATAATGGGACCACTGACCAATCCCAAAGTCCGTGTAGTTGGTGGTGCAGAAGGTTCGTAGTCCTACAATCTTTTTCTTCTTATAAATGTGAATTTCCTTGAGAGCGCTAAGCAGTGAAATTAAAGCCTCTGTTCTGTTTCGACAAATCAACACAAATCCCACTCTTAAACACACACTACTTGTACCAACTGCTTCTTCAACCATATTGCATTGCATATGGGGCTTTTCCACTGGAGTTCAGCTCCACCATCCTCTTCTTTTGCCATGCATGCTTTTATCCTTCTCTTCTGGTGTGGCTTGTTAGTCACCTCTGTGGTTGGCGGGAATAACGAGACCGACCGGTTGGCATTGCTTGAGTTCAAGGCCAAAATCACTGATGACCCTCTCAAAGTTATGAGCTCTTGGAATGTCAGCATCCACTTTTGTCAATGGCGAGGGGTTACCTGTGGTCGTCGACATCAGAGGGTCACTATGTTGGACCTGCAATCTTCGAAACTGGTAGGCTCCATATCACCTCATGTTGGTAATTTAAGTTTTTTGAGGAATCTAGCACTCCAAAACAACAGCTTTCATAATGAAATCCCTCCACAAATTGGCCGTTTACGCAAATTGCAACTCTTACGATTGGACAATAACATAATGAATGGCATAATTCCTAGCAATTTATCCTATTGCTCCAACCTCCTTATTCTTAGCCTTGGCTTTAACTATCATCTGTCCGGAGAAATTCCTGCAAATCTTGGCACATTGCCAAAGCTCCAATTTTTTGCTGTTCATAGAAATAATTTGACGGGAAGTATCCCACCTTCCTTCGGGAACTTGTCCTCACTAGAAGTGTTTTCTATACGTGACAATAATATAGGTGGGATTATCCCTACTTCTTTTGGCCAATTGACCACACTTACATTTTTTGGTGTGAATTCAAATAGCTTGTCTGGTACAATTCCTCCCTCAATCTTCAATCTCTCATCATTAATAGAATTTGATGTAGGCTTCAACCAATTCCAAGGACGTCTTCCATCAGACATAGGTATCACTCTACCAAATATTGAATTTTTTATCAGTAATATGAACCAATTTAATGGATCCATCCCCATTTCAATATCTAATGCCTCAAATCTATATCTAGTTGATTTGAACGAAAATGAACTCACTGGATTTGTTCCTTCTTTGGAGAAAGTAAATAGAATTTCATTTTTTGGAATTAGCGCTAACAATCTTGGAAATGGAGGGGCAAATGACTTGAATTTTTTTCTGTTCTTTGACAAATGCCACATATTTGACTTTGTTGGAGATAAATGTCAATAACTTTGGGGGAGAGTTGCCTAGGTGTATTGGCAATTTGTCAACTACTCTTTATAGATTATATCTAGATCATAACAAAATATTTGGAAAGATTCCTACTGAAATAGGAAACTTGATCAACTTAGGGGATCTCAACATGAATCAGAACAAATTATCAAGTAATATTCCCTTTGAACTTGGAAAGCTTCAAAAGTTACAATATTTGGATTTATCGCAAAACAATTTCTCTGGGACTATTCCATCGTCTCTTGGAAATTTAACGGTTTTAACAGACTTGTATTTAAATGAGAATAATCTTCAAGGAAGTTTCCCTTTAAGTCTAGGCAGGTGTCAAAAAGTGATTAATTTGAATCTTTCTAATAACAATCTCAGTGGTACCATACCATCTCAAGTCATTGGTCTCTCATTCTCACCAATTATGCTAGACTTGTCAACTAACAAATTTTCTGGTGTCCTTCCCATGGAAATAGGAAATTTCCAGAATCTAGAAAAATTATATATTTCTGAAAACATGTTTTTTGGTAATATTCCTACAAGTCTTGGTAGCTGTGTTAAACTAGAATTTCTAGTGATGAGAAGAAACTTCTTCCAAGGAGTCATTCCTTCATCTTTGAGTTCATTAAGAGGCCTTGAACATTTAGATCTTTCTAACAACTTGTCTGGCCAAATTCCAAAATTTTTGGAGCACTTTGTCTACTTGCAATTTTTGAGTCTATCTTATAATGATTTTGAGGGTGAAGTACCAACAAATGGAGTGTTTATGAATAGGAGTGCAACTTTTCTCAAGGGCAATGGTAAACTTTGTGGGGGCATACCTATGTTTCAGCTTCCTAAATGCAAATACGAAAAATTTAAGAAGAGGAAGTTGACCCTTACCTTGAAGTTGATAATTTCTATATTTTGTGGGCTTTTTGGAGTAATTTTGGTTCTATCACTTCTATTTCTTTCTTCTTTAAGAAAGAAAAGAAAAGAAAATACCATAAGGGACTCAAGAAATTCTCTTTTGAATCTATCTTACCAAAGTCTCTTAAACGCAACCAATGAGTTTTCTCCTACCAATTTAATTGGTGTGGGTAGCTTTGGGTCCGTGTATAAAGGAATTCTTGATCAAGGTGGACAAACAAATACGGTTGCTATCAAGGTGCTCAACCTTAACCGTCATGGAGCTTCAAAAAGTTTCATAGCCGAGTGTGAGGCTTTACGAAACACTAGACATCGAAATCTTGTGAAGGTGCTTACATCATGTTCTAGTATTGACTATCAAGGTCATGATTTTAAAGCTTTGGTATATGAGTTCATGCAAAATGGCAACTTAGATGAATGGCTGCATCCAACTTCAAGAACAAATGAGACTCTTGAGGAACCGAGGAATTTGAATCTTCTTCAGAGATTGAATATTGCCATTGATGTTGCTAATGCATTGGATTATCTTCACCATGATTGTCAAACACCAATCATTCACTGTGACCTTAAGCCTAGCAATGTTCTTCTTGATGATGAAATGGTTGGACATGTAGGTGACTTTGGCTTGGCTAAATTGCTTTTTGATACTACCCAAGATTCTTCTATTCACCATTCAAGCTCCATCGGTGTAAGAGGAAGTGTTGGTTATACTCCTCCAGGTGAATGTCACTATGCTTTCTTAAATTTAATTGTTTTTCCTTGTCCCATAGTCTTTATCATATTTTTAAGCTTGAAAGGACAAGTTTAATAGGGATATTGTTCTGTAGTTAGAATGTTACATATCAAATTTTTTTACTTATATTCTAGCCAATTACATGCAACTTTAAAAAGGTCCTTTAATATCTGTTAGGTTATATATATATATATTTATTTGTTATGTGTAATTGCAGAGTACGGTGTAGGAAATGAAGTGTCAACATATGGTGATGTCTATAGTTATGGTATATTATTGCTGGAGATGTTCATCAGAAAGAAACCAACTGACGACATTTTCCAAGATAGCTTTAACCTTCATGACTTTGTTAATGTAGCCTTGCCAGAGAGAATAATTGACATTGTTGATCCTATCCTTCTTCACTGTGGGGAACTGGGAGAGACAAAGATGAATGCCATTGCTCACAATGAAAGTTCAAAAGTTCTAGAATGCTTGACTTTGATACTTGGAATGGGAGTTGCTTGTTCTGTGGAATTTCCAAGAGAAAGGATGAACATGAGTGCTGTTATAACTGAGCTACACTCAATTCGACAAAAACTTCTTGGAACTAGTGTACACAAACAAAGGCTTCAAGCCACAGGTAAATTTTGTTTGTCTTGGTTGATGTTATAATTTGGTATCATATCCTCCCACACCACGTGATCTAATTTGATGGGCCACTCCAAATGTTTCATAGGAAGAAGGGGGCATTCATATAGCAATTCGAAGTCACATGCCTTTATGTTATTATTTTTTATTCCAGAAAAGCTGAAAAAATTGGTGCCACTTGAAATTTGATAAGCTCATTACGATATACTTAGTATGCGAATGATCCCAATTACTCTTCTATAATACCTAAACATTTTTGGTTCTTTAAATAGCTTGTTCCCCCCCCTCCCAAAAAAAAAAAAAAACTCTATTTTCAAGTTGTTCATTAAACCATTGAATTTGCAGAGATCATAAGAAATTGACTTACATTTTATTAGGCTAGACAGATGTCTCTATCGACGACATAAGGTTAAATAATTTCTAGTTATACTTGATTACTGACAAAGACATTTGAAGGATACAAAATTAACAAATTTGTTAGAGATGCCAAGTGCCAAAAGATTATGTAGGAATTAATATCAATAGATTCTTGTTGGCTTCTTTGTTCTCCAAATTCTTTTCCTTTTTGCAAGACTATTGCATTGTAGGGAAGATACTTAGAGCCACTGTTCTTGTTTTGCAGACCAATTGCGTCAATGTTGGACAACCATTAATATTTTGGGTCAGTATAGTGGAAAAGAGAATTAAGGTAGCTAGGGCTATAAATGAGCCAAGTTTTGTTGAGTAGTGCATGTTTAAGTTTGACTCGTCTGGAAAAGTTAAAAGCTCAAACTTGGCTCGAGCTCGGGACAAGCCTAAAAATAGTGTTTGAGGTTGAGCTCGTGGAAAAGCCAAAAAGCTTGAGCTTGGCTTGGTTTGATTAATTAGTCAAGACAAGTTCAAGCTTATATCAAGCTCAAACTCGAGCTCAGGTTAAGCTTTTGAGCTTGAATCTAAAAAATTAAATTATCAAATGCTTCAATCTCTAAAATAAAGAAAGAAGAAAAAGAAAATAGAATCCTCATTTTATCATGCATCTAGTCCTACTTATGATTAGCCACTATTCAAATTAAAATTTTACATAGTTAAATTCATTCATTCATCATTCCTTGTCTACAACTTCAAGAATCTGTTCAAAATACAATTTTTACATTCACGTTAGATGGTGAAGAACTAAAAAAATACTTATTTGTAACTATTATGAATGAGAAAACACTAACATGTTTCATAACTTTACTTTAGATGATTGATAGAGAATGATCATATGTGGCTCACTTAATTTATTAATTTATTTATAAATGTAACTCCAGTCTAAAGTGGTTGTCGGTCAGTTTAGAGGGAAGGAAAAAAATTAAGATAATGGGTAGGGTCCCATGTTGGCCATATCAATATTAAGATATGTGTAATAAGTATATTTAGCTAATATATATAAACTTGTAAATGAGTCTATGTTTGAATTTTTTTGAATCAAGCCTAATAGCTCACGACCTTATTCGTGAACAATTTTTTTTTTTTTTTTTTTTGCTTGGGCTTTTCTTGTTTATTAAATGAGTCTAAAATTAAGGCTCAAGCTTGGCTTATTTATAAACAACCAAACATGAACAAGCTTTTTATCGAGTCGAGCTAGAGTTGTTCATAATCGACTTAGTTCATTTATATCCTAGAGGTAGCTATAATATTTGAGTAAAATTAAATGAAACAATTTAGCGGTTATTGATTAGTACTTATTATGATATTTAAACAATTTAGATGTTCAGATATTTGAAGATAACATTTTTCTCTAACACCCTCCTTACTCTTTGTCAGGGATATAAGCCATAATATGGTTGTTAAGTTCACTATTGGATGGCTATCAAAAGGAAAGCATGCCACATAATTCTAGATTTGAGCTATTACAAAGAATATCATATAATGATGTGGATTGGTCATCGTTCTACTTTTGGAAAATTTTTAGTCATTTTCAATAGTTGCACCAGAGTTCATAATTCTCAACATGGTTTATGTTGCTGTCGATTAGACTATTAAATGTTTCATTTCCTCTCCAAATATATATATATATTTTTTTAGAATCGGTGATAATTAATCTTGATACAAATAAAGGTATTAGTAGTCAGGAAGACTAAGCTTGCTATATTATACAACGTTTGAGAAGCCATTCTTGCCCCAAATTCAACCAAATCTCCTCACATCAAGCTATACAAATACGCAACATCTGCCCTTCATTTAAGTTTCCAATTGTTCCATTTTAACATTAAAGTCGACAGACAGAAGAACCACACAAAGCATTGGACCATAATTACCTATAAAAGGCATTAAAGGCATCAGGAACACCCCTCTTCTAATTTGAAGTGTTTTCTATTTATTTCTGTTTTTTTAATGAATTTTCTATAGGTCTTTTTTAAATTTATATCATAACTAATAGACTATTATATTTTATGTCACATTTAAAAAGGGAAAGAAAATATTTTCTATTTTATCACTTTTTTTTAGTGAGATTCAAAACCTATATAAAATGAAAACAAAGGTTGAAAAAAGAATAAATAAGCACAAGTTTTAATTGAAAGAAGGGGGGGGAACATTATTATTTAAAACACCTATATTAATAAAAACCAGTAACAATGTTTAACTTCAATCTTGAAAGATCTCCCTTATTCTACATCTTTCTAGTGTGCGTGTGTGTGACAATTGGTTCCATGAAATTGCTGGAAAATATAAACAGTTTGTTACTGTGAAAACATAAGAAGTAATAAATAATGAAGTAAAATCATGAATTCCTTCTTCTTCTTTTTTTAAATGTAATTAACAATCAGAGTTTATTCTATGTATAAAATATTTTTAAAAAAATAGCATTTAGCTTATAAGTCATCAGCATGAAGAATGTTATTTATCTTTAAAAAAAAAGTAATTGAAATCAAATCTGAATCATATAAATGTGTATTTTCCAACTTTGCTATGGATACAACTTTTTCCTCAAGTTTTTCTACAATCTATTGAAGTAGTAGGTTGCGAGTATCAATTTTATTTCCATCATTTACTATCTACCACTTCAACAAATTGTGGAAAAAGTTGTGTAACCAAATTTATTTTTGAAAAGATATGTTTTTGAAGAATTAGGCTCTAATATTCAAAATATGTTTTTGAAAAGATAAAATTTAAAGTAGAGAATATAATCTTAGTGGGTGTATATGCATTTGGCATCATAGGAAGAAGTTTTAATATCTATGTCCATTATTATCTTATGTAAAAATAAAATATAATTTAACTCAAATTCTTCATGTTTGATTTAAATTTTAAAGTATATAATTTCTCTTTTTATTATTATTATAATTTTATAGTCATAACAAGAGGTGAGGGAAAATTCGAACCTTGATTTCTCTTAGAACGCATAACTCAATAACAATACTCTAGTCAAGATATATAATAATTTGAAAATATCATTAATTTTTTAATTATCTATTTTATAAGTAACAATCATATCAATTTAAAGTTACTGAAAATAAAATAAAATAAAATAAAACCCTGAAATAGCAGTTGGGCTCACAGCAATAACAAAACGACACCAAAGTTACCAAACCCATTGGGCCCCACTGCTTTACACACAATAGTGGAGTGGGCCCGCTCTATTTCAGCACACTCACTAGGCCTTCTTCAACTTCAAGCCCAAACCCAAAAAAATACAAGAGGTCTTCCGTTAGTCACTGTCTCTCTCCGTAACGGAAATCATTTTGGCGGTAAAATTGCAAATACAGTTTGGTTGCATTGGACCTTTTTTTTTTTTTTTTTTTTTGAGAATCAAGAACGAGTGGTATTATTAAGACATATATCCGGTTGCATTGGACCTACGTGAATCTTTTCAACGGAATTGCACTTTTCCTAGTAATTTGAGATGTACCAAACTTTCAGAACAAAATTGAAAACATATCAATGTACTTTTTAATTTAGCTTAAATATTTTTGTATTTCTAATTTCCTAAACCCATAAAATACAACGGGCTAACCCATTTTCAGGACAGGCACATGGCCATCAAGGTATTTCGCATTAATATAAAAACAAATAACCTAATACAAAATTGTAACTTGATATTTCTCCACTAAATTATTTAAAACACCAAAATTAATATTATATATATATATATATAACCGTAACAATATTTAACTTGAATCTTGAAAGACCTTCCTTATTCCACATCTTTCTGGTGGGTGTGTGTGTGCGCATGTGCAGGACAACTTGCTCCATAAAATTGCTGGGCGGCTATTAAAAATAAAAATGGAGAGAATTGGCAAGCTTCTTTTTCCTTTTATTTTTATTTTTTGTTTTTAATGCTCTTTCATTTTCATTTCTTTAATGTACTTAAGAAGAATATAGCATTTGCTCATAAAAATATATATATATATATATATATATATAACATTTGTAATTTTTAACTAACATTGTTTAGTGGACAAAAGCAGCACATTGTTAGCTGGCTCTGTGGGCTTGGCAACTAGTCCCAATTATCTTTTCTAAACAAAATGTAATGTTGATTGAGCAACTAGTTCTGATTCCCACCTTCCCTGCATTGCATATGAATGTGAATATCATTTATTTTATTTTTGAATGCATGTGAGAATTGACAGAGTTGACTTTGTAACAAAATATTTTGTCAACAGAGTGGAAACAATGTATGTTCACACAATGTTTGTACATTGTATATGATTTTAGTTTTCATCAACCAAGGAATACATTGTGTAGAGGATTTTTTATTAACCTACAAAACAGTTTAGCTTTTACCCTTCTGAATACCCTCCTACCACAAGTTATCCTTCTTTCTCATTATCAAACTTAAAATTTCAGCATTATTTCTTTCCATTCATTACTTAGCCACAAGAAAAAAACCATAGAACTGGAAATAAAATCATATCCAGCTTTTCTAAACTCTAATTGGAAGCAGTTTTGATTAAGTATTTTTAAAATTATATTGAAGCTTGTTTAATACTATATAATTATATATACACATTAATGCATACCTAATCAATATATAAAGTCAATGTAGTATTCAGCAAAAAAAGAAGTCAATGTTGTATTTAGCTGACCTTGTGGTGCTGTATTTCTATGGGGGTTATCCTATACTCCTATTTGGGTTGAGTACAACACCCCAAGTTCCATACAAAAAATAAATAAATAAATAAGATTCAAACACTACTCTCTTTTCTCTTCCATTTTCCCACAATTTCTAGGACACCAAATGGTCCAATCAAACAATAAACAACAAATTATTAATATAAGGAAAGAGAAATCTAATATAGTTGTTGTGTATTGAACCATAAAAAGCAAATTATCAAGCACCACCCGAGATATACACATTAATGCATACCTAATCAATATATAAAGTCAATGTTGTATTCAGCAAAAAAAGAAGTCAATGTTGTATTTAGCTGACCTTGTGGTACTGTATTTCTATGGGGTTTATCCTATACTCCTATTTGGGTTGAGTACAACACCCCAAGTTCCATACAAAAAAAAAAAAAAATTAAGATTCAAACACTACTCTCTTTTCTCTTCCATTTTCCCACAATTTCTAGGACACCAAATGGTCCAATTAAACAATAAAAAACAAATTATTAATATAAGGAAAGAGAAATCTAATATAGCTGTTGTGTATTGAACCATAAAAAGCAAATTATCAAGCACCACCCGAGAAAAACAAGAAATTTATTCCCCTTTGCTTCAAAAGGTTCCAAGAAAAAATGGTTACCAATTGATTGGTATGACCTTCAAAAGAATAAAAAGCTTTTAGTGATTGTGAGGCTTGATCGTTGACATCTGTCAATGAATTGACAAACAGAATAGAGATAAAAATGAAATTTAGTTCATCATATAAAACGATAGGAAAAAGAGACAATAGCAATTCCTCTTTGATGAAAATGAATAACACTCTTACTATAAAACAAAGACCAAAACAAAAACATCACATTGAAGTTAATTTTCAAACTGAAAAACATTATAGCAAACATATTGAGAGTAACACTCCTATAGTCTAGTGAAGGGCAACCATAAAGCAATTTACAACAAACATAATCAAAAGCCGAACTCAAATCAATTTTGAAAAAGCAAAAATATATGTGAATAGTTTTGAGACTAAGAAAACTCAAAATTGAATTATATATATATATTTTTTCTAGTAATAAGATGGAAAATAAATAAATAAAAAATAAGAATAATACAAATAACAAAACTCATTTTAAGTTCATACCCTTTGGACTTGGGTAACTAATGTTCGCCTCTCATGTGCTTCAGTTTTGTCTGCAAGCTCTAAAGTCACTCTTTGTCTTGCACTCATTTGATTGGGTTTTGGCAGAAGAACTTGAGTCATGACCAAAAGAACGACTAAAACACTCAAGAAACTATCCCATTGAAGGCCATGCCAATCAATTTGTGGAGAGAGAACAATTGGAAATTTATAAAGGAAAAAAAATGAGAGGTGAGGAAATGAAGAGATTGCAACCTATCGATGACTATCAAAATTCCATATAATAGCGGCATCTAAAAAGTTTGGGTTAATGGAGAGACACATGATAGAGTTAGAGATAGAGTAACACTTGAATCTAAAGAGTTGCTCAAAAAACCTATCCCATTGAAGGCCATGCCAATCAATTTGTGGAGAGAGAACAATTGGAAATTTATAAAGAAAAAAATGAGAGGTGAAGAGATTGCAATCTATTGATGACTGTCAAAATTCCACATAATAGCAGCATATGAAGAGTTTGGATTAATAGAGAGACACATGGTAGAGTTGGAGATAGAGTAACACCTAAATCTAAAAAGATGTTCAATAAATGTCAACCAATAAATCAAAAAGTAAAAATGAAGGAAAGAAAAGAAATGATGATATGGCGCCGATGTGGCTTAACTGGAGCATAGCAACAATAAATGACATACTTGAGCTTTTAGATACATATAGATAAAAGACTACAGCACCTCCCGCCATTAAATCAACTCCATTTTCTCAAGTTTGTCAATCTTGAAACCATGGAAGCACTTGAATATATATTAGAAGACAATGTTAATAACATGTTGGGTGGTTCCTCTTCTTCAAGAACAACATTCTTTCCATCCTTATCTTCTCTCATAATAATGCAATGCCCAAATTTGAAGGGATGGTGGAGGAATTTAGCCAATGATGATGATGTTAATGAGCCACACCATCTCTTACTTCCATCATTTCCTCCTCGTCTTTCTCAGTTAAAGATTCTCGGATGCCCTAACCTGACTTGCATGCCCCCGTTTCCATATCTCAAAGAAGAGCTGAAATTGGATGGAGCTTGCTTGAAAGAATTGGAGCAGGGAAAGGAAATGAAAGCGAAAATGGGAGCAGCAACCCCATCAACCTCTTCCTCCTTCTCCTCTTCATGCTACTTTCCTCTCTCTTGATTACAATCTTTGTGGTTAAAGAATGTTAACTATTTAGAAACTCTTCGTATGAAAGAGAAAGGAATGACAGTTCCGCCAACTTTTTACAATGTGGATCCATCTAATGTCTTGAAACAAACTGGATTCTTTGCTTAAGCCTTTATGGAACATGAAGAACGATTTAAGGAGAACATAGAGAAGGTGCAAACGTGGAGAGATGCATTGAGAGAAGTGGCCAATCTATTTGGGTGGTATGTCCAAGATAGGTAATCGATAATCCAATCTCGGCATATTTCTTTGTTTTAAACATTCAAAAAATATATTTCTTATCTTTGGCCTTCTTTTGAACCTTAATCGAACCTACATAAACGTACATAAACCTCATTTCTCTCCAGAAACTCGATATAGAAAGGAGCGATGGACTTGATTCTCTCCCTTGGATAGCCAACCTCAAATCACTATAGTACCTTAGAATTTGGAGTTGTCCCAATCTGACATCACTTCCTCAAGAGATTTGCAATCTCACCTCTTTACAATCTTTGGAAATATTTTTTTGTTGTCCCCTCTTACAACTAAGATGCCAGAGGCAAACAGGTGTAGATTGGCCCATCATTGCACATGTCCCACGCGTGATTGTTTTCATATAATCCATCACAAAATGATTTCTTCAGGTATGTCTTTATCTATCTTTTCATCCCAATTTTTCATAAATAGACTATTATAAATCAAATACTGCTTTTTGAGGGTTTTCATATTTTGGACAACTTCTTCTAAAAAGTATTTAACTTCATTCTTATGCTTAACTTATTTTTCATAGAGGAGAGCAAACTATGTCATTAAGCTACAAAACTCTTGGCAATAATCTTGTTTCTTGTTTGTTCTTCTTCATTCTGTTTTTTGTTGAACTTATTAGCCTTTTGACTCCTTAGGCAAGGTCCTAGCTTAAAATTGAGACTTGTTCATAAGTAGCAAGCCTTGCAATTATGTGACAAGCCGTCAACTTGGTGGTAATCATCTTTTCTTTTTGGAAGATCTCTTTCTGTTATGTTTCTATTCTCTTTGTACCTAACAAAAAAAGTCAAGAAGGTGTTGAATTTGGTTTCCTTTTGCTGATGCTTGCAGAAATGGAGAAAATCTTTTTAACACTTGAGGGGAGTATTTACCATGACAAGTGACAACTAACACTGCAGGACATAGCTTATTATTAAGGTATACTGTTCAGTAAATTTTTTTTCTTTATGTGTAAGCTATTGATGCATGGTATTTACTCAAAATTGAAATGCCCAATGTCATTTGAGTAATTAGTAAATAAGTAATCACTTACATAGTTTATCCGATGAGATAATTAGTCTAAATGGTTTCTTCTTTTCTTAAATGTGTTTGGAGAATTCACTTAAGTCAAAATCTTAAAATGAGATTGAGTCCATTGACTCCATCTTAATTGCATTTCTTATATCTTAATTTAAAAAAATTCAATCAGATATCAAATGTGTTCTAAAATTTCAGAAAAAGTACTAGGAATCCATCAAGTTTCTTACCATTTTAATTTTTATATATATATATATATATATATATATATATATATATATATATATATATATATGTAAGGACTCGATTCTGTAACGAACCGTAACAGTTTGGGTTCGCACGTAAAAAGGCCCAAACAATATCATTTGTAGAGCGTGGGTTTGAAAGGCTAAGCTTTGGTCACCAGGTGGTGGGTTTTTTGTGGTGTTCATGCGTGGTTAAGTTTTCTTCACCCCTGAAATCTTTCTCCTGGAGGTGGGCTGGGAGGCTCTGGTTTTTGGCCATTTTTCCCAGCCCCTTCTCTAGATCACTTACTTTTCCTTTTATACTAGCTCGCATTCACTTGTCCTTCGTCCACGTGTTGGGTTAACCTTTCCAAGACTGATACTTGTCCCATCAGCCCATACCCAAAGTCGTTGGGGGTGGTTGTAAAAGCCAAAGAATGCAGCTCTGTCAGGTGCAGAGTATTGAATGGCGTGAAGGGCAGCTTTCCCTTGATATTTTAGATTTTTATTTCAAGCTTAGTCCTATACCGTTTTTGCCCCTCTTTCTGGTGGGGCTTTGGGTCCGCCGAGGACTAAACTGTCCTCGGCAGTATCCCATGGCTATTTTGGGCTTTATATTATTGAGCTTAGGCCCCAGCCCTCCTCGGCTTGTGCTTTTGGACTCCCCACGAGTAAATGGGTCTGGCCCATAAACCACTGGGCCCCCACATAGCCCCTCAAAACCCTGCCGTCCGACCTCTTGGTTGGAAAGGGGGGTTTTGGTAATACCGAGTCTTTAGTATGGCTCATTTAATTCAGCCATTCATCGATGTTGGCGGTTCTCTACCTACCCAGGAGACGTACCGGTCTACGAGACGTTCTTTTTCATTTATTTAGGACGCGCTCATGCCGTTTGACTATCCAAAGCGCGTCTTTAATAGTTTCCCCTTACAAGATCTTTCAGATTTAACGGTTGTTGATGGCGTGGGGAAACGGAACGGGCGTATTCTCGTTTGCAGATTTCCTTGGAGATCCGAACGTATGAAATACCCTCCGTTTAGCCCCTCATATAAAAAGAAAAGGTGAGAGTTGTTTCACTCATCCCCGAACCACTTTAATCCCCCCAAAAATCTGAGACCCTTAGACTCTTCTCAGAGTTTTAATTTTTCCCTTTGGTTATTCCTTTAAGTTGTATTACCTTCACCACAGTAGTAATCAATGAAGGAACCGTACCCCTCTCAAAAACACCATGCTCTAATAAAGCTCGAAATGGCTCGGTCGGGGCAAGGATGGCGGAGATTCAAGATTTGTCTCACTTTCCTTTCAGCCAAAATCCCAAGCAGGGGCTCGTCACGTCAACTTTTTGGCGTGATTGAGCCGAAGACACCCATTATCAGTACCAACCGGCTTCTCACAAGCATACCTAACATGGCACCAGTGTGTTAGGAGTCGGGGATCGAGGCGGGGACTAAGTGCCCCCGCTTCTTCCTCTCTTTGTTCACCGGTGCCCCCTCCGCCTTTCTTTCTTCCTTTTCATCTCTTCTCTCTTCTTCTCCTCCTTCTTTTCATTCATCTCCTCCATCTTCTTTACTCATGTCCTCCATCTTCTTCATTCATCTCCTCCATCTTCTTCATTCATCTTCTCCATCTTCTTCTCAAGAAGGTCCCTCTCTCAATATGGGCGATCTTGAGGCGGAGTTGGGAAAGACTTGAGAGACAAGTTTTAAAATAGAGATCCGACTGTTTACTTAATGTATTGCTTTGTTTATGATTTTGGCAATCTATCTTTTGTATAGGCTTATTTAAGCTCTTCTTTGTACGTTGTAATACATCTTTATATTAATAAAAATGGTTATTACTTTACTTTGCATGTTCTATCTCTTTATTTCTGAAATGATAACGCAATGCATAGGCACACGATCCAGTTTAAACAATATCCTGCGCTGTACTTATAAAAATAATCTGGCATAATAATACTGAATCAAACAAATGACATTTAGGGCTGAAACTCCCATGAGGCAGGAAAAGAAAGAACATTATGACGAGCTTACCGAGTCGGCCTGGCACAATATCGCCGACCTTAGAGTACAATACTTGGGGCCCTAATCCTTTATCAAAGAGAAGGGCGCTATTACGAATTTTGCAAGTGCTATTCGGCACAATAATGTAACATTTGAATCAATGACACCTAAGGCCAAAATGCTTGCTAAGAAAAGGGTATCACCATAACTTTAATAGAGTTGTTTGGCTCAACAATGCCGACCTGTGAAAAACGATACTTACCTCAAAACTAGCCGAGATGACAGCTCAATGCTCGATGCGGAGTAGGAAGTAACCATCCGAGGACGTATCACCCGCAAAATGAACAGCCCCCCTAGGCTACTGAATAAGGGTACATTTCACCACCCTCTTAACACTCCTATTGGCATTGACCTTTAATGAGTATTTGAGCCGAGGATTGAATAACTTAGAGTGATTATTAAGTAGCCAACCTTACAAAACGCAATCTTTTTCTCATTCAAGTAGTTGGTTTCCCCATAGGCTTGAGTCCGAGGACCATGCAATGCCTTGGTTCTGTCCAAAACTCAGTTTTCTTTTTGCGTGGGACCTTGGCTTTAGGGGAGTTAGCTCCTCGGCCAAGCCCCTAGGATTATCCATGCGATTAACGCTACCAAGCGTAGCCCCTAGTCAAGAAGCATAGCCCCTAGTGGAACTTTACACTAAAACTCTACAACCAGTTGTTAGAAATGACAAAGGAACTCTCTCGACCTACCGCCTATGCCAACACACAAGCCTTTCCCACGAGCGGCGCCAATTGTAAGGACTCGATTCTGTAACGAACCGTAACAGTTTGGGTTCGCACGTAAAAAGGCCCAAACAATATCATTTGTAGAGCGTGGGTTTGAAAGGCTAAGCCTTGGTCACCAGGTGGTGGGTTTTTCGTAGTGTTCATACATGGTTAAGTTTTCTTCACCCCCGAAATCTTTCTCCCGGAGGTGAGCCGGGAGGCTCTGGGTTTTGGACATTTTTCCCAGCCCCTTCTCTAGATCACTTACTTTTCCTTTTATACTAGCCTGCGTTCACTGTCCTTCGTCCACGTGTTGGGTTAACCTTTCCAAGATTGATACTTGTCCCATCGGCCCATACCCAAAGTCGTTAGGGGTGGTTGTAAAAGCCAAAGAATGCGGCTCTGTCAGGTGCAGAGTATTGAATGGCAGGAAGGGCAGCTTTCCCTTGATATTTTAGATTTTTATTTCAAGCTTAGTCCTATACCGTTTTTGTCCCTCTTTCTGGTGGGGCTTTAGTCCCGAGGACTAAACTGCCCTCGGCGGTATCCCATGGCTATTTTGGGCTTTATATTATTGAGCTTAGGCCCCAGCCCTCCTCGGCTTGGGCTTTTGGACTCCCCACGAGTAAATGGGCCTGGCCCATAAACTATCTGGGCCCCACAATATATATATATATATATATATATATATATATATATATATATATATATATATATATATATATATATATATATATATATATATATACACACTATTATGAGTCAGGTTGCTAATGCTCAGAGGACCTTAGCTTAGGAACGTTTATTTCCGGTGAATGAATCCTTTGGATCTAGCCACACCTTCTACTGCTGCTCATCTCCAAATAGTTGGAAGGTAAAAAGATTCTCGTTATCTTTCCAAACCTTAGTGTTGTTGTCCTGCTAAAAAGAAATATTGTCTCTTTGGTATGCACAATAATACTTTTTTCTTGTTATTTGTGCTAAAATGTTCAATTTCTGGCATATGCTTCATAAAACTTCCTCTTTTGTATAAATGAGTAAATTATATTAAAAAAAAAAACAAGAGTCAACAAGCAACAAAAGAGCTGCAAGCAATATTGAAACATAGCCATAAAGCAGTTAAAGCCAACCTAATTAACCAAGCATCTGAAGTAAGCTACAAATCACAGCACTCAATCTACTCTAATGATTAAACAATGGTCAAACCTGTTCTAGAATCTCCCAATTCTAAGAGGGATTGATTCTCTAAACACATTATCTACACTTAGGCTCCCTTGCAAATAACTCATGTTCATGACTTTCATATTGTTCCAAAGCTGGTGTCTCTCCTAGAGTGACTTCAACATGCTGCTACTTTGGTAATATCTTCACATTAGGTAGTGTTCTAGTTTGTTAGCTTTACTGGAGTAATCAGCTACCTCGCATAAGTTGAATGCTTGTAATCTCAAATGCCTTAGTATAATATCATTGCCGGAAACAAATGTAGCCACCTCACACTCTCAAGGAGACGGAGAATCTCTGGTTTTAATTGCCCTAAGATATCTTAGATCTTATATTTCTACTTTCTAGAGGAGGAAAAAAAAAGGACTATGATGAGAGGGAGAATAATGTCCTTTTGTAGAACAAATAACTTATGCTTCTCTATGTATGAACTAAATAGGCTGCATTTTTTTGCAAACTACCAAGTGTTTTCTGTATTTATATATATATATATATATATATATATATATATATTTTATATTTTTTACTCATTTACCTTTTTCAAGTATAGGATAGAAGTTTACACTTGGCCTGAGCTATCAAATATCAATCATCATCATATTTTTGTTTTTGCTTTTGTGCTTTACACATATTTCTTTTTTATATTTCCTTTATACATCTCTTAAAGATGTTTTGCTTTTTGTTTTTAGAAAAATTTACAGTTACATAATACTAAAATTTCTCAATTTCTATTTTCTATAACTTAGTGTGCATCAAAAGTTCCATTTTGCATTAGAGTTTAGAGCCAAAATTTTAGCTCTGAATATACGCTTCATTTGATTGGTGAGAAAGAGTAGGGTTTGATTTCCCAATATAGATTTTCTAATTGATTTCCTAGGATGGGTGACCTACAACAACTTTTACAGCCACCCATAGCCACCACCACTTTAAAAAAAAAAAAAAAAAAAAAAAAACAATCCAGCCACCACCCATCATGAAACCCATTCCACAGCCGGCACAGCCCTTTCCTCTGTTTTTGTGACAAAAAACAGAGTGATTCTTAGCTCGGATAAACAGAGTGATTCTTTCCACATTTGTCCATGAGATTACACACTCCAGCCAGCACCACCAAAAAAAAAAAAAAAAACACCAGCCACCCATAGCCATAGCCACCCCAGCCACCACCACTGAAAAATAAAAACAAACCAGCCACCACCCATCATGAAACCCACTCCACCACCGCCAAAGCCTTTTCCTCTGTTTTTGTGACAAAAAACAGAGTGATTCTTAGCTCGGAAATACAGAGTGTTTGAGGCCTGGCTACCTCGAATTAACCATAGATTTTTCTGTCCTCCTGCTTTTTTCTGTGTGTTTTTTTATGCTTCTTTTGTTGTTTTCTTTTTCAATATCGGAGGCTCTGTTTTTTTCTTCGTTGAATCAAAAACATTTGAGTTTTCAGTTGAGGAAGGTGGTTCTTATTTCGTATTACGGATCTTTGAGAGAGGCCTTACCTCAATGCCCTCTGTTTTTATGGGGAAGGAGAGTGCAAACCGATTTTTGTTCCACTTGGAGGAATTAATTTCAAAGCAATCACCTGGTCATTTTGCAAGAACGATTAGAGAGGGTGATATTGTTTTCATCCTTCAATTGGGGTCCAACGCTAATGGCAAGTTTTTATTGGTTTCTGAACTTCTTCATGGTCGACGGAAGGGTAACATAGTGATACCTGAGGGAAGGTTGGGTAGTGGCTGGCGCGGCTTTGGCCTAAACCCGAGGAAAATTTTAAAACCAGCTTCTCTTACTAGTCAGGTATCGTTTCATAGAATACATAGTGCTCCGAAGGCTGAGGCGGCGGTGTGAGGTTAATGAAGTGGGCCCATAAGTGCAGCAACCTATAAAGCCCACTGGTCATAATTCTATTCCCTCTAGCTCATTTAATACAGCTAAGTCCACTGGTCATAATTTTTTTCCCTCTAGCCCTTTTAATACAGCCAAGCCCAAATCTGTTTGGAGGCCACGCCAAAGCCAAACTTTGGTTAACCCAGCCCACTGTCAAAGCTTAAAATCTGAACTCGTTGCCCAAGTGCTGGGGTCTTAAGTTCAGAAGCAAATGCAGATCCCGCTTCTGTTAGAGAGACAAGTGGATGCGAGCATAAGTGGTGATGTGACGATGACGACGAGAGCTTGTGGTGACCTAGTGACCGGAAAAGAATCGGAGTCAAGGTGTAGCTCCGATTTAGCTAATCTCAACTCCGGTAAGGCTTTTTATGGGTTCATGAGCCCCATTGCCGAGGTATCTCATGGATTTGGTGTTCGGGACTCTGGTTTCACCGGTGATATGGTGATAAGCTCGGCAATGGTAGGAATTGAGCCTCCGATTCTGAAAGAGGTGTTGCCGATCCCTTGTCGGCATCCATGGGTAGGGCTTAATAGATTTTCTCCTCTTTCAGACTTAGGTAGTGGGATGGAAGCTGAGTTTGGGGAAGGGGAAGCTCATGAAGAAGATCGAAGTAGTCCTCATCATGATATGACGCAACAGAGGTTAGTGGATTCAGTTGGGGATTTTCAAACAGATTCTAGGCTTCACATTCTACCATGGGAGACTAGTGGGGTTGTTGACAGTGGTTGTGGTAGTGGAGAGAAAGATAAGTGTGTATTGGAATGGGAACCTCTGTCTCGGTGGATATGATCTCAGGGAGGGTTTGCAGGTTCAGAATTCTGTAGAGAGAACACAAGTGACTGAGTCTGGTCCACCCTCGGATTGGGTATCCAAGTTGATAAAAAAAAATTCTGTAAAATGGAGGGTTTCCTATTATGAAACATGAAGCTTAATGTTTGGCTCTTTTTCACATTCAGGAATAAGAATGTCTCAAGATGAATGATGATGGGGTGTCTAAGTGACCTGCAAACTCAGGGTCACGAGATCTCAGGGAGCTTATAGGGCTTATTTTTTTTGGTAATTATGATGGTGTTTCTTCTAGGAGTAGGAGCAGAGCTTCTTCGACTGATATGGGGTTGTTGGTAGTTTTAAATGACTCTACAACTACTTTCTTGAAATGTAAGGGGGCTTAACAATCCCAGGAAGAGAGAGGTTTGTAAGAATCTTCTAAAGGAGTGGAAGTGTGATATAGTATGTTTTCAAGAAACAAAAGTATCTTCTATCGATGTTGCTTTTGTTTGGAGTTTATGGGGTAGTCCTTTCATTGATTGGGCTATTTTGGATGTTGTGCAAACTTCGGGATGGGTCTTGCTGATTTGGGATAAAAGGGTCTTTGAGAAGTTGGATATTATTACTGAACAGTTTTCTGTCAGTGTGTTATTAAGAGGAGTGGTGGATGACTTTGTTTGGGCCTGTACATGTATATATGGCTCTAATGACAATGGACAGCGATTTACTTTGTGGGAAGAGTTATTACAGGTGCGTGCCAAGTGGCCCATGGCATGGTGTCTAGTAGGTGGTTTTAACATTATTAGGTACCCAAGTGAAAGGCTTGGATGTGAGTTTTTTAGCCCTGCTATGTTCGCATTCTCGGATTTTATAGAGAATAATTCTTTAGTTGATTTACCTTTAGAGGAGACCTCCTTCACTTGGTTTAGAGATTCTGGTCTTCCCTCTATGTCAAGAATTGACAGGGCTTTGATTTCTCTTGATTGTGATGAGCATTTTGAGAATGTATCCCAACAGGTGCTTCCTCGTGTTCTTTCGGACCACCGCCTCTCTTCGTTGGAAGCTGGTATTGTTCGACGTGGTCGAAGCGCCTTTAAATTTGATAATATGTGGTTGAAAGTCGAGGGTTTTATTGATAGAGTTAAGCAATGGTGGGATGGATACTATTTTGCGGGCTCTCCAATTTTCATCTTGGCTAAAAAATTGAAGGCTCTGAAAGTAGACTTAAAAAAGTGGAACAGGGAGGAGTTTGGTGATTTGGCTTTTAAAAAGAAGAACTTGTTGACTGAGGTGATGGGTTAGATGTGAGAGAGGAGTTAGTGGGTCTTTCAAATGAGGAATAGATTCGTCGCCTTCAACCCAAATGAGACATAGAACAGTTGGCTTCTTTTAAGGAGACTTTCTGGAGGCAAAAGTCTTAGGCCTTGTTTGTGAAGGAGGGCGATAATAATACTCGGTTCTTTCATAGATTAGCAAACTCTCATAAAAACGCTAATCAAATTAAAAGGATTGAGGTGGATGGTGTTTTTTATAAGGATGAGTTTGATATGTGCTCTCGGATAGTTCTCTTTTATCAAGGATTGTATAAGGAAACTAAGGTGGGGCGTCTTACTATGGATGGGTTAGATTTTGCTTGTATTGAAGAGGATGAGCAGTTATCCTAAGAGAAGGAGTTCACGAAGGAGGAAGTCATCCAGGTATTAAGGGAGATGGAGGGTAATAAAGCCCCTAGTCCCGATGGTTTCACCATGGCTTTCTTTCAAAAAGGTTGGAGTGTAGTGGAAAAGGATGTCATGGATTTATTTGCTAACTTTCATCGGCACTCTGTGTTTGAACAGTCTATGAATGCATCGTTCCTCACTTTAATTCCTAAGAAGTGTAATGCCCTTAACATTAAGGACTTTTGCTCCATTTGTTTGGTGGAAAGTGTGTACAAGCTGCTGTCCAAGGTGTTGGCTAATAAGTTGAGGGTGGTTTTGGATAATCTCATCTACGAGACTCAAAATTCATTTGTTGACGGAAGGCGGATTCTGGATTCAGTGCTTATTGCAAATGAATGCTTGGATAGCGAGTTGAAGAGCAGAATGCCGGGTGTGGTTTGTAAGCTGGATATTGAAAAATCTTATGACCATGTGAACCGGGAGGCCTTGTTTTATTTGTTAGGCCGGATGGGTTTTGATTTAAAATGTAGGGGGTGGATTAAGGCTTGCGTTTAGTTTGTCCGTTTTTCAGTCCTGGTAAATGGATCCCCTAAAGGTTTTTTTGGAAGCTCTCGTGGGTCGAGACAAGGTGACCCATTATCCCCGCTTTTGTTTCCTTTGATTATGGAGGTTTTAAGTAGACTCTTGAAGAAGACAGAGGAGTGTAATCTTATTTGGGGTTTTATGTGGGAACTGTGAACTCTATTGGTGTGCGTATTTCCCATCTGTTATTTGTCGATGACACTATCTTATTTTGTGATGCCTCTAGGGATCAGCTACTATCCATAAGGTTGGTGTTGTCATGTTTTCAGGCTTTTACAGGTTTGAAGATCAATGTAGGGAAAAATGAGATTGTCCCTATTAGGGAGGTGAATAATCTAGATGCTCTGGCTAATATTCTTCTTTGTAGAGTAGGTAGTTTGCCTATGAAATATTTGGGGATGCCGTTGTGAACTTCTTTTAAGATAGCCTTGATTTGGAATCTTATTTTGGAGAAAATGGAGAAGAAGCTATCTAGGTGGAAGCGTCTTTATTTATCTAAAGGTGGGAGGCTCATGTTACTAAAGAGTACTCTCTCAAGTCTCCCAACGTACTTTTTATCTCTTTTTACTATTCCTAAAGCTATGGCTGCTAGATTGGAAAGTATTCAAAGGAATTTACTTTGGAGGTCTTTCGAGGGGAGTTTTAAATATCCTTTGGTGGCTTGGGAAAAGGTGTGTTTACCCGTTGAGATGGGTGGTTTGGGGATAAGAAGTGTGGTGCCTTTTAATCAAGTTTTATTAGGGAAATGGCTGTGGAGATATGGTCATGAAGTTACCCATCTTTGGCGGCGAGTTATCTCCTCTAAATATGGTGAGGGTCAAGGGGGGTGGAGTACTAATGTTTGCAAGAGGACTCATGGGTATGGCCTTTGGAGAAGCATTAATGAAGGGTGGGAGAGCTTTTCTAAGCATCTGACTTTTGTAGTGGGAGAAGGCACTCGTATTCGCTTTTGGCATGATAGGTGGATTAGTGACAATACTCTAAACGATCTCTATCCCGAGCTCTAGGGGTGTTCAACGGTCAAGGATACTTGTATCTCTAAGGTTTTGTGGATTCCAGAAAGGGGTACTGTTAGAGTGTGAAATTTAAGGTTTTATAGAGCTTTTGAAGATTAGGAGTTGGCTACATCTTATTCTCTACTTCAACTTATCCAAACTCGTATTCCTCGGGGTGATAGGAGAGATACTCTTTCTTGGCGGCTTAAAGGTGATGGTAATTGGTAAGTTTGACACTCGGTCTTACTACCATGCAATTTGAGGTGCTTCAAATTCTTTATTTCCTTGGAAGGGTGTTTGGAAACCAAAGATTCCTAAACGCGTGGCGTTCTTTTTGTGGACTGCCGCACATGGTCACATCCTTACTTTGGATAATCTAATGCTTAAGGGTCGCCCTTTGGCTAATAAGTGTTGTATGTGTTGCTGTGATGGGGAGTCGATTGACCACCTTCTTCTTCATTGTCCTGTTACCCATTCCCTATGGACTTTTATGATACAGGCCTTTGGTATTCATTGGGTTATGCTAGGATCAATGGCAGGTTTGTTATCTTGTTGGCATCGGTGGCTTGGGAAGCATAATTCGGACATTTGGAACTTGGTTCCAAGGTGCTTAATGTGGATTGTGTGGTTGGAACGAAATCATCGAGCATTTGAGGACAAAGAGAAGACATTGGATGAGTTAAAGGTTTTATGACATCGTAGTCTTTTGGAGTGGTCTCGTTGTTGGGGTATTACGGATTGTTTTTCTCTCTGAGTTTTTGTCCTCCCTTAGCTTAGTTTCCTGACTACCCTCTGTTTGTTGTACTATTTGTTTCTTTTATTTCTTGCTGTTCATCATCTTGAACTTCTTGTTTTTTCATTTTTCTCTCATTTATAATAGCTTTTTGATTACCTATCAAAAAAAGAAAGAGTAGAGTTGTAAATGAGCCGAGCTTTGTCAAATAGTGCATATCCAAGCAAGGCCCGTCAGCAAAAGTCAAAAGCTCAAGCTTGGCTTGGCTTAGCTTAGCTTGGCTTGATTAGTTAGTCAATCTAAGCTCGAGCTTAATATCAAGTTCAAACTCAAGCTCAGGTTAAGCTTTCAAGCTTGGGATCTAAAAAAATTACATTAAAATGCTTAAATCTCTAAAATCAAGTAAAAATATATATATACTCATTTTATCATACTTCTAATCCACTTATGATTAGCCATTATTCAAATTTAAATTTTACATAATTAAATCCATTCATTCATCTTTCATTGTCTACAATTTCAATAATTGTTCAAAATTGAATTTTTACATTCACGTTAGATGTTGAAGAACTAGAAAAATACTTATTTGTAATTATTATGAATGGGAAAAGATTAACATGTTTCATAATTTTACATTAGATGGTTGATGGAGAAGGATCATACTTGGCTCACTTAATTTTTTTTTTTTTTTTTAATTTAACTAAAGTCTAAAGTAGTGTTTGGTCAGTTTAGAAGGAAGAAAAAAAATTAAGGTAATGGGTAGTAATCTCATGTTAGCCATATCATTATTAAGATATGTATAATAAGTTATTTAGCAAACACATAAACTTATAAATGAGTTTATATGCTTGAATTGTTTTGTATCAAGCCTTATAGCTTACAATCTTGTTCATGAATAAATTTTTTTGCTTGGGCTCGGCTTGATTATTAAACAAGCCAAAAACTAAGGCTTAAGCTTGGCTTATTTATAAACAAACAAACATGAACGAGCTCGAGTTATTCATGAACGGCTTGATTCATTTACAGCCCTAAAAAAGAGTAGGAACACCAAAAATAAATAAATAAAATTGGAATTAGGTAGACCAGACTATTTAATTTGACTTAATACAATAATTTCATTCAAATGATGTTGATATTTCGTATTTGTAAGCCCAAAATGATATTAAACCTGAGATGAATACTCTGTAAATTTTCCTTTCTCAAACCATTGGAGACATGACTTGAGGAAGTGGAATAAGACGAAGAGCTTGCTGGTGCCCCAAATATTCTAACTAGGTCCAAAAGTATTTCACTCCATTGGTTGCACATGCTCTTAATTCCTTCTATCTCTCCCTCATATATTATTGAAGCACATACTCTTTTAACCTCTCATTTTAGCTCCACACACACACACACACACACAAAAACAGTTTTTACTTTCTGGAAGTTTGCTTGCAACATGTTGCATGTATTATTACTCGTGGAAGAGACAGCATGCTTTATGAAATTTTGATTTTTTTTTTTTTTTTATGACACAAATACTTTGTAACAGGTTCTGTATTATTTTTTTTTATTTCATAGCTTTCGCTTTTTGTGCAATCTGGAGGTTCATGGATGTATACAAGTATGTGACTAAAACCTTAAATGAGTATTTGACATTATACGGCTGTGCAGTTCTATGTTGAATGGCTATTAAATGGAGAATATTCAACACTAAGCAGAGAGGGAGATCTACATCAGTATGGAATTTAGCTATCATATATTAAAAGGGCCCATTGAGCAGATTTTTGAAAACGGAAGGAGCCCTTTCCATCATGGTCTTTATCATAACGGAATTCCTCTATGCCTGGTGACATTACTCCATATCATCGCCTGTTTGGATTGTCACCTGTAGTGGCCAGTGAATTGTGTTCAAAGAGCAGATTTTTGATCGATCTAGTGGCGAACGAATCACTGATCAAGGAGTGACCAGCCGCCAGGTTTAACGATTTGGCGGGATCCATAAATGTAGTGGTCGGTGAACGGCTTCTTCTTCTTCCACAAAGATCCAGACAAAGCCGAGCTTCCATGGAACTGAACAAGATTTGGAAAATGAATACAAAGGTCAAAGGATTTATTATTGAGAAAGTAGAAGGAGATTGTTCAGTAGCTATCCTTTTCTGAAGAATTACAGTTTTTATTATTGAAATTGGTTTAGTTTTTATCCTTTTTGACTTGAGATTGTTGGAGGTTACATAGAACTGATTAGTTCCATTGTTAGCCCTATTTAGAGTTCTGCATTCAGCAATTACTCTTCTAATTGCCCAAGGTACTCCTAAATATCTTATTGGGAGCATGATTGTATCACAAAATGCAACCAGATTGTTCTGAATGTAAAAAATCTTGCACTTCACTGTATTAACTTGAAGCCTAAACCATTGGTGAAACTTATCCATAACGTTGTACATCACATGAAAATATTTAAAATTGTTACCTATGAACTCTATTAAGTCATTAACAAAGCATAAATGGGCTAATTTCATTCGACACCTGGAATGATTTAAATACTTTTATTATAGACTGTTCAAAGAACCATTATATTGGGGATGTTATTTATCCTGCAATCAATCTTTGAAATGGCTTTGGAAATGCAATTGCAGTGAGAATATGAAGCCCCGTCATAGACTGTCATATGCTTTCATATGATTAACTTTTAGTAAGAAGAAACTTGTACAGACCAAGAAGACGAGGAATATGATCCTGATAGTTTCACCGTCATCAATCGATTGCCCATACTGCATTATTTGCTCCCAACTGTACTGCAGAAGACTGCACAATATACAAGAAAACTAAATTCAATCGCAGACAAAATTTAGTAAACAATAGAAATGAACTACGATAGGACAAGTACAATACATTCCCCAGCTCTGGAGAAAATTGCTACTTTTTTTGTGGGTTCTTTTGCTCTGTTAACCAAAGGTTAAGAAACAAATCCCCAGCAACATAGATTAAACATGATGAACACAGCATATTAACCTAATTTAATTTCAAGAAAATTGAAGTCTCTAAGTTTTTATGTTAGTTTCAAAATTAAGTCCTACATAAAAAATAGCCTCAAAATGTGCAAGCAGCAAGCAATCAGATCAACTAATTGTAAATGTTTCCTGAATCAAATATACAAGCAAACATTGGTTTTTTTCTTCTTCTTTTTCAACAACATCTGCAAATTTTCTATAACCAAATTTGTAAAAAGAACAACAAAATTACAGAAGAACATTTAAAAGGAACCAAAAGAAGTACCCAAATAAGTAGATGATAGAAGCAATACAAGCAGAACTTTTGGTTAACAAGTAATAAATTTCATTAGAAAAGTGCTATTCTAATACATGGACTGCATACAAAGGAATAACTAGAAAGAAAGAATCAATACAAGCAGATCTGCCACAAGTGTGTAGTCTAGGGAGATCGAGAAAGGACATAATGAATTGGCTTAGTAAATTATTGCCAATGAAGTGACTATGGATCCATTGAAAATTAGGGGCTTCCGTCCCTCAATACCCAAAAAGCAGAAACCCAGCAGGAGTAATATACAGAAAATCAAGCATATTCAACTAAATGTCATGATTTTCTTCAAGAACAACTAAATGTACCCATTCATAAAAGGATATAAAAACAATAAAAACCCAACTAAATCTTATCAATACATAAAAGGATATGGATAAAATACAGTGCAAAAGTACAACCACATGCATGATTGAAATCTTGAACAAGCACCAAAGAGTAACCTACCACCAGTTCCTGAAGCAACGTCCGAAGAATGTTTTCTAATAATTGATGTTCATCTTGGGCTACTTTTGTTTGTTTCTGTCAAGGAAAAAAAAACATAAACCAAATCACCTATCAAGCCTAAAGAAAAGAAAAGGGGAAAAAAAAATAAAACAACAACAAAAGGCTTAACAATATAAGCACGCAAACCATTGATAGACTAGTTGTGTTTCACGATCACGGCATAAGAAAAATTGAAGAGCATTAGTTAAATGTTAACTGGGTAAGAAACTGATCTGATCAGAAATCGCACCAAGGATTAAGCATTGATCCCGGTTGAGACATGTATCATTCATCTGGGAGACACAAGAGAACAAACCCCATATAAAGGTTTGAGCTTTTTATTTGTCATTTCTTTTTTCTTATTTATAAGTAAAGCTCATTAGAAGGTTTGCACACACCATCTTTTTCACGCACTCCAAATGCTCAACAATACAGTGATGAAAATTTTACAAATTGCTAACAACTAGGCCATACCCATGTAAGAAAATTGGGGAAATAATAAAAATCAAATGGTAAACCAAAAAAAAATTGAATGCGAATTACAACCAAGGCCGAGGGTTGAAGTGGCTAATAACAAAAAAAAAAAAAAAAAAAAGAAGAAGAAGGGCTTACCATGTTGATTGTTGAAAGCAACGAATGGTCCAATCTGGAATCGACGGAAGGAATAGCAGAGAGGCAGAGAGAAAGAAGAGCATTACTCATACATACGGTAGAGCTGTAGAGCACTTTGGGTAATATATGGTCCCGGCCTGGCCCAAAGACCGAATCAGTCATTTTCGGCGCATAAGGCCCCAAATTCAGTGACCCAATATCGGATATAAGACAGCTCCACAGTCCACCCAACCCTTTTAAGAAATTTTTTTCTTTAAAAAAAAATATTTTTATCCTTCTATTTATTTTTTGGCTTTTGTTAAGGAAGTTTCAAAAAGGTCCTACTTTGCAAAATAGCAAAATTTAATAAATAAATAACTCAATTAGATGTCTAAAGTGGTTAGACACCTTATCAAAGTGAGGATAAAATCATTAAGTGCACCCTTTTTTTTTTTTTTTCTTTTTGATGGACTTAATGGAATGCATTAGATAGAACTAGCATAAAGAAATATCTTGAAAAAAAATGACTAAAAAAAATTATTAAATTGAAAATAGATCAAAGTTAGAGATTTCCTGTGCAATGGACCTCATAGGATGCTGTCATGTATCCAAGAATTGCCACATGGTTGCATCCCATAAGATCCAAGGCATTGGACTTAAGTCTTTCCCAAAAATTAGAGGATATATTTTGTAATTTAGCTTAAAAATAATTTTTGCTAACTAATGATTACTTAGATTAAAAAATTATGAGCATTGAAGGTTAACAACTCCTAGGCCAACCCTTTTTTTTTATAATTTTTTTTTACCAATTTTCCTACTCAAAACTAATAAAAAACAATCAATTAGTTATCCATGCATATTTAACTATATAATTTATCAAATGAGTTAAACAAATCACATAACTATGAAATAAGTCATATAATTAAAATTATATGTGTTTTCTCTAAACTAGTTTGGACAAATTTTGGCATTTTTCTTAATATTCTTTACCAATACTCCCCCTATTAAAAAAAGAAAAAAAGGAGCCACTCTAAAAAGGGAGGCCAAAAGTAAACTTTTAAGAAAAACTTAGTGGTTCCTAAGGCCTTATGATATCCATGAGATCTTAGGTTTGAAACCACTTTCTGTAGACACCTCATTCTGTACCTCATATCCAAAAGATGGTCGTAGGCACTTGCACCCACTTGGGGCTACCTCTATAAAATTCCTTCCTATAATAACCTGGTACATGTGGGATGGGGGGACTACATACACACACCCGATGGAATAGTCGGATGCTCAAAAAGGTTTAAACACCCTTGTTTGTAAAAAAGAAGAACTTTTTTTTTTTTGTCAACATTTGTGTCCAAATCAATCTGTCTCGACCTATAAAGCCCTAATGGGGCTTGCTGCATTGAGAGTGCTCTTGACACTTCCACAACAGATAACCTCTTTTGGTGTGTTGTTATCTCTACATAGCATGGTATTAGTCATCCTTGAAGTAGTCTTCCAGTTCTATGTAAGGCTACTCAGGATACCACAATATTCCAAGCCATGGGCAATTACATATATGAGACTTAAACACTTGCATTTTGTGCAGAGGCTGGTGTGTGTTCATGTTATAATATCAGTTTCCCAACAATCTTTCTACATTAGCATAAAATTTAGCGATCACATATCATAGAAAGGGCCCTATGTTAGTTGGGGTCCCTTTCATCATGGCCTTTATCATCAACTACCTTCCTCTGTGCTTGGCAACATTACTCCACATTGGTGCCTATTTGGATTGCCTCTTGTAGTGGTTGGTGATTCGCTGATGAAAGAGTAGATTTTGGAGGGATTATTCATCAATCTAGTGGTTGGTGAATCAGCGATCAAAGAGTATTATTAAGTAGCTATCCTTGTGGAGAATTATTAGTCATCTTCGACAGTTTTGCTACACATATGAGGACAGTTGAATGTATCTTTTCATTTCGTCAGGAAAGTTGAATTTCCAATTTTCCACATGTTGAGTCTTGCATCGAATATTTCATTTCTTCTTCAAAGTTTATGATTTGAGTGTCCAGCTTTGTGTGACATTTTTTTTTTGGTGGATCAACTTATTTTTGCTACTTGGATTTGATTATAATCAGGGTGCTATTTGTACTTGTATTCCAATTAATATTGAGTAATTCTTTTCTTCTTATTTTTTTTTAATAAAAAAACTGGGGATAAAGATGCTTACCATGACCTCTCCCAAACCCCGCAAAAGTGGGAGTTTTGTGCACTGGGTACAATGTTTACGATAATGAAAAAAAATCCTCTTGAAATAAATTCGACATCTCCACAAACCGAAGGAATTTAAGCAATAAAAATCTTTTTGCTTTTCAAATTAGTGAGTTTTTCTTGTATTTAGTGAACCATCTTGTTAATGATGTTTCCTGCTTTCTTGTTAATACAATTGGAATTTGTGGTGCACTATTAGTTTGTATAAATGAATTGTGTATTGCATGTGTCCCTCTCTTAGAAGCAAAATTAGTCTATTTAGAATTGCATTGTGCTGAAGTGAAAACGCAAATTCAATTTTAAACTTGGTTTAATTTTTATCCTCTTAGATTTGAGATTGTTGGAACTTGCATAGAACTTATTCGCTCCATTTTTAGCCTTCTTTTATTTCTACATTCTCCTATACAATACGGTATGGACAATCAAAAGTTACTGAAATTCAAGACAGTCAAAAAGAATTATTTTTAAGAAATTTTTTCAACTAGAGTTTTGCATTCTACAAGTAATCTTCCTATCATCAAATATCTTCTTAGGAGCATGGTTCTAGTACAAAATGATACCGGGTTTTCCTCCATGTAAAATATGTTGCTCTTGGCTGGATTAACTTGAAGCCTAGACCATAGGTAAAACATATCCAAAACATTCTATATAACAAGAACAGATTCATCCCCTTGTCATAGTTTATGAATCCCTTAGAAGCAGTAGTTCAAAGCAACATTGAAGTAAAAAGTACATCTTGGGGACATTGTTGACCCCGCAATCGCTCTTTGAAATGGCTTTAGAAATACAATTGCAGTGAGCATATGACTACCCTTTTCCAATTCCCCTCTAAATAAAGGCTGCTTGATTTGGACTAATGACATAATGACTAGTAACTAGCAACTTTGCTATTGTCTTTGTAGTTTGTACACAATATTGCAAGATGTTATTGACATGAACTCAAGCATAAATGATTAACTAGGCCCCTCATTTTGGAACTAGAGTTACCTTTGTTGCATTGATCTCATAATTTACTTAATTGGAAGGACAAAAAGGCTTGTGTGAAATCAAACTGTGTGACCATCACAACAAGGAGCTTTTAAAACTTTAGTAAGAAGATAGTATTTTTAGTCTCTTCCCTATAAATTTCTCTGGCCATTTAAGTTTTTGAGGTTCAAAAATAGAATAATAAGGCAAACCTTGTATTTTTTATATTTTTTTCATTTGATTTTTACATTAGGCCTTGTAACAAAGATGTCTCTTGCAATAGGAAAGGATTTCTCTTCAAGTTGCTATCTTCTTGAAGGTTTTGCCATTTATAAAAAAAGTTTTGAAAATTTCTGTTAATTTTATAATTTTTCAAAGGTGCCATGGTAGACTATTGTAAGTTCAATACAATAATCTGTTGTATTTGATAATCTACCCTCACCCAAAACATTTCCAAATGAGTTGAAAACTTTCATCCTTCTTAACATTTTTGCCATAACCCATGCATCTGCTGCAAAATTTTAGCGGTCTACGTGTTGTGTTCATTATCTTTCCCACAAGGACATGCCTTAACATTTTTTACAATTCAAAAAATGAAGACCATTATTATGTGAGTCAGTCTGTTTAGTAGATATCAAGCCCCATAAGATTTGGTGTTTTTTTGTCAAGTTTTGTAGCCATTAAGCCAAATCCATCCTCGTAATCTAATGGTCATATATATTTGCAATGCTTTTGACCCTACTACAAGATTGAAACCTAAGAACCATGTGGTACAAGAAATATACTTGTTAGTTAACATTTTTTCATTGATGTTAAACTAAAATATTGCAAATCAGAAGAAAATGAAGAAAGAATAAATAAGTTAGGTCATAGATGTGAAGAAGGTAAAACATTGCCTCATATATTCGATCCAATTTGGTCCTGCTCGGTCTATTTCGGTCTTATTGGGTTGCTTTTACAATTATATGTAGAGTGATCTTTGTACTTGTATGCCATTGCCAATTAATGTTTTGAGTATTTTTTTTCCCATTGTGGGAATGTAAAATTAGTAAATAAATCGGAAAATATTCTAAGATATTTAAGCAAATCAATCATTTTTATTATGTTTTTGGTATTTGTTTTTCAAATTCCGTGAGCTCTTACCTGTTCCATCTAGTGAAACATCTTGCCAATAATGCAATGATGTTTCTTGCTATTTATCTACCTATATATATTCAATAAAAGGCATCGTTTGCATTTTATCCCATAAAATTATAGGACATGAGACATAATAATAGAAATCAAAATTTGGGGTAATAGGTCTTTCCAAAGTACATAGTTTTGTCAAAATTAATCTTGTACTAGTCAAACCGCATTGGAACCCATTTTCTTTGCTACTAAGAATCACTATATGTATGTAGGTTGTCTTCGAGGTATATATGAGCTTTGTAACCCTCATAGAATCTAGTTGCATCTTGTATAATGATCGATGTTTGCATTTCACTAACCACGTATATGTGTACGTGTGTTTCAATGGTACCAAAGTTGGCCATGCAAGAACAAAAAACTTCTCCAACTCTTCTTTGCTGCAATTCCCAACCTCATTTTCAAACACCATTCTAAAATATTTTTGGGTATTTTGGCATATCTTCTGTATACTTATTGGACACCAACCACCTATGCTCCCCTTGATGGGAGACATTGCCACAAGGTGGGAAGGACTGTTTCATTGTCTTGCACACAACTACACAACCCATTTTTAGCACATCATCAACAATGGTCATAAATTTTCCTTAGTGGGTAGGGTGTCTTGAATAGCCCTCTAGAATGTGGTGTGTAACCTACCTTAGATAATATTTTCTTAAAAAGTTATATTTTCTAAATAAAACCAATAATTTAGCATAGATAGAGTAGAGTACCATAAACCAAAAGTTAGGTCTTATATAAGCTATTGTCATATGATTCAAAAAAGTGTTATGCTTTCTATAACGTGCTTTTTGATATTGCACACTTTTTAAATATAACAAAATTACTAACATAATGTCCTAGGTGAAACTCTCTATATCAATTATCAAAGTTTAATAATTTTAAAATTACAATTTTGATTAAAATCCTATTACTAGTTTTTTTTTTTTTTAAAAATAAAAAATAAAAGTAGTTTGCTTATTTATTTATTTCATAGCGTTTTGGTTTTTGGTATAGACGGTTAAAACCCTAGATCTCTAGTTTCAAACAGTTTGCTTATTTATTTAAAACTATTTTAATCATGTAAATTTTTTTTTGTTTAATGATAAAATTGGGTTTTATATGTTGTGTTTGTGATGTGTTACACAAGTGTTCCATATACACAACATGCTTTCATAATGCAAAATAAATACTTTAAAATTACTAACACCTTTGTTCTAAATGAGAGTCTATTACAAGTTTGAAAGTGATACTCTATTATGTGCTTTTTTTTCAACTTATTTTTATAATTATCTAATCACATATATAAAATTGAAACCTTTACCATTTTGTTAATTAACTTTATAATAGTTTTCACATAAGACTTTGATACTTCACAAGTTTACACATCATTTTTTAATTATATATGGGAAATATTAATAAATACACTAAGTGTATTGGTATATGAACTATTTTAAGATATTTTTTTAGGAAAAAAAAAATAATTGTTTTGACGTCTTTTTACATTTTCCATAAAATTAATGTCAAAATTTTCCTAAAATTTTGTATTAACAATTTCTTTAAGAGCACCCATTAACATAACCCATTATATATTTTTTAATTGAGTTTAAACTCTATTCTATATTTAAGCACTTCATTTGAATATTATCAAATCATATTTTCATTAAATGTTAGAATAGATGGTTCCATATTCAAAGTCATTGTCACCACCACACACCCTTGGTGCAGTGGTCACTTCACAAGTATAAATACTTGTGGGATGTGGGGGGTAAAGGTCGGGGTTTAAGTATCTAAGAGGGAGTTTTACACACATATACACTTAGATTAGGCTAGAGTAGAAATTCTATCTTGTATTAAAAAAAAAAAGTCATTGTCAATCATAGTAAAAGCTTATTATAATTATTATAACTATCATAATTATCATATTTCAAATTCATAAAAAAATAAAAGAGATAAACAATCATGAATCATATCTTGTTAAAATATGTTCTGTATTACATGAATTACTCACTAGTTAATTTATTGTTTTGGGTAAATAAAAATTTTTAAAGCACACTTTTTTTTATAGATATTTTTGTGCTTGTATAAAATTAAAAAAAAAAAAAAAAAAAAAAAGGAACTCCAATATACAAAGCTTAACCATGTATAATGAAAGTTTGCGGAAAAATAATGGGCTTATTTAAATTATTCAATATTGTGATATTACTATATTAGTGGGCTTCTTTAATTTTTTTTTTTTTTGATAAAAAATAGATTGGGCGGGTTTCCATCTTCCTCTTATAAAGATTTATTGTGACAACATTTTAGTTACTATGCCGCAAAAACCTTTTTTTTTTTTAGTCAAATCAAGATATTTTTAGTCACATGTGCGTGCTACAACCACCATTCAAAGACAATTAGATAGGGATACTCTCTTATATGTATATGTGGCTGCTCTAAGCAAAGACATGACCATCACTTTCTTTTTTGGTATAAATCTCTGATCACTTTCATTACTCCACAAACCCATCTACAATTCCTGAAAGTAAGAAAAAACTATGGCGGAAGGAGCTCTGTTCGATCTTGCAGGGAACGTCCTTCAACTGCTGGGCTCTATCATTGTTGAAGAGGTCAAACTGGCCTCTAGTGTTGAAACTGAGATTGAAAATCTAACCGACACAGTCTCCACAATCCGTGCTGTGCTTCTGGATGCAGAAAAGCAGAGTTCTCATAGCCATCAGATCAAAGACTGGCTCAGTAAGCTCAAAGATGTCCTCCATGATGCTGATGATTTGCTGGATGATTTCTCCACCGAAGTTATGCGCATCAAAATGATGACAAAGAAGGTACGCCTTTTCTCTTCATGTTCAAACCCACTTGCTTTTAGTCCTAAGATGGGTCATGAAATAAAGGCAATTAGGGAGAAACTAAATGCCATTGCAAAAGATAAGGAGGCTTTTCACTTTAGTCAAAGCTTGGCTGAGCCACAAGTCATGTATAGGGGGGACAGAGAAACTTATTCTTTTGTACTCGAAGATGAAGTTATTGGGAGAGAGGATGATAAGAAAGAGATTATGAAACGTCTTTTTGATGACAATGTTGTAGAGAATATTTCTATCATTCCAATTGTTGGTTTCGGAGGATTGGGCAAGACGACACTAGCTCAATTGGTATACAATGATGAAAATGTCCAAAAAAGATTTGAGATAAAACTTTGGGTTTGTATCTCTGATATCTTTGATGTAGAACGGATTGTTAAGGAAATTTTAAAACAATTAACAAAAGAGAAGCAAGAAGAAAGCCTAGAGATGATGCAAAATCAGCTTCGAGAAAAACTTAATGGGAAAAAATACTTGCTTGTCTTGGATGACTTGTGGAATGAGGAGAGTAATAAATGGCTTCTCTTGAGAAATTTGTTAATGGGTGGTGCAAGGGGAAGTAGGATAATAGTGACCACACGCTCAGAAATTGTAGCGAGGATAATAGGGGCAACTTCATGGCATGCTCTAAGAGGCCTACCTGAAGAAAAGGCTTGGAGTTTGTTTGTGAAAGTAGCATTTGAAAATGGTCAACTACCAAAGAATGAAGCCTTTGTAAGTTTGGGTAGGGAGATTATGGGGAAGTGTGGTGGGGTACCTCTTGCCATAAGGACGATAGCAAGCTTGCTATGCACCAAAGCTACAGAAAATGAGTGGCGATCCTTCAAAGTTTATGAACTCTCAAAAATAACTCAAGATGAAGAAAATGTTGTTTTATCAACGCTTAAGTTGAGTTATAATCATCTACCATCGTACTTAAAGCAATGCTTTGCTTATTGTAGATTGTTTCCAAAAGATTACAAGATTGATGTAACAACATTGATTAATCTTTGGGCAGCACAAGGTTTTATTAAGTTATCAGATTCAAAGCAACGCTTGGAGGATGTCGGGCAAGAGTACTTTATGGTATTACTTCGGAGATGTTTTTTTCAAGATGTACAAAAAGATGAATACGACATTATATCATATTGCAAAATGCATGATCTCATGCATGATCTTGCAACTCTTGTGGCTGGGATGGAGAGTACCATGCTAACTTCGAGTGGGGAGTATAATGGTAAAAAAGTTCGTCATGTATCATTTGATCTTGAAGATTCATCAAGGAAACTTTCAATTTTCAAGGTTAAAGGAATGAAGATACGAACAATTCTTGTAGCTAGTGTAGGGGGAAGGTTGGGTAACTTAACTTGTGATGTACTCATTTCAAATCTCAATTATTTACGCACATTGGATTTGTGTTGTTTAGGGCTACATGTAGTGCCCCAATCAATTGGGGAATTGAGTCATTTAAGATATCTTGATCTTTCTAAAAATTTTATTAAATTTCTCCCTGATTCCATTAGCGAGCTGCTAAATTTGCTGATGTTAAAACTCGGTGGTTGTCACTCACTTAAAGAATTACCGTGGGGCCTTAAGAAGTTGGTTAATCTTAGGCATTTAGACGTTAGTGATTGTATCCAATTGACGCATATGCCCCTTGGACTTGGGCATCTTACTTCTCTTGAGATACTAACATGGTTCGTCGTGAGGCAAGGGGGTTCCAAGGCTAACTCGTGTAGTTGGTATAAGAAAAAACAAGCTAGGTCTGGTGGTGGGCTAAGTGAATTGAAGAAGCTGAGCAATTTGGGAGGAAGTCTACTCATTGATAAATTGGGACATGGAGAAGATGACATGGTGGAATGTAAAGCCACAAATATGAAGCAGAAACAACTTCTTCAAGAGCTAAAATTACGGTGGATGAATCCACTGTGGGATGATGAAGAAATTGAATGTTATGATGACATGTCACTGGAAGGGCTCCAGCCACATCCAAATCTTAAACGGTTGGTATTGTCTTGTTATATGGGTGTGAGAATTCCAAGTTGGATCTCTTCTATCACTAATCTTGTCAAATTGACATTATTACATAATGAAAGATTGCAGCGCCTCCCACCGTTAAATCAACTCCCTTTCCTCAAGTCTGTCTCTCTTCAATATATGAAAGCACTTGAATACATATCAGATGAAGAGAGTGGTTCCTCTTCTTCTACTTCAAAAACACCATTCTTCCCATCCTTATCTTTTCTTGAATTCAGGTTTTGCCCAAAACTGAAGGGATGGTGGAGGAATTCAGATGATAATGAGCCACACCATCTCTTACTTCCATCATTTCCTCCTTGTCTTTCTCAATTAAGTATCATCGATTGCCCTAACCCGACTTCCATGCCCCCGATTCCCGATCTCACCTCTTTGAAAGAGCCACGTATTGTTGGTTGTCCCCTCTTACGGCTACACGAAGGAAACAGTGAAGATTGTCCCAAATAATCCAACAAGAAAAAACAATTTATTCAGGTATGCATCTATCTTTTATAATCCCAAATTCAAATTCAACTACTGCTTTTTTTATTTTGAACAACTTCTAAAACTATTCAACTTCATTCTTTTCAATCTTTTTTCTTTTTCTTGTCTATAAACTGTTAATTGAACAAGAAAAATTAGGATAATGTAATCCATCTTTTTTTATTTTTTATTTATTTTTTTATTTATATTTCTTTTAATTCTAATAATTTATATCTTTGTACCTAAGAGCATGTTGATAATATGATGTGTATATGGTTGCTTCTTAATTATGATCAGAGTGTGTTTGTTCACAACGTTATTTGAACAAGAAAAATTAGGACAATCTAATCCATCCCTTTTTACTTTCTTTCTTTCTTATAATTCTAATGATTCATATCTTTGTACCTAAGTGCATGGTTGCTTCTTAATTGTTGCAGAAACTGATTTAGAATCGGAGTCGAATTGTTCACTTCTAGAGAGGGAATTAGCTTGTTTTTCAGGTATTTCATTGGATCACTCTCCCCCTTTTTTTTGGTCATTTGAACTATTGGTATATAGAAAATAACTAATGGTTTAATTACTGTTTTTGATGGGATAATTGCTGAATGAATTCTCTCTTTTCCCAGATTTTTTATTTTTATTTTTATTTTTATTTTGGAGACATCGTTTTAGTCAAAAGCAGAACAAAGATTGAGGTCTACCAATGTAGACATTCACAAATCTAGAGATAATATTTATCTAAGTTGTGCATTTGAACAAAACCTTTGGTGCTTTCAATTTTCTTTCTTCTTAATCTGTTTTTATATGTTAGATTTCTAATGGCCAGAGCATCACACAATCATAACTTTTTTGGTTTCCTAGTGATTTTTGGCTCTTCCTCTACCTCCAACAGCCCTTACAACCTTTCTTTCATCTCCAAGTATTTCAAAACGAAAAATCCTACACTTTAAAAAAAAAATCTTCCTTCTCATTGTTGTCCTACAACCTATCAGAAATGGAAAAGTTCTAATTTTTCAATGCATAGTTGCACACTTCATGTACTTTATTTTTTAGTTCTTGTGCTAAAACAAACGATTCATAACACTTCCATTATGTGTGTAAATAATACTGTGTATCCAAGTACTAGAGAAGGGTCTAATCTGTTTAGTCGTGTACAATTCATTGTTAGATTGGATTGATTTTTTTTATTATATATATTACTGCCAATAAAAATTACTAATTAATTTTTTTATTACTTGAATACTAAGACTTGAAGATCCCTCATTTTGCTTACTCTCCCCCCCTTTTTTGAATAATAGGTTGTTAATTACAGAGCTGCGTTCAAGTTTAAGAACTTTTGGTTTTTCAAGTGCTTGTTATTTTGTCACTTTCTCTGCCTCCTAGGCCATAGTCCTTGCTGCATTTCGTTGTGAAGTCCCTATAAACTTGAGGCTGCAGAACATCTGTTGTTTTTTAATCAGTGGGGTCCAAACAAACATGAGTAGGAGAGAATATTGGATAGAAGTTGGAATCTGATGGCATCGTTAACTACTTCAGGTATTTGACTTTTAATGAAGAAACCAACACCAATAATCTTGTTTTGATATATCTTGGAGGATTTATCAGGCATTGGACTTTTCAATTTTCATGTAGAACTTAAAATTCAGACCTTTTACAAAACTTTCAGGCCTTGCAATTGTGTAGCATGTCCCAGAATTGCAAGTGGATTGTCAGAATCTGGCGAAATTCACACACACACACACACACACACATATGTATGTTAAAATTTCAATTATTTGTATCTTTGTACATAGACCATAATATGATGTGTGTATGGTTGCTTCTTAATTATTGCAGAATCAGACTCAGAGTCAAAGTCAGTTTGTTAACACTTGGAGAGTACTTAATCTAGCTCTACCATTGCAGGAATTAGCTTATTTTGCAGGTATTTCGTTGGTTGAATCTCTTTTGTTCATTTAAAAGTCTGTCATTTGTTATTCTATTCTTTCGTTTCTTAAATTCTTTCTATGGTTGAGGAATTAACATATTTTATTTTAATGAGATGATCAAATGAAAAATTTTTGTTTGCTTCCTCACATGTCAATTTGTTGATGTAAGACTGACTTTGAAGTCAAAGAAGAATGAGAGAATGACTGAATGAGTCTAATTTGTTCATTCATGCACAAATTCAAATGTAGATTGGATTGAATTTTATATATTACTTGATTAAAATTTACCAATGAAGGTTTTCCTTTTTGCTTGAATCCCAATTAAGATTAGAGGATCCTGTTACTTTAACCATTTTTATATAATAGGTTGTTATGCTCAAAACAACACCCAAGTTTTAGAACTTTTGGTTTTTTTAGTGGTTGGTAATTTGGCACTTTCTCTCTCTGCTAAAGCCGTGGCCCTTGGTTTTGAATTTGGCCGTGGAGTCCTATGTGAACATGGGGAAGCAAACATGAGTATAGGAGGGAAAGAGTTGAATCTGATGGTGTCTTTAACTACTTCAGATATTTGTTTTTTTATGAAGAACTGAACACCAATTTTCTTGTTCTTGTTTCTTCTTCTTCATCTTTGCATTTTCAGTTTTGATATTTTGAAGCTTCTCAATCAATTGATATCTCATGCAGAACAAATTAAGGCAACAACTAACCTGGCGCAAAATTTGGACAAAACTTTCTGGCCCTGAAATTGTGCAACAAGTCATGGACTCAATGGTTATCATCTATTTGCTTTATATTATTTGGGAAATATATTTCTGTTTTGTTTCCCTTTTGTATGTGCAAGGGACTGTTGCTACTTATATGATCTCATCACATAAACAGAGAAGAAATGATAACATCTATATCGTTGTACGTAAAACTTCTTTGATGTCATGAGGTGATGTTCTTGGTTTCATTTCTGACAATTGTAGAAATGGAGAAAATCTTTTAACACTTTAAGGGAGTATCTACCCTGCCAACTAAGACTGCAGGAATTAACTTATTATAATTTATTCGGTTTGGTCAAGCTTTTTCCTTTTTATTATAAGCTTTTGACATGTTCTTGTATTTGCTAAATATTGATTTACACATTGTTATTTGGGTAATTAGTAATTAACTAATGACTTATGTAGTTTATGCAGTGAGATAATAAGGCTGAATAATATCTTCTTTTCCCAAATGTTTTTGGAGAATTCATTTTTGACAAAAGCATAAAATGAGATCGAGTGCAATGGGTTTATTTAGTCTAGTGTGCCTATACATGCACACAAATCTTATGGTATATGTAACAAAACAATTCTCCATCATTCCATTTCTTATATCTTTATTTGAAAAAATATAAAATTTCCAATCATATTCTAGACATGTTCTAAAATTCCAGATAAAACCTTGGTAATCTGGCAACTTTGTTACTTTTTTTTTTCCTTACTTTTATAAGCCAAGTCACTTTAAAAACTTTTTTCCATAGTGGTTGAATCTTTTGGATCTTGTGGCACCTGCTACTGCTACAGCCCCTACATCATCTCCAAATATGTCAAGGTAAAATATTCTTATCCTTTTTATTGTGCCTTAGCTTCTTATTGTTGTCCTCCCAAAAAGAGACGTTCTTTCTTTGGTAAATTCAATAATTGTTTTTGTTGTTCTTGTGCTGAAAATGTTTTATTTTTGCAGATACTTCATAACTTCCATTATTGTATGGATGAAAACTGAGCATCCAACTACCTTGTAGGAATTAGCTTGTTATTCCAGGTATGCTTTCAGATTTTTTTTTTTTTTGGGTGTGTTCCCTATTATGTATTTATGTTTAAATTTTTCTCCAAAATTTCAAACAGATTGGTAGAATATCCTCTTTTTTCTTACTTCTTTACCTATTATTTTATGATGGTTTATTAATGCTGAAAACTTGAACTCAAAAACTTGTATTCACATGCACTAGAATCCTGTTCGTCTAGTCTAGGAAGATTTCAAGCTGAAAGAGAAGTAACACAAAGAAAGAACAAAAAGGGGCAGAAAAGTATCATCAAGCGAATTAGAAAAAATCGATTTTCCACTAAGAACACAATTAATTGGAGTTGTGCTAATGATAGGAGTGTCTGTTTCATGTTATAGTTTCAGTTTCCTAATAATATTCTCTCTTTTGCAGTTGGGATGAAGGTCATTGCAACAATTTCTTTGAAGTAAGTGCAAAGTGTGAAGATGATCCTATCTTTGTGTACTATAGAGAGAAAAGAAAAGGGAGAATTTTGGCTGAATTCCACTTTGAGGAGTATGTTGTCTTTCACCTGAATTCTCCTGTTACATTTTGTTGTTGTAAGTTTTAATCTTGGAATTTTCCTTATACAAATATTGCTGCTTGGTGAAGTTATTAATCAAGGTAGAATTGGTGATTGAAGCTTTGTCCTATTGTATTCTCTCTAGAAGCAAGTTTTGAGAAGCCTTCAGAAAAGGCAAATTTGAGTTCAAATAAAAGCTGGAATGCAACTTTACATATTTCTCACAACAATTGAAGTTAAATCCAACTAATTCTTGCCACTTTAAGTGTGAATGTATGCCTTCCAAGTCTTGTTGATAGTTCACTCCTTTTACCTCTTGCCGTTTCAGCTCCCAATGTTACACTCATCCTTTGCCCATATTTTGCTGGAGTTCTCTTGGAAATTTTTTGGTCCAACTTATTTTGGTAAGCTTAGCCATTTATTACTTCAAGATTTCTTTTGTTGGTTTATTCTTCTTTTTTTCTTGTTGAAGACTGTTGCATTGTATTTTGTAGGTAAGATACTTGGAGCCTTTGTTCTCATTTTGCAGACTAATTGCTTCAATGTTGGACAGCTATTATTTTGGATTATTAGAGTGCAAAATAGAGGTAGCTATAATATTTTGAGTAAATGATACAAGTATGCTGTCATTGATTAGTATCTAATATGATATTTTAACCACTGTTTCCTCTGTAGATGATGGTTCCATCCTTCCATTGAGCACACAACTTATCTCATAGCTCCTTTTCCATGAGAGGTGAGCCTACATGTTTCTTCTCTCACTCATCTTGTTTTTTTTCAATTTTGGGGAAATAGGAGATTGCAGTACCTCCCACTATTAAATCAACTCCCTTTTCTCAAGTTTGTTCGGTTTTGTGGAATGGAAGCACTTGAATACATATCGGATGAAGAGAGTGTTAATAACATGTTGGGTGGTTCCTTTTCTTCTTCTTCTTCAAAAACACCATTCTTCCCATCCTTATCTTCTCTTGTGATAATCTAATGCCCAAAATCGAAGGGATGGTGGAGGAATTCAGATGATGATGATAATGAGCCACACCATCTCTTACTTCCATCATTTCCTCCCTGTCTTTCTCAATTATGGATTTTCAATTGCCCTAACCTGACTTCCATGCCCCAGATTCCTGATCTCACTAACTCATATATTTGTGATTTTCCCTTGTTACGGCAAAGAGGCAAACAGTGAAAAGATTAGCCCATCATTGCTCATGTCCCAAATAATCCAACAAGAAAAAACAATATATTCAGGTTTGCATCTATCCATCTATCTTTTATAATCCCAAATTCAAAATCAACTACTGGTTTTTTAGGGTTTTTATACTTTGAACAACTTCTAAAACTATTCAACTTCTTTCTTTTCCATTTTTTTCTTTTTCCTGTCTATAAACTGTTAATTGAACAAGAAAAATTAGGATAATGTAATCCATCCCCCCACTTTTTTTTTTAATATTTCTTTTAATTCCAATAATTTATATCTTTGAACCTAAGAACATGTTGATAATATGATGTGTATATGGTTGCTTCTTAATTATTGCAGAGTCTAAGTTAGAATCAGAGTGGGTTTGTTCACTTCAAAGAGAGGACCTTAATCTAACAACTAACATTGCAGGAATTAGCTTATTTTGCAGGTATTTCATTGGATCACTCTCTATTTATTTATTTTTTTCTTTTTTTAGGGGCTATCTATTTATTAAGATAAATTTTAAAATTCTCATTTGAACTATTGATCTATAGAATATAACTAATGGTTTAATTATCTCAGAATTTTTTGTTTGTATTGGAGACTTTGTTTTAGTCAAAAGCATAACAAAGATTGAGGTCTACCAATGTAGACATTTACAAATCTAGAGATAATATTTATGTTTTGTTCATTTCTTATCTCCTAATAATTTAAATACTTCTTATTAGATGTTAAACATTTTGAACAAAACCATAGGTGCTTTCAATTTTCTTTCTTCTTAATCTGTTTTTATGTGTTAGATTTCTAATGCCCAGAGCTTCCCAAAGTCATAAATTTTTTGGTTTCCTAGTATTTTTGGCTCTTGCTTTACCTCCAACAGCTTGCTTCATCTCCAAGAATTTCAAAACGAAAAATCCTACCCCCTTTTTTTTTTTTTTTTTTTCTTTTTAAATTCTTCCTTCTCATCATTGTCCTGCAACCTGCCAGAACGGAAAAGTTCTAATTTTTCAATGCATAGTTGCACACTTCATGTACTTTATTTTTTGGTTCTTGTGCTAAAACAAACGGTTCATAACACTTCCATCATGTGTGTAAATAATACTGTGTATCCAAGTACTAGAGAAGGGTCTAATCTGTTTAGTCATGTACAATTCATTGTTAGATTGGATTGATTGTTTTATTATATATATTACTGCCAATAAAAATTACTAATTAATTTTTTTATTGCTTGAATACTAACTAAGACTTGAAGATCCCTCATTTTGGATAGAAGTTGGAATCTGATGGCATCTTTAACCACTTCAGTTATTTGACTTTTTTTTTTTGATAGGTAAAATATAAATAAATAAATAAATGTGGCTTATCAGGCATTTGATATATCTTGGAGAACTTATCAGGCATTTGACTTTTCAGTTTTCATGCAGAACTTAAAATTCAGACCTTTTTCAAAACTTTTTTCACTAGTGGTTGAATCTTTTGGATCTTGTGGCACCTGCTACAGCTACAGCCTCTACCTCATCTCCAAATATATCAAGGTAAAATATTCTTATCATTTTTATTGTGCCTTAGCTTCTTATTGTCGTCCTCCCAAAAAGAGGAGTTCTTTCTTCAGTAAACTCAATAGTTGTTTTTGTTGTTCTTGTGCTGAAAATGTTTTATTTTTGCAGATACTTCAGAACTTCCATTATTGTATGAATGAAAACTGAGCATCCAACTACCTTGTAGGAATTAGCTTGTTATTCTAGGTATGCTTTCAGATTTGTTTTTGGGTGTGTTCCCTGTCATGTATTACGTTAAAAATTTTCTCCAAAATTTCAAACAGAATTGTAGAATATCCTCTTTTCTTACTTCTTTACCTATTATTTTATGATGGTTTATTAATGCTGAAAACTTGAACTCAAAAACTTGTATTCATGTGCACTAGAATCCTGTTCGTCTAGTCTGGGAAGATTTCAAGTTGAAAGTGAAATAACACAAAGAAAGAACAAAAAGGGGCAGAAAAGTATCATCAAGTGTATTAGAACAAATCGATTTTCCACTAAGAACACAATTAATTGGAGTTGTGCTAATGATAGGAGTGTCTGTTTCATGTTATAGTTTCAGTTTCCTAATAATATTCTTTCTCTTTTGTGGTTGGGATGAAGGTCACTGCAACAATTTCTTTGAAGTAGGTGCAAATTGTGAAGATGATCCTATCTTTGGGTTGTGTACTATAGAGAGGAAAGAAAAGGGGGAATTTTGGTTGAATTCCACTTGGAGGAGTACCTTGTCTTTCACCTGAATTCTCCTGTTACATTTTGTTGTTGTAAGTTATAATCTTGGAACTTTCCTTATACAAATATTGCTGCTTGGTGAAGTTATTAATCAAGGAAGAATAGGTGATTGAAGCTTTGTCATATTGTATTCTGTCTAGAAGCAAGTTTTGAGAAGCCTTCAAAAAAGGCAAATTTGAATTCAAATTAAAGCCGGTATGCAACTTTACATATTTCTCACAACAATCGAAGTTAAATCCAACTAATTCTTGCTACTTTCAGTTTGAGTGTATGCCTTCCAAAACTTGTTGATAGTTGACTCCTTTTACCTCTTGCCAGTTTCAATTTTAGCTCCCAATGTTACGCTCATCCTTTGCCCTTATGTTTGCTGGAGCTGTCTTAGATTTTTTTTTGTCCTACTTATTTTGGTCAGCATAGTCATAGATTGCTTCAAGAAGTCCTTGTTGGTTTATTATTCTTCTATTTTTCTTGTTGAAGACTTGCATTATATTTTGTAGGTAAGGTACCTGGAGCCTCTCTTCTCATTTTGCAGACTAATTGCTTCAATGTTGGATAGCTGTTCTTTTGGGTTACTAGAGTGCAAAATAGAGGTAGCTATAATATTTTGAGTAAATGTTACAAGTATGCTGTTATTGATTATTATTTAATATGATATTTTAACCATTGTTTCCTCTGTAGATGGCGGTTCCATTGAGCACACAACTTGTCTCAGATCCTTTTCCATGAGAGGTGAGCCTACATGTTTTTTTTTTTTGTAAAATTGACAGTTCCATTATATTTTTAAATATCTAATATTCAAAATTTAGACTCTATTCTTTAACCAGTTTATTATGGAAAAACTCCCTTGTTTCCTTTCATCGTGGGGTGAAAGTTGTTTGCATGCATGATCATATCTCTAGCTATTTGAAGAAAACAAAATGTTTCTAACTCCCTTATTCTTTGTCAGGGATATCAACCATCATATGGTTGTGAAGTTAACCATTGGAGGGTCATCAAAAGGGGATTATTTGACATTAATACAGAGCAAATTTTGTATCAAGTCTAGAATTTGACCTATTACAAGGAAGATGGTTAAGATCACACATGATAATGTGGATTGGCCATTGTTCTCCTTTGGAAAAGTATTAGTCATCTTTAACAGTTGCGCCAGAGAATGAGAACAATTGAACAGATACATTCATTTCATTAGGAATGCTGAATTTGCAATTCTCAACGTGTTTAATGTTGCTGTCAGTTTGTCTATCAAATATTTCACTTCTTCTTCAACAGTTGCGCCAGAGAATGAGAACAACTGAACAGATCCATTCATTTCATTAGGAATGCTGAATTTGCAATTCTCAACTTGTTTAATGTTGCTGTCAGTTTGACTATCAAATATTTCATTTCTTCTTCAAATTTTATGATTTGGGTGGCCAGCTTTGTGTGGCATTTTCGTGTGAAACCAGTTTATTAGGTTCTTTGCTACCTGGATTTGATTATAGCTAGGGTGCTCTCCATTGTCCATGCTTGTATGTCAATTTATGTTTTGTATTATTATTTTTATATGGTGAAGGAATATTCCAGAAAGAAAATCTTTTTTTTTTTTTCATAATAAAAATTCAGATTTATACAATGTGTTGTATCATGTATGACTCAAGTTTTACATATGTATGAACACCTTCGCTGTAAATGAGACTATTATACGTCTGAAAGTGATACTTTTTTGCAGCAAACCTTGTTGCAACTTTTTTTTTTTTTTTTTTTTTAAGGATTTTTACGAAATATTTTTAAAGAGAATTTAATAGTATATTAGCTTTAAGATTTTTTTTTTTCTTTTTAATGGAAATAGGCACTTTTTTGGACGGTAGGATTAATGGTGGCAAAACATGTAAATTTTATGGACTGAATTATAAAAATGAAAGATGAAAATATCAATTGAACAATTAAAAAAAAAAAAATGTTATTTCTATTTTAGCCTGAAACTTTTGTTGTGTACTATTTTTTTTTTCTTAACCTGTATTATTTAATGATACCAAACTTAAGAAAATGATGACTTGAAATTTGTATATTTCCATGTGAAAGATAATGTATTAAATAACGATCTTCTAAAAAGTTGGATTTTTCAAATAAGGCCAATAGTGTAGGATAGCTAGAGCAATACATACTAGAGATTAGGTATTATACAAGATTATGTCATATGAATACAAGCTTCCACATAAATGTTACATTTTGTAGGACATGTTTTTCTATATAACACACTTTTAAGTATAATAATAAAACATTGTCCTAGACGAAACCCTCTGTATTTGATTTTATAGAAGAACACACAAGTGCAATTAAAATCCTAATACTAAATTTCTTTTAAGAATTATATAAGAAGTTTGCTTACTTTTTTAAAAAGTGCGTGAATCATCATCCATCTTTTTTTTTTTTTTTTAAATAATAAAAATTGGGATTTATACATTATGTAACACCTTTGCTCTAAATGAGACTATTCCAATAATGCTTGTTTCAACTTATTTTTATTTATTTATTTAGTCTATGTTAGATAAATATAGTTTTTAAATTTTTATTTTTATTTTCTAGATATATGGTTGTACTTTTACACAACTTTTCTCCTAGTGTCAGCATCAACAGAACCGTGTGGGGATGGTGTGTGTGCCACCACACCACCAACCATTCAAAGACAAACTAAAAGATTTTGGATTAGAAGATGAGTGTGTGGCTACTCTAAGCTCATCTAATACTCCTGTAAGAAAAACAATGGCTGAAGGAGCTTTGTTCCACCTTGTAGAAAAAGTCCTTGAACTGCTGCGTTCCTTAACTATCCAAGAGGTCAAACTGGCCTCTAGTGTCAAAACAGAGATTGAAAAACTAACAAACACTGTTACCAAAATCCAAGCTGTGATTCTAGATGCAGAAAAGCAGAGTTCTCAAGACCATCAGATCAAAGATTGGCTCAGAAATCCCATTATGGTTGTGAAGTTAACTATTGGATGGTCATCAAAAGGGGATTATTCACCATTAATACGGAGCAAATTTTGTGTCAAGTCTAGAATTTGACTTATTAGTTATTACAAGGAAGATGGTTAAGATCAAATAATAATGTGGATTGGTCATTGTTCTCCTTTGGAAAAGTATTAGTCATCTTCAACAGTTGCGCCAGAGAATGAGAACAATTGAACAGATCCATTCATTTCATTAGGAATGCTGAGTCTGCAATTCTCAACTTGTTTAATGTTAGACTATCAAATATTTCATTTCTTCTTCAACAGTTGCGCCAGAGAATGAGAAAAACTGAACAGATCCATTCATTTCATTAGGAATGCTGAATTTGCAATTCTCAGCTTGTTTAAAGTTACAGTCATTTAGACTATCAAATATTTCATTTCTTCTTCAACAGTTGCACCAGAGAATGAGAACAACTGAACAGATCCATTCATTTCATTAGGAATGCCGAATTTGCAATTCTCAACTTGTTTAATGTTGCTGTCAGTTTTACTATCAAATATTTCATTTCTTCTTCAAATTTTATGATTTGGGTGGCCAGCTTTGTGTGGCATTTTCGTGTGAAACCAGTTTATTAGGTTCTTCTTTGCTACCTGGATTTGATTATAGCTAGGGTGCTCTCCATTGTCCATACTTGTATGTCAATTTATGTTTTGTATTATTATTTTTATATGGTGAAGGAATATTCCAGAAATAAAATCTTTTTTTTTTTTTCATAATAAAAATTCAGATTTATACAATGTGTTGTATCATGTATGACTCAAGTTTTACATATGTATGAACACCTTCGCCGTAAAATGAGACTATTATACGTCTGAAAGTGATACTTTATTCTAGCAATCCTTGTTTCAACTTATTTTTATTTTTAAAGGATTTTTATGAAAATTTTTTAAAGAGAATTTAATAGTATATTAGCATTAAGAAAAAGTTTTTTTTTAATGGAAATAGGCACTTTTTGGACGGTAGGATTAATGGTGACAAAATATGTAAATTTTGTGGACTGAATTATAAAAATGAAAGATGATAATATCAATTGAACAATTTAAAAAATGTTATCTGTATTTTAGCCTAAAATTTTCGTTGTGTACTATTTTCTTTTTTAAACTATATTATTTAATGATACCAAACTTAAGAAAACGATGACTTGAAATTTGTATATTTCCATTTGAAAGATAATGTATTAATTAACAATCTTCTAAAAGTTGGATTTTTCAAATAGGGCAAATAGTGTGTAGGACAAATAGAGCAATATATACTAAATATTAGGTATTATACAAGATTACATCATATGAATATATGCTTCCACATAAGTGTTACATTTTGTAGGACATGTTTTTTATATAGCACACTTTTAAGTATACTAATAAAACATTATGTCCTTGGCAAAACCCTCTGTATTTAATTTTGAAGAAGTCTACACAAGTGCAATTAAAATCCTAATACTAAGTTTCTTTTAAGAATTTTATAAGAAGTTTGTTTACTTTAAAAAAAAATGCTTGAATCATCTACCATTTTTTTTAATAATAAAAATTGAGATTTATACATTATGTAACACAAATACATTATGAACACCTTTGCTCTAAATGAGACTCTATTCCAGTAATGCTTGTTTCAACTTTTTTTTTTTTTTTTGGTGAAAGGGTAGACTAATATTAGATTAAGAAGCCAACGTGGGCAGAGTATTGGCTAGGCGCCTTAATGAGTACATGCCAACTGCTTCTGAGAACAAAATATTACAAAGTTCAGAAGAGGGAGGTTGATCAAAAACAACAAAATCCACTTCCGAGATGCATCCATCCTTGGCTAGCTTGTCTGCACACCTGTTCCCTTCCCGATACACATGATTAATACTGATTTGTTTCAACTTATTTTTATTTATTTATTTAGTCTATTTTAGATAAATATAGTTTTTAAATTTTTATTTTTATTTTCTAGATATATAGTTGTACTTTTACACAACTTTTCTCCTAGTGTCAGCATCAACATGACCGTGTGGGATGGTGTGCCTCCACCAACCATTCAAAGACAAACTACAAGATTTTGGATTAGAAGATAAATGTGTGTGGCTACTCTAAGCTCATCTAATACTCCTGTAAGAAATACAATGGCTGAAGGAGCTTTGTTCCACCTTGCAGAAAAAGTCCTTGAACTGCTGCGTTCCTTAACCCTCCAAGAGGTCAAACTGGCCTCTAGTGTCAAAACAGAGATTGAAAAACTAACAAACACAGTTTCCACAATCCAAGCAGTGATTCTAGATGCAGAAAAGCAGAGTTCTCAAGACCATCAGATCAAAGATTGGCTCAAAAAGCTTAAGGATGTTCTCCATGATGCAGATGACTTGCTGGATGATTTCTCCACCGATGTTTTGCAACAGAAAGTGATGACAAAGAAGGTACGCATTTTCTGTTCAAGTTTTAATCGGCTTACTTTTAGTCCTAAGATGGGTCATGAAATAAAAGCAATTAGGGAGAGACTAAATGCCATTGCAAAAGATAAGGAGGATTTTCATTTTAGTCAAAGCTTCGTTGAGCCACAAGTCATGAATAGGGAAAGGGGAGCTTATTCTTTTGTATTTGAAGAAGTTGTTGGGAGAGAGAATGATAAGGAAGTGATTATAGAACGTCTTTTTAATGATAATGTTGTAGAGAATATTTCTATCATTCCAATAGTTGGCATTGGAGGATTGGGGAAGACAACCTTAGCTCAGCTAGTATATAATGATGAAAATGTGGACAAAAATTTTGAGCTAAAGCTTTGGATTTGTATCTCTGATATCTTTGATGTAAAACAAATTGTAAAAGAAAGTTTAGAACAATTGACAAAGAGGAAGCATGAAGGAAGCTTTGAGATCTTGGAAAAACAGTTTCGGGAAGGATTTAATGGAAAAAAATACTTGCTTGTCCTGGACAATTTGTGGATTGAGGATAAAAAGAAATGGCTTCTCTTGAGAAATTTGCTAATGGTTGGTGCAAGGGGAAGTAGGATAATCGTGACCACACGCTCAAAAAGGGTAGCATGGATAATAGGGTCAATTTCATGGTATGCTCTTAAAGGCCTACCTATAGAAAAGAGTTGGAGCTTGTTTGTAAAAATGGCATTTGAACAAGGCCAACTGCTAGAACACCAAGCCTTTATAAGCATAGGAAAAGAGATTGTGGAAAAGTGTGGTGGGGTACCTCTCATCGTAAGGACGATAGCAAGCTTGCTACGTTTCAAACCTTCAGAAAATGAATGGCAATCCTTCAAAAACTATGAACTCTCAAAAATAACACAACAAGAAGAATATGATATTTCATTAATACTTAAGTTGAGTTATGATCATCTACCATCACACTTAAAGCAATGCTTTGCTTGTTGTAAATTGTTTCCAAAAGATTTCAAAATTGATGTAAAAACACTTATTCATCTTTGGGCAGCGCAAGGTTTTATTAAGTTATCAAATTCAAAGCAACGTATTGAGGATGTTGGCAAAGAATATTTTATGGTATTACTTTGGAGGTCTTTTTTTCAGGATGTAATAAAAGATGAATTGGGCAATGTAGTATTTTGCAAAATGCACGATCTTATGCATGATCTAGCAAATCTTGTGGCTGGGGCAGAAAGTACCATGTTGACTTTAAGTGAGGAAAATATTGATGAAAAACTTCGTCATGTATCATTTGATTTTAGGTATTCATTGAGGCAATTCCCAATCCCCATGGTTAAAGGAATGAAAATACGAACAATTCTTGGAGCTAGTGTAGGGCAAGAGTTGGGTAAATTAACTTGTGATGCACTCATTTCAAATCTCAATTATTTACGCACATTAGATTTGAGTAAATTAAAGCTATGTGTAGTGCCAAATTCAATTGGAGAATTAAAGCATTTACGATATCTTGATCTTTCTGAAAATGAAGATATTGAATTTCTCCCTAATTCCATTACTAAACTGTTGAATTTGCAAACATTAAAACTCAAGTATTGTAAGTCGCTTAGAGAATTATCGAGGGAAATTAAAAATTTTGTCAATCTCAGGCATCTAGATATTTTTGAATGTCAAAGATTGACTCATATGCCCCTTGGACTTGAACTTTGTACTTCTCTTGAGATACTACCACTTTTTGTTGTAAGCAAGGCTAAGTGTAGTGGTGGATTGAGTGAATTGAAGGAGTTAAGTAATTTGGGAGGAAGCCTAAGTATTAACAATTTGGGACATGGAAAAGATGACATGCTGGAGCTGGAATGTAAAGCTGCAAAACTGAAGGAGAAACAACAACTTCAACAATTGAAATTATGGTGGGACTCAAGGTGGGCTGAAAATAATTTAAGTTATGATGAAATGTCATTAGAAAAGCTCCAACCACATCCGAATCTCAAAGTTTTGAAGTTGTGGTTTTATATGGGTGTGATAATTCCAAGTTGGGTTTCTTCGCTCACTAATATTGTTGATTTGGAATTCTATAGAAACAGAAACTTGCAACATCTCCCACCATTAAATCAACTACCTTTTCTAAAGTCCGTCATCCTTAAGTATATGGAAGCACTTGAATACATATCAAAAGATACTATTAGTAAAGCACTTGGTTCCTCAAAAACAACATTCTTCCCATCCTTATCTTCTCTCATAATGTATGAATGCCCAAATTTGAAGGGTTGGTGGAGGAAAGTTGATGGTAATGAGCCAGGCCATCTTTTACTACCCTCATTTCCTCATCTTTCTTTTTTTTAGATTACCGAATGCCCTCACATGTGTTCCATGCCCCTGTTTCCATATCTCAAAGAAGGGCTTGTATTAGATACAACTAGCTTGAAGGCATTTCAGCAGACAATGAATATGGGAGCAACACAGAGTCCATCAACAACAGCAACGACATCAACCTCCGCAACATTAGAAGAGGTTAACGATTTAGAATCTCTTCCAGAGGAGAAGTGTTTACGAAACCTCGTTTCTCTCCGAAAACTCTTCATTTACAACTGTAATGGACTCAGGTCTCTCCCTTGTAAAGGTATTCAACATCTCACCTCACTTCAAGAGATGGAAATCATGTACTGCAATGAGCTTGCGCTACTAAACGATGAAGATGATGGCATGCAATGGCAAGGCCTTAGGAGCCTCCGTTTTCTTCATTTAGAGAGAATTCCAAAATTGGTATCTCTGCCAGATGGGCTTCAACATGTTACCACTCTCAAATATCTCAAAATTATTAATTGTCCTAATTTGATGGCTTTACCAGTGTGGATAGGCAACCTCACATCACTAACAAAACTTGAAATTGACAAATGTCCGGAATTAACATCACTACCTCAAGGGATTCACAAGCTCACTGTCTTACAAGAAATAATAATTACTGAGTGTCCCCTCTTACAACAAAGATGCCAGAGGCAAACAGGAGAAGATTGGCCCAACATTGCTCATGTCCCATATGTGTATGTGGATAATAAAGCAACACAAAACTTCTTAAGGTATGGATCTATCTTTTTAACCCCAAAATTTGAACCCTATTCAAAACTGCAATCATGGGTCAAGAACACAGTGGTAAATCATTTAATATATATATATATATATTTGAAATTTCTTGGCTTTTTCATCCACCTAAACTTTAATTAGATACATGATTTCTTCAAAATACTAGAAGAAAAAGGATATTTAAATTAATTCATTTATAAAAGTTTCAAATGTATTTACGTTAAATACTTTTATTATTATTTTATGAATCTACATGGTGTGAAGACTTACTTTTATAGTCAAATAAGAAAGAGAGAATGATTGAATGAGTTCAATTTGTTCATACATGCACAATTTCAAAGGTAGATTGGACTGAATTTTTATAAGTTAGGTTGCTAATGCTTAAACATGACTGTAGGAACTTTTTATTTTCCAATGGTTGAATCTTTTGGACCTAGTTGCACCTTCTACTGCTGCAGCCTCTACCTCATCTCCAAATACATCAGAGGTAAAATATTCTCATGATTTTATTGTGCTTAGCTTCATATATATTGTTTTCTGGCCAAAAAGAAAAGTTCCTTTTTCTTTCTTTGGCAAACACAATAACAAAAATTTTGTTCTTGTGCTGAAATGTTCCATTTTATGGTGGATGCTTCATAACTTCCATTGTATGCAGTCTCTGATGCTTCAATTTTTATGTGGCTGGTTCTTAACATTTGGTTGTGCTATCTCTATGAAAATTGGGCAACAATGCAGAGGGGGCCAGCACACACAGGGTATGGAGGATTGTGTGATGGATGAATGAAGTGTATAAAGTTTTTAGGCCAAAGAGAAGCAGTTTGATTAAATGTCCCAAAAGTGGAGTAATTTGCTGCAAAGTAATGCAGAGGTAAAAGAAAATTCTGGCCATTTAATTATTCTTACCTTATCATTTTTGTGCTAATTGCCAAAAGATTATGTAGGAACCAATATCAACAATCTTCCTCTAGATCATCTAGATAGTGAATTAAATACAATATGCCTCTCATGAATCTATTTTTGATGGACGTAAGACAAAATAGATTCTTGTTCTTCAATTGTTTTCCTTGTTGTAAGACTATTGCATTGTAGGGAAGATACTTATGGCCTGTTTGGATGTTAAAAAAAGGAGGGAAAGTAGAGTATAGGGGGGGAGAGTAATTCAATTACCTTATTTGGAAGTTTTTTTAAAGAAGGAGGGGGAGGGATTTGGAGGGATTTCAACTACCTCTAACCCCTCATTTTTAATTCCCCCAAATTGGAGAGATTTGGAGGGAGAGTAGAGCACATGAATTATTAAAGATGTAAATTACCTAATTTACCCTTATTATATTAAAAAAATTACAATGTTTTGTAACGTGAAAAAAAAAAAAAAAAAAAAAAATCTGTAACCCACAAGCTCTCTCGGCTCTCTCAACCAAAATCAAGCTCTCTCGGTTCAGAACCCACAAATTTCTCTCTAGCTCTCTCGGCTCTCTCACTTACGCTGGCTCTCTCCCTCTCTCACGACTTCTTCACTCTTGGACTGTCTTTCACTCTTCTCTCTCACGCCTAGCATTCTCTCACAAAGGTAAACTCTATTTTAATTTATGTTTCATGGGTTTCTTTTAAGTTGAATTAAATAACTATGTTCTTAAAATTATAATTTTATTGGGTAATTTCTTATTAATTGTGATTTTATGGGGTAATAACATGTTATTTGTGGGTGGGTTTCGGATCCGAGGGTTTTTTTTTCTTAAATTTTAAAGTTTCAAAGTATTGCTCATAACGTGTTTGATAAAATGCTTGAGTGAGTCTAGATTATGAACTTACATAAATTTGTATATTGTAGCTATATATGGATTTGTGTTTCTTGTTTATTTTTATCTAAACACTTGCAATCCTTTTAGTTCGTGATATATGGATGAACTATGGTTAAACCTAGGCTTTGTGATTGTTTATTTTGTGTAAGTTTGATTTTATGGTCAGTTTTTTTATTATTGGTTTGTGTTTGTGATTTTTATTAGGTAATTTCTTGTTTTTGTGAATGGGTTTCTGATTTGGGGTTTCTTTTTTTTTTTTTTTTTTACTAGAATTTTAAAGTTTCAAAGAGTTGCTCACAATGTGTTTGATAAATTGCTTGTTTGATTGTGTATGATCAAACTCACATGAGTTTGTGCAGCATCTCACTGTGTACTTGTCTCTCTCTTTGCTTTTTATTTTTATTTTTATTTTTTTTATATGTCATCGTGAAGGAATCTAATGATTGAAACTAAACAATGAGTTGTCAAGAGTTACTCAACATCATGAAAGATTTTCATATGGTTAGATTGTGCCCTGCTCTATATAATTAATGGCATATAAAACACAACCCGAGATCTGCCAGGCTTATTCAATTTCTTCTGTTCCTTACTCTGTTTACTTCTAGGTTCGGCACTTCCTACTCGCTTTTTGGCTTTATATATTATGGAGATAATTATGTTGTTGTTTGATTGATAGGATATGCAAATTATTTTATGTGGATTAATATTTTTGTTTGCGTTTCAACTGCTAGCTTATCAGGCTGTCTTTGAAAGTAGTATATATTGGTACTACTGTTTTGCAAATACTGTTTCTGTTTGTGAGAGTTCTTGTTTGGATACTAGTACTGTTTTGGTGCGTATACACATTTTGATTATTTGGTGGTCATCTGTTAGTATATGGTGTAGTTCTAATAGGAGCAATTTTCAAATCAAAAGTTAGTCATGTTTCTCCAATTTGTTTTACTGGTAGATGCTAACATATTAGGGAAATAGTTTTGTTAAGACTATGTTAGCACACACTAATATCATTCCTGCTGTTTCTGAATTATGTCATTCACTTTTTGGCTTTAATTAATGTCAGCAGTTGGGAAGGGTTAGTATATTTCCAATCTTTTCAAAAATAAAAAGGGAAAAAATTATTTCTTTTTTACATTAAAGTATTCTTCCAAATAAAGTAAAAAAAAAAAAGTATCCATCCAAATTTCTACCTAAAAGTTTCGTGAAAATTTTAAATATCTCCTTCTAATCCCAAATTTTGGCAAAAAGGATATTGTCCAAGCACAAACTAACACTTGTACGATGTGTGTATACTTTTGGCATGTTGGAAAGTTTGGATTGTATTGCAAATGTTGATGTTGGAGTATTGAGAAGAATGTAAAGATAGAGCCAAGCATGGGGGCTGTAGGCAAGGAAAAGTTCAATGTCTTTTGGTGATTTTAGTTCCAATGCTGATTTAGTTTAATTACATCTTTCTATGGAGCTAAGATGGCAAATCTAAATTAAGGTTTTTTTTTTTTTTTTTTTTTTGCTAGGTTCCTAAGACAGGTCTAAACACAACATTTCAAGGTGGCTTGTTAAAGGATGTAGCTGAAAGCGTTATAAAGTGGGCGAGGGTAATCTACACAAGATAAGATCAATGTCATTGCCATCTTGTAGTTGACTATCTTAAAACCAATCTATTATTCTATAGGATGGCTTGGAAAGGAGAGGCATTGGGGAATCAATGTACTTGAATGAGCTAGCAGAGGATGTTATAACAGGTAACTAATCTGTAAAGCATTCATGTATTCTTTTCTAGTTTGAAAATACGCTATACATGCATGATTTTCTTAATTAATGCAGGTGTGACACCAGCTGAGAAGCTTGCACAGATGTATAATGAAAAGTGGGGAAAAAATGTTTATCCTGTGTTTGAGGAGCTACGCTACTAAGTTGAACTTGATTCTCATGACAAAATGCCTTTTTTTGTGTAACTTTCTTGTTCATGTTCTAAATTACTTTTCCTAAATGGTTATGTTTCTATATTGCAAGAATAAATAATGACAGATATCATTCTGGATTTTTTTATTATTATAAAGAATCTCTAATTTAAGAGATTTATCAGTGCAAGCCTGGATTTGTAATGTTCTAAGTTGTTACAAGAATTTGGATCAAGACATGATGAACTATGTCCAAGCTATTTTCACCTACCTTTGGACTATCTGGAATCACAGGAACCTTGTTTTACATGAGGGCAAGGATCCTAATCTGATGGAAGTTATTCTAACTGTTCAAAATTTCATATGCAGGTTTCAGGTGGCTTTTAGCAGCTCAAGCATGCAGAGAAGAAGACCTGTGCAGCATCCTTGTGCATACCAGAACCTTGAAGGACCTTGGGATTTGTTGATCAGAATTGCTAGCATCAGGAAAAGGAAATCCAGTAGAGTTGCCTATGCTTATGAAGCCATTAATCTCCCAGGAATTGCCATTTTCTAGGGTGGTATTAGTTGTGCAGAAGTCAATACTTATGCAGCATTGCAGGAAGCACTTGTGGAGGCAGCCTTAAAAGCTAAGAGATTGGGTTTCTGCAGAATTTTGTTTTCGTGTAGCAACAGTAGGGTAGTACAGGCTTGTAACTGTTTACGCTTTAATAGCTGGCAGGATATGGTGATGGTTGCAGATCTTAGATCTTTAAAATAGCAGGGTGTTAGTTGTAAAGCCTTGCATGTTCCTAGATCCATTTTGGACTCAGTTTATTGTATAGCTGATCTAGCTGCTACCATCCCAGGAAATCATAGCTGGATTACTCCAGAACTTGTGTATTGACTTTGTTTTACTGGTATCAAAAAAAAAAAAAAAAAAAAGAACTGATGACTTTAAAGTAAATTATTCTCCCAACTCAGTTCATAGAACGGGAAATATTATACTTTGTCTGCTTACGTTCATCTTTTATGCTTTTCACATCTGAGTGAAGCTATGTTGACCTCATTGTTGCTTTTTTTTTTTTTTTTTTTTTTTTTTTTTATTATTATTATTTTTTATGAACGATTCAAGTGAGATTTTGCTTTATTAATTAGATGGACAAAGTATTCTCAATGGGCTCTATGTTTGGCAAATTCCAGTATCTCACGTCATGATTCAAAGTGGCATTGGTTCCTAAATGGATAAGTATGGTCATGAAAAAAATAGTTTCAATGTGTGAAATTCTACATTTTTTTGAGAAATTATTGTCATTTGTTTTGGTTGAAATTTGTGTGCTATTGCTTAGTAGTTAGCAAGGATATTCTCTTGAGAATTTTGAGTTGCTTTCTTTTCTGAATAGTAAGTGGGCAAACATTTAAATGAAAGAAACACTCAAAATTCAATATTTTGTTGGTTTTTTCAATAAACAAACAAACCAAACATATTTTTCTTATTTTAATTATTATCAATTAAGGATGGTTTTTTTTAGTATAATAAAAAATGAGAAAAAATATTTAATCATAGACCAATGTTGATTATTTAATTCACATTAGAAAAAAAAAAAATTGCATGCTATAGTCATAATTATTTAATCTAACAAATTAATCATAGACTAATGTTGCAAGTCCATTTTCAAATAAGGGTAAATTTGCCTATTTAAATCATTTCCTCTCCTCTCCCTTCTAATTTTTAAAACATCCAAACAAGGTGGAGGATAACCATTCCCCTCTACTCTCCTCTCCACTACTCTGCTTCCCTCTACTCCCCTCTACTCTCCTCCCTCTCTAAACTTCCAAACAAGCCATTAGAGCCTCTGTTCTTGTTTTGTAGACCAATTGCTTTAATTTTTGACAACCATTATTTGAGTAAAACGAAAAGATTTAGCGGATATTGATTAGTGCATAATATGATATTTAAACTGTTTTTTCCTCTATAGATGATGACGGTTCCATTGAGCACACAACATGTCTCTTTGTGTTAAAATGAACAGTTCTCTATATTTTTAAATATTTATTATTTGTATATTGGACTCTCTTTTTATTTTATTATTATAATTATTATGACAAAATCCATTATTTCCATTCATGACCATATATGTAGATGTTTGAAGATAACATGTTTCTCTAACTCGTTTCTTATTCTTTGTCAGGGATAAAAGCCATAATATGGCTGTGAAGTTCACCATTGGATGGCCATCAAAGGGAAATTATACAACATTAAGTATACATAGAGCAATTTTGTATTAAACATTTAGTGTATTAGTCGTTAACCCGTGCACTGCACGGGAAATTAAAAAAAAAAAAGAAGATCATCAAGCATTGTCATTTCCACCTTCATGTATGTATTTTGAATTGATATTAGTTGCATTAAAAACTACAAATAAAATATAAAATAAAATACTAATTGTACAAATAAATACCCATATACCTTTTTCTGTTCTTTCTAAACTAAAAATAGTACCAACCCAAAATAAGTGAATCGTTGATTCCATAACATCCAAATTGTGGGCAGCACAAAAACATTGAATCAGAGAACACTAAGAAAAGTGTCAAGCGGACTCAGCATTAAAATCACAATTACTTGAATAAACAATTACTTTGAATTATTATCAGAAAGAGGAGAGACATAAAAACTTGATAAGTTTCAAAGATGAAGTTCCTCAGATATATTTTAGTATCAATGTCCAAGTTTAGCCCTACATATAGCAAGCATTAGCAAAGTATCCACAACCTTCCTCCTTCGGAATTCACGAAGCTACTCCAAAGAAAAATTGATAACAATGGTATACCACCCTACACACATATTTACTTTCTTTAAAAATAAAAATTTAAAAATTAAAAAAAAAAAAAAAAAAAAAAAGAGAGAGAAGAGGAGAAGAAGCATAAGACAACAAAAAGAAATAAAACCTAACTTATATAATTGCATAGTTTAAATCAATAAATTTGTTTGAATCATTAAAATTCACCTTCATATTTACCTTAGAAGACCACATGCAAGGGATCTAACAATATCAAAGATATTTATTCACCAAAAAGAACAATAACTCAAGGAACTATAGATTGTAGAGGGGAAAAGTAGGAGACTATTATATTGCAATGAATATGAACAAAAATCATGTACCAAAAACATGCAATTATAAAGAACACAACCTCCAACGCATGCTTAAATATTGCAAGAAGCACATAACCCCATTTTCATATCCTATCATCTCATGAGAAAAAGATTAACAAATGCAAATGTAACCAAGCCTAAACCAACAAATTATAGCCCATGTATGCACAAAATACAATGACGCTATTAGTTGAGAATTATGACAATTCAAATTAAAAATGAAAAGAAAAACAATTAACCAAAGTAAAAGCCTAGATTTCCCAAAAGGTGATCATCAAAATCGTAGAAACCATTGGCAATTTAGGGCCCTACATCATTCAAATTAAAAAACCCAAAATTGTCCCCACATAAAAACACTAAACAAGATCACAAAATAAAAACTCATAAACAATTTCATCTAGAATAAGGAAAATTTTTTATTTCAATTTCAATTCACAAATTAAACAACAAAACTATATTAGAGGAAGAAAAAGAATTGAAACAAAAACATGCAAAGAGACTACCTAGATGTTCATGGCCTTATTGCTGGACTCAAGTTAGCTTCTTGCACAGAGAAGTTTCTAAAATTTTCACACTGCTCCATTACCATAAAGTTGCCAAATTCAACACACAATTCTAACTTCAAAATTTATGTATTAAACCCCCTATAACTTGCTCACAATATATCAAAATTCTTTCATTAAACCAAATTATACCTTTTAGTAAAGTACATACATAGTAGTACATTCTTTTGGTGCTAATTAAAAACAACATATAAAATAAAAAATTAATTAAAACAAAGGAGGAAAAAAAAATTCAAATACAACAATTAAATTAAGCTCATCTATCTATATCTATTCTATATCTATATCTATATCTATATATTATTAAAAACTGAAGCGTAGCATTTAATATTGCTACGCTCATGTTGAGCCACGTCATCATTTTTTATTTCAAATTTTTCTTATATATTTTTTTAAACATTTTCTCATTAAAGGTGACTTAAAAACTCCATTATTTAAAAATTAAAATATCTTTTAACCATTATTTTTATTATTAATTTTCCAAAACTCTCCCTCCTTTTTACCTCTTCATCTCCCCACTACTTTTTACCTTGATATCATTCTTTCTCTACCTTTTTATCTTCCTTTATTTTGACTCTTCTTATTCTCAACATCTTACTATAAATTTGACATTTTTTTTTTCATTATATGCATAGTTTTCTCACACAAAAAATGTTACTTCTCTCTCTCTCTCTTTCTCTCTCTCTCTCAATTTGTTTTTCATTTTTTGTTTGATTTTTTTTATTTTTATTGCATCAATTCTTTAGGTTGATGAATTTTTGTGTTAATTAGAATTCTGCTTTGGGTTGATACAATTTAGTTTTGTGTTTTAAGTTGTTATCTTTTATGTTCTCTTTAATTAAATATTATCCTACTGCATTATACATATAGTATATAATAATATAATGTTATTATATTACATAGAATAACTTGGATAACTTGATGTTTATTACTATATATTTTATTTTTACTTTTTTTTCCTCTCATCATATTTTATTCAACATTTAAATCCAATCACATCCTCCATACTATTAAATTATGTAGCTCAAATCAAGAAAATGGCTAGACACAAACTTGCCTTCATTTACCATACATTGCAGAATCAAAATATTTGTGTAATAAAGGATCATATAATTTATAATTTAGATAGCACCCTTTGAATGTGTATAGGCCCATAAATTGAGCAATTTGTAGACCTAAAAGGCTATTGAGAATGAACTTTTTGAATCAAGTCTAAAAAGAATATGAACTACTATATATATTACAAAAGTGAAGTGTAGCATTTAATGTTGTTACATTCACGTTGAGCCACATCAATGAGCCACGTTATCATTTGTTGTTTCTAATTTTTCTTATATATTTTTAAAACATTTTCTCATTAAAGGTGACTTAAAAACTCCATTATTTAAAAATTATAATATCTTTTAACCATTATTTTTATTATTAATTTTCCAAAACTCTCCCTCCCTTTTACCTCTTCATCTCCCCACTACTTTTTGCCTTAATATCATTCTTTCTATCTTTTTATCTTCCTTTTTACTTTCCTTTATTTTGACTCTTCTTATTCTCAACATTTTACTATAAATTTGACATTTTCTTTTTCACTCTATGCATAGTTTTCTCACACACAAAAATGTTACTTATCTCTCTCTCTCTCTCTCTCTCTCTCTCAATTTGTTTTTCATTTTTTGTTTGATTATTTTTTTTTATTGCATCAATTCTTTAGGTTGATGAATTTTTGTGTTAATTAGAATTCTACTTTGGGTTGATACAATTTAGTTTTGTGTTTTAAGTTGTTATCTTTTATGTTCTCTTTGATTAAATATTATTTTACTGCATTATACATATAGTATATAATAATATAATGTTATTATATTACATAGAATAACTTGGATAACTTGATGTTTATTACTATATATTTTATTTTTACTCTTTTTCCCTCTCATCATATTCTATTCAACATTTAAATCCAATCACATCCTATTCAACATTTAAATCTAATCACATCCTACATACTATTAAATTATGCAGTTCAAAAAAAAATGGCTAGACACAAACTTGCCTTCCTTTACCATACATTGGGGGAATCAAAATATTTGTGTAATAAAGGATCATATAATTTATAATTTAGATAGCACCCTTTGAATGTGTCTAGGCCCATAGATTGAGCAATTTGTAGACTTAAAAGGCTATTGAGATTGAACTTTTTGAATCAAGTCTAAAATAAAAAATGAACTACTATATATCATTTAGATAAAAACTTTTATCATATATACATTAATATATTTTTTGCCACAAATTTAAATCACGCAAACTTAATAATTTTATATTATGTGTTAGTATCGTCTCTGCTTCTTCTTCTGCTTCTCAAAAATATTATGTATCTTCTTTAAAGGATGCCAACAATATTGATCTTATGGGAAAAGTTACATAAATATTGAGAAATTTTTTTTTAAAATATTTAAATCTTTCTATTTTTCATATCAACGATGTGTTTTACAACTACCACATGTGTTAACTTAAAGTCTTAATATTCTTACGTTGTTTCAGCAAAAAGAAAAAAAAAAAAAAAAAAAAAAAAAAAGGTTGTCATAAAAGAGGAGTTCATGTAAAGTTTTTTTGCAAAATGAAATATCTGTTTTTTAAGGCCACCAAACTTGATAATTTGCAAATAATTGAACCACTCACAACAATATTGGCATAGTTATATAGTTCCAGCTAAAGCAATTGTGTATACTTTTAGTCTTCCAAAAACACACATCTACCAGTGGTTAAACGTTCATTTTGGGTAGTTTTAACTTTTCATATAATTTTACCTTTACATATTCATCTATTTTAATTTAGATTTAAAAAAAAAAAAAACTTTAATTTAGATATTTATAAGTAAACTGTAGGGACACGATTTTAGTTAACCCGGTCCTGGATGGTCAGGCCTTGGCCCAAAAGGTCCCACACAATGAATTTTTGTAGAGAATGGGCTGAAGAACTTGGTTCCAGTTGGCTTAAACGGTTCGTTGCATGTGCTTTGCAAATATGGAAACAAGAATGAAGAAAGTGGATGTGAAAGGGGAAATTTTATTCATGAGCATGCATTCGTACAATGAAACCTTGCTCCTCTGTCTCTTCTCTCCTTTTTTCTCCGTCCCCTTCTCTTGAGGGACTCTTACATATTATATAGGCCCTCTTTTATTATCCGGGCCTTACACTTGTTGATCATCCAAACCCCTACTTGAGCATCTGTCCCATCAGACGCCCTTACCAGTTCTTTGTGAGTTGCGGTGACCAAGGTAGCACTGTTCAGAGTCTTCTCTTCATTAATGCGGCCGGAGAGTAGTTGTGGTGCATTTAATGTGGTGGTGACAGCCTTTCTTTGGGATATTTTGGGTCTCCTTTCTTTTTACGTGTTTGGAGTGAGGGCTACTGATGAGCGAGATGCATTGTTGACTGGACTTTGGAACGTCCGAAGAGGAATTACTCCTCGGACGTGTTCTCCTTGCTCCCGTGGGCACGAGCAAGGATTCTGGGCCGTGACGTCTCCTCGGACAGAATGGTCCTCGGACAGGCCCAAGGCCCAGCCAACCTGTTATTTCGGGCGGTCCCCACATAAACAATGAAATAATGATTCATGAATAATAATAAAAAAAATTATCTATGCATATTTATCTTGTGTGGATGTAACTTTTCATATAATTTTGTATTTATATATTCATCTACTTTAATTTAGATGTTTATAACTTAATAATGAAATCTATGAAGAAGGTAATTTAAACAATCGTATTTCTACAATTCAAAAAGTCACAATTTCTTTTTTTCTAAAAAGGCCTTTTACATTTCCTTGGAATTATTTTTAAATTTTTTTTATAAAACCTTTGACATACCAATAACCTAACCACTTCATACATTATTAAAAAAATTTAAGGCTCATTATTACTTCCGTTAATATATTATGGATATCTTAATTGATTGAGACCAAACTAGAGTAATGCCTTTCATATTTCCTTAAAAATTCAGAAGGAAGAAAAAAAAGAAAATCTTTGACATACCACTAGTGTAACTACATCTATAACTATTTAAACCATCCATGTTATCTATTTCTTATTGATAACCATAATTTACAACTAGCAAAGGAAGAAAATAAGAAACGAAATCAAACATCAATTAATAACCGTTATTTGGAAAATAAAAAGGTGGTCAAGAGGAGTTACCATGGCTTTTGAGTGGAGTTGTGATGTGCCTTTATGTTAGAATCCCTTTCCCTCTCCCTTGTGTGTGTGTGTTTGTTTCTCAAAAAAAATAAAAAAGAATGGGTAATTGTTCCACATTGCTTAAGAGAGTGTGTTGTGTATAGTATAACTTGCTCCAACCTCTCTTAAAAGTTACCATAACTTTTGAGTGGAGTTGTGGTGTGCTTTTGTGTTAGAACCTCTTTCCCTCTCCCTTGTTTGTGTGTGTGTTTGTTTCTCAAAAAAAAGGAATGGGTAATTATCCCACATTGCTTAAGAGAGTATATTGTGTGTAGTATAACTTGCCCCACCCTCCCTTAAAAGTTGCCATGTCTTTTGAGTGGAGTTATGACATGCCTTTGTGTTAGAACCCCTTCCCTCTCCCTTGTGTGTGTGTGTGTGTGTTTGTTTCTCAAAAAAGAAATAAAATAGAGATGGCCATACAAAGGACATTGAAAACTATTATATTCACTTAATTAAATCAATAATCAACAATTAAATATAATAATACAAAATTTAAACTTAAAACTAATCAAACTCTAACTAGTGAAGTTATATATAATCATAATCTTCATACACCATGACTTAAAAAAGTTTAATGAATAGTTCTACCTCTTATGTATGATAATGATAAAAAAAACGTTATAGACAAGATATGAAAAATATGATAAAACTATTTTTTTTAAAAAAACTATTTATAAAGTCTAGGGACTAAAATAATATTTTATCTAAAAAATTATCACGCAATGCGCGAGTCTGCGACTAGTAATACTAAAAACTGAAGTGTAGCATTTAATGTTACCACGCTCAAATTGAGTCACATCATTACCCTTCTTTTTTCTAAATTTTTTTTCATAATTTTAATATACTATTAAAAAGAAATTATTCTCAACCCAATTTCCATTTTAAAGCCCAATCTTTATTAATATTATTATATATTACGGTTAATGCTGACCAACGTAAAGCCTCAACCAAGCTAAATAGCCTTTAATTCTAACCCCTTCTGTCTTCTCGGTCTTTTAGGCTTACAAAAATTCAAAACTTCAGCTTTCTAACTGCCTTTTCTGTCTTTCACAATTTCAAAACTTCACAACTTGACTTTCTAGTGCCAAACTCTCTCTCTCTTCCCTCCTTGGTCTCTTCCTCTCCTCATTTAACCGAATCACTCCTTCATACATGTTCAATTGCCACCATACTAAAGAAAAAAAAATCAAGGTCCATATTAGGTACACATTATCCCTTCTTTTTGTAATTAATATTTTGCTATTCTTTCAACTAATTGAGCATTAATTCAGACCTTCTTCAAATCTATCTTGATTAGTGGTGATTCATCCTATTCCCGATCAAGAGGTTTTTCAAAATGTTCAATTGTTGCCTATTGGAAATAGAACACCCACTGCTTTTTATTTTTGTGTATATATATATATATATATATATATATCTGCAATCTCTTTCTGCATAGATAAAGAGTCTATCCCTAACCTCTACCATTGCAGAATCCAATCCTTCCCACCAAGAAACCCCCACGAAATTATCGATTTGAAGCCATGGATATTTGTCATGGGGTTCTCAAACAAACAGACCCAAATAAAAAACACAAAAACAAAAGCTTTTAGAATCAAAGCCCTTAAACCTCCAAACCAAAACGTTGTCAATGTTAAAGAAGTCCTTGAACAATTTGTAAACATGGTTTTAAAACCTGGGCGGACCATACGGTCCGACCGGGTTAACTGTGAACCATTCACCAAAACAATTCTTTTAACTCATAAAACCGACCTATGAAAGATAATCGGTGAAATCACCCTATCATAAGCTCATATTAGAGTTTTTTTTTTTTTGGGTACTTACGACCATTGTTGAAGCTTCAACCATCATGAGATGTTGTCAAACCATGAGGTTGCATTGCTATTTCTTCTTATTCTTCTTCTTCTCTGTCTCTCTCACTCTCGCTACGTTTTTGCCATTTTAACAGGTCTTCTTTGCTTGACTATCACAATGAAGGTCAAGTTGTTGCAGGTGATGGACGGACAAATGCAAGCCTTTAACCACTTATTTCTTTCTTAAATTGGCTTGGGCTTGTGTTTGTATTGTACTTGATCAATTAATGGATGGGCAAACTAATGTTGGCCCCTCCCGATTTTGTAATTTTTTTTTTTTTTAATTTCATATATACTAAATGGGGTTGGGCATAATAAAAAAGTATTGGGTAATCAAATGGGCTAAATATGATTTAAGATAATTTGGATGAAGACTTGCTTAAAATATTGAACTCTAACAAAAAGTTTGAAGATATTAATTTTATATTCATATATATATATATATATATATATATATATATATTTTTTGATTGAGAAACTCAATATTTATTAGAATGGTGTTGTTTAAATGTTCTTATTTTGGTCAGCATAGTCATAGATTATCTCTTGAAGCTCTTGTTGATTTGTTTCTATTTTATTTTTTTAGTTGTTGACTGCTACATTATGTTTAGTTAAGATAGTAAAGAGCCTGTATCCTCATTTTCCAGACTATTTGCCTCAATGTCCTAAGTAGAGCCATTGTTTCAGGTTAGTGAAGTGGCAAATAGAGGTAAACTATAATATTTTTGAGTAAAATGATAAAAGCCTATGGAAATTGATTAGTATTTAATATGATATTTTAGTTATTGTTTTCTCTAAAGATGACGGTTCAAATAAGCTTGCAATTGGCCTTATAACTCCTTTTTCTATAAGAGGCAAGTCTCCATGTTTCTTTGTGGTAAAATTTGTCTATTTCTTTAAATTTTAAGTATCTGAATTTTTCAATTTAGAATTATTTATTTATTATATCTCCTTACAATGTGGGATGAAGAGTTGGTTTAATGCATAGCCATATCTGTAGGTATTTGAAGATAATAACATATTAATCTCTCTTTTGTTATTATTTGTTAGGGATTTCATCCATTATATGGCCATGTAGTCCCCTTTGAATGGTTATCAAATGGAGAATGTAACACTAAACAGACAGGAGGGAAATTTACATCATTCTTGAATCTAGCTATCACAAAGAAGCTGTTAAAGATCACATAATGATTTGGACTGCTCAGTTTTGTCCTTTTGAAGAAGTATTAGTCGTCTTCATCAGATTTGGAAGAGAAATGAGGACAATTGAATAGATCTAGTTCTTTCATCCGAAATGTTGAATTTGCAATTCTCAACATGTTGAAATCTGTTGTCGACTAAGCTATCAAATATTTCATTACTTCTTCAAATATCATAAACGGGTGGGCAACTTTGTGTTAGGTTTTAGTGGATCAACTTGTTGGGTTCCTTTTGCAATTATAACTAGGGTGCCCTTTGTGCTCGTATTTCAATTAATGTTTTTAGTGTTTTTTTACCTTGTGTGAATAGAAACTTTGGAAAGAAATTCTACATGTCTACAAGCTGGAGAAATTTTAGCAAATCAGTCATTTTTATTTTTGTTTCAGTTTTTATTTTTCAAATTCAATGAGCTCCATATTGCACACTTAGTATACACTCCTTTTGAATAGTGTTTTAAATACACAATTATTAGTCATGTGGCCATGTGTTTACACAATGAGTGTGTAGTATATAAGAGTGTGACTATTTTTACTGTTGCATATTATTATGCGACATCCAACGTAACAAATTAACAATAGAAAGCAAAAATTGTGGTAATTGATCTTTCCAAAGAAAACGGTTTTGTAAAATTAATCTCGTACCAGTTAGATTGCAGTGGAACCTACTTTCTCTGCTATTTGGAATCACTATGTATTTGGGTTGTCTTGGCTGTATGAGCTTCGATCAACATAGAAATTAGAGTCTACATCTACCAATTCTAAATAGATAGGCTACACATTGATAATTTGCAGTTTGGTACTGAAACTCTTAAAACTATCCAGTGATGATGTGCTACTACTATACATATTGATAACAACTAAATAGGCCGTACTCATGATTGAAATTTGAGGAAATAAATAATCAAAATGACAAAACAAAAACAAGAAAATAAGAAGGCTTACCAGGTTGATTGTTGAAGATTTTCTAGCCAAAGAAAAAAAAAACCTTGGTAGACTTGAAAGTTGAAAGAAAGCAATCGATGCTACTTGGGTTACCAATGATCCTGGCCTAGCCCAATATCTGTTCATAAATTAGTCAGTCTTGGCCCTTACATAAAATCCTTTAACACTCATATTCTAATATGCGATATGCGTCTACTGACCCCATAAGCACTTGTAGTTACAAACCTTCAAGTGAAACAAGGTCCACCCGCTCCACAATCACAAGGCCCCAAATTCAGTGACCCTGTAACGAATATGGGCCAACTCCAATAAACATTTTTCAATAATTTTTTTTATATAAAAAATTATGTTTATATATTTTCAATCATTCTCTTTCTTTTTAGGGTTTTGTTAATGAGGCACTCGATTAGGAGGTTTCAAAGGGTTCCAGCTACATTGCAAAATAGCAAGTTTAACCAAAAAAAAGAAAAAGAAAGAGATTTGCATGCCACGAGTGATCTTTCAATAGACACTCCTGAAATTCTAATGGGAGCTTAGCATTGCCTGTATCACAAAGTGCTGCAATATTGCTTCTCCATGTAAAAAATTTCACTCTTAGATGGATTAGCTTGAAGCCTAGGCTGTAGGTGAAATTTATCCAAAGCATTCTTTAAAACATGGAAAGAGTTAGTGGTAGCTATGATCTCAATTAAGTTATTAACATAGTATATTTGGGCTAAATTCAACTTTTAACACTTGGAAGGACTAAATATTTTCATTACTAGCCCATACAAGTATAGTGAGAGAGAATACTCTTTGTTAATCCATTCATCCCTTCAAAGGAACCTTAGACTTTCATATTGTTCAATGAGAAGGGGGTGTTTGGTACATCATTTCAAACAACAATTTTTAGATGAGAAGGGGGTGTTTGGTACATCATTTCAAACAACAATTTTTAGTTTTTAAAAAAGATTACACGTATTTTCACACACTTTTTTACCCACGCATATTCCTACACATGTTTTCAAACAATAAAACATATGTTTTTAAGTGTATGTACCAAACACTCCCTAAGTTCAACTACGCATCTTGGGATCAAATATTTTATTTTAGTAAAGACTAGCATGACATTGATTATTAACTAGTAGCTTTGCTATCTATGCCTTTCAAGTTGACTTGGTCAAAAAAAGAACCTTTCTATGCCTTTGTTGTACAATATGATATTGACCTAAACTCAATTTATCTTTGATGGACTAGACGCTTAGGAATGATGGTCATTATTGTTGCATTGACCCACTAATTTACTTATGTGGAAGATGTGAAATCATTGCATGCTATACTCTTAGTAGCTTTGAGAAAGTAAGTTGTGTGTCCATCAAGCTTTTCTATCTTTTAAGACAGGATATCTAATTAAGTCATAAGATTCTTGCCATTTCATTTATCTGTTATTCCCAAAGCTTCATTCAACATAATTGTAATGCATAAATACTTATATATCAAATAAATCCAATGCTATCAAATTTAGTTGATTTAACTTGTGTCAAAAGTCTATGTGTGGATTAGCTTAAATTTCAAAGTTGGATTATGCAAACAAGGCAATAGGATCAAACTCGCACAATGTATGGGAATAAAGCATTAACGATCCTAAGCATATTTTTTTGCATTGTTCTGGTTTGATGTTTGTGTACAAAGTGTTGAGTTGGGAGTACTTTCAAAAAAGAAAAAGAAAAAAAGAACTATTCTCCTCTAAACGGAAATATAATATAACGTGTATAAATAATAATAATAAAAACTCAATAAAATTTGTTACTAAGAAAACATAATAAACAATAAAAAAGGAAGAGATCTCTTGAATATAATTTGATGTAACCATAAAAAGTTGGAGATTGTTGTTTAATTCAACCCCTTTTAGAAGAAGTGACTGTTTTGTGCATTTCGAGATTATAAATTGCTAATTGGATCAGTAAATTAGGAGAGAGATTTCAAGTAATTATAGGATGCGTTCGATTATCAATAATAACAAAGCTTTTTAGTTGGACATGGCTTGGCCACATGGGTCAATTTGCAATGGATATTTATTATTTAATTAGTAGAAGAATAATTTTTAAAAAATTAAAATTTTACTTTTTTAAAAAAAGAATGGAGTTTTAATTTTATTTTTAACACACAACGACATATGGGCATATGGCAATGGCAGCCGAATAAAGACAGCAACCCAACGGGCCCCACTGCATACCAGTGGGTTTCTCAGTTTCCAAAACTACTAATAATTTCAAAGCCCAAAAAAAAGACCCTTCATTATCCCTCCGTAAAACGTCAAACTTCAATCTTACACTCTCTCCGTAAGAGATTGGACCCAAATGGTGAAAATTTGTAGTGTAATCAGACTGTTTTTGCTAAACTGTAGTGTAATCAGACTTTGTACGCCTTTCAATTGCACCTTCTAGCATTATTCATCATACCTAAGCCACCATTACACAAACAAGCTTACAGCTTTTACAGTAGACTTTCACATAGAGTAATGGATATATTTTTTTTTTCACTAATCACAATTAACTAAATAAAAAGTTGTGATCAAAATTGTGTATTTTATTTTTTGTGATGCTAGATTTTTTGCATTATATTGAGCCCCTCACTCTGTATTTGACTCAACCCCAAAGAGTACATGTACATTTCCTACCGTTACCACGAATTTGTAAAATTTATCGCAAAAACAATAATATTCCTCATCTCATATTTAATATTTTCCTTTTTCTTTTTTAATGAATTATTAGGACAGTTCAAGAATTTAGAGTTCTCTAGAAATCGATCCAACTCAAGTTTGATCAAATCAAACTCGCTTTCGATGATTGAAGATCCATATCTATGGAGGAGAATAGATTAATTGGATTTGGAATTGGAATCAAGCCAAGCCACCATAGCAAGGAGCAAAGGTACCAATGTTTGTGCATGACTTCTTCTCCCCATAAGTATTTTGTCCAAAGAGAAAGAAAAAAGCTCTTTTTGACTCAAAGACTTCATTTCCGACCTTTTTTGGGTGTGACTTTGTGAATCTTGAATAATAGTATTGAACAGTTCTGGAAAATTGACCCCATCTCCGAGTGACAAGCTCCTCTTCCCTTTCCCTTTCCCTTTTTCTTTTTATTTTCTTTTATTTCAAATTCAATTCCTATGGCTGGTAGGGACTAATATTTCAATTTCAATTTCCCCTTTTCAATTTTAATATCACGTATTATTTTAAGCCTTTTCCAACTGAGGAACAACTTTAGTAATATAACATCGAATGTAAAACTCTAACAAATTTGTTAGGTTATTATGGAAACTAATTAGTGCTTCTTAGAAGACCTAATAGAGTAAATTGTAAATTACACACTTAAAATTTGAGAATGATTTTATTTTTTCCTCTTAAAATTTGAAAATTTTGATTTAATCCCCTAATGTTACCTATTGTTTTGATTGGAACCCTTCCATTTGTGCCCATACCGATAATTAGCTCAAAACAAATTTGTTTTAACACACTCGAACTAAGTTGTTTTGGGTCTGAAAATACACATCCAATTAAACCACGCCACCTTATTTAAAGAATACACATCATTAAATTAAAATAATTCAAAATTTGTGGATTTACCTAAAAAGAAAAAAACTAAAAGTTTGAAACTTAAAAACCTCTCTCTCTCTTTGGAGAGTAAATAAAGTAACTAGGGTAGTGATTAAATATTTCAATAAAGTTAGTTCGTTGCTACTTCCTAGTTGCTAATGATGGGTTGAACATTCCATTTTGATTACCTTTATTTAGTGGTTGCTGACTTGTTGAATATTTATAAAAGTTAGTTAAGCATTTGTCTTTAGCATCTTTATATAAGGCAAATGTTAACAAGCACCCGTGTGTGGTGCTTGTTAGGGTTAAAATAATATAAGTCTTATTTAATAAGAAAAATTGGATAAATGGGAGAAAAAGAAGGATATGATATAAAACTGACCTCATAATCTATAAAGCTGTCAAAATATAGACATAAACACAACCCTTATATTAAATAGACAAAAAAAAAAAAAAACATTTTGAGGGCCCACATATGTACCTTTTGGTTATTCTTAAGTCTCAACCCTTCCATCTTTGATCCTGTCCAAGTACTCAACCATTCTAGTGAACTTGGTCGCAACATTGCTGAATATGTCTTTGGAGACCATCAATAAGGTGTTGATCATTTGTTTGGGGTTTGTTATTTGTTGAGATACAATCTTAATCATTTGTTTGGGGGGAAATGGTTGTGGTTGGGATGCCCAAAAAATTTAAGCTTTGTTTGGATGCCTAGAAAATGTTGTAAAAAAAAAAAAAAAAAAACCCCAAATTTTATTCCTAGGATATATTTAACCCCACACTTTTTAATGATACATTTTAAACCCTAAACTTTCATACCCTAACAAATTACACTCTCACATATGAAATGTATATTTATGAATGTTTGGAATTTAACTAGTTCCATTTAAAAGTCTGCCTAAGGATAAAATTATGGATTTTTTTTTTTTTTTACTTTCCCCAAAAATAAACTATATATATTACAGTGTATGTAATTTTTAACTAAAATTATTTTAGTCTTTTAAGGTTTTTAATAAAAATATAATAATGAAAATGACATAGCACGATTTAATTGAACCAACTCTATGAAATAAAAAGCAGTAAGCAGGTATCTTTCACAAAAAAAAATAATAATAAAAAAATTTGAACCAACCAAACACAAATTAACACATTAGCATAGGCCTAGACAAAAAAGATTCACAGTCATAATGATAAGTAACATTTGTTTTTTAAATTTTTGGGTAAAAAACTACAGGTAACGTTAAAAATCAAAATTTGTAAATGTTACGAGCGAAAATCAAAATAATTAGTACAGTGACAAAGGTCAAAAAGTACGAGGAAACTGGTCAACAAGATTAGTAGATTACTTTAAAGTGTAAAGTGCAAAGCATATAAACAGTGATGTAACAGAGATTCTCTCATCACTTTCACTATTTCACAAACCCATCTGATCTTAATAATATTCCTGAAAGAAAGAATCAAAGAAACAAAAACTATGGCGGAAGGAGCTTTATTCCACCTTGCCGGAAAAGTCCTTGAACTGCTGGGTTCCTTCACTCTCCCAGAGGTCAAACTGGCCTTCGGTGTTCAAACTGAGATTGAAAAACTAACAAGCACAGTTTCCACAATCCAAGCTGTGATTCTTGATGCAGAAAAGCAGAGTTCTCATAATCATCTGATCAAAGATTGGCTCAGAAAGCTCAAAGATGTTCTCCATGATGCTGATGACTTGCTGGATGATTTCTCAACCCAAGTTTTGCGGCACAAGGTGATGAGAAAGAAGAAGGTACGCATTTTCTCTTCCAGTTCTAATCGTATTGCTTTTAGTCCTAAGATGGGTCGTCAAATAAAAGCAATTAAGAAGAGACTAAATGCCATTGCAAAAGATAAAGGAGGATTTCCACTTTATTCAAAGCTTCATTGAGCCACAAGTCATGAGTAGGGACAGAGAAACTTATTCTTTTGTTCTTGAAGATGAAGTTGTTGGGAGAGAGAATGATAAGGAAGTGATTATCGAACTTCTTTTTGATGACAATGTTGTAGATAATATTTCTATCATTCCAATCGTTGGTATTGGAGGATTAGGAAAACCACACTAGCTCAACTGGTTTACAATGATCAAAGTGTCAACAAAAATTTTGAGCTAAAACTTTGGGTTTGTATCTCTGAAATCTTTGATGTAAAACGAATTGTTAAAGAAATTTTAGAACAGCTGACGGATGAGAGACTTAAAGAAAGCTTTGAGATGCTGCAAAATCAGCTTCGAGAAAAACTTAGTGGAAAAAGTACTTGCTTGTCTTGGATGATATGTGGAATGAGGACAATGCTAAATGGCTTCTCTTGAAAAATTTATTAATGGTAGGTGCAAGGGGAAGTAGGATAGTTGTAACCACTCGTTCTGAAATGGTGGCGGGCATAACAGGGGCAACTTCATGGTATGCTCTAAAAGGCCTACCTGTAGAAAAGGCTTGGAATTTGTTTGTAAAAGTTGCATTTGGAGAAGGCCAGCTGCCTAAGAACCAAGCCTTTATTAGCCTGGGAAAGGAGATTTTGGAAAAATGTGTTGGGGTACCTCTTGCCATAAGAACAATAGCAAGCTTGCTACACTCCAAACCTTCTGAAAATGAGTGGCGATCTTTCAAGAATTATGAACTCTCAAAAATAACTCATGCAGAAGAAAATAATATTTTATCAACACTCAAGTTGAGTTATGATCATCTACCATCATACTTAAAACAATGCTTTGCTTATTGTAGATTGTTTCCAAAAGATTCCAAGATTCATGTAGGGACACTGATTGATCTTTGGGCAGCGCAAGGTTTTATTAAGTTATCGAATCCAAAGCAACGTGTTAAGGATGTTGGTAGAGAATACTTCAAGTTATTACTTTGGAGGTCATTCTTCCAAGATGTTGAAAAGGATTACTGGGGCAATATATGGTGCAAAATGCATGATCTCATGCATGATCTTGCAATCTCTGTGGCTGGAACAGAATGTACTGTATTACATTCAACTGAGGAAAATATTGGCAAAAATGTTCGTCATGTATCATTTAATCTTTTGGATTCGTCGATGCAGTTTCCAATTGTCAAGTTTGAAGGAAAGAGGATACGAACGGTTCTTGGACATAGAAGAGGGTGTGACTTTCCTTGTAATGCGCTCGTTTCAAATCTTAAGTATTCACGCACACTAGATTTGAGCTATCTATGGTCACGAAAAATGCCGTGTTCAATTGGGAAATTGAAGCATTTAAGATATCTTGATGTTTCCGAAAATTGGAACATTAAAATTCTCCCTAATTCCATTGTCATGCTGCTGAATTTGCAAACACTGAATCTCAAGAATTGTCGTGCGCTTAGAGAATTACCCCGAGACACTAAAAATCTGGTCAATCTTAGGCATCCGGATATTTCTGGTTGTATTACACTGACTCATATGCCTTACGGACTTGGAAATTTGACTTCTCTTGAGATACTACCATATTTTGTTGTGAGAGGCGGAGGTGTCAAGGCCGGGGCTAGTGGTGGGCTCGGTGAATTGAATAAGCTGAGCAATTTGGGAGGAAACCTGTGGATTCTGAATCTAGGACATGGAAAAGATGACATGATGGAATGTAAAGCTGCAAATATGAAGGAGAAACAACATCTTCACCAACTGAAATTATGGTGGAACATAGAGTTGGTTGGAGAAACCGAATGTTACGATGAAATGTCACTAGAAGGTCTCCAGCCACATCCAAATCTTAATGTGTTGGAATTATCGTTTTATATGGGTGTTACAATTCCAAGTTGGGTCTCTTCGCTCACTAATCTTGTCGATTTGCAATTGTGGAGTAATTGTAGATGCCACCACCTCCCACCATTAAATCAACTCCCTTTTCTCAACTCTGTCTGTCTTGTAAATATGGAAGCACTTCAATACATATCAGAAGACATTGTTAGTAATGTGTTAGGTTACTCAATAACAACGTTCTTTCCATCATTATTTTCTCTCAAAATAATTAAATGCCCTAATCTGAAGGGATGGTGGAGGAAAGATGATAATGATGGGCCAGGCCATCTGTTGCTGCCATCATTTCCTCGTCTCTCTAAATTGGAGATTGAAGATTGCCCTAATCTTACTTTCATGCCCTTGTTTCCATATCTTAAAGTAGAGCTGAAATTGTGGGAAGCTAGCTTGAAGGTATTGCAGCAAACAATGAATAAACAGAGACCATCAACATCAACATCCTCCTCATGCTACTTTCCTCTCTCTGAATTAGATTTTTGTATTTAAAAGGGGTTAATGATTTAGAATCTCTTCCAGAGAAGTGGCTGCAAAACCTTGTTTCTCTTCGGAGACTTTTCATTTATCGGTGCCATGGACTTAGGTCTCTTCCTTGTAAAGGTATTCAACATCTCACCTCTCTTCAAGAGATGAACATAGTGGACTGCAATGAGCTGGCTCTGGTAAATGACGAAGATGATGGCATGCAATGGCAAGGCCTTCGGAGCCTCCATTCTCTACGTTTTTGGGGAACGCCAAAGTTGGTGTCTCTACCAAATGGGCTTCAACATGTTACCACTCTTCAAAAACTCGAAATTCTTAATTGTAATGATTTAATGGCTATACCGGAGTGGATAGGCAACCTCACATCACTACATCATCTTTCAATTTCTGGATGCTCCAATCAAACGTCACTGCCTCAAGAGATTTGCAATATCTCCTCCTTACAAATTTTTGAGATTAAATATTGTCCTAATTTGATGGCTTTACCTGAGTCCATAGATAACCTCACATTACTACGTGTGCTTACAATTGGGCAATGGCCCAATTTGACGTCACTGTCTCAAGAAATTTGCAATCTCACCTCTTTAGAATGTCTGAGTATTGAAAGTTGTCCTAATTTGATGGCTTTACCTGAGTCGATAGGCAACCTCACATCACTAAGAGGTCTTGTAATTGACAAATGCCATAATCTGACATCATTGCCTCAAGGGATTCGTGATCTCACCTCTTTAGAATTACTGGTAATTACTGATTGTCCCATTTTACTGCAAAGATGCCAGAGGCAAATAGGTGAAGATTGGCCCAAGATTGCTCATGTCCCAAACTTGAAACTGCATTATTCGGAGCAATGAGAAACAAGTTCTTTAGGTGAACATCTATCTTTTAATCCCAATTTTTCATAGACAATAAAATAAGGGTGCTTTACTGTTTCTCTTCTTCTTTATGCTTGTTGAGGGTTGTGATATTTTGGGGACTTCTCAATCATATGACTCCTTATGCAGGGAACAGCTGGGCTCAAAATTCAGACCCTATTCAAAAACCGCAATTGTGCAATATGACAAGAATTCGGAGGTAATAACCTTTTTTTATTTTTTGTTCCTTTTTTGTTTTTGTCATCAAAATTTTAATTTTACACTTCTTTTCAAATTTTTAGGACAAGAAAAAAGAACAATTTAAATTCTTTGATTTTTATTTTTTTATTTTAATGATTTATATCTTTGTACCTAAAAGGCTAAAACTGTGGTGATGTAATGACATATATGGCTAACACTGCAGACTTGGTTTATACTTTGAGGGTGGTGGTGGAGCTATAAAAGTTTCCATTGTAGATCTACTAAAACTAATTTAGGCAATTACAGATGCCACCCCTGTGGAATACCCTTAAAACAAGCAACTATCTCGTGTTTTATTTTATGACACTTATTTACCTTTTGTTTAGTAATGGACTAACAAACTAATGCTGTTAAGACTACGTGAACGCGCTACAGCTTCTATTTTTCCCCTACTTGACTAACTGCTCATCAAAGTAAATTGGGGTAGAATGTTCTTTTTATCAATTCTTTTCTAGCAAGTTCATTTGCATGAATCATGCTTATCATGAAGGTATGCTCTTTTATATATAAAAAAAAAGTGTCAGGTCGTGGTTCTAGTTCACCTTTCTCAAACACCTCCAAAAGTGGGGTTTTGTGTGTTGGGTACAACTTTAAAGTTTAAAGCTAATAAACCAATGGTTAGTTCTGAAATTGCATTGTCTAACCAATGACTTAAAATAAATTTTTTTGTTGTTGTCATGATTCAACTGAAATATTTGTTTGCTTCCTCACATGTTTATCTGAAGACTAACTTTAAAGTCAAAGAAGAATAGCCCGTTCAGAAAATTAAAAAAAAAGAATACAGAGATCAATTAAATTGGATTGGATATTTTACCAGTTACTAAATTTAAAAGTACTAATTAAGATTTTTCTTTTGCTTAAATACTTGTTAAGACTTGAGGATACCTTCATTTTTCTTACTTTATTCAGGATACTTCTCTACCTATTGTTTTATGATGATTTATTAATGCTCAAAGCAGCAGCCAAGTTTAGGAACTTTTCATTTTCTATGTGGTTGGTGTTTTGTCTATTTCTCTACCTCCTAAAGCCATAGTCTTTGGTTCTTAACTTTTGTTGTGCAGCCTCTGTCCAAGCATTGGGCCACATTGCACATGTTATTTTCTTTAATGAGTTTAATCACTACAAGTATGGGGCATTGTGTGATGGATGGGAAGAGTTCCTGGAGTTCTTTAAGTCAAAGAGATGTAGTATGGGTAAGGACGGTTGAGCCAAGACAGGTAAGAGAAGGAGTTTTATTAAATGTCCCAAAGATGGAGTAACTTGCTGCAAAGCGATGCAGAGGTAAGCCAATTCTTGTAGACCATTTTAGTTATTCTTTCCTTATCATTTTTGTGCCTACTGCCAAGAGACTACATAGGAAACCATATCAACATTCTTCTTGTAGATTATTTAGATGGTAATGTGCCACTCATCTAATAATATATGGCTGGTTCTATATTATCCAGTGCTGATCTCACCAAGGGAGGAGTAGCTTGATACAGTCCTACTCTTTACCACTTCCCCTTGATTATATTCTTTTCTAATACTAAAAGACATGCATTTTCTTACAAAAATGAGCGGAAGTTGTTTCCAATTTTTGATAGTTTTGTGTAGATGTTTCTGTTTGAATTGAAGGTTGTTTCTTTTGTAATTATAACCAGAAATCTATGAAGTATGTGAAATTACGCATTTTCAGACTAGTTTTATGTGTTAGCCTTTTTTGTGATTTGGAAGCTAAAATTAAGGACCACTAAATGATTAATCAATTCAAAGGAAGGACTCAAGTGCCATAAATGCATGTGTCAAATCAACTCAAAGATGCAGTTGGTAGAAAGTAAAATGGTTGAAAATAATTGTAAATGTTTGCCTTAACATACATGTAGAAGTGGATGGGAATGATCTAGTGATTTGTTTCCAGGAAAAAAGTGTTACCCAATGTCAAAGTGTCTCTCAACTTTCCTATTAGGATAATTTGAAAATCACTTGCTTAAAATTTTACATGTCATTGGTTGGCCAAATATTAATTTAAGGTACCTAGATTTTCTCAATTTTCCCAAAAGGAATCTTCCTGGAGATGTAGTTCTATATTTAAGAACCAAATCATACACCAATAACTAAGTCATTTTCATGACTTTCATGTTATCCAAATTGGGGTCTCTTGTTGAGTGATTTCAACATCTATTACTCTGCAAATATGTTCACAACTTCACTTTCAACTTTGTTCTAGTTCAATGCTTTCTTGGAGTGACCAACAAGCTCATCTCAATTGAATCCTTGTAATCTCGGATGCCATAGTATGGTATCATTGCCATAATTAAGGGCTATAGTTGCGTCACACTCTCACCACTTTAAGGAGATTGTGAATCTCCAATTGTCCCACTTACTAGAAAGATACAAGGATTGAATAGGTATATGATGGCTAAAATCCCATATTTTGCAGGAAGGAAAAAGAAAAACCATATGATGGGACAGAGATTAATATCCTTTTCTTTGAAGAGATATACCTAAGATTCTTCAGGTATACTAATTAATTTTGCATCCTTCACAAGCTATCAAATATCATCATGTTCTTTGTTTTCTTCTTTTTTTTCTTTATTCATCTGTTTAAGTGTTTTTTTTTTTTTTTAATTTTTATAAAATTAAAAAAAAAAAAAAAAATTCTAACTCTAATCTTGTAGAATGGATTGCAACACTAAACTATAAGGCTTAAGTATTGATACTATTCAATTTATGTGCATGCTATAATCCTAAACAATGTGGTGATATATATTCCATTTCGGATCACTCTTTTCTATTGTTTTGACACATTTGGTAGCCAAAAATACTTGATTTGACTATATACATTTGTTTTTAACGAGTAAGCATTTTGTTAAAAAAGTACAAAAGGGGCACAACCCTAGTACACCAAATGTATAGAAGAGATTTGAATTGCTTAATTTAATTATTTAGCTATAATCATGTGGGAATTTCATGTTTCTAAAATGTATGATGAATACTTTGCCAATTTTTCTTTCTAAACTATCGAAACATGAATTGAGGAGGCGGTAATGGATCATAAGATTCTTTGGTGCCCACCGGAAGGATCTCACCCCATTAGCTGCACACAGGTTCTTAAATCCTTCAACTTCTATCTTAATCAGTTTTGCACTTTTTTTGTTGTTCTCTTTTAAGAGCTTTCAATTTTGTTGAATTTCTAAATTATGTGTTTTCGTATATAACACACAGGAGAGTGTGGCAAAATTAAAGATGACTCTACAAAAATGAAGCATCATCTTTCAATAGATTGAGTAATATCGCCTCACTTGATTGACATCATCTGCAAAAGTCTTACAAATTTTTAAATTTTTTTCATTGACAACTTCAAGTGCAAGGCAAATTGGGACTTGCTCTGTTGAGATGGCTTTTGAGACTTCCACAACAAAGAACCTCTTTCGGTGTCTTTGTTATCTCTACATAGCATGGTATTACTCATCCTTGAAGTAGTCTTTCAATTCTATGTAAGGCTGCTTAGGATACCACAATATTCCAGGCCATGGGCAATTGCATATATGAGACTTGAACACTTACATTTTGTGCAGAGGCTAGGTGTGTGTTCATGTTATAGTATCGATTTCCCAACAATCTTTCTACATTAGCATAAAATTTAGCAATCACATATCATAGAAAGGGCCCTATGTTAGTTGGGGTCCCTTTCATCATGACCTTTATCATCAATTGCCTTCCTCTGTGCTTGGCAACATTACTCCACATTGGTGCCTATTTGGATTGCCACCTATAGTGGCTGGTGATTCGCTGATCAAAGAGCAGATTTTGGAGAGATTATTCATCAATCTAGTGGTTGGTGAATCACTAATCAAAGAGTATTATTAAGTAGCTATCCTTGTGGAGAAGTATTAGTCATCTTCGACGGTTTTGCTACATATATGAGGACAATTGAATGCATCTTTTCATTTCGTCGGGAAAGTTGAATTTCCAATTTTCAACATGTTGAGTCTTGCATCGAATATTTCATTTCTTCTTCAAAGTTTATGATTTGAGTGTCCAGCTTTTTGTGACATTTTTTTTGGGTGGATCAACTTATTTTTGCTACTTGGATTTGATTATAATCAGGGTGCTCTTTGTACTTGTATTCCAATTAATATTGAGTAATTATTTTCTTTTTTTTTTTTTTTTTTTTTTTTAACAACTGGGGATAAAGATGCTTACGATGACCTCTCCCGGACCCCGCAAAAGTGGGAGCTTTGTGCACAGGATACAACGTTTACGATAATGAAAAAAATCCTCTTGAAATAAATTTGACATCTCAACAAACTCAAGGAATTTAAGCAATAAAAATCTTTTTGCTTTTCAAATTATTGAGCTTTTCTTGTAACATGTTGTATCTAGTGAACCATCTTGTCAATGATGTTTCTCGCTTTCTTGTTAATACATTTGGAATTAAGTAGTGCATTGTCAATTTGTATAAATGAATTGTGTATTGCATGTGTCACTCTCTTAGAAGCAAAATTGGTCTATTTAGAATTGCATGGTGCTAAAGTGAAAGCGCATATTCCAATTTTAAACTTGGTTTAATTTTTATCCTCTTAGATTTAAGATTGTTGGAACTTGCATAGAACTTATTCACTCCATTTTTAGCCTTCTTTTATTTCTACGTGCTCCTATACAATACAAAGTATGGACAATCAAAAGTTCTTGAAATTCAAGTCAGTCAAAAGAATTATTTTTAAGAAATTTTTTCAACTAGAGTTACGCATTCTGCAAGTAATCTTCCTATTATCAAATATCTTCTTAGGAGCATGGTTCTAGTACAAAATGCTACCGTGTTTTCCCGCATGTAAAATATGTTGCTCTTGGCTAGATTAACTTGAAGCCTAGACCATAGGTAAAACTTATCCAAAACATTCTATATAGCAAGAAAGATTCATCCCCTTGTCATACTTTATGAATCCCTTAGAAGCGACAATTCAAAGAAACATTGAAGTAAACAAGACATCTTAGGAACATTGTTGACCTTGCAATTGCTCTTTGAAATGGCTTTGGAAATACAATTCTTTGTGAGCATATGACTACCCTTTTCCAATTCCCCTCTAAATAAAGGTTGCTTGATTTGGACTAATGACATAATGACTAGTAACTAGCGACTTTGCTATTGCCTTTGTAGTTTGTACACAATATTGCAAGATGATATTAACATGAACTCAAGCATAAATGATTAACTAGGCCCCTCATTTCGAAACTAGAGTTACCTTTGTTGCATTGATCTCATAATTTACTAAATTAGAAGGAAAAAAGGCTTGTGTGAAATCAAACTGTGTGGCCATCACAGCAAGGAGCTTTCAAAACTTTAGGAAAAAGATAGTATTATTAGTCTCTTCCCTATAAATTTCTCTAGCCATTTAAGTTTTTGAGGTTCAAAAATAGAATAATAAGGCAAATCTTGTATTTTTTTTTTTTTTCATTTAATTTTTAAATTAGGCATTGTAACAAAGAAGTCTCTTGCAATAGGAAAGGATTTCTCTTCAAGTTGCTATCTTCTTGAAGGTTTTGCCATTTATAAAAAAGTTTTGAAAATTTCTGTTCATTTTATAATTTTTCAAAGGTGCCATGGTAGACTATTGTAAGTTTAGTACAATAATCTGTTGTATTTGATAATCTACTCTCACCCAAAACATTTCCAAATGAGTTGAAAACTTTCATCCTTCTTAACATTTTTGCCATAACCCATGCATCTGCTGCAAAATTTTAGCGGTCTATGTGTTGTGTTCATTATCTTTCCCATAAGAACATGCCTCAACATCTTTTACAATTCAAAAAATGAAGACCCTTATTATGTGAGTGAGTTTGTTTAGTAGATATCAAGCCCCATAAGATTTGGTGTTTTTTTGTCAAGTTTTCTAGCCATTAAGCCAAATCCATCCCCTTAATCTAATGGTCATATATATTTGCAATGCTTCCAACCCTACTACGGGATTGAAACCTAAGAACCATGTGGTACGAGAAATATACTTGTTAGTTAACGTTTTTCATTGATGTCAAACTAAAATATTGCAAACTAGAAGAAAATGAAGAAAGAATAAATAAGTTGTGTCATAGATATGAAGAAGGTAAAAAAAGTGCCTCATATATTTGGTCCAATTTGGTCATGCTTGGTCTATTTCGGTCTTTTTGGGTTGCTTTTACGATTATAAGTAGAGTGATCTTTATACTTGTATGCAACTAATGTTTTGAGTTTTTTTTTTCCCATTGTGGGAATGTAAAATTAGTAAATAAATCGGAAAATATTCTAAGATATTTAAGAAATCAATCATTTTTATTATGTTTTTGGTATTTGTTTTTCAAATTTAGTGAGCTCTTACTGTTCCATCTAGTGAAACATCTTGCAAATAATGCAATAATGTTTCTTGCCATTTATCTACCTATATATATTTGATAAAAGGCATCGTTTGCATTTTATCCCATAAAATTATAGAACATGAGACATAACAATAGAAATCAAAATTTGGGGTAATAGGTCTTCCTAAAGTACACAGTTTTGTCAAAATTAATCTTGTACCGGTCAGATTGCATTGGAACCCATTTTCTTTGCTATTGAGAATCACTATATGTATGTAGGTTGTCTTCAAGGTATATATGAGCTTTGTAATCCTTATAGAATCTGGTTGCATCTTGTATAATGATCGATGTTTGCCCTTCACTAACCGCATATATATGTGTACGTGTGTTTCAATGGTACCAAAGCTGTTCATGCAAGAAGAACAAACTTCTCAAACTCTTCTTTTGCTGCAGTTCCCAACCTCATTTTCAAACACCATTCTAAAATATTTCTGGGTATTTTGGCATATCTTTTGTATACTTATTGGACGCCAACCACCTATGCTCCCCTTGATGGAGGACATTACCACAAGGTGGGAAGGACTATTTCATTGGCTTGCACACAGCTACACAACCCATTTTCAGCACACCATCAACAACATTCATAAATTTTCCTTAGTGGGCAGGGTGTCTTGAATAGCCCTCCAGAATGTGGTGTGCAACCCACCTTAGATAATATTTTCTTAAAAAGTTAGATTTCTAAATAAAACCAATAATTTAGCATAGATAGAGTAGAGTACCATAAACCGAAAGTTAGGTCTTATATAAGCTATTGTCATCTAATTCAAAAAAGTGTTATGCTTTCTATAACGTGCTTTTCTATATAGCACACTTTTTAAATATAATAAAATTACTAACATAATGTCCTAGGTGAGACTCTCTATATCAATTATCAAAGTTTAATCATTTTAAAATTACAATTTTGATTAAAATCCTATTACTAGTTTTTTTTTAAATAAAAAATAAAAGTAGTTTGCTTATTTATTTTATAACGTTTTGGTTTTTGGTATAGACGGTTAAAACCCTAGATCTCTAGTTTCAAATAGTTTGCTTATTTATTTAAAACTATTTTAATCATGTAATTTTTTTTTTTTTTTTTTTTGTTTAATAACAAAATTGGGTTTTATATGTTGTGTTTGTGATGTGTTACACAAGTGTTCCATATACACAACATGCTTTCATAATGCAAAATAAATACTTTAAAATTACTAACATCTTTGTTCTAAATGAGAGTCTATTACAAGTTTGAAATTGAGACTCTATTATGTGCTTTTTTTCAACTTATTTTTATAATTATCTAATCAAATATATATATAATTGAAACCTTTACCATTTTGTTAACTTTTTAATAGTTGTCACATAAGACTTTGTTACTTCACAAGTTTACGCATCATTTTTTTAATTATATATGAGACATGTTAATTGTAGGGACACGATTCTCAAACGGCCCAACGATTACGTTGGGCTCGCACGTGAAGGATCCCTCACAATAAAATTTGTAGAGAGTGGGCTTGAAAGGCTAGCGTTTGGTCACAGGGCGTTGGTCCAAACCGGATTTTAGGGAACTCGGATAAGAAAAAGCTTTAGCCTGGATATCCAAGCCCCTGACTTTGTAACTTGAGGGATTGGACTCCTCGGATCAGGTCCGAGGAGCGCTAATGTTTTTCTCCGGTTACCCGGCGGTGGGTTTTTCGTGGTGGTGTACATATATTATCCGGGCATTCTCATCCCCGGAGTTTTTTCAGGAAGTGAGATGGGATCCCCGTTTTTCTAATTAGTTTACCTTTCCTTTTATACTAGCTTACGTTTTCTGTCCCTCGTCCACGTGTAGGGTCAACTTTTCCAGAATCGATATTTGTCCCGTCAATCTAATCCCAGAATTGTTGGGGATGGTTAATAAAGCCTAAAAATCAGGTTCTGTTAGGTGCAGAGTCTTATCGGTGAAGGGTATTAAGGACAACTTCCCCGAGATATTTTTCGATCTTTAGAGTTTTCCCGTATGTCACTTTCATCAATGAGACTTTGGGTCCGCCGAGAACCAAGCTGTCCTCGGCTGTGTCCCCGTGCCATTTTGAGCTTCTTATCTTTGAGCTTGGGCCATAGCCTTCTTCGGCTTGGGCCTGTGGACTCCCCATAAGCAAGCGGGCCGGGCCCATAAATTATTGGGCCCCACAATAGCCCCTCAAAACCTGTTTGTCCAACATCTTGGTTGGAAAGGTGGGTTTTAGTAATACCGAGCCTTTATTGCGGCTCATTTAATTCAGCCCTCGATCGGCGTTGGCGACTCTTCACCTCCCTAGGGAATGCACCGGTCTGCGAGATGTTCCCCTTAATTTGCGCACGATACCCTTATGCGGTTTGGTTATCCGGAGCGCGTCTTTAATATCTTCCCTTTACGAGACCTCCCGGATCTAACAGTTCTCGATAGCGTGGGGAAGCGAAACGACGCATTCTTAATTGTAGATTTCCCTGGGGATCCGAACGTGTTATGTACCCTTGTCTTCTTCCCCTATATAAGGAGAGAAGACAAAAGGCGATTTCATCATACTTGAATCCCTCATATTCCTTCCAGAGTTCACTTCTTCCCTCCGGTTATACCTTATCCGATAATACGTTCAACACAGTTGTCAGCCATGAATAAACCATTCTATTCCCAAAAACACCATGTCTTAATAAAGCTCGAGATGGCTCGGTCAGGGCAAGGATGGCGGAGACTCAAGATTTGTCTCCCCTTCCTTTTAGCAAAAATCAAGCGGGGAACTCGTCACATCTCACTTTCGGTGTGACTGAGTCAAAAACATCCATTATCACCACCATCCGCTCTCTCACGAGAATATCTAACATGGCGCCAGCGTGTCGAGTCGGGATGGGGCGGGGACCAAGTGCCTCTGCTTCTTCCTCTCTTCGTTCACTGGCGCCCCCCTTTGCCTCTCTTTCTTCTTCTTTCCACCACCGGATCCATCCTGGTGCTTTTCCTTTCCCTCTTTTGCTCCTTTCTCTTTCTTTTCATCTCTTCTCTCTTCTTCTCCTCCTTCCTACTCATGTCCTCCATCTTCTTCATTCATCTCCTCCATCTTCTCGCTCATGTCCTCCATCTTCTTCTTCCTTTGCGCTCCTTGATGACAAGAGCTTGCTGAAGTGCTTCCATGTGTTCCAATTCTTCTTCCTTCTCCTTCATCTTTTTCTAAAGAAGGTTCTTCTCCTCAAAATTAGCCAAGATGAGGACTGAGTATTCGATACGGTGTAAGAAGTAACTATCCGAGGACATGTCATCCGCAAAACAAACAGTTTCCTTAGGCTATTGAATAGGGGGTCATTTTGCCATCTTAACATCCTGGCCTTAACATTTTACAGTATTTGAGCCGAGGACTTTCCCGTCCGAGTAGTTGGTTTCCTCATAGACTTGAGTCCGAGGACCATGCAATGCCTTGGTTCTGTCCAAAACTTTTAGAGTACTTGGTTTCCCCATGGGCTTGAGTCCGAGGACCATGCAATGCATTGGTTCTGTCCAAAACTTTTTAGAGTACTTGGTTTCCCCATAGGCTTGAGTCCGAGGACCATGCAATGCCTTGGTTCTGTCCAAATTTTTTTTTTTTTTTTTTTTTTTTTTTTTTTTTTTAGAGTACTTGGTTTCCCCATAGGCTTGAGTCCGAGGACCATGCAATGCCTTGGTTCTGTCCAAAACTTTTTAAGTTCAATTTCTCCCTTTCTTCGGGTATATCACGAGGCGCCGAGCAGGGGAGGTTGCCCTCGGCGGCTATTCCTCGGCGTGGGTCATAGTCCCCTGGGCCCTTATGCGACGGGCCGGGCCGGGCCGCGAATTCACTAGGCCCACGAATTAAGAGGTATTTATGCGAGTCTTTGGCCACGCGGTACTTTTTGATGTCCCGGTGTTCGAGGTGCGCCTTTACGAGGCTCCTTTAATCTTGTGGTTGCGAGTTGACGTTGGAAGTTGGGCGAGCCATTTTGTCTCGTAGCGTTCCTTGAGACGCTGCGTGAGTTGATTTGCCACCACCTTGTCTTTTCAAATAAATAGGAGGGAGAGAGAGTTGCTTTATATTCACACAGCTCCTTGAGTTTCTTCCCAAATCACAACTCCTATATTGAGTCTTTGTCCTCCCTTAACATAACATGTTTGAGGCGAAGGTTGGGAAGAAAAAGCTCTCTCCGCCACAAAAGCGCCGTGTTCTCATGAGACTCAAAATAGTAGGGTATGGGCACGGGAAGCATAAGTTCGGGGGAATACTCCATTTCGACCAGGGGAAAGGGTGTCTCTCCCTCTTTTAGTCAAAATCAGGCGATTACATTCACGCCCGAGAATTTTGGCGTGTCGGAAGGAAGATTCTCCGCCATCAGCGCCTTTGCCTTGTGGCGAGGCAAATATTTAAAGAAAGCTCCTCAACTTCCAGCTCCCCGCACCTTTCCTTCGGCGGTGTCGGGCTCAAGTTGGGTTCTCTCTCGCACTCTAGAGCTTCGAGGTTGCGGGCCCCAGTCGGGTTCTTTTCTTTGCTGAGTTATAGGCATGTAAAAGCACCGAGGAAGAATGAGGTCTTGAAGCAGTAGCCAACCTCTTTTTTGTGCCACCTCCTCGGCTTTGTCTTATATACTTTTTCTTGTATCTTCCTATTGAGTTACGTAGTGAGCTCTGACATAAGCTGATTCCAACTTTTCATTGTCTGCTGTACTATTTCTTTGTTTTAGCAAAAATAGAAATCTATTTACATGTTTTGAGTCTTGATCTTTTGGCAACACTACTTTGTGAATGGGTGTGCTCCATGGGTGTGTTTCTTCAAGAATATTTAGAGCAAGATACCTTGAAACATAATTCAACTAACTCTAATTTACCAATACTACCGGACATTATATCGATAATTCATAGTAAATCAAACTTAGGAAACTAACAGGGGTAACAGTTGAATATTCTGTGATAAGCGCGTGAATACCGTCCAAGACTGATAATCTCTAAATAATCCATGCGAGCGATCGGTGGGAAGTAGGGAACTTCGATTGTGTTTTTGTGTACTTGGTTTCCCCATAGGCTTGAGTCCGAGGACCATGCAAGTCCTAGGTTCTGTCCAAAACTTATGGTTTTTCTTTTACGTACTTGGTTTCCCCATAGGCTTGAGTCCGAGGACCATGCAAGGCCTAGGTTCTGTCCAAGACTTGTAAGATTTCTTTTTTGTACTTGGTTTCCCCATAGGCTTGGGTCCGAAGACCATACAAGGCCTTGGTTACATTCAAAACTTGTAAGATTTCTTTTTTGTACTTGGTTTCCCCATAGGCTTGGGTCCGAGGACCATACAAGGCCTTGGTTCTGTCCAAAACTTGTAAGATTTCTTTTTTGTACTTGGTTTCCCCATAGGCTTGGGTCCGAGGACCATACAAGGCCTTGGTTCTGTACAAAACTTGTAAGATTTCTTTTTTGTACTTGGTTTCCCCATAGACTTGGGTCCGAGGACCATACAAGGCCTTGGTTCTGTCCAAAACTTGTAAGATTTCTTTTTTGTACTTGGTTTCCCCATAGGCTTGGGTCCGAGGACCATACAAGGCCTTGGTTCTGTCCAAAACTTTTGATTTTTCTTTTGTATACTTGGTTTCCCCATAGGCTTGAGTCCGAGGACCATGCAAGGCCTTGGTTCTGTCCAAAACTTTTTGGGTACTTATTTGCTTTTTTCGTAGGTCAGCCCCTTGGCCATGACTAGGAGAGCTGACTTGAGGTCAGAAGCCCCTAGAGCTGCCCGTGCCGTTGGCACTACAGGATGTAAGCCCTGGCACCGGTTTACATCGGAGCGACAACTGCAGGTCACCGGAGAAGGGAAAAACTCGCGAATCTCTATTTGCTAGAGAGTTGACTCATGCGCCACCCGTGCCAACGCGCAAGCCTCCCCACAGACGGCGCCAATTGTAAGGACACGATTCTCAAACGGCCCAACGATTACGTTGGGCTCGGACGTGAAGGATCCCTCACAATAAAATTTGTAGAGAGTGGGCTTGAAAGGCTAGCGTTTGGTCACGGGCGTTGGTCCAAACCGGATTTTAGGGAACTCGGATAAGAAAAGGCTTCACTGGATATCAAAGCCCCTGACTTTGTAACTTGAGGGATTGGACTCCTCGGATCGGTCCGAGGAGCACTAATGTTTTTCTCCGGTTACTTCGGCGGTGGGTTTTTTCGTGGTGGTGTACATATATTATCCGGGCATTCTCATCCCGGAGTTTTTTCGGGAAGTGAGATGGGATCCCCGTTTTTCTAATTAGTTTACCTTTCCTTTTATACTAGCTTACGTTTCTTTGTCCCTCGTCCACGTGTAGGGTCAACTTTTCCAGGATCGATATTTGTCCCGTCAATCTAATCCCAGAATTGTTGGGGATGGTTAATAAAGCCTAAAAATCAGGGTTACGGTAGGGTGCGAGTCTTATCGGTGAAGGGTATTAAGGACAACTTCCCGAGAGATTTTTTCGATCTTTAGAGTTTTCCGTATGTCACTTTCATCAATGAGACTTTGGGTCCGCCGAGGACCAAGCTGTCCTCTGTTTGTGTCCCCGTGCCATTTTGAGCTTCTTATCTTTGAGCTTGGGCCATGGCCTTCTTCGGCTTGGGCCTGTGGACTCCCCATAAGCAAGCGGGCCGGACCCATAAATTATTGGGCCCCACATTAATAAATACCCTAAGGGTATTGGTTTAGGGACTATTTTAAGATACTTTTTATAGGAAAAAAAAATTAAATGTTTTGACTTCTTTTTACATTTCTCATAAAAGAGATGTTAAAATTTTCCTAAAATTGTTTATTAATAATTTCCCTAAGAGCACCCATTAACAAGACCCATTATATATTTTTTAATTGAGTTTAAACTCTATTTTACATTTAAGCACTTCATTTGAATATTATCAAATCATATTTTCATTAAATGTTAGAATAGATGGTTCCATATTCAAAGTCATTGTCAATCATGGTAAAAGCTTATTATAATTATTATAACTATCATAATTATCAGATTTCATATTCATACAAAAAAAAGAGATAAACAATCATATTTTGATAAAAATATATTGTGTTACATGAATTACTCACTAGTTAATTTATTATTTTGGGTAAATAAAAATTTTTAAAGCACACTTTTTTATTATAGATATTTTTGTGCTTGTAAAAAAATTAAAAAAAAAAAAAAATGAAGCTCAACCATGTATAATGAAAGTTTGCGGGAAAAATAATGGGCTTCTTTAAATTATTCAATATTAGTGGGCTTCTTTAAATTTAAAAAATAGATTGGACTGGTTTCTAGCTTCCCCCACCTCTTTTTTTTTCATGTATCATTTAATCTTGAAGATTCATCAAGGAAACTTTCAATTTTAAAGGATAATGGAATGAAGCTACGAACAATTCTTATAGCTAGTGTAGGGAGCAATTTGGGTAACTTCACTTGTGATACTCTTGTTTCAAAACTCAATTATTTACAGACATTAGATTTGAGTGAGTTAAATCTAAGTTTAATGCCACATTCAATTGAGAAATTGAAACATTTAAGATATCTTAATCTTCCTAAAAATGAAGATATTGAATTCCTCCGTAATTCCATTACCACGCTACTAAATTTGCCGGCGTAAAACCTCGGTGGTTGTCGCTCACTTAAAAGAATTACCGCGGGGCCTTAAGAAGTTGGTCAATCTTAGGCATTTGGACATTAGTAATTGTGGCAAATTGACGCATATGCCCCTTGGACTTGGGCATCTTATTTCTCTCGAGACACTACCTCTGTTTTTGGTGAGGCAAAAGGCTAGGTCTGGCGGTGGGCTAAGTGAATTGAAGCAGCTGAGCAATTTGAGAGGAAGAAGACTTGAGATCAAATATTTGGGACATGGAAGAGATGATATGGTGGAATGTAAAGCCACAAATATGAAGGGGAAACTCACAACATCTTCAAGAGCTGGAATTCAGATGATAATCATCTCTTGCTTCCATCATTTCCTCCTTCTCTTTCTCACTTACAGATTATCGAATGCCCCAACTTGACTTCCATGCCCCTAATTCCCGATCTCACTTCTTTGAAAGTGTTAGATATTTCTGGTTGTGCCCTCTTAAGGCAAAGAGGCAAACGGTGAAGATTGGCCCATCCATCATTGCTCGTTTCCCAAATAATCCAGCAAGAAATAACAATTTATTCAGGTATATATGCATCTATCTTTTTATAATCCCAAATTCAAAATCAACTACTGCTTTTTTAGGGTTTTTATATTTTGGACATTTTCTAAAACTTTCAACCAATTTAAAATTAGGATACTGTAATCCATCCTTTTTTTTTTTTCTTTCTTTTAATTCTATTGATAATATGATGTGTGTATGGTTGCTTCTTAGTTATTGCAGAATCTGAGTTAGAATCAGAGTCGGTTTGTTTACTTCCAGAGGAGGAATTAATCTAGCAACTACTATTGCAGGAATTAGCCTATTTGCAGGTATTTCGTTGTTTCTCTCTCTTTAATTTATTTATTTTTTCTCTTTTGGGGGTCTATATATCTATTAAGATTAATTTTAAAATTCTCATTTCAACTATTGATATATAGAAAATAACTAATGGTTTAATTACTGTTTTTGATGGGATAATTGTTGAATGAATTCTTTCTTTTCTCAGAATTTTTTTCATTTTTTATTTTGGAGACTTTGTTTTAGTCAGAAGCAGAACAAAGATTGAGGTCTACCGATGTAGACATTCACAAATCTGGAGATAATATTTATCTGTGTTGGCGCAAGGTCAAGAACTCAGTGGTAATCATTTGTTTCCCTTTTTTTCCCTTCAAAACTTTAATAAGACGCATGATTTCTTCAAGTTATTAGGAGAATGAAAAAGGATAACTGTTCTATCATTTGTTCTTTTATTCTAACGATTTATATCTTTTCATCTAAACTTGTGTTAAGGAAATGACATATATTGTTGCTTGTTCATAATTGAAGGGAGCACTTGACCAGGCAGCTAACATGGCAGGAATTAGCTTACTAAACTGGTATTTTGGTGTTTAAATTTATTTTTATTTTTTTTGGAGTATAAAAGTTTCTAACGTATATTTGCTTACTAATACTTTATTTGCTTCCTCACATGTCGAATTGTTGATGTGAAGACTGACTTTGAAGTCAGAGAAGAACTAGAGAATGGCTGAATGAGTCTAATTTGTTCATTCATGCACAAATTCAAAGGTGATTGAATTTTTATCTGTTACTCAATTGAAAATTACCAATTAAGATTTTTCTTTTTTGCTTGACTACCAATTAAGATTAGAGGATGCTGTTATTTTTCTTACCGTGTCCATTTTTATATAATAGGTTGTTCTGCTCAAAACAAAACCCAAGTTTAAGAACATTTGGTTTTTCCATCGGTTGGTAATTTGGCACTCTCTCTCTCTCTCTGCTAAAGCCGGGGCCCTTGCTTCTTGAATTTTGGCTGTGGAGACAAAATTCAAGAACCTGCCCTGTTCAAAACTTTCTGGCCCTGAAATCGTTTAACAAGTAGTGTACTCAATGGTAATCATCTTCTCTCTGTCTATTAAAATTTAGGCAAATCTCTTTTTGTTTTGCTTCCTTTCTGTATGTTCAAAGGCCTGCTGTTGCACAGAACGGATAGAGTTTATATCTTTGTACCTACAATTGACTCAATGGATGTACTTGGTTGCCTCGCTGACAATTGCAGAAATAGAGAAAATTTTACTACTTGAGGCGAGTGTCTACCATGCCAACTAACAATGCAGGAGTTATCTTATTAAATGGATTCTATTTGGTCAATTATTTTCTTTATATATAAGCTTAAAACATGTTCTTATATATACTAGAAATTGATTTCCACAATGTCATTGGGTAATTGGTAAGCAACTAATGAGTTATGTAGTTTATGGGTTGAGACAATAAGGCTGAATATTTTTTCTTTTTCCAAATGTTTCTGGAGAATTCATTTAAGTCAAAAGTATAAAATGAGATAGAGTTTAGTTGGTTTATTTAGTATAGTGTGTCTGGATATGCACAAATCCAATGGTAAATTATCTTACAGATTTTAGAATGCCCTGTTTTTCTTATTCCTTTATGTATTATTTTATGGTGGGTTATTAATGCTCAAGGCAGCATCCAAGCTTAGGAACTTTTCATTTTCTGTGGTTGGTTTTTCTCTATTTGTCTACCTCCTAAAGCCCCTTTGGTTCTTTTCTTTTTGTTGTGCAGACTCTGTTTGAATATTGGGCAACATTGCACATGTTCTTTTCTCTAATATCTCCATGTCCTTTTATTTGCTTCTTTTCTACCGAACTGTATCTCATACTTATTTGACAGGTTTTTGCATTTGGTTTCTGTATCAAGCAATACATAGACCAGGTGAAATCTGGCACTTCTTGACCATGAGTTACAATTGTTCAAGAGGGCAAATCCTGACTACAATGCCCGGGAAATGGCTTGGAGCTATTATCCATGTAAACTATCTTAATATTTTTCTAAAAAAAGAGTCACTAATTATCACCTTGTATGTAGTCTGTGAGAAGATTTCACTGAATAATGTCTTTTTCTCAATTTCATTTTCTAAAGCTTAATGTGCATCAAAAACACCAATATGCTTTAGAGTTAAAAGTTGCAAAATTAGAGGGACAACTTTTACTTTATGCTTCATCTGATAGGCGAGAAAGAGCAATATGGCAGAGAGCGTTTTGACATCATTTGGTATTTGGTAGACAAAACTACTTGATTTGGCTTTATACATTTTTTTTTAAAAATAAGTGTGCATTTTGTTAAAAAAATAAAAAATAAAAATAAAAAAACACAAAAAGGGGCACAACCCCTGGTACACCAGATGTGTACAAGAGATTTAATATTCTTAATTCAATTATTTAGCTCAAATCATGTGGGAATTTCATGTTTCTAAAATGTGTGATGAATACTTTGCCAATTTTTCTTTCTCAAACTATCATAAACATCTTTCAAGAGCTTTCAATTATGTTGAATTTCTAAATTGTGTTTCTGTTTATAAAACAGAGGAGACTGTGGCATTGAAACCAAAAGGATTTTCAAAGATGGTTCTACAAAAATCGGGCATCATCTTTCTATAAATCGAGTAATATGCCTCTCACTTCCTTAATTTAGTTTCATATTTATGATAATTTTTGTAACAAACAGCTTTGTCTTTTCAAAAATTTGCTTGCAAAATTTTTTTGTAACTATAATATTTTTGAACTGGTGAATTCCTAATTTTGTAGTTTTCTCTTTTGGTGCAGTTTAGAGCTCATTGCTGTGTACAAGTAGGTGACTAAACCCATTTAATCTTACATTAAAAGCATGAGCATGTGACATAATTTGCAAAAGTCTCTACGAATTTTTATAATTGTTTTCAGTTGATAATTTCAAGTGCAGGGAAAACTTGTGCTTGCTCCATTGATGGAGTTTGAGACTTCCACAACAAAGAACCTCTTCGGTAAGTTCTATTATCTCTACATTAGCATGGTTTTAGTCATCTTTGAAGTGGCCTTTCAATTCTTCTTAAGGCTGATACCACAATATTCTAAGCCATGGCAATTTCATACATGAGACTCACAAACACTTACATGAACCCGAAACTTTTATACACATGCAATGGATTCCCTTTTGTGCTGATGCTATGTGTGTTTCATGTTCTAGTATCAGTTTCCCAATAATATTCGTTCTCTTTTGCAGTTTGGATGGAGGCCACTGTGTCGTCTTTGAAGTAAGTGTGAAATGTGAAGATGATCCATATCTTTGTGTATTTTGGAGATAAGGGAAAATGAGCATTTTCTGGAAGGGACTAGAATTAGGGAGAGAGAGATTATGTCCCTGGTTGACTTTCATTCAAATGAAATACCTTCTTTTTTTACCTGAATTCTCCTATCAAATTTTGTACCTATTGGAGAACGTTGGAATTTCCTTCATAGCTGATATAGCCGCTTGGTGAAATTATCAATCAATGAAGAGTTGGTGACTAAAGCTTTGTCCTTCCATATGCCCTATAAAAGCAAATTTTCAGAAGCCATGAGAACTTACATATTCCTCGCAGAAATTGAAGTTAAAGTCAACTGTAGGAAAAGAATTCCGGAAGCACTCAACTTCCCTCCCCTGCCCACCTCTGGTTATATTAATGAGAATGCTTATGTTCTAGGGTCATATGAATTTTACCCTGCATTTAGTTAGGATGTTATGCCCTTCCTAGATTTTAGATGAAGTTCAGTGTATTCCTTCAAAATTTCTGAAAGGTAGGTTGTCCATTGTCCCATGCATGGTTTTAACTGCTTCACTTAAGGTCAACTTTGTGTTTAATTATTTATTCTTATATGCAGAATATTCTTTTTTACATATTTATTTGGCCCTAGAGCATGATATTCAAATTTTACATATTTTAAGTCTTGATATAAATGTAGCAATTCTTCTGGTAATGTCCTACCTGCTAAGTTTATAGTATTTCTAAATCACTGATACCTTGTCTTTAGAGCAAAATTTACTTCTTCTTTATTTTTTTGTCAGATTTAAGCAGTTTTATTTCGTACATCCTTGAAGAAGGCTGGAAAAATTCACAAGTGCAACTCTGAAATGTCAAATGTGTATTTCCATATTAAAAAAAATATATATTTAAAAAAAAAAAAAAAAAATCTAATGAGAAGAGGGAAATCTCCACAATTCAATTCCCTCTTATTTTCCTCTCTATTTACTGTACTACTACCATTGTGATTTAATTGTGTTGAATAATTCACTCCTTTTCCCTTCTTGCCTGTCTCATCTCCTGACCATACCCTCTCGAACTTTCCATTACTTTGACGGCAAGAGCTTCTTCCTTTGCAATATTTTTATTGGAGTTGTTCACCTATTAGAATGGTTTTGTTTAACTGTTTTTGTTTTGGTCAGTATAGTCATACATTATCTCATGAAGCTCTTGTTGTTTTATTTCTTTTTCTTCATTGTTGATGACTACTGAATTATGTTTTGTAGTTAAGATAGTAAGAGCCTCTATCCTCAATTTGCAGACTATTTTCCTCAATGTCTTAAGGAGGGCAATTGTTTTGGATTAATAGAGTGGCAAATAGAAGTAGGCTATAATATTTTTGAGCAAAATGATAAAAGTATATGAAAATTGGTCAATATTTAATGTGATATTTTAGCTACTGTTTCCTTTGCAAATGATGGTTCCACTAAGCATACAACCCATCTCATAATTTCTTTTTCTGTGAGAGGTGAGCCTACATGTTTCTTTGTGGTAAATTTGGCAATTCCTTTATATTTTTTAGTTTTCGGGTTTTTAGTTTAGATTTTTTAATTATCGTGTCTCATTACACTTTGGAGTGAAAATTTGGTTTAATGCATAATCTTATATGTAGACTGTAGGTAATTGAAGACAATAACATATTTCTCAATCTCCTTTCTTATTGTTCGTTAGGGATGTCTGCCATTATATGGACATGTAGTTCCCCATAGAACGATTATCGAGTGGAGACTATACAACACTAAGCTGACCAAGGGAAATTTACATCAGTCCTGAATCTAGCTATAATAAAGAAGATATCTAAGATCACATAATGATGTCAACTGGTCAGTTTTGTCATGTTGAAGAAGTGTTAGTCATCTTCAAATGTTTTGGTAGAGAAATGAGGACAATTAAGTGGATCAAGTCATTTCATCTAGAATGCTGAATTCGCAATTCTCAACATGTGGAAAAACTGTTGTCAGCTAGATTATCAAATATATCATTTCTTCTTCAAATTTCATGATTTGGCCCATTTGGTGGTCAACTTTGTGTGAGGTTTTGGTGGATCAGCTTATTGGGTTCCTTTTGCAATTATAACTAGGGTGCTCTTTGTACTTGTATGCCATTGCCAATTAATGTTTTGAATATTTTTTTTTCTTGTGGGGATGGAAACATAGGAAAGAAATTCTACATATCTACAAGCCTAAGAAATTTAAGCAAATCAATCATTTTTATTTTGTTTTTGGTATTTGTTTTTCAAATTATGTGAGCTCTTACCTATTCCATCTAATGAAACATCTTGGCAATGATGTTTCTTGCTATCCATCTATCTAAATTATGTTTGAAAAATTACTTAATTGTTTTTTATCCTATAAAATTATTGGACATCTAATACAATAGAAAGCAAAATTTGGGGTAACTGATCCTTCTAATAAACACAGTTTCGTCAAAATTAATCTTGTACCAGTCAAGTTGCATTGGAACCCATTTTCTTGAGAATCGCTATGTATCTAGGATGTCTTCGAGGAATGAGCTCTGTAATTCTCATAGAATCTGGTTGAATCCTATAGAATGGTAGATGTTGGCATTTCACTAACCCCATGTGTTTGTGTGTTTCGATGGTATCAACTACCAAAGCTGCCTTGCAAGAACAACAAACTTATCCAACTCTTCTTGGTTGCGTTCCCAACCTCGTTTTCAAACACCGTTAAAAAATATTTTTGGGTATTTTGGCATCTTCTGTATACTTATTGGGCCAACTGCCTATGCTCCCATTGATGGATGACATTGCCACAAGGTGGGAATGTCATCCATTTTCAGCAAATCGTCAACGCTAATAATAAATTTTCCCCGATGGGTGGGGTATCTTGATTCTGAATACCCTCTTGACTCTGGTATAACCCATCTTTTTATATATAGATCTAATGAACCGAAATGAAATGCAGTATAAAATTTAATTCCTTATGTTACCCATTATTATTATTATTTTTAAATGAAATAAAATTTTAATCAAACTTTATCACTCGTAATTGTTTTTGGTTAGATATGATAGATTTAAATTTATGAAGTTCCTTCAATGGTAACAAATTATCAATGATAATAGACTTTAAATCATTGAGCTAATTAAAACCCATGGTTTTCTCTACAAAGAGTTAAAAATAAAACCGACGGATGACTCATAAATCATTACTTTTTTTTTTTTTTTTTTTTTTTGGTTGAAGATCACTCATAACACAAATTATATAATATTTCAAACAGATTCTTATATTTATTTAGAAAAATTCCTAGCACGCTAAAGTTGCAAATAAAAAGGGACAGAAAGAGAGAATAACACTTGTTTACTTAAATAACAATGAAGTTCACAGCAAATCAGTGCAGTTGGCCTTATCAAATCACCCCTCTTTCCAAGCCCACAAAAAACGACGTATGGAGAAAAAACACCAACTCCAGTGGGCTGGGCCTTTTTCAGTTACAGAGACTGAGCCGTTAGTCACGATTCTAGAGTGATGATAAATTATACAGAACAAGGGACGATTAAGTCCAAAATAAAGCTAGTCTATGAAATATATAGATGTGACATAACATATACCCATCTTATATTATTATTTCTAAAAAAATCTTAACCCCAGTGGGCCCCATTGCTACAGCTGCTAACTGCGTTCACGCTAATCACATACTCTCGGTTAATCGGTTTCCACTCCCCCCTGTAAATTATTAACACAACCCCAGCAAAAGGAAAAGTGAAAAAGCAGTCTAAACTTTCCAATAAAAAACAACTTTTCCTCTAGGCATAATTATTTAGGCTAGCAGCTAGCTGTATCTCTGGTCACTTTCACTGCTTCACAAGCCCATCTAAATATCTAATATTCCTTTAAAAAAAAAAAAAAAAAAAAAACTATGGCGGAATGAGAAATTGGTTAAAAAGTTTTAACTTCCCATAAAAAGAAATTTAAAAAAAAAAGTTTTAACTACAATTGTGCTTTTGGAATTTAGAAATGTTGTTTCACACACACTTTTTTCTTGACATGCATGAAGTCAAACTAATGAATCTCGTACCAAGTAATTTGCTATATGTCTTAGAACATGTGTTTTTGAAAAAAAGAAAAAGAAAAAAAATTTAGAGCATTTGTATCGAATTATATAAATATAAGAATATATTTTTCCTATTTTATACAAATACTTTTCAAAAACACTTATATATAAGGTTATTTATTTTACATTACATTTCATTAAAATATTATATCGTCATTAGTTTTTTATTATTTTTTCTGTATATATGAGTAAAGAAATATTAAAAAATATATTTGCATGCAAATAGTATTATAGTAATTATGTATATTTACAAGGTTATTGTAACAACAATTAAAATTTACATGAACTAACACGGTTGATTTTTGGAATTGAATATGCAAAATTTACCATTTATGTTATTATACATTGAGATGTAAGTGCTCTTACCAAGTGACAAATACATATTTTCTACACAAAAAATTTCATGCGGAAAAATATGAGTCAACCCCAACTCAATCCTAACTTGATTGACCCCTATCTCTAAGAGCATTTGTATCAGCTCATACAAAAATTTCTATCTATTTAAACATAAAAACTATCTTTTCTATTTTACATAATCACATTTTAAAACATCACATGTCAGATTATCTATTTTACATAATATTTCATTAAAGTATCAATTTTTTTTAATTGTACATCTTTCTTCACATACAACAATTATCATCTACTCGCTTCTTTCATTCTCGAAATATATAAAGAAATAATAAAAAATAAAATATAAAATGAATAGTATTAATATAAATTCACACTATTAAAGCTATAACAAACTAGTAAATCTACACAATCATAGATCTGTCTGTTTGAGATCCGTTTATTGAAATTAAATTTTTTTTGCTAAAAATATTATAAATAAAAATAAAAATTAACTAAAATAGTATAATTAGACCCATAAATAATAACAAAAATAAATAATATAATGAGAACTATAAACAGCACACATATTTTTTATTTTTATTATTATTATTGATCGACTTAAATCCGATCCGACTTGTTTGCCTATCGCATCATTTATTTATTTTTTAATTTTCTATCGAGAAGACAGCTCCATATATTCATATCACCTCCTTTTGAAATTTTGAATAAACTTCTCCACTGTCCACACATTGACATGCATTTATTACACTTTACAGTTGATACAGTCTGTACCTATTTTGTTGTGTTATCAACAATAGGGTCCATAGCTTTTTTGGATTCCAATGTAGTCTGCAACTATCACGTGGGTTGATGTGATATCACGTCAATCCCCCCTTTTGTTATTATGTTATAATTTTTATTATCAAAAAATGTTATAATTTTTTTTTATATTTTAATTAGTTGTATGACTTTTCAATTTGTACCGATTTTCAATTTTTTATATTTGAACCAGTTTATTTAAATTATATTTGTCTGATATATTTTCATTAATTATCCTTTATTTAGTAATAATAATTTTAAGTAAATCTAAATGTCCATATAAAAATTATCATAATAAAAAATATGAATTTAGAATAATTTATTCAGTCTTAATACTGATTTATTGAGTTAAATAAATTTCAATTGTGGAAGTTTAGAATATAAACTAACCACATTATCTAGTAAAGTTGAGATTCTTTTATACTTAAAATTTTGTTTTACTCAAATTATAATTTTGTATTATAAATCATTTTTTTAATCAATAAAAAATAAAATATTAGTGGAACTTAAATAAAAAAGCTTAATTAATAAATTTTTATTCCAAAAGGCAAAAATAAAAAATTAAAAAGATAGAAAATATTAAAAAATTAAAAAAATTAATTAATTAATATTTAAATATAAGAAAATACCGTATTTAAACTTTTTGCTCTCTAAAATTGTTGAAGAGGCCCTAAGTCAAAATATCTCATTTTTCAAAAAAACTCTTATCTCATAATATTTATTTTATACAATATTTTATTGGAATATCAATTTTTTCTTGATTTTTTTAATTGTATATCTTTATTCACACACAACAATCATCATTCACTTTTCTTTTTTTATCTTCTAGATAGGTAAAAAATAAAAAATAAAATACAAAATAAATAGTTTTAATATAAATTTACATGATTAAAACTATAACATACTTATAAAATTTACACAATTACTTACATATTATATTTATTATTAGTATTAATTGACTTAAATTGTTTGCCTATCATATAATTTATTATTATTATTTTTTAAAATTTCTATCAAGAAGATAGTTTCAAATATTCATATCACCTGCTTTTGAAATTTTGAATAAACTTTTTCATCATCCACACACTGACATGCATTTACAGTTTACACAGTTTGTATCTATTTTGTTATGCTATTAACAATAGGGTCCATAGCTTTTTTTGACTCCAATATAGTACGCAACGTTTACACTTTATAGTTTACTTAGTCTGTGCCTATTTTGTTGTTTATTAACAAAAGGGTTCATAGCTTTTTCTGATTTCAATATGGTCTGCAACTATCATGTGGGTTGATGTCATATCACATCAACCCCCACTTCTATTATTATGTTATAATTTTTATTATCAAAATATGTTATAATTTTTTTATATATTAAAATAATTAGTTGTATGATATAAAAATTATATAATTAGTTGCCTTTTTCCTTCTTAATTTTTTTTTTTAAATATTTCTTAAATCAGTATCTTTTAAACCTTAACTATTATTTTATAAGGCAAATTGAATAAATAAATGACAAGACTTGATTATTAAAACATAAAATGAAACATAAAAAATGGTATATATTAACACAGAAAAAAAAAAAAAACCAATATCTCTTTTATTTATGGGTGATTAGAGTTAAACCTTTGTCTTATTATTTTTGGACATGGCTTGTGTTTAGTACACAAACCTCACTCTTATTTTAAAGCCACACACCAAACGTTTAAAAATATTTTCAATTGAAAAAGTTTACGTTAGAAAAACATTTTAAACTCAACAAAGGAAGTGATCATTTTTCGAGATATTTTTCATTTTTTATATCTTGTGTTAGCAAGAAGTATAAAGTGCAGATGAGAAGAAGCACGTTTGTGCATGACAACTTGTTTTTGAGTTGAAAGTTGACAACACATCTTTTCAGACCTTTATTGGGTGTCAGTAATCAGTGGAATTAAACAGTATTTTAAGGACTCAGAGTCAAGACAACTAGCTAGCTAGCCCCGACTCCGCGACCTGTGTGCCAAAAACACTCCGTACGAAAACATTGGAATGTTTAATTAGGCAATTAGTACTACCACCGTTAATTAAAAATAAAATGGTCAAGGTCAACAACATAATATTATTACCCAGTAGATTACTCTAATGTAAAGCCTAGTATATATGTGTACATATATATATAAATATATATATAATATATATTAATGTACTTATTATAAACCACTTCATGTATTTGACTTTTGCATAAAAAAAAAAAATGTATTTGAGTTTTAATAAAGAAATCAACACTAATAATCTTGTTTTGATAATCTTGGACAGAAACAACTGAAGCAAAGAACAAGCTTGGGTACAAAATTCGGACCTTATTCAAAACTGCAATTGTGCAACAGGTCAATAACTCAGTAATAATCATTCGTTTTCCTTTTTCCCATCAAAACTTTAATAAGACGCACGATTTCTTCAAATTATTAGGAGAATAAAAAAGAATAACCGATCTATCATTTGTTTTTTCATTTTAACGATTTATATTTGTTCATCTAAACTTGTGTTAATGAAATGACATATATGTTTTTTTTGTTCATAATTAGAATCATAGCAAATTTCCTAGAACTTTGAAAGGAGGACTTGACCAAGCAACTAACACCGTTGGAATTAGCTTACTAAACTAGTATTTTGATAGTTAATTTTTTTTTTTTTTGGGGATAAAAGTTTCCAATATATATCTACTAAATGCTTTTCATGAGATGATTAAACCAAAATACTCGTCGCATATTTGTGTGTATGCTTGCTTTAAAAAATGAAAAAAGAACAAGAGAATGACTAACAGAGCCTAATCTGTTCATACATGCACTAGTTCAAAGATAGTTTAAATTGAATTTTTATCTGTTAATAAAATATAATTACAAATTATGGTTTAACTACTTCAGGTATCTTGCTTTTTATGCAGAACTGAAAACCAATTTTTTTGTTCTTCTTCATTCTACATTTTGAGGTTTTGCTATTATGGCGAGTACAGTCCTGGACTCAAAGTTAATCTTCTTTAAAAAAGAAAAGAAATCTCAGTTTTTTTTTATCAAAACTTTAATTAAATACATGATTGATTCAAATTATTAGGAGAATAAAAAGGAATAACTGTAAATTCTTTTATTTGTTTTTTTATTTTAATGGTTTTTATCATTGTATCTAAGCTTGTGTTGGTGAAATGACCTATATAGTTGCTTCCTAATAATTGTAGAATTGTAGCAAATTTGGTAAAATTTTGAAGGGAGGAACATGACGAGCTAGGCAACTAACGCTACAAAGAATCAGCTTATTATAAAGGTATTTTGGTGGTTAACTTATTATAAAAAACAGTAAAAATTAGTAAAAACATAGTGTGTGAGAGGGGGTTAATTGCATCTCAATCCATAACTGGACATTGACTGTTGGCATTTATGAATTATTTCCGTATACGTCCAAAACACTGTTTGATGAACAGTAACTTAAGTCATTCTTGATACAGTAACATGTCAGCAATAATTTCCTAATACAGCCAACAAGGATAAATGCTAAGTTGTCTGATTCATTCTAATCAAATGAAAAGTGGATCGAATCCAATTTGTCAAAAGTAGGACTATTATGAAATAGTGACAAGCTTCAATAATTCCAATACAAAGAGATAAGGTGACCGTTTGGATTGGGGTTAAAGTGATTGAAAGTGGTGTTACGTTTTCAATTTTTTCTTTTTTACGTATAAACAGTATAATCACATGATTTTACTTTATAAGAGACAAAAAATACTATTTATGTACTGTTTATATATTGTTCACGAGTCTTACGATACTGTTTGTATATTTAAAAATTATTTACTACGGTGTTTTCAGTTTTCAATTTCAGTAATAATAAGTTCAATCCAAACAGACGAGGTTGAAATTATAGTGAGCGTTTGGATTTAACTGAATCCTACGTCCACATTTTCCAGTTTTACGTTTTCCAATTTTTTTTTCCTGCGCGTGAACAGTAACCTCATCTGGGTTCACTATACAGGGACAAAAATCAATGTTTTATCACTGTTCATTACTGTAGCAGCACTATTTACGCACTAAAAAATATTAAAAATGGGTCTCATGATATTATTCACACATTTAAAAATTATTTTGCTACAGTATTTTCAGTTTTCAGTTTTTAATTTTAGCAACAATAAGTTCAATCTAAACAGACCCATAATATTTGTCCTGGTAACTATTGATTCACGGGCCTAATCACTTTCGCTGGAAGTAAATTTGGGTTGGTACAAAAATCAAATCTAGTATTGACACGGAAATATGGGGAATAATGTATCCTCCTTTCAAGTTCATAAACTTTATTTTTATTAAATTCATGATAAAAATAAATGTTAGAAGAGGAAATACAATTTTTCTGTATGTAATAGAATTAAAAAGTCTTTATATAGGTAAAATATTTCAAAATTAATTTTGATAAAAAATTCGAATATTGGGTTGAATTAGTGAGTGTGTGTATGGAGGTGAACTTGCTCAAAAAAACCAGTAACAGAACCTCAGTAGTTTATTATTTAACAATATTTTACTTCAAAGACCTATCTTTTTCTACGTCTTTTTGGTGATTGTGTGCATGCTGGACAACTTGCCATGCATATGTTAAAAAAAATAATAATTAAAAAAAAAAAGTTTAGTAGACAAGGCAGCGCATTATTAGCAGACTTTTCCCCATTTGAATTCCATTCTACCACAAGTTATCCTTTCTTTCTCATTATCAAACCTAAAATTTCAGCATTATTTCTTTCTGTTCACCATAAAACGTAAGAGTAGATTCAGTTCTCATTTAAATTGAACATGAAATAAAATCATATCAATTCTGAACTCTTTTTGATATCCAGTTTTTCTAGATTCTAATTGGAAACAGTTTTGGTTGATATTCAGTATGTTTAAAATTATATTGAAACTTTTTTAATATACACATATATAATGCACACATTGGCAAGGCTAGAAATTAGAACAAAGGCTAGTCAATCATACACAGACACTCTCTCTCACTTACTGTGGAATTAGAACAATTACATATAGTGTAGGGATTAATTGACAGGGAAAGATTAAATGTAGAAGAAGCAATCTTGTAGAAAATTAGCAATAATGCAATTCTGTGTTAATTAATAGATTGGACGGTAAAAATATTCTAATTATCTTTCAAAACTTTAGTATTGTTATCATGCTAAAAACATATAATCTATCTTTAATACATTCAATTTCTTACTAGTTATAATATGAGCCCACTAATATCTTCACTTTATACTTACAAATAATCACTCTCCAAATCAACAATTTATAAAATTGGCTAAAAGAATTTTGTGAGACCTTATGAACTTGTTTATACACTTATCCAATTAAATCTTAAATATATTTAAGCTGATTTTATGCATGTATATACATAAATACTTGTTTTTTTGAGAAACCTATATACTTGTTTTTATTTTTTATTATTATAATTTTTTGTGCAAAAGGTTAGAAGTGTTATTGTTTATTATATCTTCTAGAGTTGATGATAAATTATATAGAGCAAGGGACGATTAAGTCCACAATAAAGTTAGTCTATGAAATATATAGATGTGACATGACATGTACCCATCTTATATTATTATCTCTAAAAAAATCTTAACCCCAGTGGGCCCCTATTGCTACAGCTGCTAACTGCGTCCACACTAATCACATATACTCGGTTTCCACTCCCCCTTTGTAAATTATTAACACAGTAACACGACCCCAGCAAAAGGAAAAGAGAAAAAGCAGTCTAAAGTTTTCCAATAATAAGCAACTTTTCCTCTAGGCATTACTATTGAGACTAGCTGTATCTCTCGTCACTTTCACTGCTCCACAAACCCATCTAAATATCTAATATTCCTTCAAAAAAAAAAACAACTATGGCGGAAGAAGCAATGGTGTAGCAATTGGTTAAAAAGTTTTAACTTCCCATAAAAAGAAATTAAAAAAAAAAAAAAAAGGTTTTAACTACAATTGTGCTTTTGGAATTTAGAAATGTTGTTTCACACTCACACTTTTTTCTTAGACATGAATGAATACAAATTAATGAATTTCGTATCAAGTAATTTGCTATAAGACTTAGAACATGTGTTTTTTTTTTTTAAGAAAAAAAATTAGGGTATTTATATCAACTCAAGTAAATATAAAAATATATTTTTCCTATTTTATACAACTACTTTTTAAAAACACTTATATATAAAATTATTTATTTTACACTACATTTAATTAAAATATTATATCGTTGTTAGTTTTTCATTATTCTCTCTACGTGTATGTGTAAAGAAGTATTAAAAAATACATTTGCATGTAAATAGTATTCTAGTAATCAGGTATGTTTTCACGGAATCACGGTTATTGTAACAACAATTAAAATTTACATGAACTAGCATGGTTTTTTTTTTTTTTTTTTTTTTATGAAAGTTAACATTGTTGATTTTTGAAATTGAATATGCAAAATTTACCATTTATGTTATTATACATTGAGATATAAGTGCTCTTACCAAGTGACAAATACATATTTTCTACACAAAAAATTCATGTGGAAAAATATGAGTCAATCCCATCTCAATCCTAACTTGATTGACCCCTATTTCTAAGAGTATTTGAATTAGCTCATGCAAAAATTTCTATTTATTTTAACATAAGACTATTTTTTATATTTTACATACTCATTTTTTAAAATATCACATGTCAGATTATCTATTTTACACAATATTTCATTAAAGTATCAATTTTTATTTTATTTTATTTTGTTAGTTGTATATCTTTCTTCACACACAACAATTATCATTGACTCTTTTCTTTTATCTTCGAAATATGTAAAGAAATAATAAAAAACAAAATACAAAAGGAATAGTGTCAATATAAATTCACACTATTAAAGCTATAACCTGGTAAATTTACAACATCATAGATGTATCTGTTTGGGATTCGTTTATTTTACTAAAATTAAAATTTTTTTTACAGAAAATACAGTAAATAAAGGTAAAAATTAACTGAAATAAGACAATAAAATTTATAAATAATAATAAAAATAAATAATATAATGAGATCCCTAAATAGTACACTTGTTTATTATTATTATTATTATTATTATTGACCAACTTAAATCCGTTGGCTTCTTTGCCTATCGAGAAGATTGTTCCATATATTCATATCACCTCATTTTGAAATTTTGAATAAACTTCTCCACCGTCCACACACTGACATGCATTTATTACAGTTTATAGTTTATACAGTCTGTACCTATGTTGTTGTGTTATCAACCATAGGGTCCATAGTATTTTTTGATTCCAATATAGTCTGCAACTATCACGTGGGTTGATGTGATATCACCGTACAGTTTGCAGCGTTTACACCATACATTTTACAACCAATTTTGGTGTGTTATTGGTCCATAGCTTTTTTTGATTCCAATATAGGCTACAACTATCACGTGGGTTGATGTGATATCACGTCAATTCCCACTTTTGTTATTATGTTATAATTTTTTTTGTATATTTTAATTAGTTGTATGACTTTTCAATTTGTACCGATTTTCAATTTTTTATATTTGAACAAATTTATTTAAATTATATTTGTTTGATATATTTTCATTAATTATCCTTTATTTAGTAATAATAATTTTAAGCAAATCTAAATGTCCATATAAAAATATATGAATTTAGAATAATTTATTTTGTGTTAATACAAATTTATTGAGTTAAATAAATTTCAATTGTGCAAGTTTAGAATATAAACTAACTACATCATCTAGTAAAGTTGAGATTGTTTTATACTTAAAATTTTGTTTTACTCAAACTATAATATTGTATTATAAATCATTTTTTTATTTCTATTTTTTTAATCAATAAAAAATGAAATATTAGGTGAACTTGAATACGAAAGCTTAATTAATAAAATTTTATTCCAAAAGGCAAAAACAAAAAATAAAATACATAGGAAATATTAAAAATAAAATAAATATTATTTAATTAATTGATATTTAAATATAAGAAAATACCGTATTTAAAGTTTTTGCTCCCTACAATTGTTGATCCGGTCCTAAGTTAAAATATCCCATTTTTCAAAGCAACTCATATCACATTATTTATTTTTCACAACATTTCATTGAAATATCAAATTTTTTTTTTTAATTCTATATCGTTATTCGTAACAATCATCATCCACTCTCTTATTTCATCATCGAGATAGGTAAAAAAATAAAAAAAAAATATTAAATACAAAATAAATAATTTTAATATAAATTTATATGATCAAAACTATAACAAACTTATAAATTTACAACATTATTTACATATTATTTTTTGAATTTCTACCAAGAAGATAGTTTCATATATTCGTATCGCCTACTTTTGAAATTTTGAATAAATTTCTTCCATGTCCACAAACTAACATGCATTTATAGTTTATACAGTCTGTACCTATTTTGTTGTGTTAATAATAATATTAATAACTAAGAATTACTAGCAAGAGTCACCGACCTATGATTTTTAAATATAAGGGATATTCTTATGAGATATTATTTTTGTCCTCTTTGAGCAATACAAGCTGATCATAATATCTTTCATTATAATATCTACTTAATCACGGATGGTGGAAAAAAAAAATTTAAAATATATCTTCCACTTGGGAAGACCTTAGGCGGGCACCCCTCCTTTAGGTGCAATGGAGGTCACCAACCTAGGCCATAAGCCTTTTTTTTTTTTTTTTTTTTTTTTTTTTTTTTTATGTGAAATACAGCTAAAACTTTATTAATCAAGAGAATTGGCCAATACATCCTGGTTGAGAACTTGTTCAAGAAAACAAGGAATCTCTTCAATCCAAACACAAAAATCAGTAATGCCTAAAGCATGTCTAGCTAGTAAATGTGCTGGTCTATTGCCCTTACGACCAATATGGGCAAAGTTCACACTACGGAAACTATGAGCAACACTTATGGAACTATAGACCAGAGCAGCCACAGATAAAGGGGGAGGATAAGAGTCCCTTAGAGCATTAACCAGTGACAAAGAATCGGTCTATCCAGGACTTCACGCTAGAGGCCATAAGCCTTTTTGATCACCCATTGACCCCGTCTAGGTAAGAGCATTTCAAAGCGGTGGAGACATATTGCTATATTGCTAAAATTTAGCTCCACATCTCCAAAAGACACGCTGCAGCGGTGGAGGTATAAGGGAAAAATTTGGATGTTAAAGCTACAAGTACACATCTATATATAGATGTGTATCAGTAGTCGATAGCAAAAAAAAAAATGAATTTTTTATTCGTCCAGGTTAATAAAATAATAGGCATTCTCACTCATCTCTCATCTTCCTCAGTCTCTCTCTCAGTCACTCTCTCATCTCCCCAGCCTTTTTTTTTTTCTTTGAATATCTCCCAGTCACTCTCTCATCTCTCTCTCTCTCTCTCTCTCTCTCAAGTAAACTTCTCTTCCACCGCCAATTGCCTCACGCCGCCGATCACCTCACGCCTCACGCCTCACGCCTCACGCCGCCTCACGCCGCCGATCACTTTCTCATCAAGTCGCCGATCTGAAGCTCATCGGCCGCTGGTGCAAGCTCATTGAAACCGTCGGTCTGAAGCTCATCGAAGCCGCCGGCCTGAAGCTCATCGAAGCTCGCCGACGTTGTGTCGCCTCACGCCTCATCTCACGCCGCCGATCGCTTGCTCATCAAGCCGCCGGTCTGAAACCCATGGAGCTCGCCGACGTCCGCTTGTTTGTGATTTGTGATTTTTTATTTTGTTTGTGATCGGTGAATTTGTTTGGTCTGGTAGAGGAAAAAGATTGGAGTTATCGGTTTTTTTTTTTTTTTTTTTTTTTTTTTTTTTTTTTCTTCTGTGGTGGTGGTGGTGGTGGTGGCGCGATGGTGGCGGCGGTGGCTGTGGCTGATTGTAGAAGTGGTTGTGGTTGGTGTTGTGAAAAATTTTTGGGTAGTGAGATATATTATTTTATTGTAGTGGTTATATTATTTTATTATGGTATTTATATTATTTTATTGTAATGAAAGCTAAAATAGATCCTTCTTTGTGGCACCTATATAGGTAAAATAGATAAAGTAACTTTTGGTGGAGCTAAATTGTTATATTTTTAGCTTCACTGTTGTGGATGCTCTAAGTATCTTTCAAAAAATAACAAACGCTAATAATAACCGAGAGGTTTATTTATTTTTTAAAATTAAAAAAAAAAATTCAAAATATCAAGCATGATGCAAGAGTCAAGTCAACCTATGGATGTTGACTATTTCTAAAAGTTTTAGTAAAGTTTTAATCAAAGTTGAAAATAATAATAAATAATAAATAAATTCATTTTATAATAATATATCTTTCAACAATAACAAAAGCTGATCACGGCCCATGATTCAACAGAAAAAATTAAATTAAGGGGAAAAAAAAAAAAGCCGATGCTTTGAAGAAGTGCATGCCTCTAAAAAAATGGTGATTGATGATGCCGTAAAATCACCAGTGAGCCGCGATCCGTCCACGCCGCCGCCACTAACAACCTGCAAAGAAAGAGAGAGTGATCTCGTCGTGGGCACCGGTGTGGTGTCGACCAAATACCCTCCGACGATCAAGTTAGAATCGTTTTCAACTCTAGAGTGCTAGAGATGGTGTTTTTTGCGTACCTTGATTTGCGAGAGTATTCAAGCTTTTATAGTAGAAGAAAGTCCGTCTTTCCTTCTTGGACTATAAGTCTTTTCCTTGTAGGACTCTGAAATCCCAAACGTGATGGGCAAATATTTCCTTATAGGGCGAGTTTCTTCATTAAGGCGGATCTCCTAGAATTGCCCCTAGCGAACTTCTTGATTTTCTAGGATTCCTTGATTCTAAACGTGTGTATCAAGTAGTTCAAGCGAGGTTAAGCCTTGGGCCCCTGCTTAATGTCGGCCCATGATTAAGAATCCGTCAGGCCCAAATGTTCCACAATTTTTACCCATCAATTGCCCCCTTCACCCTATGGTCCGTCATCATTTTTTTAATGGACGGAGCATTAAGGTGACGATTAGAAAAATTTGGGGGATGACGACTAAGGTTCATAATGATGATGGTTCCGGATGGATCAACCCGTCGTCGGTGAAGATTCATATAGTCGACGGTTCCATGAAGGGTACAATCTGTTGATGCGTCTTTGACAAAGGTTGTCAACATTTATTGAGCATGCCACGTGTCAATCTCTGAATGGCTGTTGTATTGGATCGAAGCGCCGCTTCGTCTTCCATGCATCTCCTATATATATAAGGCGCCTCACTCTCCCATTTTTACTATTTTCAACCAGAAATCGTTTGTCAGAGCGAAGCCGTCACCCTTGTCAGAGCACTCCGCCGAGGACGAGTATCTACTGATTACACCAACCGTCATCTATCCTCTACTAAGTGTGGTAAGTACTTGCTTTAATATCATAGTCAAGTTACATTTCCGTCCTTGCATTGTTGTTAGGCTTACTATACCCGTCAATACTTTCAAACCCGTCGGTCTTAGGTTTCATCATCAATTGTAGGAAATGTCTAGTGCGTCAAGTAACCGGTCGGTGGTTCGTGACGGGACGGAATACGAGGATGTATATCCGTTCGGTCATAAAGACCAAGAGAGTCCCGCGAAGATAGGAGTCCGTCTGCCTCCTCTTCATCCTCAACAAATGAGGATATGGAGATAGTTGAAATAGAGGGTTTCGATGACGACGGGAATCAAGCACTCGAGAGTGTTGTAGGTGCTGATGGACTAAGGCAGTTCATCATGTTACCGAGTGGACAGTGCATAGGTTCACATCCGTCATCGGGGAGAGACATTTCAGCACTTTTAGAACCAACTTCCAAATCCCGGACTACATTTCCATCCGTCTACCCTATGTGTCGGAGAAGTGTTACTATGAAGGGGTAGAAGGTGTCGGAGTATACGAGTAAGCGTTGAAGGCAGGACTTTGGTTCCCGCTCTCTACACTTCATAGGGAACTTCTGCACTATCTGGGGTTGTCCGTCACCCGGATATCTCCTAACGCTTGGAGGGTCTTCATAGCAATGGAGATTCTTTATGGTGCAATGTCGAATGGAGAAAGGAGGCGATGGTCCGTGAGTTTCTTCACTCATTACCGGCCCGGATGAGATTGCCGGATCAAGGGGGATGTATAGTTTTGCTAGTCGAAGCCCCTTGTTGAAGGTGATCTTTGAGACCCCAGACTCAAATAGAGACTGGAAGAGTCGTTACTTCTTCTTGGAGGGTGACAGATGGATGAACCGTCCAGGGGAGACGGAGTACATGCCTGTTGACACAACCTGGGTAGTGATAAATCAATCGTGTATGCACCCGTCTTAATTTTGTAATGCTTTTCATACCCGTCCATTTTTGTGTATATATCTTGATCGTCTTTCTCTGCGGGTGTAGACGGGCGCCCGCAAGTTAGCCTTGAGGAATTTAGTTTCCTTGAAAAGATTTGCAGAAAAACTAAGTCGGAGGAAAGGACCTGGGCTAAGTTGGTGAATCAGAAGACCATACATTGGTACTGTGACGATCCCCGAGCCCACTCAAGAGGCTATTAGATACGACAAGCGAGTTCATCGACGTAAGCCCGTCGACTTTACTTTGACATTTATTTAACTTTATTTAGTTTAATTTCATCCGTCATTATTTGCAGAGATGGAAGACGTAAAAATGAGAGCTTTAATTAAATCTCAAGCCGTCAAGAAGAAGGAATCCGGCGAAGCGGTACCAAAGGGGTCGGCTTGACCTCAAGAGGAAGCCGACATCGAAATCTGACCGTCCGTTTAAACAACCCAAGATCTCCCTTGAGCCAGTTGTTGGCTTGATGGCCGAGGGTGCCAAGTCCGTCACCCAGACCAAGCATGGGACGGAGAAAGGCTTTATGAAGGCCCCAGATTCCAAACAAGAGAGACCTCCTCCCCTCCTCCGTGACGACTCCAAATTTGCATTGGAGAAGCTGTCGTCGATTATCACGGCGGAAGATTATGAGGACCTAGGAAACCACTCGACGGAGGCTATGGGAGAGACGGGTCTCTTTGCTGTTGCCCAAGTGAGTTATGTCCGTCAATTATGTTTGTTTTTCTTTCTTGTTTAATACATTATGTGATGGGCTCTCTTTTCGTTTGTAGTCCTTGGTCATGATGAAGGGATTTTTGGATCGGTGTCTCAACCGTGAGAGTACTTTAGACCGGGTGCGTGCAAAGGCGGAGCAGACGGAGGAAGAGGTTGGTCAACTCCATAAATGGAGGTCCAATATGGAGAAGAACTGGAGCTTTCTAAGAAGGCAAGGAAAGAGCTGGAGCAGAAGTCGGACGAGGCGTTGACGGTTATAAAGAAGAAGGAGAAGGAGATTAAAGGCGAAGGAAGAGATCCGTCATGCTAAAGAGGTAGCCGTCAAGGAGTACCGCGATTCGGACTCCTTGTTGAGCGAGCTGGCGGACTCTTTCCTGCAAGGCTTTGACGACTCGCTCCGCCAGGTCAAGAAGGTCTACCCCGAGCTGGATGTGTCAATGATCAAAGTTGACGACCAAGGCCGGACTTCTCGCTCTTCCCGTTGCTTCCGAAAATATGGAGGACCTCTTTGGAGACGATACAACTCGGGGGCGACGGAGAGTCAACCTTGCCGAAGGATGTTCCGGATGCCGACCCTAAGAAAGTTGATTGAACTTCTGTAATTCTTGTATTTTTAGGACGGTTTGTTCCTTTTTGCATGTTTGGAGTGGTAGACTTAAATGTGTACTTTAAACATTTATTTTCTTTTTTATGTCAGCCTTCATATCGAACAATGTTTTTTCCTTTGATTACGTTTATGCATATTTTCGTTGTTGATTGAGCATTTACATCCGTGAGGATTTTCCTCTTCCGTCTTTCTCGTATGGGAGTTATTAATTTGAAAAACTTTACCTTTTAGAGGGTCCGTCCAATCCATGAGTACGTGAATGGGTTGAATCGGTTTTTTATCCGTCTACTTTTTGAGAACTTTATCATGAGGATCCGTCCACTTTGTGGTAGTTGTCTTAATTCTAATTGGATCCGTCTATTAGGTGGACTTATGGATATACTATCCGTCCGCTTTGTGGTGTTTTACCTTTAGCATGACCGTTCATTTCATGGTTAGCTCTTCTAACCGTTTCGATGATCCGTCCGCTTTGCGGCATGTTTTTTTTTATCGTCGTGGTTATCCGTCCACTTTGTGGCGTTGTATCATCTTTAAAATCACCGTCCATTTTTCTGGACTTGTAAAATTTTAACATTTTCGGTGGTCCGTCCACTTTGTGGGCGTTCTTTTATAGTTGTGGTTATCCGTTCACTTTGTGGTGGTTATATCACTTTTAAATGTACCGTCCATTTAATGGACTTGTAAAAAATTTTAACGTAGTCGGTGGTCCGTCCACTTTGTGGGCAGTTTCAGTAATCGTCGTGGTGACCTGTCCATTTTATGGCCGTTGTATCACCTTTAAATGTACCGTCCATTTTATGGACTTGTAAAAATTTTCACCGTTTCGGTGGTCCATCCGCTTTGCGGACACGTTCTTTTATCGTTGTGGTGATCCGTCCACCTTGTGGCCGTTGTATCACCTTTAAATGTACCGTCCATTTTATGGACTTGTAAAAATTTTCACCGTTTCGGTGGTCCGTCCGCTTTGTGGATACGTTCTTTATCGTTGTGGTGATCCGTCCACCTTGTGGCCGTTGTATCACCTTTAAATGTACCGTCCATTTTATGGACTTGTAAAAATTTTCACCGTTTCGGTGGTCCGTCCGCTTTGCGAACATGTTCCTTGTAGCATACCCATACATCCATGCGAAAATTTAAGTTGTCTGTAAATACTTCAAATAAATAAATAAAAAGCCAAGTGCCTGCCCCCTTGGACTTAAAAATGCACAAAAAGATTGTATCAAAAGTTGGAGAAAACGTAGTAAAAGTTAACAGAAAAATAAATAGGGGGAAAATTGAAAATCTTTCTCATATTCTTCTTCTTTTTACGGGTAGTATTTCCGAAGATGCTCTGAGTTACCATGGGTGCTGTAGCTTCCGTCCATCCAATGCCTCAAGGTGGTAGGTGCCCTTCTTTCGCCATGACGTGATTCTGTAGGGTCCTTCCCAGTTGGGACCGAGTTTTCCTTGTGAGGAATCTCTAGCGGCGCCCATTACCTTCCGCAGCACTAGGTTCCCGACCTCAAGTCCCTATGCCTTACTTTTCTTTGTTGTAGTGCCTTGCCATGAGATTCGATAGCGCGCTAGCCTTTGCTCATTGTCGTTCGACTTCGTCCGAAGAGATCAAGTTGGAGGCGCATAGCTTCTTTGTTTACATCTTCGTTGTAGTTTTCCACCCGGTAGCTAGTGAGTCCCACCTCTCGGGAATGACCGCTTCTATTCCATATGCAAGTCGGAATGGTGTTTCTCCAGTGGGTGTTCTTGCTGTGGTCCGGTATGCCCATAGGACACTAGGTAGTTCGTCCGGCCATATGCCTTTTGCTCCTTCAAGACGGGTCTTGTTTATCTTGAGTAGGGATCGGTTTGTGACCTCAACCTGTCCATTTGCCTGTGTGTGTGCGGGTGACGAATAATGATTTTTGATCCCTAGCTCGCGCAAAAAGTTTCCCGGAAAGCATTGTTGTCGAACTGTTTGCCGTTGTCAGAGACCAGTACCCTGGGTATCCCGCACCTGCATATGATGTTTCTCCGACAAAACTTGGATATTTTTCTCCGTGATGGTGGCTAAGGCTTCCGCCTCGACCCACTTGGTGAAGTAGTCTATGCCGACGACCGGGAATTTTAATCGCACTGATGCTTTGTAGGAAGGGGGCCCATAATGTTTAGTCCCCATTGCGCAAACGGCCAGGGTGCCGTCATAGGTGTCGAGATCTTGGACGGTCCTGATGAAATTGCTGAACCTCTGGCATTTGTCGCAAGATTAGACGTAGGCTTGCGCATCCTTCATCATTGTAGGCCAGCAGTACCTTGCACGGATCGGTTTATGCACCGGTGATCGCGCCCCTGAGTGGTTTCCGCAAATACCTTCGTGCACCTCTCTCATTACATAATTCGCCTTTTCTTTGCACAAACACCTCAGGTATGGTCGAGAGAAACCCCTTTTATATAGGATGTCTTTTATCGGCACGAACCGTGATGCCCGGACCTTCAATTTTCTAGCGGCACCTTTCTCATCCGGTAACACTCCGGCCTTTAGGTAGGCGATCAATGGCGTAGTCCAGTCGCCCTCAGAGTCCTCAACTTGCATGTTTGTTTCGTTATCGATTAGTGAGGATGTTTGCATGAACGACAATACCTGTTCGGGGACCACTACGGACTCGGCCGATGCAGACTTTGCTAGTTGGTCACCCCACCCGTTCTCCTCCCTTGGGATTTGAACGAATTCGACTTCGATCTTGTTGGTCCCGGTACTTCACTTCTTCCAAGTATTTCTTCATTCTATCGTTCTTCCATTCGTAGTCCCCATTGATCTGACTTGTTACCACTTGTGAATCGCAATGGACAATTACGTTCTTCACTCCTGCGGCTTTCGTGAGGTCCGGTCTTGCCACCAAGGCCTCATACTCCGCCTCGTTGTTGGTTATTGGAAAATCCAGGCGGATCATGCATCGTATCGTATCTCCCTGCGGAGTTTGTATTACGACTCCAGCTCCCCCGGCTCGCCTGTTTGAGGACCCGTCGGTGTAGATTTTCCACTGTTCCTTTACTTCCGTCAATTGGTCCTCCCCGCGTGTAAATTCGGCGATGAAGTTAGCTCGCCTGTCCTTTCATGGCTGTCCGCGGGTGGTACTGAATGTCGAACTCGCTTAGCTCTATTGCCCACAAGGCCATTCTTCCCGCCGCTTCCGGGCTGTTGTTCAGCTTTCCTCGGTGGCTTGTCTATTAAGACAATGATTGTGTGTGCCTGGAAGTACGGCTTAAGTCTCTGCGCAGCTATTACTAGTGCGAGAACCCACTTCTCCATTTGGGGGTACCTCTCTTCTGCACCACGGAGTGCACGGCTGGTAAAATAGACGGGTTTTTGTATCCCTTCCTCCTCCCTTACTAAAGTGCGCGCTATCGCGGCATGCGAGAATGCTCAGTAAAGGTAGAGTTCTTCACCTTGCACGGAAGGACCGAGTAATGGAGGAGATGAGAGATACGCCTTTAAGTCGTTGAAGGCCGCTTGGCATTCATCCGTCCACTCAAATGACTTTCTTAAGGTTTGGAAGAATGGTAAGCACTGTCTGTCGCCCTTGAGACGAATCTGTTTAGGGCCGCAATCTTTCCATTTAAAACGGACTTCCTTGGACCGTTCTTGGGGTTCTAACTCCATTATGGCCCGTACCTTCTCGGGTTGACTTCTATACCTCTCTGGGACACCATAAAACCCAGGAACTTTCCCGTCGTGACCCCGAACGCGCACTTGCTCGGATTTAGCTTCATGTTGAATGACCGAAGTGTGTTGAATGTTTCTCGGAGGTCGTCCAAATGATCTTTTTCGCGCAGGCTTTTGACTAACATGTCGTCAACGTAAACTTGAACAATCCCGCCTATCCGGTGTGCAAACATCTTGTTCATTAGCCTCTGGTACGTTGCTCCGGCGTTCTTGAGTCCGAAGGGCATTACCTTGTAGCAGAATAATCCCTGGCCGGTGACGAAAGAGGTTTTTTCTTGATCAGATACGTCCATCCGGATTTGGTTGTAGCCCGAGAAGGCGTCCATGAAGCTTAGGAGCTGATGTCTTGCGGTTGAATCCACTAGGGTATCTATCCGTGGGAGCGGGTAGCTGTCTTTGGGGCAAGCTCTGTTGAGATCTGTGAAGTCTACACACATCCGCCAATTCCCGTTGGCCTTCTTCACCATAACGACGTTCGCCGACCAGTCGGGATAGTATACTTCTCTAATGAAGCCCGCCCCTAGTAGCTTCTGAACTTCCTCGGCTATGGCCTTATCCCGCTCCCGGGCGAAGGCTCGTTTCTTTTGCCGGATTTGGAGGAAAAGAGGGTGACACATTCAACTTGTGGAACCATGACTGATGGGTCAATACCGGCATGTCTTCATGGTTCCAAGCGAAGAGACGTCTTGGTTACTTCTTAGAAAAGTTGTGATCGTCTGTCGTACCCATCGCCCACTTGGCTAGCGTGCCTGATTTTGGTCTTCCGTTCGGGCCGTGCGTTGTCTAGTCTTACTTCTTCTAGCTCTTCATTTGGCTCTGCCGTTACCTTCTGCTTTCCGATACACATCGTTTTCTTTGTTGATCCTCCATTTCTATCATGGCAATATAGCACTCTTGGCGTGACTTGATTTCCCCGTAGCTCTCCTACCCCATACTCCGTCGGGAATTTAATCATTAGGTGGTACGTCGAAGTTACTGCCTTCCAGGAATTGAGAGTTGGTCGGCCGAGGATGGCGTTGTAGGCGGACGAGCAATCGACCACGAGAAATGTTACTTCCTTGGTGATTTCTTGAGGATAGTCACTTGTCTTCATCCTTTGTTAGAGTTATTGCACCCAAAGGGAATATCTTTGCGCCCCCAAATCCTACGAGCGGGGCATTCGTGGGATACAATCGTTCCCTGTCAATCATCATCTCTTTGGAACGCGAGATAGTACGGGATGTCCGCCGAGCTGCCGTTGTCGATGAGTACCCGATGCATATTATAGTCCCCTATCCGTAGGGTGACCACTAGAGCATCGTCATGAGGATGGTGAAGTCTCCAAGCATCATCCTCTGAAAAGTGTATGACGGGGTCACCTATTCGCGTCATCCTTGGTACAGATCCCGTGAGTTGGACACTATGGACCGTCCTAAGATAGGTTTTGCGGGCATTTTTGGAAGACCCGGCTGCAAGCTATGCCCCCTATTATCATCCGAATGTCCCCTATTGGTGGTCTGGGGCGCTCGTTCTCCGTTATGGGGCCTGTTCTTCGGTTTGTCGGTCTTTTTCCTGTTGACGAACCTTTGTAACTTTCCCTGTTTGATCAATGCCTCAATCTGCTGCTTTAGGTCATAGCAGTTGGCATTGTCATGCCCGTGGTCGCGGTGAAAGCGACAATACTTGTCCCGCGGTCTTTTGTTGGGATCCCCTTTCAACTTCCCTGGGAATGTCAATGCTCCTTCATCTTTGATTTGCATCAGTGCCTGGTCGATTGGGGCGGTTAACGGGGTGAAATTGGTGAATCTTCTTGTGGGGGTTTGAAGCGCCTTTCATCACGCCGATCCCCGGTTCTAGCGACCTTTCGCCCCCTATCTTGTCGCATATCCTCCCGCCTCTCCCTCTTCTTAGGTTTCTCTTCGCGGGCCAATAGTGCGTCTTCTACATTCATATACTTGGTAGCCCAGTAGAGTATATCCGCCATGGTCTTCGGGTCGTTCTTGTATAAGGAAAACAAGAACTTCCCCTTCCGCAGCCCACTTGTAAACGCGGCTACGAGTATCTTATCGTCCGCTTCGTCGATCGAGAGGGCTTCTTTGTTAAAACGGGTTATATAGGCTCGCAACGTCTCTCATCTCTCTCCGCTTGATGCTCATCAAGCACGTGGTGGACCTCTTGTACCGATGACCGCCAATGAAGTGGGAGGTGAATCGGGCGCTCAACTCCTTGAAAGTATTGATGGAGTTCGGTGTCGATCTCTCAACCAAACCCTCGCAGGTCCCTTCGGTGTGGTCGAGAACGCCCTGCACATGATCTCGTCAGGTACCCCTTGAAGGTGCATCGGGGTCTTGAAGGTCTCTAGATGATCGAGGGGATCCTTGACCTCGTCGTAACTTTCGATCCGAGGCATTTGAAACTTCGGTGGCAGGGGGAATGAGTTGACGGACGCTGTGAATGGTGAGTCGGTCCTGTTTACTAAATCGTCGAGGTCGGAGGATACCCGCCCCTTGAGGGCATTCATCATGACCTCTATCCGCTCCTTCATCGCCTGCATCTCCGCGATGATAAGTGGGGGGACAGGATCCGTGAGAGACGGAAAGCTCTCGTTTTGCCGCTCCTGTCGACTTGGGATGTTATTGTCCTCCCGGATTCTCCCGCTCCCTTCTCTCGACACTGTCACCTTCCTGGTTTCGTTCCTGAGGGTTAGGTCCCGCATCCCTTTGACGTAGCTGTTCCTCCAGATCATGATTCATTTTTGTGAGTCGTTCGACCGCCGTCATGAGGGTCCGGACCTGCCTTTCCAGTGCGGTAGATCTCGGCGGTTCGTCTCCTTGGGCGTTCTTTGGTGGTGGCCATTGAACGAGTGAGTACCATGCAACTCTTACATCCGGGAGGCGACAATCTTTCTCGCGTTTCCCACAGACGGCGTAAAACCGATGATGCCGTAAAATCACCAATGAGCCGCACAGTCCACGCTCGCCGCCACTAACAACCTGCAAAGAAAGAGAGAGTGATCTCGTCGTGGGCACCGGTGTGGTGTCGACCAAATACCCTCCGACGATCAAGTTAGAATCGTTTTCAACTCTAGAATGCTAGAGAGGGTGTTTTTTGCGTACCTTGATTTGCGAGAGTATTCAAGTTTTTATAGTAGAAGAAAGTCGGTCTTTCCTTCTTGGACTAGAAGTCTTTTCCTTGTAGGACTCTCGAAATCCCAAACGTGATGGGCAAATATTTCCTTATAGGGCGAGTTTCTTCATTAAGGCGGATCTCCTAGAATTGCCCTAGCGCGAACTTCCCGATTTTTCGGGATTCCTTCGGATTCTAAACGTGTGTATCAAGCGGTTCAAGTGAGGTTAAGCCTTGGGCCCTCGCTTAATGTCGGCCCATGATTAAGAATCCGTCAGGCCCAAATGTTGCACAATTTTTTACCCATCAGTGATCAATTTATACATATATTCCCACGAAAACAACTACATCATATCAATTAAAACAAAAAATACAACAACAAAAAAAAACACACAATAGAAAGAAACCCAAATTAACAATAGGGTCCATAGATTTTTTTGATTCCAATATAGTCTGCAGCGTTTACACTTTACAATTTACTCGATCTGTACTTTTTTTTTTTGAAACCGATCTGTACTTATTTTGTTGCGTTATTAACAATAGGGTCCATATCTATCTTTTTTTTTATTCCAATATAGTCTGCAACAATCATGTGGGTTGATAAGATATGACATCAGCCTCCACTTTTGTTATTATGTTATAATTTTTATTATAAAAAATTATTGTAATTTTTATTATAGAAAATATTATAAGTTTTTTTTATATATTTTAATTAATTGTATGATTTTTCAATTTTATATTTTATATTTTTACTTTAGGTTGATAAGGGGCCGTTTAGTATATGTGTTTAAAGACTGAAAGTTATTGTTTAAAAATATTTATAAAAATACATGTAAGTGAAAAAATGTATAAAAATACATAAAATATTATTTAAAAACTTAAAATGGTGGTTTGGAAACACAAACCAAACAAACCCTAAATTTGTGTATTCACGCTTCAAATTTGTTAGATTTGCGTTTTTAAGATGTTCTTTTCTTTTTTCCGCTATCATATTACTATTCATATCTCCTTGTTTTGAAATTTTGAATAAACTTTTCCACCGTCCACACACTGACATGTATTTATTACTGTTTATAGCTGGTACAGTCTGTACCTATTTTGCTGTGTTATCAACAATAGGGTCCGCAGCATTTTTTGATTCCAACATAGTCTGCAACTATCACGTGGGTTGATGTGATATCACTATACAGTTTGCAGCGTTTACACAATACATTTTACAACCAATTTTGTTGTGTTATTGGTCCGTAACATTTTTTTGATATTTTTGGGTATGTTTGGATTGTACTTATTATTGTTGAAAATTAAAAATATCATAATAAAATAATTTTTAAATTTATGAATAGTACCGTGTGATTTATTTTAATATTTTTTAATCTGTAAACGGTACTAAACAATGTGAAAACAGTGTCAACAGTATGTAAACAATAACATGTTTCAAGAACAGTAGATTTTGTCTCTCCTTACATTTGTGAAAGCAAAAATAAAGGGAAAATGCGACTCAGGATTCAGCGTTTCCGCTGAATCCAAACGTATACAGAAATTATCCCACGTCCACGTTTGCACTGTAGCGCGTTTTGCTGCTTTTTTTTTTTTTCAGTTTATAATTGTTGACAAGTCAACTGTAAACTCATAGTAAAATACGGTACGTGTATGATACAGAAAATATACGAACGTGTATAATTAGGTTATTTTAAGAAAAATACGTTTCAAAAATTCGGCAGAAAAATACGAGAACGGATAAATAACGGTACATGTATAGTATGTGTATAATACGTTTATATTTTAAAAAAACGCTACAAAAAATACGAAAATATTTGTCAAGTATTTTATTTTATAGATAAATACAATAGTTGTTCTATTATGTTTAATAGAAGATTATAAAGGATTTAATATGAAGTAATCTACTGTAAGTACTAAGCAGGCTTAGCTTTTTGTTTGTTGTTTTTTCAATGAAATTTTCCTGTTAATCAAAAAAAAAAAAAAAGAAAAAAAGAAAGATATTGAGGCTGGTAACAAGAAGTCACCCTCTTTAACGAAAGAACTCCCAGCTAACAATTCAGTCCATGGATATGTGTTTCTCATTATGATCTAATTAATCTTATATAAAGATACAATGAAAAACTCTAAAGAATTGGGTTGAACAAATTTATCTAAAATAGATTTTGGTTGAACAAGATGGGTCTGATCTCAAAACTCCTATGGCTTGCTTACTGTGTAGGTTTCTGTTTCGCATAGCTGAAAGTGATGTTCATTACACCTTAGGTTTTGGCAGCTTTATTGTTATCACTTATCAGTTTATCAGATATATTCATATATTAGTCTCTTCAATTTATTAATAGATTGATATGAGTCCGGGGAAGTAATTATCACTTTATCACTAACTTTAACAGCTTTTATCCTTTACTTTAGTTTTGTAATTACTCCGTCTTTTTATGTCAGTGTTTCAGTCTACGTTTCTTACGTAGTCCGTATTTCACGGCAACTAAACTCCACATTTCAATAAAACGCGTTATTTACCGTAACTTTGGAATGAAAACGTGAAACGAAAGTCATTTTGTTTGTCATGTACGCTCGCGAATATTTCGCGTAATATATAAACAGTGCTCTATTTACTGTTTATGGATTCAAAAATTACACATTTCATTAACTTTTTAATTAACAATAGATCTCATAACATTATTCACACCTTTAAAAAATATTTCACAACAATATTTTTAATTTTCAATTTTAACAAAACAAGTTTTATCTAACCGAACCCATAGTCTACAGCGTTTACACTTTACAGTTTACTCAGTCTGTACCAATTTTGTTGTGTTATTAACAATCTGGTCCATAGCTTTTTTTTTTTATTCCAATATAGTCTGTCTGCAACTATTATGTGGGTTGATGTGATATCGCATCAACCTCCACTTTTGTTATTACGTTATAATTTTTATTATAAAAAATATTATATGTTCTTTTTATATATTTTAATTAGTTGTATGACTCTTCAATTTTATGTTTTATATTTTTTCTTTAGGTTGATAGATGTGTGTATTCACCTTTCAAATTTGTTGGATTTGCGTATTTAAGATGTTATATATATATATTTTTTTTTCCGCTATCATATTACTATGTATATCACCTCCTTTTGAAATTTTGAATAAACTTCTCTACCGTCCACACACTGACATGTATTTATTACATTTTACAATTTATACGGTATGTACCTGTTTTGTTGTGTTATCCACAATAAGGTCTAAAAATATTATAGCATTTTTTTATTCCAGTATAGTCTGCAACTATCACGTGGGTTGATGTGATATCACGTCAATCCTTACTTTTTTTTTTTTTTTTTTTTGATAGGCTTACTTTTGTTATTATGTTATAATTTTTATTATAAAAGAATGTTATAATTTTTTTGTATATTTTAATTATTTGTATGACTTTTCAATTTGTACCGATTTTCAATTTTTTATATTTGAATCAGTTTATTTAAATTATATTTGTCTGATATATTTTCATTAATCATCCTTTATTTAGTAATAATAATTTGAAGCAAATCTAAATGTCCATATAAAAATTATCATAATAAAAATATGAATTCTTAAATCAATATTCTTAGACCTTGACTATTATTTTATGAGGTGAATTAAATAAATATATGACAAGACTTGATTATTAAAACATAAAACAGAACATAAAAAATGGAATATATATTAACACACAAAAAAACCACTAATAACTCATTATTTTTAAGACACGGCTTGTGTTTAGTACACAAACCTCACTCTTATTTTTAAGTCACACACACCAAACGTTTAAAAATATTTTCAATTAAAAATATTTACGTCTGAAAAACATTTTAAACTCAACAGAGAAAGTGATAATTTTTCGAGATATTTTTTATTTTTCATTCCTTGTGTGAGCAAGAAGTACAATGTGCAGATAAGCACGTTTGTGCAAGACAACTGGTTTCTGAGTTGAAAGTTGAAAACACTTCTATTCAGCCTTCATTGTGTGTCAGTAATCAGCAGAATTAAACAGTGTTTAAGGCCTTTGGAGTCAACAACTAGCCAACCCCGACTCCGTGACTCGCGTGCCGAAAACGCTTCTTTTCGTACAAAATCATTGAAATGTTTAGGTCTGTTTAATAACCATATATTTTGTTAAAAGGAAAACGCTCACGAGTGTTTTTAAGTTGCTGATTAATAATTTATTTAAATAAATTTTTTAGAAGGAATAAAAAAATAATTAATATTTTAACAGGTTTTTTTTATTTAATAATTTATTTAAATAAATTTTTTAGAAGGAATAAAAAAATAATTAATATTTTAACAGGTTTTTTTTATTTTTAATAAAAGTTGTATCAAAATTTTTTTAAAATGGATTATTAATTAGTGTTTTAAGAGTATTCGTTAGCATGACCCTTTGTTAAAATTAAAAATATTTTATTGAAAGTATTATAAATAAAAATTAGAATTATAAATAATATCAAAAAATTTAATAAGACCTACAAATAATAGTAAAAATAAACTGAATACAAAAATAAATTGGCAAATTTTATCCATACCAGACGCACTCTTAATTAGGGAATTAGTACTACCACAGTTAATTAAAATAAAATGGTCATCTCGAACACATGTCTATACTTTAACATGTCCAATGGCACTAACCATTAGATAGAAGCCATACCCATATTAATGTACCTATTAGAAATTATCCTTGTCACAAGTACTTTGCGTGTGCAAAGAGTTTTTTTGTTTTTTTGGTGTGGTATCGTAATTTAAAAAAAGAAATTTGGTATAAATTTATTTTAAAAACATAAATTATTAGGAGAGTGCATTATTTTGTAGGCATTTTAAGTAGAGTTGGAGATATACTTTTATCAAGTTGTCCTCAAGTTTTTTCTCTATTTTTTTTTTTTATGTTGAAAGTTGAAATTTTTTCCTAGTTAAACGTAAGGTTTAAAAGTATTTCTAAATCACATAAAAGTTTAGTTCAAAACAAAAAAAATTATTTTATAGATAGTGTAAATGTAATCGGTGAACTATGGTATGATTAAAATATAATATTTCTTTCTTCTTTGCGCTCTTTTTTTAATTAAAAATTTACAGATGGAATTAAAATTTGTGAATCATAACGGAAGCCTCTCAGCTTTGATGTCGATCCTAAACTTTTTTTTCTTCTTCATTTTTGCATAGAAAGTTTTGGTGGGATATATATATATATATTTTTTAATATGTATTTGTTTGTGTTCTGGTGTAATCTTTAGGTTTAAATCCTTCATTAATTTTAAATAATATTTTTTTCATTTTGGTTTTTTTAGATATTGATTTAAATTTTTTTTGTAATATATTAAATTAAAAAATCAAAATTATGTCATTTTAGGAGACACTAACTACATGATTCTATCGACCATAATAAGAGGATAACATTGAGCAAATTTAAAAGTTAGATGACTAAATTCAAGAACAAAATTGAAATTAACATATTAAATAAAATTTTTAGACAAAGTGAAAACGTGATAATTCTAATTTAGCTCTTAAAAAGAAGAAGCATAAATGGACAATCATACAGTAACAGGATGTGTTTATGTATCCTTAGCCAAAAAAAAAAAAAAAAAAAACCCTAAAATCCAATAGAAACATTTTTGTATATTTGTTTTACTTTTATAATCTTTTTTTTGGGTGAAAAAAATAGAGGGTAGCGGGGGATGATCAATGTGACTCCCTTAGATGAGCGTGACCATAATAGTACCTTACTTGCTTCCTTATGAGGCCCTGTACTCTTTGTATGTTAGAAACTTCCTTATTGTCATTTGAATAGTTTGGAATGGAGATAGGTATAAGAAACACCAACAGAGAGCTAGTCATGAGCTACTAGTACAATGAATAGGAATGTTTAAGATGAAATAATTTTAAAATTACTATAAAAGTATTACGTGTAATATAATTTGTCTCACCATGAAGTTATAACATCCATAATAGTGATGCCGAAAAGCTATTTCTATATACAAAAAAGGGTTATGCAATAGTTGTGGTTTAGGAAAATATTTTACCTACGATGCACAGCTATATATAGCTGTACACCTCCGTTTATTATATTATTTGTTTGTTTCTTTGTTCTCTCTACTTATTTTATCTCACCTGTCTGAACTCTCAACTCTCACCTCTCTGCAATTCCCAGAAAAAAAAACTCACCTCTCTGCCTCACCGCCGCCGTCCCACGCCCTTGACCCACTCCGTCGAACCAAGCCGCTGACCGACTCCATCGACCCACGCCGTAGACCCATCTTGAAGTCTCTGCTCTGACCTTGCCGTCACAGACCCACGACAAAGAGCTCCTCCACCTTGCAGCTGGTAAGTCTCTTAAAATCTCACTCTATCCACCTCACCTCTCGCTTGCCTCGATTTTGAATCGGAATTGTTGATGAATCGGAATCATTGTGGGTCTGTGATATAAATAAAAGAAACATTAGAAACAAACATTAGATAATAAAAACATTAGAAAGTGTTATATTGTTGTAGAATGTGATATATTGCTGAGAATGGGTCTGTGACTGCCTTTTTATTGTTGGCTGAATGGGTCCGAGGGATATTGTTGCAGTTTTATATAATTTATATATTTACTGTTAATGAAATTTGTTATTGAATGATATACAATAATACTTGTAGTGATTGTGGTTGTGTTTTGTATTTTGTTAGTTGCATGGTTGCTTTTTTTTTTTTTTTTTTCTTCCCTGCTGTGGACTGGTGGTGGTGGTTATTGTGCGTGTGGTTGTGGCTAAATATTGATCCATTGATGTTTGATGGGAAGCGGTAAAATGAATAAAGTGATCTTTTTAGGGGTCAAATAGCTAAATTTTTAACTCCAGTTCTTGGATGTGCAAAAGTGACCCTTATGTTGTTATTCATTAATTGATATAACAGCCGCCGTTTAAAAAATAAAACTAAAATAAAAACCGATTTTGCAACCTTAAATATCACTTTATTTATTTTATCAACTTATTTTACCACTAATATTAGCTTATAGTTTTTATTTTTTCACAAAATTTAATAAAATAATATAAATTACTTAATAATATAATATAAACTTTTCATCCAGTCACCCTCTTTTTCTCTTCATTCATTCACAATCACAAGATTAAAATATTATTTCTTTTCTTTACAACCTAATGAATAGTAAGATCGCCTTTTTGTAACCTTCCTGTTCATAGAATGCAAATTTTTTTATGTTTACAACACTGGGTCGAGTGAGTTTGACATTTTAAGTTGTAAATAGCAACTGTGGATGTTTACATCCTTCAATATGCTCTAACAAATGACAAATAAATGTTTTCCCAAAAAAAAAAAAAATTTATGCAACCTTCCTATTCATAGGTTGCAAATTTTTTTATGTTTACAAATCTAGTTTGAGTGAGTTTATGACATTTTAAGTTGTAAATAGCAACTGAGGATGTTTACATCCTTCAATATGCTCTAACCAAATGACAAATGCATGTTTTCCCAAAAAAAAAAAAATATCATATGAAAAAATATGGAATGACTTGAACTTAATCCTAACCCAACCTATTTCTAACAAGTTTAAAATAAACCGTTCGTAAACTAAACTTAATTTTTACCTGCCTCAAATCCTACCCAACTTATTTGTCACGTCTACGCATATTTTTGTATCATTTTTGTATAAAAAAATTATTCAGAATATATCATATATTCATATTGCCCTATTTTAAAATTTTGAATAAACCCATTGCCTTCTCCATCGTCCCCTAGTCCAGACAAAACGACATGCGTTTACACTTTGACGGTTTGCAGGGTCTGTACCCGGTTTGTTGTTTTATAACAATAGGGTCCATACTCCGTAGCTTTTTTTTAAAAAAAAAAAATCTGATTCCCAATGTACTTTGCAGCTATCCCGTGGGTTGTGATCACATCAACCCACTTTTATTATGTTATTTGTTTTGGGTAAATTTTATTTACGCCTATCATGTTTGAGTTAATGACAATAAAATTAAAATTTTTTTAAAACTAATCAATTTTGTTTTTAAAATTAATTTGGTCAATAATTGAGAAAAAATGCTTAAGGACTCGTTTGGTAGTGCATCTTAAATACTTGTTTTCAGTTTTTTGATAATATTACACTTATTTTTACGTTGTTTTTCATTCAAACGTATTTCAAAAAAACTCCAACAACTTTACTCAAAAATACTAGTTTTAGGATCAAACAAGTTTTGAAAAAATATTGAACTTGGTTAATATTAACTCAAACCTTAGAATATGTTAGTAGAATTTAACATATTGTTTTTTATATTTTAATTAGTAGTATGATTTTTTTTAATATTTATTGATTCATCAAAAAAAAAATTGTACCGATTTTCATTTTTATTTATTCAAATCCGTTTATTTAATTTATTGTTGTCAGATATATTTACATTAATTGTCCTTTGTCTAATTATAATAATTTTAATCAAATCTAGATATCTATATAAACCATAATTAAAAAAATGAATTTAGAATAATTTACTCTGTGTTACAGTGTTCGTACTAATTTATTAATTTATGATTTTATGTGACAAAAGTAATCACATTGTTTAGTAAAACTGCAACTGTTTTATGTTTTAAATTTTTTAAGTCTTCAAAATAAAATGAAATAAAATAAAGGGTCGCTTAACAATGCTTTAAGATTTTTTTTTGTTAATAACAAATTTAGAAAAGTTTTACTTATATTTTAATGAAAATATAAAAAGTGCAATTGTTTTTTTTTATATATAATTTTTAAAAATAATTCCTACATTAATACTTTTGACTATATTATAAGAGGAGTTTAATAAGTGAATAACAAGTTGTGAACATAAAATAGAATACACAAATTTGTATTCACACAGGAAAATCTACTAATCCCATTTTCTCCATGCTGGTGAGAGCCCCTACACTTTAAATTAAAAAATCAAAATTATGTCATTTTAGGGGACACCAACAACATGATTCTGTCGACCACAGTAAGAGGACAACATTGAATAAATTTAAAAGTTAGATGACTAAATTGAAAAACGAAATTGAAATTAACAGATTACATTAAATTTTTAGACAAAGTGAAATCGTGTGAATTGTAATTTAGCTCTTAATAAAAAAAAAATAAAAAAATAAAAACCCTAACCCAACATAAACATGTTTAGTATATATTTTTTACTTTTATAATCTTTTTTTTTTTGGGTAAAAAAAAATAAGGTAGAGAGGGGCGATCAATGTGGCTTTCTTACTTTAGCGTGACTATAAAATAATCCTATCTGCTCCATGGTCAGACTCCATACTTGCAATTTTTGAGAAACTCATTTATTATCATTTGAACCGTTTAGAATGGAGATGGGGTATAAAAAGCACCAACACACAACTAATTGCTAAGAAACTTTTATATTCATACTCGTTGCTACCAATGCAATGCACAAGAATGTTTAAGATAAAATAGTTTTATAAGTTATCATCAAATTATTCTGTGTAATATAATTTGTCTCATCCTCTTTTAAAATTTAACATGACTTTTAAATGGAGTTTGTAACGTGCTTTTGTGTTAAATCTCAATTCCCTATACCTCACGTGTATGAGATTGTGTGTCTCAAAAAATAAAATAAAAACATTATAAGATTTTCATTTTTCTCACGTTTTTTTTTTTCCCTTGGTCTAAATATGAAACTTTTTTTTTTCTTGATAATTATAGTAGTTATTAGTAAGTTTTTACTAAATTGTGTTTATCTATGGACTTATATATTTCAACATAGGCATTTTATTTTGATTGTGTTCATATACGGAACCATATATTACATAATTTAAATGAAACATGATGTGCTCAGATTTTTACCTTTTCCTCAACAACCAAAAAAAAAAAAAAAAAATCTAATAGAGGGTTTGAATGTAGAACATAATTTAATTTTAATAAAATATATATTATAATAAAGACATGTAAAATTGTATGGTCTCAAAATCTTAAATAACACAATATTATGAGTTCAACCAAAAGTTCAATGTCTTTAGAGTATATTTTCTACGTTAACAACAAAATCTCATAACATTTACGACATTGAACTTTTGTTTGAACTCATAATATTGTATTATTTACCTGAGTTGCCTATATGTTTGCATTGGCCATATTTTGAATAATATTGAATTAAGAGCATTCACATCAACTTGTGTAAAATTTTTTGTCTATTTTAACATAAGAATCTAATTTGTCTATTTTATACAACTACTTTTCAAATACCCTCACATTAAATTATTTATTTTATACTACATTTCATTAAAATATTATTTTTTATTAATTTTTTATTACTCTATCAAATTATCTCTCCCTATTTATTTTTGTATATATGTTTAAAATCTTTCCAGTTCATAAAAAAATAAAAGAAGTATTTATGAGTAAAGAAGTATTAAAGTATATATTTGCATGTTAATGGTAACCATGAGTAACAATCCAAATTTACACAAGTTTATATGAATTAATAGTGATCTTTTGAGTTAGATATGCAAAAGTGACCCTTATGTTATTATTCATTGACTGATGTAAGTGCTCTAAGAGCATTAGCATCCGGGGATGAAAACCTATTTTGCATCCTCAAACATCACTTTATTTATTTTTCTAACTCATTCTACAACTCACCTTATATTTCAGTTTTTAATTTTATACACAATCTAATAAAATAATATAAACTACTTAATAAAATAATAAAAGTACTCTCTCTTTACTCACAACCACAAGATTAAAATATTATTTATTTTCTTTACAACCTATGAAATGCGCAACCTTACAGTTCATAGGTTGTAAATTTTTTTATGTTCACAAATCTGGATAGATTGAGTTTATGATATTCTAGGTTGTAAATAGCAACTGAGGGGTGTTTACACCCTCTAGTGTGCTCTAACCAAATGATAAATACATATTTTCCACCAAAAAAAAAAAAATCATATATAAAAATATGGAATGACTTGAACTTAATCCTAACCCAACCTATTCCTAACACGTTTAAAATAAACCGTTCATAACCTAAACTTATTTTTTACCTGATTCAAATCCAACCTAACTTATTTGTCACGTCTACGCTTATTATTGTATCATTTTTTTTTTAATTTATTCAGAATATATCATGTATTCATATTACCCTATTTTGAAATTTTGAATAAACCCATTGGTTGGAGTGGACAAGTGAAATGATGGAAAATTAGTTGGAGGATGGAAAAGTGGGAAGATAGAAAATATTTAGTTTTCTCTCATCTGTGTTTGGTTGGAAGAGTAGAAAAGTGAGAGGGTAGAAAATTTTTTTGTTTGGTTAAAAAGAAAAGTGAGAGGATAGAAAATGTAGTTATATAAATTGATTATTATACCCTTGTTACATAATAAGTAAAAAATAGATTTATTTGTAGTAATTAAATAATATAAAATTTACTAATAATTATATTTTTCAATGAGAAGTGTTACGTCTACGACATTTTTCGTAATACTTTCACAACAAAATTTATGTACAAAGTTGTAACTTATTCTAATTTGAATTCACCACTGGAATTATTTTTTTACTCAATATTAACTAATAATAATCTATTACTTAAAATTTATTGTAAAAATATTGTAGTAACATTTCTCAATTAAATTTTTTTATTTATTATATTATTTTTTCATTTTCCCAGATTTCATGTCATCCATACTTTTTTTTTTTTCCTTCTTTTTCTCCTCCACAGATTGTCCTTCCTTACCCCTATCCCCCTTTTTTTATCCTCTTCCTCATTCAGCATAGCTCTCTCCCTGTTTTATTTATTTATTTATTTTTTTTAACTGGACTCCGGCGCTTTCAAAATTTTTTTTTTTCTCTAGTGCTCTCTCTCTCTCTGTTTTTTATTTATTTTTTACTTTACTCTAGCTCTCTCATTCTCTCCTTTTTTTTTTTTCTTCAACGCACTCTCTTTGTTCGTTTTTTTTTTTTCCTTGATTCCAAAATGGGATATGATGGTAAAAGTATTGTGATAGCATTTTCTCTCCAGGCATTTCCTCCCAATTTGGGAGGATGAAATTTGTGGATCCGGGAGAGGAAATTTTCTCCCGGATTTTCCTCATTTCCTATTTTCCTTAGCTTGCCAAGCAGGAAGAAACACTATTTTTCTTAGCATTTTCCTTTTCATATTTTCCATCCTCCTAGATTCACCCCTCCAATATTCACCCCCAACCAAACACAGTAAAAATGACATGCGTTTACACTTTCACAGTTTGTAGGGTATGCACCTATTTTGTTGTTTTATAACATTAGGGTCCATACTCCGTAGCTTTTATTGTAGGATTCCCAATATAGTCTGCATGTGATATCACATCACCCCCACCTTTATTATGTTTTTGTTTTGGGTAAATTTTATTTACACCTATCATATTTGCGTTAATGGCAATAAAATTTAAAATTATTCAAAATTAACTAATTTTGTTTTTAAAATAAAGTTAGTGAATATTCAAGAAAAAATAACTATCTGTTTAGGTATAAGTTAACTTTAGGATCAAACTGGCTAATTTTGAAAAGTCTTGATCTTAGTTAGTATTAGCCTAAATCTTAAAATATGTTAGTGAAATTTAACCTATTATTTTTTATATTTTAATTAGTAGTATGATTTTTTAATATTCATTGATTTATCAAAAAAAATTTGTACTGATTTTCATTTTTATTTATTCAAATCCATTTATTTAATTTATATTAGTCAGATATATTTACATTAATTGTCCTTTATTTAATAAAATTAATTTTAATCAAATCTAGATATCTATATAAACCATAATAAAAAAAAAAATTAGAACAATTTACTTTGTGTTACAGTGTTAGTACTAATTTATTGATTTATGTGATAAAAGTAATCACATTATTTAGTAAAATTGCAACTGTTTTATGTTTTAAAATTTTTAAGTGAAATTTTCTTTATCAATCAAAAATGAAATGTTAGCGGAATTTGAATGCAAAAAAAAAAAGAAAACTTAATTAATAATTTTGCATTTCAAAAAGTAAAAATTAAAAAATAGAAATATTAAAAATTAAACAAATATTATTTAATTAATATTTAAATATAAGAAAATACTCTATATAAAGTTTTTTTTTGAGTCCCCAAATTTGTTGGACGGCCTTAAGTCAAAGTAAAATGAAATGAAATAAAATATCTGATTAACAGATATTTTAAGTTTTTTTTTTATTAATAAAAATTTTAGAAAAGTTTTCTTACATTTTAATGAAAATATAAAAAAAGTAATTGTTTTTTTTCATATAAATTTTTTTCCTAAATCAATACTTGGATCATTTTCTCATGCTGGTGAGAGCCCAACTTTATTTTATTGTTTTTACGTCACACACTAAACATTTAAAAATATTTCCAATTGAAAATGTTTACATTTGGAAAACATTTTAAACTTAATCTTTTCGAGGCATTTTTTATTTTTCATACCGCAGATGTGAGCAAGAAATGCAGATGAGAAGCACGTTTTGTGCGTAAGACTGCTCTTTCTTGAGTTGAAAGTTGAAAACACATCTTTTTATACCTTTTTCAGATGTCAGTAATCAGTAAAATTAAACAGTCTGTAAGGACTGAGGACAACTGGTACTAGCCCCCAACTCCACGACCTGCGTGCCAAGAACGCTCTTAATTTAATGGAAACTCATTGATTAACGTTTCATTAATTAGTTGTAGATTACTCTAAAGTAAATTAAGCCTTGTATATATTTATAAACCGGACACAGTACAACAATTGCAGCTATCTCTCTCATCACTTTCTCCACTCCACAGACCCATCTACGTACTATTCCTGAAAGAAAGAGAAACTATGGCGGAAGAAGCTTTGTTCGATCTTGCTGGGAAAGTCATTAATGTGCTCGGCTCTCTCATTGCTGAAGAGGTCAAACTGGCCTTTGGTGTCAAAACTGAGATTGAAAATCTGAAGAGCACAGTCTCCACGATCCAAGCTGTGCTTCTAGATGCAGAAAAGCGGAGTTCTCAGAGCCATCAGATCAAAGTCTGGCTCAGTAAGCTCGAAGATGTCCTCCATGATGCTGATGACTTGCTGGATGATTTCTCCACCCAAGTTTTGCGCCAAAAAGTGATGTCTGGAAACAGTATGAAAAAGGCGGTACGCCTTTTCTTTTCAAGTTCAAACCAACTTTATTTTAGTGTTAAAATGGGTCATGAATTAAAGGCAATTAGGAAGAGACTGAATGCCATTGCAAAAGATAAGGAGGATTTTCAGTTTAGTCAAAGCTTGGTTGAGCCACAAGTCATGAATAGAGGAACTTACTCTTTTGTACCCAAAGATGAAGTTATTGGTAGAGAGGATGATAAGGAAGAGATTATGAAACGTCTTTTTGATGACAGTGTTAAAGAGAATATTTCTATCATTCCAATTGTTGGTGTCGGAGGAATGGGCAAGACAACACTAGCTCAACTGGTATACAGTGACGAAAATGTCGAACGAAATTTTGAGCCAAAACTTTGGGTTTGTATCTCTGATATCTTTGATGTACAGCGGATTGTTAAAGAAATTGTAGAACAGTTGACAAAGGGGAAGCATGAAGGAAGCCTTGAGATCTTGCAAAATAAGCTTCGAGAAGAACTCAATGGAAAAAAATACCTGATTGTCTTGGACGATTTGTGGAATGAGGACGGTAATAAATGGCTTCCCTTGAGAAATTTGTTAACGGTTGGGGCAAGGGGAAGTAGAGTAATAGTGACCACACGCTCAGTACAGGTAGCGAGGATAACTGGGGCAACTTCATGGCATGCTCTAAACGGCCTACCTAAAGAAAAGGCTTGGAGTTTGTTTGTAAAAGTGGCATTTGAACAAGGCCAACTACCAGAGAACCAAGCCTTTATAAGCCTGGGAAAAGAAATCGTGGAGAAGTGTGGTGGGGTACCTCTTGCTATAAGGACAATAGCAAGCTTGCTATTGAAAGCTTCAGAAAATGAGTGGCGATCCTTCAAAGATTATGAACTCTCAAAAATAACTCAAGAAGAAGAAAATGGTATTTTATCAACTCTTAAGTTGAGTTATGATCATCTCCCTTCACGTTTAAAGCAATGTTTTGCTTATTGTAGATTGTTTCCAAAAGATTATGAGATTGATGTAAATACACTTATTAATCTTTGGGTTGCACAAGGCTTTATTGTGTTAGAAGATCCAAAACAGCGTTTTGTGGATATTGGAAGAAAATATTTTATGGAATTACTTTGGAGATCGTTTTTTCAAGACGTAGAAAATGATGATTTGGGCAATATAAAATCGTGTAAGATGCATGATCTCATGCATGATCTTGCAATTCTTGTGTCTGGAACGAAGAGTGTCGTATTCAATTCTATTGGGGAAAATGTTATTGAAAAAGCTCATCATGTATCATTTGATCTACTGGATTCACCTAGACAATTTTCATTTCCCGTGGCTAATAAAAGGAAGATACGAACAATTCTTGCAATTAGTGAAGGGGAAAAGTTAGGTAACTTAATTTGTGATGCACTTATTTCAAATCTCAATTATTTACGTACATTGAATTTGAGTTGTTTAGGGCTACATGTAGTGCCCCATTCAATTGGGAAATTGAGTCATTTAAGACATCTTGATCTTTCTCTAAATAGAGATATTGTTGTTCTCCCTAATTCTATTGTAAAGCTGCTAAATTTTGAGATATTTGAAACTCTGTTCTTGTGATTCACTTAAAGAGTTACCGCGGGGCCTTAAGAAGTTGGTCAATCTTAGGCATTTAGACGTTAGGGATTGTGGCAAATTGACGCATATGCCCCTTGGACTTGGGCATCTTACTTCTCTTGAGATACTAACGAGGTTCGTCGTGAGGCAAGGGGGTTCCAAGGCTAGCTCGTATAGTTGGTATAAGAAAAAACAGGCTGAGTCTGGTGGTGGGCTAAGTGAATTGAAGGAGCTGAGCAATTTGGGAGGAAGTCTAGTCATTGGCCATTTGGGACATGGAGAAGATGACATGGTGGAATGTAATGCCACAAATATGAAGCAGAAACAACATCTTCAAGAGCTGATATTATTTTGGGATGAAAAGTGGGATGATGGAGAAACTGAATGTTATGATGACATGTCACTGGAAGGGCTCCAGCCACATCCAAATCTTAAAGCGTTGGAATTGTGGAATTATATGGGTGTGAGAATTCCAAGTTGGGTCTCTTCTCTCACTAATCTTGTTCGTTTTGATTTGGGTTTTAATAGCAGATTGCAGCACCTCCCACCGTTAAATCAACTCCCTTTTCTCAAGTCTGTCCGTCTTATGGGAATGGAAGCACTTGAATACATATCAGATGAAGACAGTGTTAGTAACGTGTTGGGAGCTTCCTCTTCATCTTCTTCTTCTTCAAAAACACCATTCTTCCCATCCTTATCTTCTCTTCGTATAAGTCATTGCCCAAAACTGAAGGGATGGTGGAGGAATTCAGATGATGATGATGATGATAATGAGCCACACCATCTCTTACTTCCATCATTTCCTCCTTCTCTTTCGACATTATATATCTTAAATTGCCCTAACCTGACTTCCATGCCCCAGATTCCCGATCTCACCGAGCCATTTATTGGTGGTTGTCCCCTCTTACGGCTACACAAAGGAAACAGTGAAGATTGTCCCAAATAATCCAACAAGAAAAAACAATTTAATCAGGTATGCATCTATCTTTTATAATCCCAAATTCAAAATCAACTACTGATTTTTATATTTTGAACAACTTCTAAAACTATTCAACTTCATTCTTTTCAATCTTTTTTCTTTTTTCTTGTCTATAAACTGTTAATTGAACAAGAAAAATTAGGATAATGTAATCCATCCCTTTTTTAAAAAAAATATTTCTTTTAATTCTAATAATTTATATCTTTGCACCTAAGAGCATGTTGATAATATGATGTGTGTATGGTTGCTTCTTAATTATTGCACAGTCTGAGTTAGAATCAGAGTGGGTTTGTTCACAGACTTATTTTAACAAGAAAAATTAGGATAACGTAATCCATCCCATTTTTCTCTCTTTCTTTTCATTCTAATGGTTTATATCTTTGTACCTAAGTGCATGGTTGCTTCTTAATTGTTGCAGAATCTGATTTAGAATTAGAGTCGGTTTGTTCACTTCCGTGAGGGGAAATTAGCTTGTTTTGCAGGTATTTCATTGGTTCACTCTCCCCCTTTTTTTTGGTCATTTGAACTATTGATCTATAAAAAATAACTAATGGTTTAATTACTTTTTTGATGGGATAATTGCTGAATGAATTCTTTCTTTTCTCATTTTTTTTTTTTTTTAAAATTTTTAATTTTGGAGACATCGTTTTAGTCAAAAGCAGAACAAAGATTGAGGTCTACCAATATAGACATTCACAAATCTAGAGATGATATTTATCTAAGTTGTGCATTTGAACAAAACCTTTGGTGCTTTCAATTTTCTTTCTTCTTAATCTGTTTTTATATGTTAGATTTCTAATGGCCAGAGCATCACACAATCATAACTTTTTTGGTGATTTTTGGTTGTTCCTCTACCTCCAACAGCCCCTTACAGCTTTTCTTTAATCTCCAAGTATTTCAAAACGAAAAATCCTGCACCTCTTTTTAAAAAAATTCTTCCTTCTCATTGTTGTCCTGCAACCTGCCAGAAATGGAGAAGTTTTAATTTTTCAATTCATAGTTGCACACTTCATGTATTTTACTTTTTGGTTCTTGTGCTAAAACAAACGATTCATAACACTTCCATCATGTATGTAAATAATACCGTGTATCCAAGTACTAGAGAAGGGTCTAATTTGTTTAGTTGTGTACAATTCATTGTTAGATTGGATTGATATTTTATTATATATATTACTGCCAATAAAAATTACTAATTAATTTTTTTATTTCTTGAATAATAGGTTTTTAATTACTGAGCTACACAAGTTTAAGAACTTTTGGTTTTTCAAGTGCTTGTTATTTTGTCACTTTCTCTGCCTCCTGAGGCCATAGTCCTTGCTGCATTTGGTTGTGAAGTCCCTGTAAACTTGAGGCTGCAGAACGTCTATTGTTTTTTAATCAGTGGGGTCCAAACAAACATGAGTAGGAGAGAATATTGGATAGAAGTTGGAATCTGATGGCATCTTTAACCACTTCAGGTATTTGACTTTTAATTAAGAAACCAACACCAATATTCTTGTTTTGATATATCTTGGAGAACTTATCAGGCATTGGACTTTTCAATTTTCATGCAGCACTTAAAATTCAGACTTTTTTCAAAACTTTCAGGCCTTGCAATTGTGCCACATGTCCCAGAATTGCAAGTGGATTATCGGAATCTGCTGAAAATAATATATTCAGGTATGTTTCTATCTTATAATTCCAATTTTTTATGGACAATCATATACATATGCCCTTCTTCTTGATGCCTTTTGAGGTTCGTCATATTTCGGAGAAATTTTTAGTCATTTGACTTCTTATGCAGAACCAAACGAGGCAAAGAACAAGCTTGGGGTACAAAATTCAGCCCTATCCAAAAACTGCAGTTGTGCAACAGGTCAAGAACTCAGTGGTAATCATTTCCCATCAAACCTTTATAAGACGCATAATTTCTTCAATTTATTAGGAGAATAAAAAAGGATAACTGTTCTATCTTTTGTTATTTTATTCTAATGATTTATAACTTTTCATCTAAACTTGTGTTAATGAAATAACATATATTGTTACTTGTTTATAATTGCAGAATCAAAGCAAATTTCTTAGAACTTTGAAGGGAGGACTTGATCAGGCAACAAACACTGCAGGAATTAGCTTACTAAACCGGTATTTTGGTAGTTAAATATATATATATATATATATATATATATATATATATATATATTTTTGGTTATAAAAGTTTCCAACATATATCTACTAAATCCTTTTCATGAGATGATTCAACCAAAATACTCCTCACATGTTTGTGTGTATGCTGGCTTTAAAAAGTAAAAAAGAGCAAGCAAATGACTGAATGAGCCTAATCTGTTCATACAATCACTAGTTCAAAGATAGTTTGAATTGAATTTTATCTGTTAATAGAATATAATTACAAATTGTGGATTACTACTTCAGGTATCTTGCTTTTTATGCAGAACTGAAAACCAATTTTTTTGTTCTTTTTCATTCTGCTTTTTGAGGTTTTTCTATTACGGCAAGTACTGTCTTGGACTCAAAGTTAATCTTCTTTAAAAAAAAGAAAAAAAAAAGAAAGAAGTACTAGTTTTTTTTTCCCATCAAAACTTTAATTAGATGCATGATTTCTTCAAATTATTAGGAGAATAAAAAGGAATAAATGTAAATTCTTCCATTTGTTCTTTTATTTTAATGATTTTTATCATTGTATCTAAGCTTGCGTTGGCGAAATGACATATGTAGTTGCTTCCTAATAATTACAGAATCCTAGCAAATTTTGAAGGGAGGAGCATGACCAAGCAACTAACACACCAAGGAATCAGCTTACTATAATGATATTTAGGTGGTTAACTTTTTTTTTGGTGGAGAATATTTGTTTGCTTCCTCACATGTTGGTGTGAAGACTTTGTCTTTTCTAAGTCAAAAGAACACAAGAATGATTGAATAGAGTCTAATTTTTCATACATGCACAAATTTTAAGTTAGATTGGATTGATTTGAATTCTTATCTGTTACTCAATTAAATATTACTAATTAAGGTTTTTCATTTCACTTGAATTCCAATTAAGGCTGAGGAGAACATCATTGTTCTTTTCATTTGAAATTTTGTTTATTTCTCTACCTCCTAAAGAAATAGCGTTTGCTTCCTAACTTTGGTTGTGCAGTCTCTGTTCGAACTTTGGGCTACATTACACATGTTCTTTTTATAATCACTTTGGAAAGCGAGAGGGGGTGATCTGTGTAATGGATGGATAGAGTGTATGGAGTTTTTAGGCCAAAGAGAGGTAAAAGGGGTAAGGATGGTTGAGCAGTGAAGGGTAAGAGAGGCAGTTTGATTAAATTTCCCAAAGGAAGAGTAATTTGCTGTAAAGAGATGCAGAGGTGAGCAAATTCTAGCCTTTTAATTATTCTTACCATATCATTCTTGTGCCAACTGCCAAAAGATTTTATAGGTATCAATATCAGCATTCTTCCGTAGGTCATTTAGATAGTGAATTAAAATACAATATGCCCCACACTAATGATTCCATTTTCGATGGAGGTAATGCCACACATTTAATAAATTAATGGCTTAATTAGCTGATTCTATATGTTGATCTCACCTATGGAGGGGTGGCTTGAATGCAGTCCTACTCTTTAGCACTTGCCCTTATTAGTTCTGTATAGATATTGCCATGCATATTCTAATACTAAATGACATGCATTTTCTTACAAAAATGAGTGGAAATTGTTCCTCATTTTTATTAGTTTTGTATAGAAATTACCGTTTGAAGGTAGTTCCTTTTGTAATTATAACCAGAAATGCATGCAGTGTATGTTATTTTGCACTTTAGACTAGTTCTATATGTCAGCCCTTTTTGTGCTTTGAAGCTAAAATTTCAAAGGAAGGACGCTAGTGCCATCGGCGCCCTCCTTTTTTAGGTTTATTATGTCAAACCAACTCAAGGATGCAGTTGGTAAAAAGGAAATTGTTGAAAATGATCCCAAGGACTTTTATGTTTGCCTTAACATCTTATATATAGGAGTGGGTGGGAATAATCTAGTGTTTTTCAGTGATGCAAAAAGTGTTTTCCAACGCCAAAGTAGATGACTAAGTAGGTGACAAACGATTTCATTTTACATTAAAATGTATGTGACGTACCTACGAAAGACTTACAAATTTTAGTATTTGTTTTTAGGTTGACAATTTCAGGTGCAGGGAAAATTTGTGCTTGCTCCATTGAGATGGCTTTAGAGACTTCAACAACAAAATACCTCTTCGATAACTACTGTTATCTCTACATTAGCATGGTACTAGTCATCCTTGAAGCAAGATTTCAAGTCTTCTTAAGGCTGCTTAGGATTCCACAGTACTCCAATCAATGGGCATGTGAGACTGGGAAACACTTACATGAACTCAGAAGCTTGTATGCATGTGCAATGGATTCCCTTTTACTTAGATGCTATGTGTGTCTGTTTCATGTTATAGTATCATTTTCCGAATTGTATTATTTCTCTTTTGCAGTTTGGTGGAGGTCACTGTATTGGCGAGTCTTTGAAGTAAGTGTGAAGGTAGAGTGTGATCCATTCCTTTGAGTATTTTACAGAAAAGGGAAGACACCAATTCTCCTGAAAGAGACTATAATTTGGGAGAGAACAATTATGTCCCAGGTTGACTTCCATTCGGATAAAGTACCTGTTTTTTATAACCTGAATTCTCCTATTGATTTTGTTCTTATTGGACAATCTTGGGATCTCACTCATAAGTAAAAAAGTTGCTTGGTGAACTTATTTATCGGGAAGATTTGGCCACCAAAGCTTTGTCCTACCATGTGCTCTTTACAAGCTAGTATTCGAAGCCATGAGAACATGCATTTGGATTAAAATAAAAGCCGGTATGGTACTTTCATATCCCTCACAACAATTGAAATTAAATTCATCTATTAGAAACAGAATCTTTGGAAGAGCTCAACTTCCCTCCCCGCCCCTCTGCTGGTGGGGGTTATATTGATGAGAATTCTTATGTTCTAGGGTCATATGAATTTTTCCCTGAATTTAGTCGGGATGTATGCCATTCCTAGATTTTAGATTGCCTGCAAAATTTCTGAAGGGTAGGTTGTCTATTGTCCCATGTATATGGTTTTAACAGTTTTATAGATTAAGGTCAACTTTTGTGTATAGTTATTTATTTTTTTATTCACAATTTTTTTTGGTCCTAGAGCTTGATATTCACAAATTTTACAATATTTTAAAGCTTGATATAATCCACGATAATTCTTCTGGTAAAGTTCTGCCTGCCTGCTACTAGGCTTATAGCATTTTTAAATCACAGATACATTTTTTTTTTTTCAGATTCAAGTAGTTCTGTTTCACACTTCCTTGAAGAAGGCAGGAAAAATTCATAAATTCGACACTAAAATGTCAAATGTGTATTTCTGTTTAACATCAATATCTACCGAGAAGAGGGAAAACACCATAGTACAATCTCCCCTTTAACTTCCCTCTCTATCTACTCTACTACTCCCTTTGTTATTTAATTGTGTTTAATATTTCACTCCTTTTCCCTTCTTGCCTGTCTCACCCCCTGACCTTACTCTCATGAACTTACCATTAATTTGTCTTAAGCGAGAGATTTATTCTTTGCATATATGTTTATTGGAGTTGTTCACTTATTAGAATGGTTTTGTTTAACTGCTCTTATTTTGGTCAGCATAGCCATAGATTATCTCATGCTTTTCTTATTGATTTATTTCTTTTTCTTCCTTGTTGATGATTGCTGCATTATGTTTTGTAGCTAAGATGGTAAGAGCCTCCCTCCTCATTTTGCAGACTATTTGCCTCAATGTCTTAAGGAGAGCCATTGTTTTGGGTTGAATAGAGAGGCAAATAGAGGTAAGCTGTAAGATTTTTGAGCAAAACGATAAAAGTCTATGGAAATTGGTGAATATTTAATATGATATTTTAGTTATTGCTTCCTCTGCATATGAGAGTTTCACTAAGCATGCAATCTGTCTCATAACTCCTAATCTATGGACTCAAGCCTACATGTTTCTTTGTGGTAAATTTCAAAATTTCTTTGTATATTTTTAAGTAGATATTTTTTAATTATTATACCTCACATTTGAGGGTGAATAGTTGCTTTCATGCATAACCATATCTATAGGTATTTGATGACTAACATATTTCTCTCTCCTTTCTTATTGTTCCCTAGGGATGTCAGCCATTATATGGCCGTGTAGTTCCTCATTGAATGGTTATCAAATGGAGACTATGCAGCACTAAGCAAAAAAAGGGAAATTACATCAGTCTTGAATCTATCTATCACAAAGAAGATGTTTAAGATCACATAATGATGTGGACTGGTCATATTTGTCCATTTGGAGAAGTATTAGTCATCTTTAACAATTTTGGCAGAAAAATGAAGACAATTGAGTAGATCTGTGATTTCAACTGAAATGCAGAAATTGTTGTTCTCAACTTGTTGAATACTGTTGCCAACTAGTCTATCAAGTATTTTACTTCACATTTTATGACTTGGGTGGCCAAGTTTGTGTGAGGTTTTGGTGGATCAGCTTATTGGGTTCCTTTTGCATTATAACTAGGTTGCTCTTTGTACTTGTATGCCATTGCCAATTAATGTTTTGAATATTTTTTTATCTTGTGGGGATGGAAACATTGGAAAGAAATTCTACATGTCTACAAGTCTAACAAATTTAAGTAAATCAATCATTTTTATTCTGTTTTTGGTTTTTGTTTTTCAATTTCTTTGAGCTCTTACCTGTTCCATTTAGTGGAACATCTTGCCAATGATGTTTCTTGCAATCCATCCATCTAAATATGTTTGAAATATTGCATAATTTCATTTTATCCCATAATTTTATTGGACATCTGACAGAACAATAGAAAGCAAAATTTGGGGTAAATGATCTTTCTAAAGAACACAGTATTGTCAAAAATTAAGCTTGTACCTCTCAGATTGCACTAGAACCCATTTTCTTTAGAATGACTATGTATCTAGGTTGTTGTCAAGGAATGAGCTTTGTATTCCTCATGGAATTTGGTTGCATCCTATAGAATGGTAGATGTTAGCACTTCGCTAACCCCATGTGAAAGTGTGTTTCAATGGTATCAACTACCAAAGCTGCCATGCAAGAACAAGTGAAAGACAATCCTCTCCAACTCTTCTTGGTTGCAGTTTCCAACCTCGTTTTCAAATACCGTTTAAAAATATTTCTGGGTATTTTGCTGTCTTTTGTATACTTTTATTGGACCAACCACCTATCCTCCCCTTGATGGAGAACACCGCCACAATGTGGGAGGGTAGGACTGTCTCATTGTTGCACACAACTACACAACCCATTTTCAGCACATTGTCGATGCCAATGGTAAATTTTCCTTGGTGGGTGGGTTGTTTTGAATAGCCCTCCTAACTTTGGTGTAACTCATCTTTTTATATATAAAGCAAATAGAGCAAAGTGGACCGAAATGGGTTGAAGTAGACCGAATGGACCTAAAAGGATCTAAGTGGATTGAATGAACCAAACTACTACGTTGATGTGGCTCAAGAGCGTAGCAATAATAAATGTTACACTTTAGCTTTTTTATATTACTATATAGCTATCACGTGATGATTTGGATTTGGTCATCATTATAATTTTGGAAAAGTTTTATTCATCTTCAATAGTTGCCGAAAGGGGGAGGTTTGGCTCCGGTGTCCAGTGGCATTGGACCCATTGAGATTATTACATGTGTTCATTTTTGGACACATGTCATCATCCGACTGGATCCAATGCATCGAAAGTACTAGACCTAATCTGAACCCTTGCCAAAGAGAATGAACACAATTGAATAGATCTATTCATTTAATTGAGAATGTTGAGTTCATAATTCTCAAATGGTTAATGTTTCTTTGTCGATTAGACTATCAAAAGTTTCATTTCTTCTCCAAATATTATTATATGGGTGTCTAGACTAGTGTGACATTTCCACGGATCAGTTTATTGGGCTCTTTGTTATTTGGTATAAATTTGATTATTATTTATAAGGCGTTTTCTATATTTGTATATTAATTAATATTTTGTGTTATTTTTTATGTTTGAGGGAATTCTTTATGAAAAAAAAATTCTACATGTCTACAAACATAAGAATTTTAAGCAAGTCTATACTAATATGCCAATTAATGTTATATTTTGAGTTTTCTATTTCTTTTTCTTTTTTTAAATATAGTTACGTTATGTTTTTACTTTTAATTCTATTATTATTATTATTATTAATTTAGTGAGTGTTTGCTTGTGAAATGTTCCATCTAATGTAACATATTATTACTAATGATGTTTTCTGTTTCTGGTTAATACAAATGGAATTTGCAGAATATTGTTAATTTGTATTAAATAAGTTATTGGCATTATGTTCATGTGTCTAACTTTAGAGGCAGAACTAGTCCAGTTAGGGTTGCATGGCGCCAAGCATAAAAGTGCAAATTTTCAAATTCCAATTTGGTTTAATTATCGTTTTTTGATTTGAGAATTAACATGCATAGGATTGAAACGATGTCATTAGCCTGGCCCTATTTCTAGTTCAATGTGCTACCATACATTTAATGTGGATAATCTTGACAAACAAATTGTTTTTTAAAATTTCTTGATTAGGGTTTACCATATTGCATATAATTTTCCAATGGTTAGACGTTGAAGGCAACTATAGTCATGGACTTAATGGTAAATATATATATATATATATATTAAATTAAAAAAAAAAAAAAAACAATTCCCTTTACTTTTGTTTTCCTGTCAAAACTTTAATCACATGCATGATTTCTTCAAATTATTAGGAGAATAAAAAAGTATAAAATGTAAATTCTTTCATTTGTTATTTTATTCTAATAATTTGTATGGTTGTATCAAAACTTGAGTCGATGAATGACATATATTGTTGCTTCTTAATAATTGCAGAATTATAACAAATTTGGTAGAATTTTGAAGGGAGGACACGACTGGGCAACTAAGACTATAGAGAATTTAGCTTATTATGTTGCTATTTTGGTGGTTATAAAAGTTCCCAACATATGTTTATTCAAACCAAATATTTGTTTGTTTCCTCACATGTTGGTGTGAAACACTAACTATTTAAAGTCAGAAGCATGTGTCTAATTTTTTTTTTTTTTTTTCTTCATACATTCAAAAATTAATGTTTGATTGGATTGAATTTGTATCTTTTACTCAAATTAAGAATTATTAGCAAGTTCTTTCTTTGGATAAAAGGGACGGAAAGAGCATAAATTTGGGTGTAACTGTATAGCTATATAAAAAAAAAAATAATAAAAAAAAAATAAAAAGAAGAAGAAGAGAGAGAAAAGTTGGGTGCACAACAAGGCAATGCAGATGGTCCCATCAAATCACCACTCTTTCAAAGCCCGTAGAACAAAAAGATAACAACCCATTGGGCCCCATTGCTCTCACACATCGCTGGGCTGGGCCCCTTTTTACTTACCCAGCTGCATAGCTCCTAAAAATAAACAAAGATAGATAGGGTTCATAAACTATTTCTCGTTTGGATTTGCACAAAAACACCATTGTATATTTACTCTTGATTTGAAGAAAACATGTTTCACTCCTTTCTTATTAGATATTAATCAGTATTAGCCATTAAAAGGATGTGCAATTCTCTATTAATTGAGTTGTCACAATATATCAAAGATGGTTAAGGTCACATTACAATGATGTGGAACAGTTATTTTTCTCCTTTAATAAGTCTCAGTCACTCATCTTCCAATTAAGGCTACACCAAAAAAATGAGGACATTTTAACAGATCTATTCATTCATTTCATCAGGAATGTTGCATGTGTATGTGTGCTGCATAGTCGACTTATCGAACATTTCATTTCTTCTTTCAATTTTATGATTTGTGTGTCCAACTTTGAGTAATGTTTTTGGGTGTATCAATTTATTGGGTTCTTTTTTTGCTATCTGGATTTGCTTATAAGTTATACCTTATGTACATATGCCAAAATGCTGTTAAAGTATCTCTTTTGACGATAATGCTAGAACATGCATAGAATCGATTCGCTCTATCGTTGGCTTGATTATTTCTAATTGATTTGTTACAATACCATATGGACAAACTTTACTGATAGAACTAGTTCTTAAATTTTCCCAATCAATGCTTTACATTCTTCAAGTGATCTTTCAACGATCAGAGGCACTTCTAAATAATCTGATTGAGAGGTTAGCATGCAAGACTCAGATTAGCTTGAAACCTAGACCAGAAGTAAACCTTGGCCAAAACATGATTCAGAATTAGCAGCTATGAACTGCATTGTAGTTATTAACAAAGCATAACAGGATAAATCAGCATTAAACACCCAAAACAATTTTAATACTTCCATTACTTGCATAAACAAGAATAGGGACTTGATTTCCCTTCTTTAGTCCATTTTAATCCTTTCAAATTAGTTGCTTAAAAACCATTAAGGCAACAATAATTTGATGGGAAGCTATTCACTCTACCATCAATCTTTGAAAAGGATTCGGGAAGACCAATTACAATGAGTGTTTAATTCCCCAGACCCATTATAGTTTGTCATGTGCCTTCATTTCTTAGGATATTTCAATTGCACATCTTGGGATCAAAGAGGTTTTGTTATAACTCTTTAGTCTCTTGAGCCAAGAATACGTTTCTGCCATTGTAGCTTTGCTATATCAACTAGTAGTAGCTTTGTTATTGTTATATGCCTTTGTAGTTTGTACGAAGTATTACAACGTGATATTGACCTCGCTCACTCATCTTTGATGGACTAGGACCCTAATAATGAACCAGTATTATCGCTATTGCATTTACTTCCTACTTCACTAGAATGGAAGAAAGAAGGCGTTGCATGAGTGATATATCTTTCCCACTTCGGCCTTAGTAGCTTTGAGAATGCAAGCCATGTTAATCATCACCTTGTGGTTATGGAGCTTCAGCATATTTTGACTAAAAAGGAAAGTTTCTTTAATTTCCCCCGAGTAAAAAGAAAGGTTTTTGAGATTTAGCCATTTAACATTTGAGTTAGGTTCTGTAACAAAGAAATCTCTTACAAAAGAAAGTGATTTCTCTTTGAGTTGGCTGTAATCTTCAAGATTTTTCCCTTGCTCAATGAAAAAAAAAAACCTATTTTTAACACATGTTTCTCAAGGAAGGGCTACAATTGGATGGAGCTAGCTTGACGGTATTGAATCAAACAATGAAAATGGGAATAATAACATCAAATTCCTCCTCAAGCTACTTTCCCTCTCACAATTAGAGTGGTTGTGCTTAGAAGAGGTTAACGATTTATTTCTATGTGCTTCAATACAATATGGACAGCAGCCAAAAAGAATTAAAAGAAAAGAGATGCTTCAAAAGCTGCGGATATTCAAGACAGTTAAAAGGAATAATTCTTTTTGAAAATTTTCTCATTTAGAGTTCTGCATTCAGCAAGTACTCGTCCAATTGTCCAAGGTACTCCTAAATATCTTATTGGGAGCACGATTGTATCACAAAATGCTACATATTGTTCTGCATGTAAAAGGTCTTGCACTTGGCTGGATTAACTTGAAGCCTAGACCATTGGTGAAACTTATCCATTATGTTCTATATCAACACGGGCTAATTTCATTAAGAAAGCATAAATAGGCTAATTTCAACTTTCAACACTTGGAACGATGTAAATACTTTTATTATAGACTATTCAAAGAACTATTATCTTGGGGACGTTATTTAGCCTGCAATCTTTGAAATGGCTTTGGAAATGTAATTGCAGTGAGAATATGAAGCCCCGTTATAGACTGTCATATGCTTTCATGTGATTAACTTTTGGTAAGAAGAAACTTGTACAGACCAACAAAACAAGGAATATGAACCTGGTAGTTTCACCATCATCAATCGATTGCCCATACTGCATTATTTGCTCTCAACTGTACTGCAGAAGACTGCACAATATACAAGAAAACTTAATTCAATCGCAGACAAAATTCAATTAATAATAGAAGTGAACTTCAATAGGACAAATACAATACATGCTCCAGTTGTGGAGAAAATTCCTACTTTTTTGTGGGTTTTTCAGCTCTATTAACCAAAGGTTAAGAAAAAAAATCCCCAGCAGCATAGTTTAAACACGATGAACACAACATATTAACCTAATTTAATTTCTAGAAAATTGAAGTCTCTCAGTTTTTATGTCAGTTCAAAATTAATCTGAACATAAAACTAGCCTCAAAGTGTGTAAGCAACAAGCAATTAGATCACCAAATTGCAAATATTTCCTGAATCTAATATACAAGCAAACATTGGTTTATTTCTTTTTTTTTTTTTTAACATCTGCATCTTTTCAACAATCAAATATGAAAAAAAGAAAAAAAAATTACAGGAGAACATTTAAAAGGAACCTAAAGAAGTACCCAAAAATGTAAATAATAGAATCAATACAAGCAGATCTTATTGCTAATAAATAATAAATTTTATTACAAAAGTGCTATCCTACTACATGGAGTGTATAAAAGGAATAACTACAAAGAAATAATTAATTCAAGTAGATCTGCCACAAGTTTGTTGTCATGGGGACCATAAAAGGACATAAAGAATTTGGCTTGGTAAATTATTGCTAATGAAGTGACACTGTGTCCAATGAAAATTAGGGGTTGGATTCGATTTTGTATTCCTAAGATAAGATTCTCTTATCATTAATTCATTATTAATGGTACTCCTAAAGGATTCGTTCCTAGTACTCGTGGTCTGCGGCAAGGTGATCCTCTTTCACCTTTGCTGTTTGTTTTGGTAATAGAGGCATTTAGTAAACTGATGTTAAGTGCAAAGGAGGGTAGTCAATAGATGGTTTTTCGGTTTCATCAACTGGTGGGGATGCTATGGAAATTCTGCCTGGTACTTCAGGATGTAGTATTTCAGATTTCCACTCTTCCTATAAAGTAACTGGGTCCTCATCTTGGAGGGTGTTCATAATGGAGAACACAAATTCCACCTGGTTAATTGGTCTACATTGTGTAAGCCAATACAAAAAGGGGGCTTAGGTATCAGAAGTATCAAGTATGTTGTGTTTTAATGGTGCTCTACTGCTCAAATGGCTATGGAGGTATGGTTTTGGAGAGGGAGTCCTTGTGGAGTAAAGTCATTGACAGTAAATATGTTAAAGACATATGATCAGAAATCACTCTGAGGATCAAGCATTGATCCCAGTTGAAACATGGGTAATTTCATTTGGAAGACACAAGAAAACAATTCCCATATAAAGGTTTGAGCTTTTTACTTGTTCCTTTTTTTTTTTCTTTCTTTTTTTCATTTTTAAGTAATGCTTGTAATAAGGTTTTCACACACCAACTTTTTCACGCTCTCCAAATGCTCAAATTAACTAAGGTAGAGCTGAATGCCTATCTTGTAAATTGAGAGCCAAATACGACAAAGGCCATTAAAACAATCATTTGAAGTTAAAAAGTAGAGAAACTACAAGACATAAAGGTAAAACTTCTAAATTAATTCTATCCAAAACTGTATCCACTGAAGATACATTGCCCTTCAAATCATAGATCTCTCTCAAATGCCATTATATCATTCAATTTATTTTACAAATAACAATATAAATATTTTTTTTTTCCCTGGGTGAGTTAAATTGGGCAACTTTAGCATTCCACAAAGGATATTGGTTAGGCTTTTTTTTAAAGTAAATAAAGCAAAGATACACATAGAAATCAAATGGTAAACCAAAAACAATTAAGGGAAGAAAAAACAAATAGTTGTATGCAATTTCAACTGGAATCGACGGAACAAAATAAGAAGGCTTACCATGTTGATTTGTCTAAAAATTTCAAGCAAAACCTCAAAGAAAGTAATGAATGCTCTCCAATCTGGAATCGACGAAAGCAATGGCAGAGAGCCAGAGAGAAGGAATAGCATTACTCATACTCAATTACTCATACAGTATAGGTAGAGCACCATGGTTAATTGATGGTCCGGCCTGGCCCAATATCCGAGCTCGAATTAGTTAGTGTCGGCCCATAAGGCCCCAAATTCAGTTGCCAATATCGGATGTGAGCCAACTCCAACAAACATTTTTAGAGAAAAAAAATATTTTTATCATTCTCTTTCTTTTTTGGCTTTTGTTAAGGAGGCACTCGATAAAGATTCATTAAAAAATAGTAAAATTTAATAAATAAATAACTTAACTAGTGGCTTAATGTGACCCGACACCCTAAAATGTGATGATAAAATCATTAGGTGCACTTGTTTTTGCCATTTTGATAGACTTAATGGTACACATTAGATAGAACTAGCATAAAGAAGTACATTGAAAATAAGATAAAGTAAAATCACTAAAATGGGAAAAAAATTATATGATTAAATTGAAAATATATAAAAGTTCGAGGTTCGTTTTGGGTCTTGTGTCTTGTACATTGGGCTCGATAGGATGTAGCCATGTTTTTAAGAATTGCCATATGGTAGCATCCCATCAGGTCTAATGCAACTGGACCTAAGCTTGTCCCCAAAGTTAGAGGATATACTTTGTAATTTAGCTTTAAAAATTATTATTGCTTAGCTAATTATTACTCGGATAAAAATTCTAAATATTGAGTTATCATTCAAATTTCTAAGCATAGCAACATATCACCCTTTTCAATTTTCATTATGGACAATATCTCTTAGGCCAACTTTTTTTTAACCAAGTTTTTTGGCTTAAAACTAATAAATAACAATCAATCGATTATCCACACATATTTAACCATATAATTTATTTTTCCCTCAAAAAAAAATATATAATTTATTTCATAAAAAAAAACTATATTATTTATCAAGTGAGTTAAACAAATCACATTAAAGTGAAATAAGTCATATAGTTAAAAGTTAAAACTATATGTGAGTAGGTATTGATGGTTACATATTGGTGTAGATAAACTTTTCTCTAAACTAGATTTTTGTGTGTGTGTGTGTGTGTTGTTATTTTTCTTAATATTCTTCACCATTCTTTACCAATACAATGCAAGAGGCACAATATTAAAAATGATCAATTTTAAAAAAAAAAATTAGAATAAAAAGTGATAGAACAATTTATTAATGCACTAGAAGCATAAAAAAGGTTGAATAAAACTAGGGCACTCCTCTAACTACACTTGCTGCTATAAACGTAGTATTGAATTTTCAAAATTATTTATTTAATTTTATTACGAGCACAAGTTGAGTTTGAATTTTTCAAAAAACTAAATTACATGTTTAAGCTTGATTTATTTTATTATTAAACAATTTTTTGAACTTATTTACAAGTTATAATGACTAAAATTTTGTGTTCCTTCACAAATATATGTTGATAATTAATAAATAAATTATAATTTAAGTTATATTATTTGAGTTACATAGTTATAATGATTTTTGTTTAAAAACTTACAAAATATTACGTTCACTAACCTTGTATTAGGAAAAATTATATATCAAAGTCGATAATTTTGTATACAATATATTTATAAGTTATAACTAATTTTAGTATTAAGAAATTAAGATTTTTGGCTTCAAAAAATAAAAATAAAAATTTGTATTTACACAAACACACACATATATATTAGTGCATGAATATGTTTTTAGCTTATTTTAATTTGTTTATCACTATAATAATTATGAATCCCAAATAAAAATTCTTGACTTTGCCATTGCTTATTTGATAACAATTATGACGATTTGGAAACAATGTCAACAACTTTTGACACAAAACCTCCGTATCTTTACTATTAACAAAGAGAATTATAAAGCTATGTATTTTCCTTTTCTAACAAGCCATCTCTTTCTTCTAAACTACTACTATATTCTCTTAATTATAAAAAATTATATTAATTTTAAATATTCAATAATTAATCTTAAGCATATACGTTGTAATAAGAAGATCAATTTATATATAAAAAGATAAAATAAATCATATCTAAAATGAATACATATATATGTTGTGGGGCCCAATAATTTATGGGTCAGGTCATTTGCTCGTTGGAAGTCCAAAGGCCCAAGCCAAAGAAAGCTACGGCCCAAGCTCAATAACATAAAGCCCAAATGGCCCGGAGATGTTGCCGAGGACAGTTCAGTCCTCGGCGAGACCCAAAACTCCACCAAAGAAGAGGGGCAAAAACGGTATAAAACCAGACTGGAAAGGAGATCTAAAATATCTCGGGAAAGCCGCCATCATTACCCTTCCCAGATAAGACTCAGCATCCAGCAGAGCCGGATTCTTTGACTTTATCAACCATCCCCAATAATTCTGGGATTAGACCGACGGGACAAATATCGGTCTTGTAAAAGTTGACCCTACACGTGGACGAAGGACAGTGAACGCAAGCTAGTATAAAAGAGAAAGTAAGTAATCTGGATAAGGGGGAAGAAGAGAGAAGAAACCAGGGATTCCCATCCCACCTCGAGGAGAAAGACTCCATGGGTGAAAACCACTTAAAGATGTATGCATACCATAAAAAGTCACCGCCGGATAACCGGAGGAAGACCTTAATGATCCTCGGACTAAGTCCGAGGAGTTCAACCCCTCATGATGTAATGCTATAGGGCTTAAATGTTCAAGTCCAACTCCTATTTTCCACATAAATTCCTCTAAAATCAAGACCGGACCATCGCCCCGTGATCAAAGGAAAGCCTTTCAAGCCCACTCTCTACAAATCATATTGTTAGGGATCTTTCACATACGAGCCCAACGTCATTATTGGGCTGCTAAAGAAATCGTGTCCCTACAATTGGCGCCATCTGTGGGAAAGGCTAGCGTGTTGGCGCGGCTGGCGGTGGAGTCGTGGCTATATCTAGCAGAAGTCCGCGAAGTCTCCTCCATCTCCCGCGATATGCAGTTATTGTTTCGACATAAACTTCCGTTAGGGGCTACGCCCTGCAAAGTGCCGATGGTGCGGGCAACTCTAGGGGCTTCCGGTATTAAGCCAACTCTCCCCGCCCTGGTCTAGGGGCTAACCTTCGAAAAATAAATAAATACAGAGAAAAAACTACTTAAAATTACAAGTTTTGGACAGAACCAAGGCCTTGCATGGTCCTCGGACTCAAGCCTATGGGGAAACCAAGTACAAAAAAAAAAAAAAAAAAAAAAAAAAAGTTTTGGACAGAACCAAGGCCTTGTATGGTCCTCGGACTCAAGCCTATGGGGAAACCAAGTACTCAAAAGAGTTTTGGACAGAACCAAGGCCTTGCATGGTCCTCGGACTCAAGCCTATGGGGAAACCAAGTACTCAAAAGTTTTGGACGGAACCAAGGCCTTGCATGGTCCTCGGACTCAAGCCTCTGGGAAAACCAATTACTTATAACGAAAAACTACATTACAAGGACCGATGCAATATAGAGCAATATGTCGCCGAAAAGCGATCGGGGTTCCCAATCGCTCAGTCAACTCCTCGGATGGGTTATTTCGAGATGATCATTTTCGGACAATATTTTCGCACTTATTACAGAACGTTCAACCGTTATCTCGGTTAGTTCCTAAGTTTAACTTACTATGAATTGTTATTATTATGCCTGGTAGCGTCGGTAAATTAGAATTGATTGGATTGTGATTCAAGGGTTTTTGCTCTAAATATTGCTGAGGAGAAACACACACATGAAGCATACCCATTCACAGGTAGTGTTGCAAAAAGAATAGTATTCAAAACAAGTAAATAAATTCCCTTTTTTACTAAAACAAAGAAATAGTACAACAGACATTGAAAAGCTGGAATCGACTTATGTCGGAAGCTCACTACATAATTGAAAAGAAAGATATAAGAGAATAAGATAAAGCCGAGGAGGCAACAAAGAAAAGAGGTTGGCTACCGCCTCAAGACCTTGCTCTTCTTCAATGCTTTTACATGCCCTGATTCGGGCAAAGTAAAAGAACCCGACTTAGGGCTTGCACCGTCGTAGAAAAAGGTGCAGAGAGAAAACCCAACTTGAGCCTCACGTCGCCGAAGGAAAGGCGTAGGGAGCCGGAAGTTAAGGAGCCTTCACCAAAAATTTGCCTGCAACAAGGCAGAGGCGATGATGGCAGAGAATCTCTCTTCTGACATACCAAAATTCTGGCATGAACAGAACTCGCTTTGGATTTTGACTAAAAGAGGGAGAAACACCATTTCCCCTCTGTCTAAACGGAATATTCTTTTGAATTTATGCCTCCTTTGCCCGTACCTCATTACTTTGAATCTCGGGAGGACACGGCGCCTCTGTGGCAGAAATAGTTCCTTTTCCTCAACCCTCGCCTCGGACATGATATACTAAGGGAGGAAAGCGAGGGACTTGTGCGAAGGTAAAGCACCTTTCTCTCCTATTTATTTAAAAAGATAAGGTGGAGGCATTTAATTCTCGCAGCGTCCCAAGGAACGCTACAGATAAAATGACTCTGGCTCAACTTCCAACGCCACCCGCAACCATGAGATTAAAGGAGCCTCGTAAAGGCGCACCTCGAACACCTGGGACGCCAAAAAGTACCGCGTGACCAAAGACTACAGAAATATCTCTTAACTTGTGGGCCTAGTGAATTCGCGGCCTAGGCCCGTTCTGCATGGGGGCCCAGATACTATGGCCCACGCCGAGGAATAGCCGTTTCCAAGGACAACCTCCCGCTCTGCACCTCGTGAAATACCCGAGGAAAGGGAAAAAGTTTTGGACAGAACCAAGACCTTGCATAGTCCTCGGACTCAAGCCTATAGGGAAACCAAGTACATAAAAAAGTTTTGGACAGAACCAAGGCCTTGCATGGTCCTCGGACTCAAGCCTATGGGGAAACCAAGTACACAAAAAAGTTTTGGACAGAACCAAGGCCTTGCATGGTCCTCGGACTCAAGCCTATGGGGAAACCAAGTACATAAAAAAGTTTTGGACGGAACAAAGGCTTTGCATGGTCCACAGACTCAAGCCTATGGGGAAACCAAGTACTCAAAAAAGTTTTGGACAGAACCAAGGCCTTGCATGGTCCTCGGACTCAAGCCTATGGGGAAACCAAGTACATAAAAAAGTTTTGGACAGAACCAAGGCTTTGCATGGTCCTCGGACTCAAGCCTATGGGGAAACCAAGTACACAAAAAAGTTTTGGACAGAACTAAGGCCTTGCATGGTCCTCGGACTCAAGCCTATGGGGAAACCAAGTACACAAAAAAATTTTGGACAGAACCAAGGCCTTGCATGGTCCTCGGACTCAAGCCTATGGGGAAACCAAGTACATAAAAAAGTTTTGGACGGAACCAAGGCTTTGCATGGTCCTCGGACTCAAGCCTATGGGGAAACCAAGTACTCAAAAAAGTTTTGGACAGAACCAAGTACACAAAAAAGTTTTGGACAGAACCAAGGTCTTGCATGGTCCTCGGACTCAAGCCTATGGGGAAACCAAGTACACCAAAAAGTTTTGGACAGAACCAAGGCTTTGCATGGTCCTCGGACTCAAGCCTATGGGGAAACCAAGTACTCAAAAAATTTTTGGACAGAACCAAGGCCTTGCATGGTCCTCGGACTCAAGCCTATGGGGAAACCAAGTACACAAAAAAGTTTTGGACAGAACCAAGGTCTTGCATGGTCCTCGGACTCAAGCCTATGGGGAAACCAAGTACACCAAAAAGTTTTGGACAGAACCAAGGCTTTGCATGGTCCTCGGACTCAAGCCTATGGGGAAACCAAGTACTCAAAAATTTTTGGACAGAACCAAGGCCTTGCATGGTCCCTCGGACTCAAGCCTATGGGGAAACCAAGTACACAAAAAGTTTTGGACAGAACCAAGGCCTTGCATGGTCCTCGGACTCAAGCCTATGGGGAAACCAAGTACACCAAAAAGTTTTGGACAGAACCAAGGCTTTGCATGGTCCTCGGACTCAAGCCTATGGGGAAACCAAGTACTCAAAAATTTTTGGACAGAACCAAGGCCTTGCATGGTCCTCGGACTCAAGCCTATTGAGATGCTAATTACTCGGATGGGGAAAGTCCTCGGCTCAAATACAGTAAAATGTTAAGGCCAATGAAAGCGTTAGGATGATGGCGAAACGCCCCACTATTTGGTAGCCTAAGGGGGCTGTTCATTTTTGCGGGTGATATGTCCTCGGATGACTACTTACTACACCGCATAGAGCATCCAGTTCTAATCTCGGCATTGTTTCGGGTAAGTACCGTTATTCACAGGTACGCATTGCCATGTCAAATGATTTTATTAAAGTTATGGTGACATCTTTTTATTAGCAAGTATTTTGGCCTTAGTTGTTATTGATTCAAATGCTATATTATTATGCCGAGCAGTGCTTGCAAATTTGTAAAAGCATAGAAACAAAACATACGAAGTAAAATAACAACAATCTTTATTAATATGAAAAATTATTACAACGTACAAAGAGGGGCTTAAACAAGCCTATACAAAAAGTGAACTGCCGTACCAACAATAACCTCCGCAATACAGATAAGTAAACAGTCAGGTGTCTTTCGGACTCGTCTTCAAAGTCTCTCCAATTTACGCCTCGTATTGCTCATATTGAGAGGAGAACCTTCTTTAGAAAAAGTTGAAGGAGAAGGAAGAAGAAGATGAAGGAGAAGGAAGAAGAGGATGGAGGAGATGAATGAGGAAGATGGAGGAGATGAATGAGGAAGATGGAGGACATGAGTAAGAGAAGGAGGAGAAGAAGAGGGAAAAGATGAGAAGGAAGAAAGAGAGGCGGAAGGAGGCGCCGGTGAACGAAGAGAGGAAGAAGCGGGGGCACTTAGTCCCCGCCCCGGCCCCGACTCCTAACACACCGGAGCCATATTAGATATGCTCATGAGAGAGCGGGTGGTACTGATGATGTGCTTCCTCGGCTCGATCACGCCGAAAGTGTGACGTGACGAGTCCCCGCTTCGGATTTTGGCTGAAAGGAAGGCGAGACAAATCTTGAGTCTTCGCCATCCTTGCCCCGACCGAGCCATTTCGAGCTTCGCTAGAACATAGTGTTTTCGGGAGGGGAATGGTTTTTTCATTGCTTATTACTACGGTAAGTGTATTTCAGGGTGAGGTATAGCCGGAGAGTAAAGGTAAACTCCGGAAAGAATCTAAGGATTTCAAATTTTGGTGGGGTTAAAGGGATTCATTTGTGTGGGAAACAACTCTTGTTTCTTCTCTTTATATAGGGGACGAAGAGGAGAGTACTTAATGTGTTCAGATCTCCAAGGAAATCTGCAAACATGAATACGCCCGTTTCATCCCCCCACGCCATCAAAAACCGTTGAATCTGGAAGGTCTCGTAAAGGGAAGACATTAAAGACGCACTTCGGATAACCAAACGGTATAAACGCATCGTGCGCAAATCAAGGGGAATATCTCGTAGACCGGTACATTCCCTGGGCGGATGGAGAGTCGCCGGCGTCAGTCTAGGGCTGAATTAAATGAGCCATAATAAAGGCTCGGTATTACCAAAACTCCCCTCTTCAACCAGGAGGTCGGACAGCAGGGATTTGAGGGGCTATTGTGGGGCCCAATAATTTATGGGTCAGGTCATTTGCTCGTTGGAAGTCCAAAGGCCCAAGCCAAAGAAAGCTACGACCCAAGCTCAATAACATAAAGCCCAAATGGCCGGAGATGTTGCCGAGGACAGATTCGAGTCCTCGATGCGGACCCAAAACTCCACCAAAGAAGAGGGGCAAAAACGGTATAGAACCAGACTGGAAAGGAGATCTAAAATATCTCGGGAAAGTGCCCTCATTACCCTTCCCGAGATAAGACTCAAGATCCAGCCAGAGCCGGATTCTTGGCTTTATCAACCATCCCCAATAATTCTGGGATTAGACCGACGGGACAAATATCGGTCTTGTAAAAGTTGACCCTACACGTGGACGAAGGACGGTGAACGCAGGCTAGTATAAAAGAGAAAGTAAGTAATCTGGATAAGGGGGGGAAGAAGAGAGAAGAAACCAGGGATTCCCATCCCACCTCGAAAAGAAAGACTCCATGGGTGAAAACCACTTAAAGATGTATGCATACCATAAAAAGTCACCGCCGGATAACCGGAGGAAGACCTTAATGATCCTCGGACTAAGTCCGAGGAGTTCAACCCCTCATGATGTAATGCTATAGGGCTTAAATGTTCAAGTCCAACTCCTATTTTCCACATAAATTCCTCTAAAATCAAGACCGGACCATCGCCCCGTGATCAAAGGAAAGCCTTTCAAGCCCACTCTCTACAAATCATATTGTGAGGGATCTTTCACGTACGAGCCCAACGTCATTATTGGGCCGCTAAAGAAATCGTGTCCCTACATATGTATTTACTAGTATTATACCCGTGCGATGCACGGCTTAATAAAAAATATTTTGATAATATAATTAAATTTAATAACAAATAAAATGAAAAAAAAGAATTAATTTAAAATTTAAGATTAAAAAATAAATTGTACTTGTACACTTAAAAGAAATTTAATTTTTATTTATTATTTTGATATTTAAATAATTTGTTTTAGTGTTGATTTCATTCAAATGGTTATAAGTTATATCAACCCTAAACCAACATATGTATCCATATGTAACATTCTAAATTAATAATAAATAAAAATATAATACTCTAACTTAATGTAACATTCTAACGTACTAATAAATATATATAACACCCTAACTTAAAGTAATGCTTGTAATTGTATTGTGTTTTAGCCTTTAAGAACACATATATTATTTTTTTAATCATAAAAAATAATGAATTCAATAATTGAAACGGTTGAAAACAAAATTAAGCCAAAACCTCAATTTATTAATGAAAAAATATCCAAAATTTTGAGCTTTAAAAAAAAAAAAAGGGAGTTAAGTATAGATGGATTCTTTCGTATCCAATTTCATGTTTGACAACAAATTTTGCTTTTAATTAAAGAATATATATTACATGGAACAAATACCAAACAAAAGCTATAACAAATTAAATCCATTATAAAATATGAATGTCAACAACAAATAATCATGTAATAAGAAATTAAAAAAATACAAATATATTGCTTGCTATATTGACTTCCTAAAAAACACTAAAAACGTGATCAAACATAGAATTTCAGCCTATCTATAAAACTTGTTCATAAAAATCATATTATCTATAATAAAAAGGCAAAAATACACAAAATCTATTCAATTTGATGAAAAAAAAAAATTACCTACAAGCTTGTAGATAGGGCAGAAAGGAGAACCATAGCACTTTTCTATTATGAAAGCTGCAACATCAAAAATAAGTACTCATGAAAAGCATTATTGCACCAACATTGTTAGATGTAACACTATTTACATGTTGCTAGGCCAAAAAAAAGAAAAGAAAAGAAAAGTAAAGTAAAGAGACAAAGAAGGCTAAGCAAAATAATACCTGTATCATATTTTAGAGTGAGATAAGATTTATTTATTTATTTATTTTTTATAAGGAGGTAACTTCTTAATCCGATAGAGTTTGAATTTAGATGATTTATAAGTTTGAATTTAGATGATTTATACTTAAACTAAATCTCCTTCGATAATTTTTTATTGGATAAATATGGATAGAATTTCATACTAGTATAAAGAAACAAAGTACTAATAAGGATAGATGTTTTTTTTTTTTAATGAATTAAAGTACAAAACTACAAATGAATGGTGATTTAAATAAAATTGATAAACATTCAATGATTGATTAAGATTTTGTGTACATCCTAAAAATTGATTAAGTATTAGAGTTTAAGTTGATAACAATAACTATACTTCTATTTTATCAAAAATATTGAAATATTTGAAATCTAATCAAAATTCTTCAATTTTTTTACATGTAGTAAGAATTTATGAAAGTGTGAAGCTGAATTTTTTTTTTAAAAAAATAGAAATTATAGGAGAAGAAGATAAGAACAAAAAATTTATATCTATTTTTTTAAAAAATATTTAAAAAATTCCTGCAATTTAAGAAGATAAGAACAAAACATATATATATATATATATATATATATATATCTATAAAAATTTATGAAAGTGTGAAGCTTAAGAATAATTTTTTTTTTTTCTTTAATGGATGGGAAGAAGTTAAGTTGATATTAAATTATTGAGTTTTTGTGTCTATCAAACTTTATCTAAAGAAGTGATTTCAAATTAAAAAATTTATCAACTTAGAAATTATAGGAGAAAAAGATAAGAACATAAAAAAATTATATTTATTTTTCAAAAATCTATTAAAATTTCTGCAATTTGGTGAGTAGGAAAAAAAAATGCAAATATGTTCTTTTTTTTCTTTTACGTTTTTTTCTCTCTCTTTTTTATTTAAATTCTATCCTTAGGTAATTCTATTCTATTGATTTTAGGCTTTGTTGATAACATTTTAGATAACCACAACTGTTATATTTGTAAATGAAATACTATTTTCTTTCATTACTTAATTTGTTATATTTATTCAAAAAATATGTATATATCTATTCTTAAAATCTAAAAATTTATTAAAATTTCTGCAATTTGGTGAACCACATGGCGCAACCAAGGCTTCTAAGCCCAACTTTTATTATATATAATATGATATATTGCTGAATCTAAAATGAATATTTATGAATGCTATGAAGTATGGTACTATAATTTTTGACAAGCTAGGAAACCAATTTTTTTTTAATTAAAAAAAATCAGTAAAATATATCACCGCCACTAACAACATTAATAAATGAATAACTCTGAGAGTGTCTAGTTAAATTGAAAAGATAACTTTGATCAAAACTTTTTTTATTTTGAAAAAAAAAAAAAAGAGGAGGCATAATTGCAATTAAATTAAAAGTACATAAGAAAAGAAGGGAGTCTTAAGCGATTTGTACAGAATACAGTGAATTAAACCACCTTTATTCCTTTCACCTCAAAATTTCACTTTCTTTCAAGGACTTGGCATTAATTACAATTTCTTCTATCCTATCTACTCTCTAGAATCCTTCCTCTTTTCTTTTCTAAGTTGGCAAGATTTGAATCTATTAATATATATTCTCTAATAGGGTAGCGTGTGTTTGGGTACAGTTTATATAAGCTAGTTTTTTTGTTTTTTAACTTTTATTTACGGGCTGCTATTGCATATTCCGAGAGCATGCTCTCTCCTTGGCACAGATGGATGGATCCTATGGTGGGTGGGACCCATCCCTTTGTGAGATGGAGTATAAAATAATTTTCCTTTATGTACATTTTTTTAAAACCTCAATTTTTTCTTACTTTTTCAAAGTATAAGTATATTTTAACACAGTTTCAACAAAAAAACTAAATAAATTGTAAATAAAAATTTAGGGAAATATAATTATCTTTATATATTAAAAGGATTCGGAAAGTTAGTTATTGCATTTTTTACTGTAAAAATACCTCTAATTTAATTAAATTATCATTATTCTTGAAACATAAGAAATGTGGTTAAAACAATAAATTGACAAAAATTAAAAAAAAAAAACCTACCCATGTTTATAAAATTACCCCATATTCTAGAAAACTTCTCGCTTCCCCATGCACAGAACCAAAACTACCCCATGTTCCTATAAAAAAAACCTACCCCATGTTCTAAAAAAAAACTACTGTAAGTTCCTTTAAAAATAAAAAAAAAACTACAAAAAAAGAGCCTCATTGCACGTGCAAAGCACATGTGATGAGGCTCGTATAAATTATGAATTTTAATTTATTTATTAGTTTATATTCTCAAGAACAAGAGTTCCCAAACAAACACGCATATGCCTCATACTTTAATTCACTCTAGATACATACTCGCCATATCAAAATTTAAGAAAGGAACTTTGTTTTAGTGTTAGCATCATATGAGATTTGCCAAACCAAATCTCATTGTTCTACTCATGTTTATCAAAACTACCCCATATTCTATAAAACTTCCCACTACCCCATGTACACAAGCAAAACTACCCCATGTTCCTATAAAAAAGCCTACCCCATGTTCTCTAAAAAAAAAAAAAAAAAAAAAAAAACTACCAAAAAAAAAAGAGCCTCATTATACACGTAAAGCACATGTGATGAGGCTAGTATAAATTATTGTTCTATAAATTATGAATTGCAATTTATTTATTAATTTATATTCTCAAGAACAAGAGTTCCCAAACGAACACGCATATGCCTCATACTTTAATTCATTCTAGATGCATACTTGCCATACCAAAATTTAAGAAAGGAACATTGTTTTAGTGTTAGCATCATATGTTCTTCTTTGGTTCATTCAATCTGTCTGTATTGCCAAACCAAATCTCATCAACAAACAATATTTTACTTCAAACAACTTTTAAAAAATGAATTGATTAAAATTTCTTGATGTTGATTGATTTTTTTAATAACATACAAGACCATTTTATTTCTAGTTGGATGCTTCCCATAAGAAGTTGACTTGTGTTCAATGTTTATGACAAGTATTGAGCAAAGAGGAAGTTTAAGTATACGATTGCAATCAAGTTTGTAATCAAATTTTATCCTTTCAATATAAGAAGAGTAAGAAGATTGAATCATTTCCATGTCATAAAGCGAAAGCATTGAACTTCCAAATGCTTGATTGCTTCCATGAAAGAATTAATTCCTCAAAGAAAGGGAGGTTATCACATTTGCCCCTGTTAATTCCACTTGCTATACTTATCGAAAATAAATAAATAAAATAAATTCCAGCCTAGGATTATACATATACATAGAAGGTCTAAAGTAATCTTTATTTTTTTCTTGAAATATAATAAGTAAATTATACTCTTATAATATTTGATCATGTTTGTATCAAATTATTTGTAACCCGTATGGAAAACTTTATACTCCTCCCATTTACCATTTATTTATTTATTTTGTGTTTGTTTAGGAAAATTCTTAATTTACATTACACTAGCAATGTAAGATTCACATTGTAAACTAAGAAAATGTGTAAAGTGTAAACATTATACACGTTTGTTTAGTCTACAACGTAAGATTTATATTGCTAGTACAATGTGAACTTATAATTACTTGTTTATTTATTGTTTTTTTTTTTTTTTTTGAATGATTCTATCAACCAACAATCCTAGGCTACACAGTCCTTCCAAATTGCTATCCAATCATAATTTATCTAGGGGTGTCAATGTTCAACCCAACCCACAAACACGACATGAACCCGACACGGGTTTTTACGGGTTAGGGTTGTGCCTTAATGGGTTTGGGTCCTAAACGGGTCGACCCGAAAGCAACATGATAAGAAACATGTCATAAGCGAGTCAATCGGCATAACCCGTAGTAGACATGTTTGACGCGCTAATTTATTTGTGTCAACCTGAAATGACCCACTTAACACGATAAGAAACGTGTCATAAGCGGGTCAACCTACATAACCCATAATAAACACGTTTGACATTCCAATTTATTTGTGTCAACCCGAAATGACCCATTTAACCCAACCTGTTTAACTCATATAACAAATAAATATTCATTTTATTTTAGATTTATCAAATACCTTTTATATCCAACACATATTTTAAATTTAAAAAGAAAAGTGAGTAATTACAAAAATTTAGAAGGGATATAATTGGAAATTGAAACTTTACAAACCCTAGATCTCTAAACCCTACAAACCCTAAATCTCTAAACTTTCTTATAAATATCTTCTTCTTTTTTCCAACCGTACTACTCACTCTACTATCTTATAGTCTCATGCTCAATTCTCAAATTCAAAGTCTCAAACCAGTTATTGTTCTCTCTCTATGGATGATAATTGTAGTCATAGTCAGGATTAGTCTACTGTTTGCTCCAATTCTTTCAATATTGATACTTAGTATTTGGTGAGTTCCAATAATATTATATTTTTGTTGAACTATGTTATTTTTGTTAAACTATATTATTTTGAATTTGGGTTGAAGTGTATGCACTTCTTTTAGAGTGTAAAGAACTTATTTTTATATGAATGTTATATTTTTGTTAAACTATATTTTTCTAAATATGGGTTGAAAACTTAAAGTGCATGCACTACTTTTGGGATGTAAAAAAAAATTATTTTTAGATAGATGTTATATTAAATATTATGCAGGTTGAAATGAGTTGTGTTACATTCGTGTCAACCCAACACGACTCATTTATCAAGTGTGTCAAATGGGTTGGGTTAGGTCAACCCGCCTTATTAATAAGTTAGGTTAGTCACATCAAAAAAAAAAAAAAAAAACAGGTTAGGTTAGGGTTGAAGGATCATGACACGATTATTAAATGGGTTGGGTTAGGGTTGAGCCATTTAATCGAATACCCCTACCACAATACAACACGAACCTCGACACGCTAACTCAAATTGACACCCCTAAATTTATCCTTCCCATTCATTAGTAATTAACCAATAATTCATTATTACTAAAAATAAGCAACATAATATAAAAATGGGGAATGCAAGAAAAATACCTATAAGAGGTTGCAACACTGCAACGTATCTGAGGTATTACTTGGTAAGTTGGTATGCTTTCAGATCTTAAGAACCACACAAAAATGGAGGAGATTAATATGGAATAAAATCAAGCCACCCTATGAAGAAAAGAACCTCGAACCACTCACGCAATCTGTGAAGGAAGGAACAATTGACAAAGTTGTTGGTGTTACCTTTGTGGAGGAAAAGTATGCATGCATAGCTTTGTAATATTATTTGCTTTCACTAGAAGAACTACTAATATTCTTTGCGCAAAGCATCATTAGAAGACAATTACAAGGAAAGTCCATCCTAAGAAGCCTTCAAATTCAATATAGCAAAAGCCAAAGTGAACTTTCACTTGCTTTGCCTAGGATTATATATTAATTCATTAATTCTTGATACGTACGTTGGTTCTTGCTTTATTCTATCCGTTAATTCCGCATTTTTACTTTTTTTTTTTTTTTTTTTGGATGAACTTAACGATATGGATCTGATATGTAAAGTTGTAATTTACAAATATTTTATGTTGGCTTTAATTCCGTACCAAATCTGATTGTAATTTCTTCAATCATATTTCCCTGTATGTATGTGGGTTTTTAATTGTGAGGGATAAGTGTGAGAGAGTATGAAGACTCAAGCTTAAAATGATGAACAAGTGGATTTCGCGAGTGTCTCGCGAGAAGCATTCCCGCAAAAGAGCCACGTGTAGAGCACATGACTGGAAGGCAAAGAGTCATGCCAGCTTGGAGGTTTTCGCGAGTGTCTCGCGGGTAAGGCATTCTCGCGAAACATTCTGTTTGGCAAAATGTTATGTTTTGTTTTACCAAGTCTTTATCCACACTATATATACCCTCATTATCCACAAATTGAAATGAGTGTTTTTCAGAGAGAAAACCATAGAAAATACACTTGAGAGTTAGAGATTGTTATATCCACAATCATCTACACATTTCCTTGTGGTTTTCCGTACTCCTACCTCTCTATCTCTATATCCTTGAGAGGTTGATAGCTCAAACACTTACCACACCCATTTTGAGTGTCAAGTGAGATTTTGGTACTGTTGGGAAGCATTAGAAGGAGCCATTCATTAGTGGATGCAATCGGATTGAATTGCGGGATTCGGAAAGCTAGAGAAGACAAGGTTTCGAGAAGCCAGTTGGTAGCAGGAGCTTGGAGGGCTCAAGTATATTGGGTAGACTAGGCTTGGAGAGTTTTGTTATTCATGTACTCTAACTTTATTCTCTAGTGGATTGATTTCAACTTAGAGGGTTGCGGAGAGATTTTTGTCGAGTTCTTCGGTTTCCTCTTCGATAACACGTCTCGGTGCTATCTTGTGTTTGCATATCTCTTCCCTACCCTTTAGGCTTTTCTTTTATTGTTGATAATGGATGAATATGGCTTAGGGTAGTGCTATCGGTTGTTTGTGCTCATTTACTCTTATTCCGCACGTAACTTAAGTTAGAGTAAAAGCAATCTAGCCGTAATTTTTAATTTGGGGGTCCAAACAAGCTCTTGTGTATTTACACAAATCTAAGCTTTCATGATAGAACTAGACAAAAGAACTAAATTGAAAATAAAATCATATATTAACACTATACAAATAAGCCATTGGAAATAAGCAAAATCCTAACTAATCCTAACTACAGATTATTAGAGGTTTTCAAGACCTATGGAAGTCCATCCTAAGAAGCCTTCAAATTGAATATAGCAAAAGCCGAAGTTAACTTTCATACGTGGGTTAATTTAATTCTTGCTTTGTACTATCTATTAATTCCGCATTTCCACTTGCTCTGCCTAGGATTACATATATTATATATATTTACATAGGGGCCCTTAAGTACTTGCTTCCCACATGGAGCAATTGCTTTATAGATCCCACCATTCACCATTTTTTTATCAACCAACAACCCTAGGCTACACAATAAGTTAGTTTTTCCCTTCCAAAAATTTCTACTATTCCCTTTCATTAGCTAAATCTAACAGCCCACTATTATTAAGAAGGAAAAACATGATTAAAAATGGTGAAAACAACAAAAATACCTTAGATGGTTCAACTTAATCTCAGGCATTACTTGATTCATTACGTGATATACTTCCCAATAATTTTAAGGATCACAAAAAATGGATGAGAATTTAATGGAATTGGAATAAATTAACGCCATCCATGAAGGATAGTGTTACCTTTTATGTAGGGAATTTAACCAAAATCCCAACCTGTGAGAAACAAAACAAATAGAGAAAACACACGTTAAAGAAAATAATCACACGCACAAGACAATATTTACGTGGTTCGGCAATTTGCCTACGTCCACGGAGTTGCAGAGATTTCACTATTATCAGGGAAAAATACAATAGTGCACAAGAACACTCTCAAGAAACCCAAATCCCAATTACACCCTAGCACTCTCTCACAGAAAAATTAAGAATAGAAACCGACTGCCCTCTCTTTTCTCTATTTTCTCTCATGCGGCTTGCTCACTAGGTTAATTGGAATTTTTCTTGAATCAATTCTCTTCTTTCTTTTTTAATCTCACGGCAGCCCTTAAAATATAGTATATATATATATATATATATATATTACTTTATGTAAAGTCAGCTGAGTGGGATTCCTAATACAACTTGTATTAGGTCAATTTATGGCCGGATTGGGCTTTATGGGCTTGTGGCAAATTCAAGCCACACTAACATTTTACCGATAAGCATGGCTTTGTAATATTACTTGCTTTCACCTGAAGAATTAATATTCTTTGTGCAAGCATCATTAGAAGACGATTACAAGGAAAGTGTCTAACAAGGTTACCCTCAGGCTTATAAATATTTATGTGGTTGTTCTAAGTTGGGCACAACGCAACAACCTGCTTCTTGTTAATTTTATCATCCTACAAAACCATATTTTATTCCTGAAAGGAAAAAGAAAAAATGGCTCAAGGAGTTCCCTTCAGCCTTGGCGGGAAAGTCCTTGAACTGCTGAGCCCCTTAATTCGTGAAGAGATCAAGTTGGCCTGTGGAGTCAAAGCTGAGCTTGAAAATCTGAAGGGCACAGTTTCCCCAATCAAAGATGTACTTCTTGATGCTGAAAAGAAGGCTGATGATAGTGTTGCGGTCAAAGGTTGGCTTGAAAAGCTCAAAGATGTCCTCCATGATGCTGATGATGTGCTTGATGATTTCTCCACTAAAGCTTTGCAACGTAATGTGATGGCTAGCTGGAAATAAGATGACGAAGGAGGTACTCATTTTCTTTTTAAGTTCAAACCAGCTTGCTTTTAGTCTTAAGATGGGTCATAAAATTAAGGCAATTAGGGAGAGACTAGATGACATGAAAAAAGAAAAGGAGGAATTCCATTTTAATGAAGGCTCCAATGAGCCACAAGTCATGAATAGGGATAGTGACGCTAATTCTTTTGTAAAGGAAGATGAAGTTATTGGGAGAGAGAATGATAAGAAAGAGATTATAGAACGTCTTTTCAATAACAATGTTGTAGATAATATTTCTATCATTTCAATTGTTGGTATTGAAGGATTGGGCAAGACGACACTAGCTCAACTGGTATACAATGATGAAAATGTCAAAAAAAAAAAAAATTTGAGCTAAAACTTTGGATTTGTATCTCTGATAATCTTGACATAAAGCAAATTATTAAAGAAGTTTTAGAACAGATGAAAGAGTGGAATCGTGAAGAAAGCTTTGAGGTGATGCAAAATAAGCTTCGAGAAAAACTAAATGGAAAAAAGTGTCTGATAGTCATGGACGATTTGTGGAATGAGGAATGTGATAAATGGCTTCCTTTGAGGAATTTGTTAATGGGTGCTACAACGGGAAGTAGAATAATAGTGACCACACGCTCAAAAAGGGTAGCGAGGATGATAGGGGCAACTTCATGTTATGCTCTAAGAGGCCTACCTAAAGAAAAGGCTTGGAGTTTGTTTGTAAAAATGGCATTTGAAAGAGGTTAAGAGCCAAAAAAATAAGGCTTTAGTAGCAATAGGAGAAAAGATTGTTGAAAATTGTGATGGATTGCCTCTTGCTATAAGAACAATAGGAAGCATATTGTACCCTAATACTTCTGAGATAGAGTGGCAATCCTTCTTAGATAATGAACTCTCAAAAATAGGTCAACTAGAAAATAAGACTTCATTAACTCTTAAATTGAGTAATGATCATCTTCCATCACACTTAAAGTAATGTTTTGTTATTGTCGATTGTTTCCAAAAGATCATGGGATTAATGTATACACACTTATTAATCTTTGGGCAGCACAAGGATTTATTGTGTTAGTAGGTCCAAAGTAGCATTTTGAGGATCTTGGTAGAAAATATTTTATGGAATTACTTTGGAGGTCATTTTTCCAAGATGTAGAAAATGATGAATTAGGCAATATAGAATTGTGTAAGATGCATGATCTCATGCATGATCTTGCAGGTCTTGTGTCCGGATCGGAAAGTCCCATATTAAATTCAGGTGGGGAAAATGATATTGAAAAATTACATCATGTAGCATTTAATCTTGTGGATTTATCATTGCAATTTTCAATACCCATGCTTAATGGAAAGAAGATACACACAGTTCTAGTATCTAGTGTAGGGGGGAACTTAGGTAACTTAACTTGTGATGCACTCATTTCAAATTTTAAGTATTTATGCACATTGGATTTGAGTTATCTAGGACTACATGTAGTGCCACGTTCAATTGGGAAATTGAAGCATTTAAGATACCTTGGTCTTTCTAGAAATTATGAAATTTAAAGTCTCCCTAATTCCATTACTAAGATGCTGAAATTGCAGACACTAATACTACGAAATTGTGATTTGCTTAGAGAATTACCCAAGGGCATTAAAAAGTTGGTCAATCTCCGGTTTCTAGATATTACAAATTGCAGACAATTGATTAATATGCACACAATCACAGAAATTATAGCTTACAAGGAATTGACATATATGCTCCTTGAAATTGGACACCATACTTATCTTGAGACAGTACTACCATTCATTGTTGTGAGAAAGGAAAGTTCTTGGGCTAGCAGTTGTGGTTCAGATAAAAAAAAAAAGGCCAAGTCCAATGGTGGGCTAAGTGACTTGGAGGGACTACGCAACTTGGGAGGAAAATTAAGAATTGAAAAGCTGGGACATGGAAAAGATGAGGTTCGGGAATGTAATGATACAAATTTAAAGGATAAACAACATCTTCAAGAACTTATATTATGGTGGGATTTGTGGAATGGAGAAAGCAAAGGCTATGATGAAATGTTGGAAGGGCTCCAGCCACATCCAAATCTTAAAGCGTTGGAATTGTGGTATTATATGGGTGTGAGAATTCCAAGTTGGGTCTCTCCTCTAGCTAATCTTGTTAAGTTTGAATTAAATCAAAATAGGAGATTGCAGCACCTCCCATCGTTAAATCAACTCTCTTTTCTCAAGTCTATCTCTCTTTGGGGAATGGATGCACTTGAATACATATCAGATGAAGACACTGTTAGTAATGTGTTGGGTAGTTCCTCTTTTTCTTCTTCTTCAAAAACACCATTCTTCCCATCCTTCTCTTTCCTACATATTTTGGATTGCCCAAATCTGAAGGGATGGTGGAGGAATTCAAATGATGATGATGATGATAGTGAGCCACACCATCTCTTACTTCCATCGTTTCCTCCTTGTCTTTCTGAATTAGATATTGAAGGATGCCCTAACCTGACTAGGGGAATTCTAATTAGCACAAAAATTCATCAACCTAAAGAATTGATGCAACAAAAATAAAAAAATCAAACAAAAAATGAAAAACAAATTGAGAGAGAGAGAGAAGTAACCTTTTTTGTGTGAGAAAAATATGCATAGAATGAAAAAGAAAATGTCAAATTTATAGTAAGATGTTGAGAATAAGAAGAATCAAAATAAAGGAAAATAAAAAGGTAAAGAAAGAATGATATTAAGGTAGAAAGTAGTGGGGAGATAAAGAGGTAAAAGGGAGAAAGAGTTTTGGAAAATTAATAATAAAAATAATGGTTAAAAGATATTTTAATTTTTAAATAATGGAGTTTTTAAGTCAACTAAAATGAGAAAATGTTTTAAAAAAATATATAAGAAAAATTGGAAATAGAAAATGATGATGTGGCTGCAGATGTTGTGGCTGCTGATGTGGCTCAACATGAGTGTGACAACATTAATTACTACGCTTCAGTTTTTAGTAATATATAGATATAGATTTATGCTTGGAGGTTCTTTTTTATATTTATTTATTTTTACTTAAGGAGATGGAAACTTTGAAAAGAAAACTTATTTAAATCTATGGTGTTCCCTCAATGATAACTATAACGAAACTAATTTGAATATATGATGTATATTTGTGCTTGGTAATGACACACCAAATCAATCAAAGCATCCGTCACGCCTCCAACAACAGAACAACATCTATCATTCTTTTGAATAAAACAATTGCATTCTTGGACTGCTTAAACTGGTTCTTTCCCAAAACCAAAACTTATAATTAAGAGTAGAAGATCTCTATACATGTAGATATATGAAACCCATGTAAATAAATGCAGGTCACACATTGAACGTCGCTAATTATCACGTCTTTAACCTCAAATAACTCTGTTTCTCAAACATCATACAAGCATATAGATAAAGTGATCAAGGCTTTGTTACATTACCTGCATTTGATGGGTTACCAACACAATTGTCTCACCCTCAACCACCCAATCATTTAGGGCCTGTTTGGTCTTGCATCTAAAACTCACATTTTTACATTTTAAACAACATTACACGTATTTCCACATACTTTTCCACATACTTTTTTATCCACACGTATTTCAAAAAACTACAAACAACCTTTCTCAAACTACTCTACCAAACACCCCCTTACTTAACAGGGCCTATTCAACCCAAAAAAAAAAGAGACAATAAACACGTAATTTATCCAAAGATAGAAGATAATAAGCCAATTCAAATCTCCACAACATAATACAAACTACCAAGTTCACAATTTTACGACAACACATCTCAATATTGCGCATCAATTTTAATATAAAAAAAAAATTATACACAAAATTGAATCATGCTAAAGCTTGTGACTCGACCTAAAACACAAATGAACTAGGAAATGCAGAGCAAGATGAAGAAAATAAGAAATAACGAAATCCACACCTTCTGTTTTTTTAAGCCAAGGATCTATTTTGAATCAAAGCCGGTTTGGGGTGATTCTAATTCCAAAGTATCCAAACCCTAGCCCCCAATTTATATTATGCTTTCTCTCTAAGCCTCTAAAACACTACAACTAACCCAAAATTGAACTGTTATTGCTTAGTCGGGACAAGAAAGTTTTTGTTCTTGTTTTTTATTTTTGACCGTTGGTTAGATTTCATTTTTGCCTCTGTTGTCAATCGTAAGATGCTCTATTTTGAGTATATAATAAAGCAGAGCTCCCATTGTATTTATATTAATCATCAGTGAAACCCATGGTTAAGTGAATGTGATATCAAATATAATACATGTCTCTGTGATGGAGAAAATTTCTTTCTTTCTTTCTTATTTCCCCTGTTTTTGGTGGGTTAAACAAATGTGAAGAAATTTTCTTGAAATCATAGTTGAAGTTTCTCGGTTTTGATGTCAGTTTCAAAGTTAAGTTGTAAATGGATCTAGCCTCACAAAGCATGTTATGTGATCACCTAATTGCAAATTCTTTTTGCATCTATTATACACATATAAATTGATTATTTTTTAAAACATTGGGGTCTTTTTACTATTTATATTACTAATAAATAAAAAGTAATAATTTATGTGAGGACACGATTCGTAACGACCCGTAACGGGGTTGGGTTCGTACGTAAAAAGGCCCAAACAATATCATTTGTAGAGCGTGGGTTTGAAAGACTAGGCCTTAGTCACCGGACGGTGGGTTTTCGCGGTGTTCATACATGGGTAAGTCGTTTTCGTCCTAGGAGTCTTTCTCCCGGAGGCGGGCCGGGAGGCTCTGGGTTTTGGCCCTTTTTCCCAGCCCCTTTTTGATGCACTAATCTTTACATTATATAGCCCTTCTCGGTCGATCTTGGCCCTCCACTTGTTGGTCGAGGCAAGTTCCCACTCGTACATGTCCCATCATTTGTCCCTCCTTACTTTCATTGTTAGTTGCGATGATCAAGTCACCCTGTCCGGGCGTCTTTTCTCATTAACATAGTCAGGATGCTGGTGGGTGCATTTAATGCGGAAGGGATATTTTTACTCTGAACCAGTTGTGCATCGCACCCCCACATGGATCCCATTCTACTCCCACTTCCTTGGGGGGGCTTTTTGGGGGCAGCCTTCATCGAGACGCCGCTTTTCCCCCTGAAGTTCTGGAGTGCCAAGGACAGGGTCACCTCGGCTGCTCCCCTTGACACTTCGGCCTCCCCACATTTATCCTCGGCACGCACCCTCCTCGGCATGGGCCCGAGCCCTAATAAAGCGTGGGCCGGATCATAAGTTCCCCTGGCCCCACAATAGCCCCTCAAAATCCTGCTATCCGGCTCCTCGGACGGATAGGAGGGTTTTGATGACATCGAACATCTGCCGATGCCTGTCAATCCTTGTCACCTATCGGTTCCCGAGAATTTTCATCTGCCCGAGACACGTTCCTAGAGCCCTTGGAAGGCGAAACGTGGCCTCATTAAATACGGGCAGCTTTGTGTTTCCCACGTTCTACGGTATGATGAAGATCGAACGGTGATGATCCCTTGGTCTTTATGGGCGGAAAAATTTGTGCGATTACCCTTAGAAGGTATAAAAGATTTTTTGGAGCGGATCTGTCTCTTGAGTTTTGCACTTAAGAGTTCTAGCGCGTATATTCTGGGTTCATCCGAACTTTCGCCCAAACTCAAGTCTATCTCCAAAGACAAAAAGCTTTGTCCAAGCGTCTTTCTTCTTTTATGTAAGTTCCCTACCTCCATTAACTCGTGATTTTTCTTTTTTCGGGTTCATTTTTCTTTGGTTCCCTTTCTTCTCTGTCGCGGGTTGGGTTTGTTTAGTAAATCATAGAGATGGCTAAATTGAGGCGAGGAAATTAGTCGATCAAGAGGCGATGAATAAGTTCATCGTCGATTCTGAGATTCCTTCCAACGTAAGTCCGAGGCATTGTAAGATGGGGAGTGGCACTATAAGAGAGAAACGGGCGCGGTAGTAATTCCCGTCCTCGCCTTTGTAGAGGGGGTATGAGAATCCCTATGGGGCCGGTAACGAGGGGTTACCTCGGGCACTTCAATTAGCCCCCACCCGGTCGCCGGCAACGTTTTTAGGATTAAGGTTGCGTGGACGCTTTAAACAAAAAGATGGGGTTAAGACCGACCCACCATGACGTGAATCGGTGCTATAATCTCCAAAATTTAAAGGGGAAAATCTACTACATGAAGACGAGGGACGAAAGGGTTCGATTAATCCAGTGCCTCCCTGATTCCAACAAGGGATTAAACAAGGATTTCCTTATCGTCTCTGGTGAATGGCACGATGGCGATCCGTGCCTCATAGTAGAAGGAGAACCAGGTGGGGTATCGGGAATGGAAGGGCGATGACCCCTTACGCCATTCTAACTCGATGTTGTTCGGTAACTAACCATGCATACGTTATTTTCTTTTTGTAGATCCACACGCCTATCAACAACATTCTCACTTAGTCAACCAAGCGGACTTGGAGACTGTTCTACAAGCGGCAGTTTTCGTAAATGACGGAAATGGTCAAGTTCGAGCCACTCACAAAATACTAGGGTACCCTCCTATTCAGAAGTCATTTGTGGACGTAAAGCACGTGATCGGCGCCAGCCATCCTCGGCTTCCAAAAATTATCGTGGTCGAGACAGGATTTTTAATCTCCCCAGAATCATCGTCCCCGAGAACATCCCACCGGTGGGCCCCTCCTCGTCTCATCAAGTAGCAGAGGACGAAGGCGAGCTAGACCAGCCCGAGGAAGGTTTTGGGGTATTTGACCTAGCCAACCAATCCGAGGATCCTTCTGGTGATATAGGTGACCCAGCCTTGTCCGAGGTGGGATTGTCTTGGTGAGGAACCTCTTCTCAAGCCGAGATGGGACTCAAGAGAAAGCCCCCGACCCCCCTATTCGAACTCCTCGAGGGTCAACCTGGGAAGGATACGCAGGGAACGCCACAACCCCATGCTCCTTCCCCACCACCTCAGCCCCAGATTATCCAGACTAGGTCATCTTCTACCAAGTCACAGCCACAATCCCCCCGCCCCAAACTTCCCGCTTCCTCCCAACCAGCTCCGCCTCCTCATTTGAAAGGCACCGATTCAAAGAGAAAGAGGAGCCCCAAGGGCAAGGAAACCATGGACGGGGGAAAATCCCAACCTTTTAAGGAGAAGGAGGAGGCTCCGCGTACAAAACAAATCAAGATTGGGCACCAAAGCAAAGATAAAAAGACTCAAGTCCAATCCTCTCAAGGCAAGGGAAAGGGGATCGAGGCCCAGTCCTTGCCAAGCGCTTGGCTTCCCGCCCCAATGCTTCACGGGGGTCCACTTCTTTGAAACCGCATCCATGAGGGACCTTGGAGATGGCGAGGGTGGCTACGTGGTAAACACACTAGGGAGAACCATGCTACTTCCCACCGACGTGGATGGACCGAGGAAAATGAGGATGCAGGAGGTCTTCCTCAGTACTAAGAGGTACTTGGGCATGGTAAGGTTTCTTGAAACCTAAAACTTTATTAACTCTCACTCCTGGTTTGTCGTTAACTATGCATTTATCTCCCTTGCCAGGCTCTCCGTGCCACCTATAGAATGGAGGAAGAGGTGAATAATAAGAGTAAGGCGGCCGAGAATGAACGCATCAAGCGCTTAACGGCCGCGAAGACTCTCCAAGCTTTTGAGGAGGACCTCGCCAAGGCCAAGGCTGACCTAACAGTTGCTATTCGTGAAAGGGATAGCGCCTCGGCGGGCTTAGCTAGCGCCCAAAAACAGGCCGAGGACCAAACAAAACGTCTACTAGAAGTCGAGGATCGGTTGCAAATAGCTAAAGAGCTGATCAAGAATTTAAGTAAAAAGCGCCGATGTAGAGCATGACAAAGGCGTGGCAGAGTATGCCCGTGACGAAACCATAAGGGCCAAGCAGAAGGCCGAGTTTGCTAGAAATGAAGCCGAGACTGCCAAGGAAACGGCCGAGGATGATGGTTATAATGCGGGGGTAGCTAAAACCCAAGCCATCCTTAAAGCCCAGATTCCCGGAGTATGCAGTTTCTTCGCTCCCAGGTTTGGGAAGAGGCATTGAAGCGAGTGGGGTGAATGCTTCATCCGATTTGTGGAAAGCGGAGAACATATTCTACCCTACAGACCATCCGTGAGGCCACTTCCTCCGACTCCGTGGCTATGAGCGACCAACCCGAGGAAGGGGTCACTCGGTCGGAAAACTTACAGGTCGGTGGCTCCCCTGGCAAGACGCTCAAAGAGGGAGAACTTCAGGATGTGATAGAAATATCTCAGCATACGGATCTTGAGGTACCCAAAGAGGTTATCGAGCCCGTGGTTGGCACTTTCAGATGCCTAATGCCGAGGAACCAGCCATACTCACCCAGCTCCCACAGGCAATTCCCCTTGCTGTGGTCCCCCAGAGTACCGATATTGACCCTGTTCAGCCTTCCCCAGAAGGGACTATCCTCCAGGGCGTCGAAGCTGATTCCGTTCCGCCTTCCCGGGACGTGGCCGACGCAAAACTAAAGAAATAGAAACCCTGGCTAGGCTCCGTATTTGTTTTTTGTTTAACGATTAACTTGTTTCTTTTTCATTTTGAAAACTTTGTAATCCATTAGTAGTTTGAACATGTTGAACATGTATATATGAAATCCTTTTCTTCCTTTTTCCTTTTGGTTACTTGTTAGTTGCCCTTGTCGATACTTACTATTGTTTATGAATTTTGAACTAATTTATCTTAACACGTATGAATATTTGTGCATGCGATATATTTAACATCATGTTTCAAAACCTTAGCTTACCTGCACCTGCAGAGCCTTGAACTCATTTCTAACCCTCATTCAACGAAGATATAGGCATCATTTTAGATGTCACGTGTAGTTGCTAAGTCCCGCTTAGTGCCGGGTTTCTTTAAAGTAGTTGGTTTCCCCATAGGTTTGAGTCCGAGGTTTGAGTCCGAGGACCATGCAATACCTTGGTTCTGTCCAAAACTTGGTTTTGATAAGTAGTTGGTTTCCCCATAGGTTTGAGTCCGAGGACCATGCAATACCTTGGTTCTGTCCAAAACTTGGTTTTGATAAGTAGTTGGTTTCCCCATAGGTTTGAGTCCGAGGACCATGCAATACCCTGGTTTTGTCCAAAACTTGATTTTGATAAGTAGTTGGTTTCCCCATAGGTTTGAGTCCGAGGACCATGCAATACCTTGGTTTTGTCCAAAACTTGATTTTGATAAGTAGTTGGTTTTCCCATAGGTTTGAGTCCGAGGACCATGCAATACCTTGGTTCTGTCCAAAACTTGATTTTGGTTTACGGAGAATTAGCTCCTCGGCTAAGCCCCTAGAACCATCCGTCTTTGTTGTGACAGAAGCGCAGCCCCTAGTAAAGAAAACATAGCCCTTGGTGGAACTTTACGCTAGAACACTACAATCGGTTGTTGGAAATGATAAAGGGACTCTCTCAACCTACCGCTTGTGCCAACACACAAGCCTTTCCCATAGACGGCGCCAATTGTAAGGACACGATTCGTAACGACCCGTAACAGGGTTGGGTTCGTACGTACAAAGTCCCAAACAATATCATTTGTAGAGCGTGGGTTTGAAAGACTAGGCTTTAGTCACCAGACGGTGGGTTTTCGCGGTGTTCATACATGGTTAAGTCGTTTTTGCCCTGGGAGTCTTTCTCCTAGAGGCGGGTTGGGAGGGCTACGGTTTTGGCCCTTTTTCCCAGCCCCTTTTTGATGCACTAATCTTTACATTATATAGCCCTTCTCGGTCGATCTTGGCCCTCCACTTGTTGGTCAGGCGGGTTCCCACTACAGTACATGTCCCATGTTTGTCCCTCCTTACTTTCTGTTAGTTGCGATGATCGAAGTCACCCTGTCCGGGCGTCTTTTCTCATTAACATAGTCAGGATCTTTGGTGGGTGCATTTAATGCGGAGGGGATGTTTTTACTTTGAATCAGTTGTGCACCGTACTCCCACATGGGTCCCATTCTACTCGCACTTCCTTCGGGGGCTTTTTGGGGGCAGCCTTCATCGAGACGCTGCTTTTTCCCCCGAAGTTCTGGAGTGCCGAGGACAGGATCGTCCTTGGCTGCTCTCCTTAACACTTCGGCCTCCCCACATTTATCCTCAGCACGCACCCTCCTCGGCATGGGCCCGAGCCCTAATAGAGCGTGGGCCGGATCATAAGTTCCCTAGCCCCACAATTTAATTTCTATTGAATTTATTATAAACTTACACAATCAAATCTAAAGAATATAGGTATATTTTTATAGGGTAAAACTTAGATAAAGTATTTATAGTGTATTTTATGAATTATTAGCTAGTTAATTTATTTATTTTGGATAAATAAAACTCTGAAAAACTCACATTTTTTTTTATAGATATATAGTTGTACTTCTAAACAGCCTTTTTTTTTTTTAAAATAAAAAAATACTCCAATATATAAAAAATCTCAACCAAAAAGAAAGTTTGTTATAAAAAATATAGGCATATATAATTTTTTTTTTTTTTTTTGGTTGAGAAAATGTAGGCATATATAATGAATGTTTACGGAATCAAATAATTTCTTTCCTCCATAGTATTATTACTATATTATTGGGCTTCTTTAAATTTTTAAAAAATAGATTGGGCCGGTTTCCAGCTTCTTCTTATAAAGATTTATTGTGACAAAATTTTTTTGTTGCTGCAAAAACTATGCCGCAAAAACCTTATATTTTGTAGTCAAATCTTGATATTTTGGTACGTCGGTATGGAAAACCGCGTGGACTTGGTCTTCAATGGCTGCTCTAAAAGCTGGGCACAACCACAGCTATCTCTCATCACTTTTACCATTATTCCACAAACTCATCTACTATTCCTGAAAGAAAGAGAAACTATGGCGGAAGGAGCTTTGTTCGATCTTGCTGGGAAAGTCATTAATGCACTGGGCTCTCTCATTGTCCAAGAGTTCAAACTGGCCTCTAGTGTCGAAACTGAGATTGAATATCTGACCAACACAGTCTCCACAATCCATGCTGTGATTCGAGATGCAGAAAAGCAGAGTTCTCATAGCCATCAGATCAAAAACTGGCTCAGTAAGCTCAAAGATGTCCTCCATGATGCTGATGACTTGCTGGATGATTTCTCCACCGAAGTTATGCGCCGCAGAGTGATGACAAAAAAGGTACGCCTTTTCTCTTCAAGTTCAAACCTGCTTGCTTTTAGTCCTAAGATGGGCCATGAAATAAACGCAATTAGGGAGAGACTAAATGCCATTGCGAAAGATAAAGATGATTTTCACTTTAGTCAAAGCTTGGTTGAGCCACAAGTCATGAATAGGAGTAGAGAAACTTACTCTTTTGTACTCGAAGATGAAGTTATTGGGAGAGAGAATGATAAGAAAGAGATTATGGAACGTCTTTTTGAGGACAATGTTGTAGAGAATATTTCTATCGTTCCAATTGTTGGTATCGGAGGAATGGGCAAGACAACACTAGCTCAACTAGTATATAATGATGACAATGTTCAAAAAAAATTTGAGATAAAACTTTGGGTTTGTATCTCTGATATCTTTGACGTAAAATGAATTGTTAAAGAAATTTTAGAACTGTTGCCAGAGAGGAAACATGAAGAAAGCCTTGAGAGAGAAATTCTAGAACAGCTGAAAGAGAGGAAGCATGAAGAAAGCCTTGAGATCTTGCAAAATAAGCTTCGAGAAAAACTTAATGGAAAAAAATACTTGATTGTCTTGGACGATTTGTGGAATGAGGACAGTAGCGAATGGCATGCTCTAAGAGGCCTACCTGAAGAAAAGGCTTGGAGTTTGTTTGTAAAAGTGGCATTTGAACAAGGTCAAGAACAAAAAAATAAAGCCTTAGTAGCAATTGGAAGGAAGATTGTTGAAAAGTGTGATGGATTGCCTCTCGCTATAAGAACAATAGGAAGCCTATTGTACCTTAATACTTCTGAGATTGAGTGGCAATCCTTTTTAGATAATGAACTCTTAAAAATAGGTCAACAAGAAAATAAGATCTCATCAACTCTTAGGTTGAGTTATGCTCATCTTCCATCACACTTGAAACAATGTTTTGTTTATTGTCAATTATTTTCAGAAGATCATAAGACTAGTGTATATACACTTATTAATCTTTGGACAGCACAAGGATTTATTGTGTTAGTAGGTCCAAGGCAGCGTTTTGAGGATGTTGGTAGAAAATATTTTATGGAATTACTTTGGAGGTCATTTTTCCACGATGTAAAAAATGATAAATTGGGCAATATAGAATCGTGTAAGATGCATGATCTCATGCACGATCTTGCAAGTCTTGTGTCTAAATCTGAAAGTGCCATATTAAATTCAAGTGGGGAAAATGTTATCGAAAAAGTTTGTCATGTATTATTTAATCTTGTGAATTCATCAATGCAATTTTCAATTCCCATGCCTGATGGAAGGAAGATACACACAGTTTTAGCATCTAGTGTAGGTGGAAACTTAGGTAACTTAATTTATGATGCACTCATTTCATATTTTAAGTATTTATGCGCGTTAGATTTGAGTAATCTAGGATTACTTGTAGTGCCACGTTCAATTGGAAAATTAAAACATTTAAGATACCTTGATCTTTCTAAAAATAATAATATTAAAATTCTTCCTAATTCCATTACTAAGATGCTGAATTTGCAAACGCTAATACTACAAGATTGTGGTTCGCTTAGAGAATTACCCAGGGGCATTAAAAAGTTGGTCAATCTCAGGTTTGTTGATATTACAGGTTGCAGCGACCAAATGACTAATATGCCCTTTAAAATCGGACACCATGCATACTTATCTTGAGACAACACTACCAGGGGTTGTTGTGAGAATGGAGGGTTCCAGGGGCCAAGTGGAAAAAGGCTATTGTGGTTTGTATAAGAAAAAAAAAGGCCGAATCCAGTGGGCCAAGTCAATTGAATGAACTCCGCAACCTGGGAGGAAATTTAAGAATTGAAAATCTAGGATATGGGAAAGATGAGGTGCGGGAATGTAAAGATGCAAATTTAAAGGATAACTAGCATCTTCAACAACTTCTAGTAGAGTGGGATGCCTCCGAGTGGGATGGAGAAACCGAATGTTATGATGAAATGTCACTGTCCAAATCTTAAAGTGTTGAAATCGTGGTTTTATATGGGTGTGAGAATTCCAATTTGGGTCTCTTCTCTCACTAATCTTGTTCATTTTGAATTATATGATAATAGGAGATTGCAACACCTCCCACCGTTAAATCAACTCCCTTTTCTCAAGTCTGTCACTCTTCAATATATGGAAGCACTTGAATACATATGGATAGATGAAGACAGTGTTAGGAATGTGTTGGGTGCTTCCTCTTCTTCTTCTTCTTCTTCTTCTTCAAAAACACCATTCTTCCCATCCTTACCTTCTCTTGAATTAACGGAATGCCCAAATCTGAAGGGATGGTGGAGGAATTCAAATGATATTGTTTCCATATTTGAAAGAAAGCCTGATATTGAGGAGGTGTAGCTGGAAGGGATTGGAGCAGATAATGAAAATGAAAATGGGAGCGGCAACCACATCAACCTACTTTCCTCTCTCTCAATTACAGGTTTTGGAATTAGAGAAGATTAACGATTTTGAATCTCTTCCAGTGAAGGGGCTACACAACCTCATTTCTCTACGGGAACTCAATATAAGATGGTGCTATGGACTGGGTTCTCTCCATTGGATAAGCAGCCTCACATCACTACAAACCCCTTGAAATCTGGGGATGTCCCAATCTGACATCACTTCCTCAAGAGATTCGCAATCTCACCTCTTTAAAAGAGAGTTGCGAATTTATGATTGTCCCCTTTTACGGCAAAGATGCGAGAGGCAAATAGGTGAAGATTGGCCCATCATTGCCCATGTCCCAAGCGTAATTATGGATTGGCAGAACCAGCAAGAAGTAACGATTTCTTCAGGTATGCATTTTATCTATCTTTTAATCCCAAATTTAAAATCAACTACTGGTTTTTCAAGGTTTTTATATTTTGGACAACTTCTAAAACTATTCAACTTCTTTTCTTATGCAGAACCGAACCAATTTAAAACTTTCTTTCTTTCTTTTCGGTCTTCTTTTTCTTTTTCCTGTCTATAAAATGTTAATTAGACACATGATTTCTTCACAATGTAATTTGAACAAGAAAAATTAGGATAATGTAATCCATCCTTTTTCTTTCTTTCTTTTAATTCTAATGATTTATATCTTTGTACCTAAGAGCATGTTGATAATATGATGTTTGCATGGTTGCTTCTTAATTATTACAGAATCTGAGTCAGTTTGTGAAGATGAGGACTTAACCTAGCAAATACCACAACAGGAATCAGCTTATTTGACAGATATTTTGTTGGTTCGCTCCCTTTTTCTGGGTCTATAAGATTGATTTAAAAATCCTCATTTTGAACGACTAATCTATAGAAAATAACTATATGGCCTTAAAATTAAGGCAAGCAGAGTCTTGGACTCAATGTTCATCATCCTTTTAAAAAAATAAAATAAAAAATTCCCTTTACTTTTTTTTTTTCTCAAAACTTTTACTAGATGCATGATTTCTTCAAATTATTTGAGAATAAAAAGGGATAATTGTAAATTTTTTCATTTGTTCTTTTATTCTAATGATTTGTATCGTTGTATCTAAGCTTGTGTTGATGAAATGACATATATGGTTGCTTCTTAATAATTGCAGAATCATAGCAAATTTGGTAGAATTTTGAAGGGAGGAGCGTGACCAGGCAACTAACAACACTTGGAATCAGCTTACTATAAAGGTATTTTAGTGGTTAATTTGTTTGTTTTTTTTGGGGAATATTTGTTTGCTTCCTCAAATGTTGGTGTGAAGACTGACTTTTTAAAGTCAGAAGAACACAAGAATGACTGAACAAGTCTAATTTTTCGTACATGCACAAATTTTAAGGTAGACTGGATTGAATTTTTATCTGTTACTCAATTTAAAATTACTAATTAAGGTTTTACATTTCACTTTAACACCAATTAAGAGTTGAGCATATTTTCATTTTCTATGTCGTTGAAATTTTTTCTATTTCTCTACCTGCTAAAGACACAGCCTTTGCTTCTTAACTTCTGGTTGTGCAGTCTCTGTTCGAACATTGGGCAACCATACGCATGTTTCTTTTTTGTAATCACTAGAAAGCATAGGGGGCAATTAGCATAATGGATGGATAGAGTGTATGGAGTTTTTAGGCCAAAGAGAGGTAAAAGGAGTAAGGACGGTTGAGCTGTGATGGGTGAGAGAGGCAGTTTGATTAAATGTCCCAAAGGCAAGAGTAATTTGCAGCAAACTGATGCAGTGGTAAGCAAATTCTTGCATTTTAATCATTCTTACCATATCATTTTTGTGCTAACTGCCAAAAGATAATATAGGTATCAACATCAACATTTTTCCTGTAGATCATTTAGATAATGAATTAAATACAATATGCCCCGGACTCATGAATCCATTTCTGATGGAGGTAAGGCCACACATTAATAAATTAATGGTTTAATTGTCTGATTCTATATGTTGATCTCACCTATGGCGGGGTGGCTTGTATGCAGTCCTACTCTTTAGCACTTGCCATTGAGTATAATCCTTTCTAACACTAAATGACATGCATTTTCTTACAAAAATGAGTGGGAATTGTTCCTCATTTTTATTAGTTTCATATAGAAATTACTGTTTTGAAGGTAGTTTCTTTTGTAATTTTAACCAAAAATGCATGTAGTGTATGTAATTTTGCACTTTAGACTAGTTTTATATTTCAGCCCTTTTTGTGCTTTGGAATCTAAAATTTCAAAGGAAGGATGCTAGTGCCAGGGGGCCCTCTTTTTTATTTTTTTTATATTTTTTATTTTTTTCAAACCAAATCAAGGATGCAGTTGGTAAAAAGGAAATTGTTGAAAATGATCCCAAGGACTTTTATGTTTGCCTTAACTTCTTACATATAAGAGTGGGTGGGAATAATCTAGTGTTTTTCAATGACGCAAAAAGTGTTATCCAGTTTCAAAGTCAAAGTCCGAGTGTTTTTTTATAAGGATAATTCAAAAAATTCTGGCTTAAAATTTTACATGTTGTCACTGGTAGGAAAAATTATTTAGATGCATGATTTCTTCAAATTATTAGGAGAATATAAAGGAATAACAGTAAATTCTTCTATTTGTTCTTTTATTCTAACGATTTTTATCATTGTATCTAAGCTTATGCTGGTGAAATGACATATATAGTTGCTAATTGCAGAATCGTAGCAAATTTGGTAGAATTTTGAAGGGAGGAATATGACTAGGAAACTAACACTGCAGGGAATCAGCTTACTATAAAGGTATTTTGGGTTTTTTTTTTTTTTTTTTGGGAGAATATTTATTTTCCTCTTTATTTACTCTACTACTACCATTGTGTTTTAATTGTGTTGAATACTTCCCTTCTTGCCTGTCTCACCTCCTGACGTTACTCTCATGAACTAATTATTGTTTTGTCCGAAGCAATAGCTTCATCCTTTGCATATATGCTTGCTGGAGTCGTAAACTTATTAGAATGGTTTTGTTAATGGTTCTTATTTTGGTCAGCATAGTCAGTTTATCTCATGAAGCTATAGTTGATTTCTTTCTTTTTCTTCCTTCTTGATGACTGCTTCATTATGTTTTGTAGTTAAGATAGTAAAGCCTCTATTCTCATTTTGTAGATTATTTGCCTCTATGCCTTGAGGAGAGCCATTGTTTTGGGTTAATAGGGTGGGAAATAGAGAGGTAAGCTATAATATTTTTGAGCAAAATGATAAAAGCCTATGAAAATTTGTCAGTATTTAATATGATATTTTAACTATTGTTTGCTCTGCAGATGACGGTTCCACTAAGCATATAGCCCGACTCATAACTCCTTTTTCTGTGAGAGGTGAACCTACATGCTTCTTTGTGGTAAATTTGGCAATTTCTTTATATTTTTAAGTATCTAGGTTTTTTAGTTTAGATTATTTAAAAAAAATTATTATGTCTCCTTACATTGTGGGTTGTAAAGTTGCTCTAATGCATAACCATATTTATAGGTATTTAAAGACAATAACATATTTCTCTATTCCCTCTCTTATTGTTGGTAGGGATGTCAGCTATATTATATGGCTGTGAAGTTCCCCCATTGAATGGTTATCGAATGGAGACCATTCAGCACTAAATAGACTTACGGAAATTTACACATTCTTGAATCTAGCTATCACAAAAAGATGTTTAATGATGTGGGCTGGTCATGTTTTTCCTTTTGGTGAAGTACCAATCATCTTCAACAGATTTGGTAGATAAACGAGGACAATTGAGTAGATTTAGTCATTTCAACTGGAATGTTGAAATCATAATTCTCAACTTGTTGAAATATTTTGTCAGCTAAACTATCAAATATTTTATTTCTTCTTTAAATTGTATGATTTGGGTGGCTAACTTATCGGGTTCCTCATGCAATTATTGAACAAAGAAGCAAAAAACTGGGAGAAATTGATTAAGAGGAAAAACAGAAAAGGAATTCTATTATTTCTGCAAAATGACTAATTCAGTTACATCACTGAGCTCTGCTATGCTTATATACATAATCAGAGATAGAGAGAGGGCTTAAATCACGGAGGTAGTTACAACTAATTAACCACTATTAACACGTGTGAAATAACTACATTTAGGAGCTAAATATCTGACTGACTCAAACGCTGCGTTTTGGCCTTGAATCATAAACAGACTGAGATAAAACGACAATATTTTGGTTTTAGTGATACGGTGCGTTTAGCTTCTCAACATGACACCGTTTTCATCTTCCATTTTGCAAGTCTGAGAGATGTTCCAGCAGCTGAAGGTTCTTCATCACCAGAGATGGCTTTCTCTACTGTCTTCTGCTCTTCAATTATAATTAGCGTGGTCTTTGTACCTGTTTGCGAATTAATGTTTGGAGTTTTTTCTTTTTTATCTTCTGCAAACGGAAACCTTGGAAAGAAATGTAACATATCTATAAACTTAAGAAATTTAAGCAAATCATTCGCTATTTATTTTTTTTTATATAATAATCCAGTAAGCTTCTACCAATTCCATCTAGTGAAGAATCTTGCCGATGATGCATCTTGCTAATTTTAATAAAATGAACTGGGTGCATTGCATGCGGTCGTCTTTTGGAGGCAAATTTGGTCTTTAATGGTGGAAAAAAATAGAAAGTGCAAAATTTAAGGGGCAAATTATAGATACAACTTTTGTGATATACTCTTAAAACATGGAATTATCCTATGTTTTATATTTTGTAATGCTTATTTCCCTTTGCTTAGCTCTGTCATTCTCAAAAAAAAAAAGCTGCTCCATGAGGCATTGTCATTAGCTTTAACTCAAGTATTTTATTTATAGCAAGAAGTTCTATTAGCTATGTTTGTTATAGCTAATTTGTAGATTATATTTGGTTGGAAATTTCTCCACTTTGGCTGAAATATCTTTTGTGAGAGAACTTCCTCGTCTAATCAATAAGCACCTTTTATTTTTTTTGATAAACAGTAAGCACCTTTTTATATGCCATGAAACAGTAGAGAACTAAATGTGTCATTAAAGTTGTGATGTATTATAAGGAATCTAAAGTTACTTTATACGCTTCTCTCATGCCCAGAATATACAGTGAATATTTTCTATTTAATTTTTCTTAAATTTATTTATTTTTGGTAAATAATAATTACCTGTTACCTATACATAACTAGTAGTTTATACACCTTTAAATTTGTAAAACTTAATTTGAACTATCGAATTATCAAAATCTGAACTATGAAATAACTCTCTTTTAATTGCTAATGATCATTTTCATGTATAATGCATGATCATTGTATTTCTTTTCCTAACATGTATTTTATTTTATTTATTTTTTAAAACCAACTTCAAAAAGCTTTTTTTTTTTTTTTTGACAATATTAATTAAAACTTTTCAAAAGTATAAAATCTAAATTTCATATATTACCTATTACTATTTTATTTTAAAATGTAATAAAATTTTAATCAAAAATCAAATCACTCATACTTTTTTTATTGCTAGGTATAGTAGATTTAAATCTATGTTGCTTACTCTACGATAACGATAATAATGCAAGTATATTTTAAGCAGAGCTAACTTAAACCAAGTTTCACTCGTAACTTAAATTATATAATACATATTACATAGAGCAGTCCGATAATAACACCAACCCGAAGGTCCCCCATTCACCACGAGTTAGCTAGCCCAGTTTTTCTGTTACTCACACTATTCTTGGCTTCATCAACTTCAAGCCCAACAACAAAAACCAAACGTTCAAACCTCCATGACGTGTTAGATATCCATTGGCTAATTCATGCATGTATGTGTGTCGACCATATGATGATAAGCATGTGAATCTACTACCTAATGATTAAAACAACAATCAAATCTATCCTAGACTCTACCATTACTAAGAGGGATTGTCCCTCTCTCTATAAACACATTATCTACAGTACTTCTCACTCGCTACAAACCATTCTGCTTAGGCATGTGAATAAATAACTCATGTTCATTACTTTCATATACATTTATAATTCCCAGAAGTAATGACATTCACAATTACCTAAATTCACTTAATACAAGTTCACCACCACTAAAATCAATAAATGGTTTTTAAGAAACCGTTTCAGAGACCAATGTCTCATTCAAGAAGACACACAGAGGATTTGTTTCTTACAAATTGAAAGTCTTTTGTTTGAATCTATTCTCGGTGGCAAACATATTGACGTAACTGGAGATTTCCATATATAAAGCCAGTTTTAAGCCATCAATAAAAATAAAATTAATAAAAGTGAACAATCTGACAGTTAAGTTTGTCATGGTTTGTTATTACAGAACATTGGGTCTGTTTAATTAGTTTGTTAGAATTCAGTTTTGCTTCTGTTGTAGGTTATGGTTACAAAGTGTAAGTTGTTCCGTTTGGATTATGTTAAGCGGAACAGCTGGCGATGTATCTTATTAACTATTCTTCAGTGAAATCTATGATTAAGTGAACTACTATAACACATAATACAAACAAGAAGCAAAAGCTCTCTCTTTTTATATATAATAAATTAATAATTAGTACGAAGATAAAAAAAGATATGTTTTTATTTTTATTTTAATAAGTTGATAAGAATATATATTAGTTTTTACTTATTCTAGTTATCATATTTTATTCACTTGCTCTTATGAGCCTACTCATTTCTGGATTGAGATCCGGTATTGCACCTAATGCGATATTTCTCAATTGCTGATATTAAGAATTAAAAAAAGTAATTTTTAATCTCAATCATTAAATAAAAAATTCAAAAATAGTAAAAGAATTAAAGGTTAACAAGGTGTATATATATTTGGTGAGAGGGAATAGAGGTACTGCACCTAATCTTAATCCCTCAATTTTAATAGTACTCAGCCAAAAAAAAAAAAAAAAAAAAAAGACTCATTTATAATAGTGATCCCTATTCTCTTAAGCTCCAATCAAGTCTTCATTTTTCAACAATAATCCTTACCGTCTTGTGAGTGTAGCATGCATACAAAGCATAAATTACAATATGAGCTTTCTGTTCATTTTTCCGTTTCCATTACTTTTCACTCGTTTGATCAGATTCTGAGTGCAAATCGGATGGCTTTAGTCCACCAATAAGAAGTCACCCCAACCTTAAAACATCACATGCAGAATGACAAAGTTTTAAGTGCTATATATGTTATATAGCAATTTTAACTTTCAATTTTACCATTGACAACTTAATTATTAAATACATGAATTATACATAAAGAATTTTGAATTTACTTGTGAGATATATTATTAATTATGGGATGCCACAAAATATGGTCATCTTTGAAAATCCAATTAATATAGAGTACTTTAGGTGGATTGGTACCTCCCAAGCACAGGCTATTATTAGGTACTCTTGGAGTATACTCCCTTCCTCTCACATAAAGATGAGCCCTATGGTGGATGGGATCTACCCCTATTTGAGAGGGAGAGAGTATACTTCCGGAGTACCCAATAAATTTCCTCCAAGCACTTGGCATAAATTTGATACTTCATGCTGTCACGGTAGCATATTTAGTAAGAAATATTTCTAACCATTTCCAAAAAGATTAAAAAAAATTATTTGATAAATCTTTTAACTTATCATTTTATTTTACTTGAGAAGTCAATACTCATTTTTCATTAGTTTTATTTGAGTTTAAATTGAGAATGATGGCTTTGAAAAATTATACATTTTTATTTGAAAGATAATGCATATATATTAAATGATATTTTCTTAAAAAGTTTATTTTCTAAATAGGACCAATAATATGAGATAAGGAGTACCATATAGTATATAGTAAAAAATTAGGTCTTATGTGAGTTTGTATCATATGATTCAACATAAGTGTTACACTTCCTATGAATGAGTTGGCTATGACATGCTTTTTTATATAGCGTGCATTGAAGTATATTAACAATATTGTCCTAACATAATATTCTAGGTGAAACCCTCTATATCAAGATTTCAATCATTTTAAAATAAAATGCCTATTACTGAAATTTTTTAGCAATTTAAAAGAAGTTTATTTATTTTAAATTATTTTATTCATCTACCATAGTTTGTAATTTTAATAATAAGAGTCTATATGCCTTGAGTTTTATTTGTATTATCATCATGTAATGCAAGTAAATTAAAATTATTGAAAGAATTTGCTATATGTGAGACTTTATAATTGGTCTGTTTGTTTTAGCTTATTTTCTAACGTATCTTGTTTATTTTGCCTAGTCCTTCTTAAAACCTGATTTTATAAAGAAAAAATTACAACTGTATTTTTGTATAATTTAGTGCATTCTCATTCCGGCGGTGTTCCAAATTATAGTTTTTGGCTATTATAGAGGATAAAAGAATAGTACTATAATACTTCAGAAAAGAAAAGTACTATAAAAATTGTTCGTTTAGATCACTGTAACATGATGATGTATTGCAAATGAAGTGACTTTTTGTTCTTGTAATTTTTTTTTTAAAAACAAAAATTGATGTCAATACTCTTACTTAAATTTTTTTTTTTAAACATATCCAATGAAAATAAGCTAATTGAGTAGACCATATCCCATTCTCAAAAAAAAGTAGACCATATCCAATTTCAAGAGAGTTTAAAATACTATGCCCATAAAAACTCATTTAAAAATAATAAAGTCTATGGAGTGGTACTTTCGTACTCTTATAGTCTTAAGTTTTAACCTAACCAAAGTATTGGCAATTTGCAACCATTTATTCACCCACTACATTTATTGCCGTGGGTACACATTTCTGATTTCACCTATCCAAATTTATTGAGTCCAAATCTTTTGTCTCACTTTTTCTGCTCCACTCTATATTCCACTAATAAAAACATGTCATGTGTTCACCTAATTAATTAAATACTATCATTATTGACTTATTAATACTACCGTTATTAATTAATAGTAGTATTTAATTAATCAGGTGAACACGTGGTAAGTTTTTATTGATGGAGTATAGAGTGGAACAGAAAAAAGTGGGATGTAAGATTTGGACTCCATTTTAAGTAGAGTTTAAGATATATTTTTATCAAGTTGTTCTCAAGTTTTTTCCTTATTAAACGTAAAATTTAATAGTATTTTTGAATCACATAAAAGTTCAGTCCAAATAAAATAAAAAAAAAAATCATTTTATAGATTGTATAGATATAATCGGTGAACTACGGTATAATTAAAATATAACATTTCTTTATTTCTTTCTTCTTTACGCCCTTTTTTTAATTAAACAATTACAGATGTAATTAAAATTTGTGAATCATAATTGAAGCCTCTCAGCTTTGATGTCGATCGTACATTTTTTTTCTTCTTCATTTTTGCATAGAAAGTTTTGGTTGGATAATTTTTTTTTTTTTTAATGTGTATTTGTTTGTGTTCTGGTGTAATCTTTTTGTTTAAATCCTTTCTTAATTTTAAATAATATTTTTTTCATTTTGGTTTTTTTAGATGTTGATTTTTAAAATTTTTGTAATATATTAAATTAAAAAATCAAAATTATGTCATTATAGGAGACACTAACGACATGATTCTATCGACCACAATAAGAGGACAACATTGAATAAATTTAAAAGTTAGATGACTAAATTGAAAAGCAAAATTGAAATTAACAGATTAAATTAAATTTTCAAACAAAGTGAAAACGTGCTAATTGTAATTTAGCTCTTAAAAAAAAAAAGCATAAATGGACAATCATACAGTAATAGGATGTGTTTATTTATCTTAGCAAACAAAAAAAACCAAACACTAACCTAACAGAAACATGTTTTGTATATATGTTTTACTTTTATAATCTTTTTTTTTTGGGTAAAAAAAAAACGAGAGTAGAGGGGCGATCAATGTGGCTTCCCTATCCGAGCGTGACCATAATAGCACCTTATTTGCTTTCTAGAGAGACCCCATACTCCCTGTTTGTGAGAAACTCGCTTATTATCATTTGAATCGTTTGGGGTGAAGATGGGGTATAAGAAGCACCAACACACAGCTAGTTGTTAGCTAGCTACCAGTGCAATGCACAGGAATGTTTAAGATAAAATAATTTTAAAAGTTATCATAAAAGTATTATGTGTAATATAATTTGTCTCACCCTCTCTTTTGAGTTAGAGCATCCACAATAATGGTGCTAAAAAACTATTTTTAGCATCACCCTATACAAAAAGTGTGCTGCAATATTAGTGGTATATGTAAATTTTTTACCTAAATTGCTACAGTGCACAACTATATAGGCTGTGCACTGTAGCTGAAATCTAAAAAAAAATTACTTTTTTATTCTAACTCCGTTCATTATATTATTATTTTTTTCTATTTATTTTATCTCACCGCTGTCTCAACTCTCAACTCTCACCTCTCTGCCTCATTGCTGCCGGCCCACCCGAAGCTCAACGTCACCGGCCCACGCCCTTGACCCACTCCATCGAACCAAAATACACAAATTTGTATTCACACAGGAAAAACTACTAATCTCATTTTCTCAATTCTGGTGGGAGCCCAACTTTATTTTATTATTTTTATGTCACATACTATAAAACATTTAAAAATATTTTCAATTGAAAACGTTTATGGTTCGTTGGGTAACATTGTTCTGCTAATATTGTTTGTATTTTTTTAAAATGTGTATGGGTGAAAAAATATATGAAGATACGTGTAATATTGTTTAAAAATTAAAATTTGTTGTTTAAGTTGTAGTACCAAATAGGCTCTTACATTTAGAAAACATTTCAAACTTAATAAAGAAAGTGAAAGGGTCCATTTAATATGTGTATTTAAATAACAGTTTTTAATTTTTTAAAAAATATTTATAGATAAAAAATGGTATAAAAACACATGTAATATTCTTTAAAAATTAAAATTATGTGTTGCGTAACAAACGGAGCCAAAATTTTTTCGAGGCATTTTTTATTTTTCATACCGCGAATGAGAGCAAGAAGAGTACAAAGTGCAGAAGAGAAGCACGTTTTGTGCGTAAGACTACTCTTTTTTTAGTTTTTTGAGAATGCTTTTTTTTTAGTTGAAAGTTGAAAATACATCTTTTCAGACCTTTTTCAGATGTCAGTACTCAGTAAAATTAAACAGTGTGTAAGACTGAGGACAACTACTACTAGCCCCCGACTCGACCTCCGTGCCAAGAACGCTCTTAATTTAATGGGAACTCATTGATTAACGTTTCATTAATTAGTAGTTAATTTAAGCCTTGTAAGTATATATTTATAAACTGGACACAGTACAACAATTGCAGCGATCTCTGTCATCACTTTCACTACTCCACAAACCCATCTACGTGCTATTCCTGAAAGAAAGAGAAACTATGGCGGAAGGAGCTTTGTTCTATCTTGCTGGGAAAGTCATTAATGTGCTCGGCTCTTTCACTGCTGAAGAGGTCAAACTGGCCTGTTGTGTCAAAACTGAGATTGAAAATCTAAAGAGCAGAGTCTCCATGATCCAAGCTGTGATTCTAGATGCAGAAAAGCAGAGTTCTCATAACCATCTGATCGAAGTCTGGCTCAGTATGCTCAAAGAAGTCTGGCTTAGTATGCTCAAATAAAAGAAAACTTAAACGGCTTAAAAAGAGATACTTGGAAAACGCACAGTATCTCTTTTTAAGCCTTTTAAGTTTTCCTTTTATTTGCGACAGGCTATAGCGTTTTCTGGTTCGGTTGTTAAACTCATCTGTGACAAATGGCCAATAATCTTTCTTCATTTTCCCATTAGGAGTGTTCCCTTCAGCTGCTTCTTCTAACAAAAAATCAATGAGAGAATGGCTGAATGAGTCTAATTTGTTCATTCATGCGCAAATTCAAGGGTGATTGAATTTTTATCTGTTACTCAATTGAAAATTACCAATTAAGGTTTTTCTTTTTGCTTGAATATCAATTAAGATTAGAGGATGCTCTTATTTTTCTTACTGTGTCCATTTTTATATAATAGGTTGTTCTGCTCAAAACAAAACCCAAATTTAAGGACGTTTGGTTTTTCCATTGGTTGGTAATTTGGCACTTCCTCTCTCTGCTAAAGCCGTGGTCCTTTCGTCTTGAATTTTGAATGTGGAGACAACATTCAAGAACCTGCCCTGTTCAAAACTCTCTGGCCTTGAAATCGTGTAACAAGTAGTGGACTCAATGGTAATCATCTTCTCTCTTTCTTTTAAAATTTAGGGAAATCTCTTTCTGTTTTGTTTCCTTTCTGTATGTTCAAAGGCCTGCTGTTGCGCAGAACAGATAGAGTTTATATCTTTGTACCTACAATTGACTCAATGGTGATGTACTTGGTTGCTTCGCCGACAATTGCAGAAACAGAGAAACTTTTACTACTTGAGGGGAGTGTCTACCATGCCAGCTAACAATGAAGGAGTTATCTTATTAAATGGATTCTGTTTGGTCAATTATTTTCTTTATATGTATGCTTAAAACATGATCTTATGTATTCTAGAAATTGATTTGCAGAGTGTCATTGGGTAATTGGTAAACAACTAATGAATTATGTAGTTTATGGGTTGAGACAATAAGGCTGAATAATTTGTTCATTTTCCAAATGTTTCTGGAGAATTCATTTAAGTCAAAAGTATAAATGAGATAGAGTCTAGTTGGTTTATTTAGTCTAGTGTGTCTGGACAGCACAAATCTAATTGTAAATTATCTAACAGATTTCAGAATACCCTCGTTTCTTTTACTTCCTTAGGTATTGTTCTATGGTGGGTTATTAATGCTCAAAGCAGCATCCAAACTTAGGAACTTTTCATTTTCTTTGAGGTTGGCGTTTTTTCTACTTGTCTACCTCCTAAAGCCCCTTTCTTTTAGTTTTTGTTGTGCAGACTCTGTTTCAATATTGGGCAACATTGCGCATGTTCTTTTCATTAATCAATGCAAAGAAGAGGAGACCAACATGCAGGGCCCCCAGGCGAGTATGGGGGATAGTGTACATGGAATTTTAAGCCATAGAGAGGTAGAACGAGTAAGGATGGTTGAGACATGACCGGTAAGAGAAGCAGTTTGATTAATCCCAAAGATGGAGTAATTCACTGCAAAGCAATGCAGAGGTAAGGAGTAATTCTAGCCTTTGAACTATTCCTAACTTATCATTTTTGTGCCAATAGCCAAAACATTATATAGGAACCAATATGAAAATTTTCTTGTAGATCATTTAGAATGGTGAATTAAATACATTGTGCGACACATTTAATAAATTAATGGTTTAATTGGCCGGTTTTATATGTTTTTGGGGCTTTTAAATATTTAAAGGTTATTATCTAGTACTAATCTCACCAAGGGAGGGTAGCTTGATACAGTCCTCCTCTTTAGAACTTGCCCTGAAGTATACTCTTTTATAATACTAAAGACATGCGTTTTCTTACAAAAAAGAGAGGAAGTTGTTTCTAATTTTTTTGTACTTTTTTTTTTAAAGTTGTTGCTGTTTGAATTTTTAGAGATCCATACTGTGTGCAATTACGCATTTTAGACTAGTTTTGTATGTCAACCTTTTTTGTGATCTGAATGCTAAAATTAAGGACCACTAAATAATTAATCAATTCAAAGGAAGGGCACTAGTGCCATGAGATTAGCATCTTTTTGCTGAAGAAATATACATATGATTCTGTAGTATACTAATTAAGCTGCACCCTTCACAAATTATCAAATGTAATTTTGTTCCTTTTTTTCCCCTCTTTATTTATCTCTTTAAGGGTATTTCTAAAAAAATATTTGTAATAAAATTCTAACTACGTCATTTCATTTGTGGAATGAATTGCGACACTAAACTATAGGGCTCAAGTATTGATACTATTCATCATATGCATACTAAAATCCTTTACCAAGGCAGTGATATATATTCCATTTCATGACTGGATTGCACTCTCTTCTATTGTACTTTTATTCTGCATCTGATATCTCCATGTCCTTTCATTTTCCTCTTTTCTACAGAATTGTATCTCATACTTAGTTGACAGGTGTTTGCATTTCGTTTCCATATCATGCAATATATAGACCAAGTGATGTCTGGCACTTCTTGACCTTGAGTTACAATTGTTCAAGGGGGTGAATCCTGAATAAAATGCTCAGGGATATATCTTGTAGCTATTATCCATGTTAGCTATCCTTAATATTTTACTGAAATACGGTCACTAATTTTCACCTTGTATGTAGTCCATGAGAAGATTTCACAGAATAACTCCTTTTTTTTTTTTTTTTTTTTTTTTTTTTCTCAATTTTATTTTCTATAGCTTAGTGTGCATCAAAAGCACCAACATGCTTTGGAGTTTAAAGTCGCAAAATTCTAGGGATAACTTAACTTTATGCTTCATTTAATTGGCAAGAAAGATCAGGAACAGCAAAAATCATGTGGAAATTTAATTATTTAGCACAAATCATGTGGAAATTTTGTACTTCTAAAATGTGTGATGAATACTTCGCCAATTTCTCTTTCTCAAATAAAGGATCAAAAGATTGCTGGTGCCCCAAATATTCTAACCAGGTCCAGAAGGATCTCACCCCATTAGCTGCACAGGTCCTTAAATCCTTCGACCTCTACCTCATATATTTATTGAACCACATCTTGATCAGTTGTGCTCTCGTTAAGTTGTTCTCTTTCAAGAGCACCATTTTATTGAATTTCTAAATGATTTGTTTTTGTATATAAACAGAGAGGTGTGGCATTGAAACCAAAAGGATTTTCAAAGATGGTTCTACAAAAATCAAGCATCAACATTCAATAGATTGAGTAATACGCCTCTCACTTTCTTAATTTAGTTTCTTATTTATTATAATTTTTGTAACAAACAGTTTTGTCTTCTCAAAACTTTTCTTGCAAAATTAATCTTGTAACAATAATATTTTTTAACAGGTGAATTCTTAATTTTGTTGTTTTCTCTTTTTGTGCTGGTCTGGAGCTCATTGTTGTGTACAAGTAGGTGACTAATCCCATTTAATCTTACATTTAAAAGAATGAGTGTGGAACACAATCTGCAAAAGTCTTAAAAGTTGTATTTTTTTTTTTCAGTTGTCAATTTCAAGTGCAGGGCAAATTTATGCTTGCTCCATTGATGGCTTTTGAGACTTCCACAACAAAGAACCTCTTCCATAAGTGCTGTTATCTCTATATTAGCATCATTTTGCTCATCCTTGAAGTAGTCTTTCAATTCTTCTGAAGGTTGATAAGGATGGTACAATATTCCAAGCCATGGGCAAGTGCATATATGAGAGTCACAAACACTTACATTAACCTGAAACTTCTATACACATGCAATGGATTCCCTTTTGTGCAGATGCTAGGTGTATGTTTCATGTTCTAGTATTAGTTCCCCCATATATTTGTTTTGTTTTGCAGTGTGGATGGAGGTCATTGTGTCGTATTTGAAGCAAGTGTGAAGTGTGAAGATGATCCATATCTGTGTATTTTAGAGAAAAGGGAAAGTGAGCATTTTCCATAAGGGACTAGAATTAGGGTGAGAAAGATTATGTCCCTTGATGACTTCCATTTAGATGAAATTCCTTGTTTTCTTACCTGAATTTTCCTATTAATTTTTGTTCTTATTGGACAATCTTGGGATCTCCCTCATAGGTGATAAAGCTGCTTGGTGAAGTTGTTCATCATGGAAGATATGGCGACCAGAACTTTGTCGAACCATGTGCTCTTTACAAGCAAGTTTCTAGAAGGTATGCGAACATGCGTTTGGATTAATATAAAAGCTGGTATGGTACTTTCCTATTCCTCACAACAATTGAAATTAAATTCAACTGTAACAAATAGAACTCTGGAAGAGCTCAACTTCCCTCCCCTGCGTCCTGCTGGTGGGGGTTTTGTTGTTGAGAATTCTTATGTTCTAGGGTCATATGAATTTTTCCCTGTAGTTTGTCAGGATGTTATGCCATTCCTAGATTTTAGATTCTTACCACTTGAAGTATGAGTGAATGCCTTCAAAATTTCTGAAGGGTAGGTTGTCCATTGTCTCATATATGGCTTTAACTGCTTGACTGAAGGTCAACTTTGTGTATAGTTTTCACAATTTATTTTTTACATATATATTTTTTTTGGCCCTAGATCTTGATATTCACAAATTTTACACATTTTAAATCTTGATATAATCCAAGATAATTATTCTGGTAAAGTTCTCCTTGCTACTGCTAGCTAGGCTTTTAGTATTTTTAAATCATAGATACTTTTGTCTTTAGAGCAAAATTTACTCTTGTTGAATATTTATTTTCAGATTCAAGTAGTTCTATTTCATACTTCCTTGAAGAATGCAGGAATAAAAATTCATAAGTGCAATGCTGAAATTTGTATTTCTACTTAACAACAATATCTAATGAGAATAGGGAAAACATCATAACACAATTTTGTCCTTTTACTTTCCTCTCTATCTACTCTACTACTCCCTTTGTTATATAATTGTGTTTAATAGTTCACTCCTTTTCCCTTCTCACCCCTGACCTTACTTTCTATTATTTTGTCTTAAGCAAGAGTTTTTATCCTCTGCATATATGTTTACTGGAGTTGTTCACTTATTATGATGGTTCTGTTTAACTGCTATTATTCAGCATAGCCATAGATTATGTCATGCTTTTCTTATCGATTTATTTCTTTTCTTCCTTGTTGATGGCTGCTGCATTATGTTTTGTTGTTAAGATGGTAAGAGCCTCTATCCTCATTTTGCAGCATATTTGCCTTAAATGTCTTAAGGTGAGCCATTGTTTTGGGTTTAATAGAGAGGCAAATAGAGGTAAGCTGTAAGATTTTTGTGAAAAATGATAAAAGTCTATGGAAATTGGTCAGTACTTGACATGATATTTAGCTATTGTTTCCTCTACAGATGACAGTTCCACTAAGAATGCAACCTGTCTCATAACCCCTAATCTGTGAGACTTGAGCGTACATGTTTGTTTGTGGTAAATTTCGACATTCCTTTTTTATTTTTAAGTATCTGAGATAAGTATTTTGTCTCACATTCAGGGGTTGCTTTCACACGTAACCATATGTGTAGATATGTCAAGACTAACATATTTCTCTATCTCCTTTCTTATTATTCCTTAGGATGTCAGCCCTTATACGGCCGTGTAGTTCCCCCTGGAAGGGTTGTCAAATGGTGACTATACAGCACTAAGGAAACAAAGTCTTGAATCTAGCTATCACAATGAATATGTTTAAGATCACATAATGATGTGGACCGGTCGTATTAGTCCCTTTGGAGAAGTATTAGTCACCTTCAACTGTTTTGGTAGAGAAATGAGGACAATTGAGTAGATCTAGTTAGTGCAACCGGAATGCTGAAATTACAATTCTCATCTTGTTGATTACTATTGCCAACTAGACGATCAAGTACGTGTATTTCACTTCAAAATTTATAATTTGGGTGGCCAATTTTGTGTGAGGTTTTGGTGGAATAACTTATTGGGTTCCTCCCCCAATTATAACTCCTCCCCCAATTATAACTGGGGAGCTCTTTGTACTTTGTATACCAATTAACGTTGGGAGGTTTTATTTATTTGTTTTTCTTATGGGGATGAAAACTTTGGAAAGAAACTCTACGGGGGTGTTTGGTAGAGGAGTTTGAGTAATGTTGTTTGAGTGTTTTTGATATAGGTGTAGGTGAAAGAGTGTGTGGAAATGCGTGTTTAAAATGGGTTACCAAACAGGCCCGTAGATTTGAATCTATGATGTTCTCTCAATGATAATGATGATGATAATAGATTTAAACCGTTGAGCCAATTAAAACCCATGGATCACTCATAAATCATAACATTGTCTTTCTATTATTTATTTTTTTGAGGATCACTGGTAACTTAAATTTTATATAATATTTGAAAAAGATCCTTATAGTTCCTTAGAAAAATTCCTACCATGCTAATTGCTAAAGTTGCAAATAAAAAGGGATAGAAAGCGAAGAATAACACTCGTTTACTTAAACAACTGAGAAGTTCACAGCAAATCAATATAGTGGGTCTCACCAAATCACCACTCTTTCCAAGCCCACTCAAAGTGGGCTGGGCCTGTTTTTCAGTCACCCATGTTCCAAGCTATTCTTAATCTTAGGTTCATCAACAAAGGCTCTCTCCGTTAGTCACCGTAATCCTGCCGTAATGGCAGGATTCAATCATACACACTCTCTCTTTGACTGGAATTTTGGCTGTAAATGGAAGAGCCAAAAAGAAAAAGAAAACCTAAGCTTCAAAGCCTTATGGCGTGTCAGATCTTGATTGGGTAATTCATGCGTGTATGTGTGTTGGCCAAGATGATGATGATATGCATCCCCCATGTAAAGCTGAGATTACATTGATTGTAAGGAAAAGCTTATTTAAACATCACATTGAAGTAGAAAAGCACTAATGAGTAGTTTTGATAATTTGAAAAGCAGAAAATCATGTAATAGTGAGAAAAAAAGAAAAAAGAAAAGAAAAAAAAGCAGATGAGTGATTTGAAGGTGCTACTTAAATCGAGTATCGACCATACTACGATTAAAAATAAAAAATCGGACATGATGTTAATTTTATTCGTGAACATATTATTATATTTTTAAAAAAAAAAAACATTTGAAACCCAATATAAATCCATATAGAAGTGTATATTCCAATTTTGCCATGGGGCACAATTTTTTCTACAACTTGTTGAAATAGAAGGTTGTGATTGGTGGACAATCATTTTTACATGGACTCACTACTAGTATTACTTTTGTTTCCACCACTCACATTGTGTCACTTTATCGAGTTGTGAAAAAAGTTGTGTTACTAAACTTATTAGTTAGATTTATTTAGATTTATATTAAATTATATAAAAAATAGATTCATATTATATTAAACACTAAAATCCAAAATAATTTGTTGAAAATGTCAAAATGATACTAGATCTATACTATTGCAAAGAAAGTAGGTTTTAGTGGTCTCAATTCTCAAACCCTTCGATTTATGAAATAAATTGTTCCTAAATAGTCGAAAACAAAATGATATCAAGTACAAAAAAAAATGATAAAATTTAATACAGAGAATATGTTGTTAATGGGTATGCATTTGGCATTATAGGAAGAAGTCCCTAATATCTGTCCAACATTATCTTATTCAGTCAAATTCGTCACTTAATAATTAAAAATTAAAGTATATTATTTTTTTAATATATAAATTGATAGCTACAACAATAAAGGGAGGGGAAATTCTAACTTTGATTCCTCTTACAAAGACGAGCATTGTATCACTGACAATTGTTAGTTGTCTTGTCAAGATATATGATATTTTGAAAAGATCTTTTTCTTTTCAATATTTAATTTTATAATTAATAATCATTTCATCTTTAAGTTTTTATTTTGGGTAAAAAAAATACCATTTTAAAGTTGCATACAAAAGAGGGATGGAAAGGATATATATTTGAGTATAGTCATAAGACTCTTTTATACTCACTGGTAGTGGTGGCATGTGCAAATCATGTGCTACTTTCTTTGAACGCAAAAAAAAAAAAAAAAAAAAAAAAAAGAAAAGAAGAAGAAGGATCTTCCATTTGAATCATCATGACTTATTACAGCACTTACGAATAAAAATAAATGGCAAAGGTACCTAATCCCATTCTTATAAAATTTTGATTATAATTGAAAACTTAAACAATCTACAAAATCAACAAATGAATAATAAAAACTCCTCCAATCATTGTTTATCTATGTAAGTACGATTGATTCTTAGAACCTATATATGACTTAAAGATACAATCTATTGTTCAAAAATTCCCAAGAGTGAATACAAAAACCATAATTTTCCAGCCGGAGTAGCCAAGTTTTGCCAAGACATTAACGCAAAGGTTAAATTTCCATAATGAATGATGTCAATCACTTCAAAAGAAGCTCTTCATCAAATATCTACAACCATCTAGAATAAAGTTTTTATTTATTTATTTATTGATTCTTGCTTAAATTATTACATTTTATGCCTACTTTGAAATTTGGCATAGTTTTTAACAAAATCCCTTTTCACAAAAGCCCTTTTAATGACAATACACACTCACACAGAAAAAAGAAAAAAGAAAAAAGAAGAAGAAAGAAGAAGAAGAATGGTGGTTAAAATACTATTTTCTTAAGTCTCAATAATGTGGCAACTGATTACTTGGTTCTAGTCGGCCATTTTCTTTCTTATCCTACCCAAGGAAGATGACTTGTGGCCTATATAAAAATGATATAAAAAATTAGAGTGAAGTACCAACAGATGGGGTGTTTATGAATAGGAGTGCAACTTTTGTTAAGGGCAATGGTAAGCTCTATGGGGGCATACTTAAGTTTCAACTTCCTAAATGCAAAAATGAAAAATTTAAGAAGAGGAAGTTATTTACCTTGAATTCGATAATCTCTACATTTGTGGGATTCATGGAGTAATTTTGATTCTATCACCTTCTATTCTTTCTTCTTTAAGAAATAAAAAAAAAGAAAGTACTTCAAGGGACTCAAGAAATTTGCTTTTGAATCTATCTTATCAAAGTCTCTTAAACACAACCAATGGGTTTTCTCCTACCAATTTTATTGGTGTGAGTAGCTTTGGGTATGTGTATAAAAGAATTCTTGATTAAGGTGGACAAATGAATATGGTTGCAATCAAGGTGCTAGGCCTTTATCATCATGGAGCTTCCAAAAGTTTCATAGCCGAGTGTGAGGCTCTATGATGAAACACTAGACATCGAAATCTTGTAAAGGTGTTTACAACATATTCTAGTATTGACTATCGTGGTCATGATTTTAAATCTCTAGTATATGAGTTCATGGGAAATGGCAACCTAGATGAATGGCTGCATCCAACTTAAAGAACAAATGAGACTCTTGAGGAACCAAGGAATTTGAATCTTCTTTGGAGATTGAATATTGCCATTGATGTTGTCAAACACCAATCATTCACTGTGACCTTAAGCCTAGCAATGTTCTTCTTGATGATGAAATGGTGGGACATGTAGGTGACTTTGGCTTGGCTAGATTGCTTTTTGATACTACCCAAGATTCTTCTATTGACCATTCAAGCACCATCGGAGTAAGAGGAAGTATTGGTTGTACTCCTCCAAGTGAATATCACTATACTTTCTTAAATTTAATTTTTTTTACTTGTCCCATAATCTTTTATCATATTTTTAAGCTTTAAAGGACAAGTTTAACAAGGATATTGTACTCTAGTTAGAACTTAGACAGTTATATATCAAAAAAATTTACTTATCTTCTTGGCTGATAACATGCAACTTTAAAAAGGTCCTTTAATATCTGTTAGGTTATATATATTTTTTCCCGTCTTTGTTTGATACAAAACCACGGTCACATTTATATATTTGTTATATGTAATTGTAGAGTATGGTGTAGGAAATGAAGTGTCAATATATGGTAATGTCTATAGTTATGAAATATTATTGTTAGAGATGTTCGTAGGAAATAAATCAATTGACAACATTTTCCAAGATAACCTTAACCTTTGTGACTCTGTTAATGTAGCCTGCTAGAGAGAATAATTGACATTGTAGATCCTATCATTCTTCACAAAGGAGAATAATTGACTTTGTTAATGTTGCTTTGCTAGAGAGAATAATTGACAAAGATGAATGGCATTGCTCACAACGAAGTTCAAAATGAAAGTTCAAAAATTCTAGAATGCTTGACTTTGATTCTTGGAATGGGAGTTTCTTGTTCTGTTGAATTTCCAAGAGAAAGGATGAACCTAAGTGCTGTTATAATTGAACTACACTCAATTCGACAAAAACTTCTTTGAACTAATGTACACAAACAAAGGCTTCAAGTCACAGGTAAATTTTGTTTGTCTTGACTGGTGTTATAATTTGGTATCACATCCTCCCACACCATGTGATCTAATTTGATGGGCCACTCCAAATGTTTCATAGGAAGAAGGGGGCATTCATATAGCAATTAGAAGTCACATGCCTTTATGTTAGTATTTTTTATTCCAGAAGAGCTGAAAAAAATTGGTGCCACTTGAAATTTGATAAGCTCATTACGATATACTTAGTATGTGAATGATCCCAATTACTCTTCTATAATAATTTCTAGTTATACCTGATTACTGACATAGACATTTGAAGGATAAAAAATTAACAAATTTGTTAGAGATGCCAAGTGCCAAACGATTATATAGGAACCAATATCAATAGATTCTTGTTGGCTTCTTTGTTCTCCAATTTTTTTTTCCTTTTTGTAAGACTATTGCATTGTAGGGAAGATACTTAGAGCTGCTGTTCTTATTTTGCAGACCAATTGCTTCAATGTTGGACAACCATTATTTTGGGTTAGTATAGTGGAAAAGAGAGGTGGCTATAATATTTGAGTAAAACGAAACAATTTAGCGGTTATTGATTAGTACTTATTATGATATTTAAACAATTTAGATGTTTAGATATTTGAAGATAATGCATGTTTCTCTAACACCTTTCTTACTCTTTGTCAGGGATGTAAGCCATAATATGGTTGTGAAGTTCACTATTGGATGGCCATTAAAAGGAAAGCATACTAACATTAAGTATACATAAAGCAAATTTGTATTAAACATTAAGTATACATAGAGCAAAGTTTCTATTAATTCTAGATTTGAGCTATTACAAAGAATATCATATAATGACGTGGATTGGTCATCGTTCTAGTTTTGAAAAAAATTTAGTTATTTTCAGTAGTTGCACCAGAGAATGAGAACAACTGAATGGATCTATTCATTTCATTTGTAATGTCGAGTTCATAATTCTTAACATGGTTTATGTTGCTGTTGATTAGACTATTAAATATTTCATTTATTCTCCAAATAATTTTTTATTTTTGAGAATTGATGACAAATAATCTTGATCATATGAATAAAAGTATTATTAGTCAGGAAGACTAACATTCCATATTATATGACGTTTCTTGCCTCAAATTCAACAATATCTCCCCTCATCAAGCCATACAAATATGCAACATTTGCCCTTCCCATTTAAGTTTCCAATTGCTCCATTGTAACGTTAAAGGCAACAGGCAAAAAAACCACACAAAGTATTGGACAATTACCTATAAAAGGCATTAAAGGCATTAGGCAACAGGAACACCCCTCTTCTAATTTGAAGTGTTTTCTATTTATTTATTTCTTTTTTTTTTAAATTAATTTTCTATAGGTATTTTTTAATTTATATCATAAATAATAGACTAATATTTTATGTCACATTTAAAAAGGAAAAGAAAATATTTTCTACTTTATCACTATTTTTAAAGAGATTCAAAACCTATAAAATGAAAACAAAGATTGAAAAAAAAAAAGCACAAGTTTTAATAGAAAGGTGGGGGGGGGGGGGACATTATTATTTAAAAAACCTAAATTAATAAAAACCAGTAACAATATTTAACTTCAATCTTGAAAGATCTCTCTTATTCTACATCTTTCTGGGGTGTGCGTGTGTGAGACAACTTGCTCCATTAAATTGCTGGAAAATATAAACAGCTTGTTACTGAGAAAACATAATAAGTAATAAATAATGAAGGAAACTCATGAATTTTTTTTTTTTTTTTTAATGTAATAACAATCAGAGTTTATTCTATGTATGAAACACACACACATATGTATGTATATATATCATCTAACTTATAAGTCATCAACATGAAGAATGTCATTTATCTTTTTAAAAAAAGTGATTGAAATGAAATTTGAATCATATAAATGTGTAGATTTTAACTTTACTATGGATACAACTTTTTCCTCAACTTTTTCTACAGTTTGTTAAAGTTGTAGGTTGCGAGTATCAATTTTATTTCCATTATTTACAATCTACCACTTCAACAAATTGTAGAAAAAGTTTTGTAACTGAACTTATGAGTTAGATACATATTTTAGGCACTAATATTCAAAATATTTTGTTGAAAAGATAAAATTTAATATAGAGAATATAGTGTTAGTGGGTGTATATACATTTGGCATCATAGGAAGAAGTTTTAATAGCTACGTCCATTATTATCTTATGTAAAAATAAAATAGAATTTAACTCAAATTCTTCATGTATTATTTAAATTTTAAAGTATATAATTTCTCTTTTTATTATTATTATAATTTTATAGTCATAACAATAGGTGAGGAAAAATTGGAACCTTGATTTCTCTTAGAACGCGTAACTCAATAACAATACTCTAGTCAAGATAAATAATAATATGAAAATATCATTAATTTTTTAATTATCTATTTTATAATTAATAATCATATCAATTCAAAGTTATTTAAAAAAAAAAAAACCCCCTCAAATAGCAATTGGATTCACAGCAAGAACAAAACGACACCAAAGTTACCATACCCATTGGGCCCCACTGCTTTACACACAATAGTGGAGTGGGCCTGCTCTATTTCAGCACATTCGCCAGGCCTTCTTCAACTTCAAGCCCAAACCCCAAAAAATACAAGAGGTCTTCCGTTAGTCACCGTCTCTCTCCGTAACGGAGATAAGTTTGGCAGTAAAATCCATGACGTGTCAGATCCCCATTGGGTAATTTAGTCTGTGTGATTTTCCTGTGCAAACATCCCCAATAGAAGAGAGAGAAAATAACAAAGGAAAAAAAAGATAACTGAACTGTACCTCTAGTTGTTTTTAGAAAAAATTTCAAATTTGATTTATTAGGTTTGATTTTTCAGGGTTCTTTTTTGTGTTCTCTAAATCCTGAATTTGGTGCATCATTCTTTTATCTCTTTGTTTTTGTTTTTTTTTTTTCTTTAAATAATTCATTTTTATGTTTGAAGAAAAAAAGAAGAAGCAGAATTTTGATGAGAACAATTTTAGAAAACCAAACACCTTCTACATCACATTGAAAGGAAAATTTATTTGATTTTACTGAACTATTATTTTTCTTGCATTGGACCTATATATGAGACAATCTTTTCAACTGAATTGCACTTTTCCTAGTAATTTGAGATGGACCAAACTTTCAGAACAAAATTGAAAACAGATCTATGTACTTTGTAATTTAGCTTAAATATTTTTGTATTTCTAATTTACTAAATCCATAAAATACAACTGGCTAACCCATTTTCAGGACAGACACATGTCCATCAAGATATTTTGCATTAATTAAAAAAACAAATAACCTAATACAAAATTGTAACTTGATATTTCTCCATTAAATTATCTCAAACACCTAAATTAATAAATAAAAAAACCAGTAACAATATTTAACTTGAATCATGAAAGACCTTCATTATTCTACATCTTTTTGGTGGGTGTGAGTGTGTGCAGGACAACTTGCTCCATGAAATTGCTGGGCGGCAATAAAAAATAAAAATGGAGAGAAAGGAGAGAATTGGCCAGCTTCTTTTTCGTTTTACTTTTTTATTTTTAATGCTCTTTCATTTCATTTCTTTAATGTACTGAAGAAGAATATAGCATTTGTAATTTTAAACTAACATTGTTTAGTGGAAAGATACATACCCATGAAGTCAGACTTGCTCGAAGCACTCTCCTCATTGGAATCAGAAATCTTCTTCAAGATGGGCGCATCATCGAGATCCTCAAGAATGTCATCAGACCCCTCGGAGGATAAGTCCGTATCGGGACCACGAGTAGCGGAACCAGGAATGGAGAAAGGGGTAACAACAAGGGAAGCACCGCCCCTTACTGACTGGGAGATAGCCGCAAAAAGGTCACCGGTCAAAATAACAAGCGGCAAAAAGAAGGAGCGGTCTTGGTTTGAACGGCGGTAGGAGAAATGGCTCTCTCGGGAGGAGCGGGTGTCTCGGCGGACAAAGGTGTAGTCTCACCGACCCCTTTGATATGAGTACCCTCTTTTCTGGGTACCGACTCGGCGGAAGGGGTGGGAGCTTTGGCGGGAACCTTATGTGCGGCGAGAGAGGGAGCGGGTGTTGCAAATACCACATCGGCCCCATCAAAAAAGCCTTCCATGGGTACACCCATGGAGGCGAAAATCTTCTCGGTAGTAGGACGATATATGGATAGAGGTTCGGGCTCCTCCTAAAAAAAAAGGAAGAAGGTGAATACAAATACTACCATGAAAACCAAAGGAATTATTAAGCAAAACAAAGGACACGTAGCGGAGGGAACACATGCGAAAAAAAAAAAAAAAAAAAAAAAAAAAAAAAAGAGACTTACCTCAAATTCGGGCTCATCAAGCAAGATAGGGCGAGTAATCGACGAGTCCTCCTTATGCTTAGACTAAAAGAAAGAAAGAAATAGCAAAGAATTGACAAAACAAATAGCAAAACCATTAGGCCCAAGCGACAGGAATAATGGATCACAGGCCCAAGAAATAAACAAACGGGTCTTGAAGAGGCAAGTGGACTCAAAGAAGCCCGGAAAGAAAGAAATAGCATCCCATGGGCAATGTATGAGGTAGAAAAGCGAGAAAGGGCCGCCGTAGGCCCAAGGTAATGCAAACTAATAAAGTAAGGGGTTTATGGCAGGCCTATAAATCCCAAGGATAAGAATAAGGTTATTGGATCAGGAAAGCCCAATGAAGTTAATAAAAAGCTCATGGGAGTGTAGAATTAGCAAAAAGGTTGAGGAAGCCTAAAGAAAGTAAATGGGCCGAGGATGCCCAAAGGAAAGTCAAAAGGGATATAGAAGCCCATAAATAAAAGCAAACCAGTGGCCATGCCAAGTCACCGAGAGAAGGAATAAACGGCCGGCCTAAAAGAAGCCCAGCAGGATTAAGTTATTACGGCAGGAATAACAGTACAACATTGCAAGAAATAAAGGAAACCAAGAAATGGGCCAAAGAAATGTAAGACCCATCCTCAAATGAAACCCAACTCTTGAATGGAACGGGAAAACAAAGAACAACCCACATAAGAGGTCAAAAAACACAGACGGCGAGCCTCCGGACCACGGCAGACGAATAGGTAACAGGCAAGTTTTGGACACATATGGAATGAAGGCATGCGTAAGGCCTAGGCACCACCAGCTTGTACCCAGCCAATATAGAGCATGGTGAGGTCGAGAGGAGTCAGAGGATCAGAGGGCATGGTTTGGTGGTGGGGAGAGGGGAAAATCTATTTTTATGACTCCGGCTCGGGCTCTTTCGGGGAGGTGTCTTGCTGGGATGGCTTACTACCCAAAAGAGGCAAGCTGAGTTGGAACCATTAGGTGCATGTCATGAGGGATAGAGAGAGAGAAATAACCCGCACCGTGGGTGAAAGGATGTCACGGTAGACTAGCAAACAAAATACACTTCCTTGTCTAGTGATGGGAGGACGACACACAGACTAAACAGTGATGGTCGGCCAGTACACCTAGACCAGACAAAGGGAGTTAAGGGTTAAAACAGAAAAATCGGGTCATGGCAGGCACTATAAAAGGAGGGTCTTGTTGTGAACAGGAAAGAGGAACGGAGGGGGAGGAACAACGGAGCTTTGGAAAAGAAATAGAAAACTTAAAAGAAATAGCAAAGAAAACGAAGTGAGAAGCAAGAAAGAAAATAGTGAGAATTAGAAAGGTGAGCATGCACCGGTAGATTAATCCCTTCTCTCCATCATGAAATCCGGTCCTCTGTAAGAAAAGCACGAAAGTACCTATGCAGAAAACCACTCGGACCCGTTTCCCTCAAGGCGGCTAATCTCTACGGTAGGTCTATTTCTTGAGAGGTTGATCGCTTTGAGAAGGGAGGTTCTTCCCTTTGTGGTTACGCCCCTGCGGATTGAATTTCTAGTCGATTTCCTCTAGTATTTCGATTAACCCATGTTTATAAACATTTGATGTTCTCTGTTATTCATTTTCTTTCTCTTCCGTAAAAAGAAAACAAATAGTATTGTTATTGTAATTGATGTTAAGGGCTATTTGGTCGATTCCCCATTAAAGTGGCTAGATATTTTCTGTTTATTTTATTATTGTTATATCCGCCTGCCACGATTTGTCTTAAACAGTTTCGCCTGCCGTGAACACGTTCTTGGCAGATTTGGCCTAGTTTGCGCACAAGCCAGACCAACTTAAGTCAAATCGGGCCGGTCTCGACTCTCTTATCCAGAAAACTTGGGCTTAGTGCGGCAGGAGGCAGCCCAACACAACCAGCACGGCCCACCCCCCTTACAAAAACAAAATGAAATCAAGAAAAAGAAAAAACAGAAATATGATGTTAATGGGTACGCATTTGGCATTATAGGAAGAAGTTCTAAGAGCAATGTTCAATATTATTTTATTTTAAAATGAAATAAATTTTAGTCAAATCCATCTCGTAATAATTTATAGTTGCAAAAATAGGAGAAGGGAAATTCAAACATTGACTTCTCTTATAAAGGAGAATATGTAATGTCTTTGTAAGATGTTGTCAATTGTCAAGATATATGATATTTTGAAAAGATCATTTTTTTTTTAATTTTATAATTAATCATATCATTTTAAAAAATGAGTAAAAAAATATTATTTTAAACTTACATACAAGAAAAGGGATGGAAAGAGCATAAATTTGGGTGTGACAAGATAACTTTATAAAATAAAAATAAAAAAATTAATAAAAAAATATAAAAAGAAGAAGAAGGGAGAGAGAGCAATTGGGTTCTCAGCAAGGCAATGCAGATGGTTCCACCAAATCATCACTTTTTAGAAGTCGTCTACACCAACCCTTTGGGCCCCATTGCTCTCACACACGGTTGGGCTGGGCCCTCGTTTTTACTTACCTGGACACCCAAATTATTGGGTTCTTTTTTGCTACATGGGGTGCTCCCTAATCCCTATACCTCATGTGTTTAGCATGCTTGACTCAGATTAGCTTGAAACTTGGACCATAAGTAAACCTTGGCCTAAACATGATTAAAAATTAGCAACTATGAACTCCATTATAGTTATTAACAAAGCAGAACAGGATATATTCAGCATTAAACACCCAGAACGATTAAACACTCCCTTTACTCGTATAAACAAGAACAGGGACAGGATTGTACTTCAGTCCATTTTAATCCCTTCAAAATAGTTGCTCAAAAAACCATTAAGGCAACAATAATTTGATGGGCAGCTATTCACTCTACCATCAATCTTTGAAAAGGATTCAGGAATACCAATTGCAATGAGTGTTTAATTCCCCATAGACCCATTATAGATTGTCATGTGCCTTCATGAGGTTATTTCAATCGCACATATTGGGATCAAAGAGGTTTTGTTATGATTCTTTACAATCTCTTGAGCCAAGAATACGTTTCCGCCATTGTAGCTTTTGCTATATCAACTAGTAGCTTTGCTATATGCCTTTGTAGTTTGTACAACCTATTACAACGTGATTTTGACCTCACTCACTCATCCTTAATGGACTAGGACCCTTACCATGAACCAGTATTATTGCTATTGCATTTACTTCCTACTTCACTAGAATGGAAGAAAGAGGGCATTGCATGAGTGATATATCTACCTACTTTGACCTTAGTAGCTTTGAGAATGCAAGCTATGTTACCATCGACTTGTGGAGCTATAGCATGTTTGAGTTTAAGTAAAAAGAAAATGGGAGCAATCACATGAACTTCCTCCTCATGCTACTTTCCCCTCTCGCAATTAGAGTGGTTGTGCTTAGAAGAGGTTAACAATTTAGAATCTCTTCCAAAAAGTGACTATAGAACCTCATTTCTCTCCAGAAACTCTACATTTGGCAATGTCCCAATCTGATGTCAATTTCTCATGAAATTCACAATCTTGCCTCTTTAAAATCTTTTGAAATTACTCATTGTTCCAATCTGATGTCACTTCCTCAAAGAGATTCGCAATCTCACCTCTTCTTCAAAGTTTATGATATTGAACTTGGTTTAGTTTTTATCCTTTTTGACTTGAGATTGTTGGAAGTTACATAGAACTGATTAGTTCCATTGTTAGCCCTATTTTTATTTCTATGTGCTTCAATACAATATGGACAGCAGCCAAAAATAATGAAAAGAAAAGAGATGCCTCAAAAGTTGCCAATATTCAAGACAGTCGAAAGGCATTATTCTTTTTGAAATTTTCTCATTTAGAGTTTTGCATTCAGCAAGTACTCATCCAATTGTCTAAGGTACTCCTAAATATCTTATTGAGAGCATGATTGTATCACAAAATGCTACCATATTGTTCTGCATGTAAAAAATCTTGCACTTGACTGGATTAACTTGAAGCCTAGACCATTGGTGAAACTTATCCATTATGTACCATATCACATGGGCTAATTCCAACTTTTGACTCCAGGAACAATTTAAATATTTTATTATAGACTGTTCAAAGAACCATTATCTTGGGGATGTTATTTATCCTGCAATCTTTGAAATGGCTTTGGAAATGCAATTGTAGTGAGAATATGAAGCCCCATTATAGACTATCATATGCTTTCATGTGATTAACTTTTGGTAAGAAGAAACTTGTACAAACCATGAAGACGAGGAATATGAACCTGGTAGTTTCACCGTCATCAATCGATTGCCCATACTGCATTATTTGCTCCCAACTGTACTGCAGATGACTGCACAATATACATGAAAACTAAATTCAATAGCACACAAAATTTAGTTGATAATAGAAGTGAACTACGATAGGACAAATACAATACATGCCCCAGCTCGGGAGAAAATTGCTACTTTTTGTGGGTTTTTTTGCTTTGTTAATCGAAGGTTAAGAAATAAATCCCCAGCAACATACTTTAAACACAATGAACACAGCTTATTAACCAAATTTAATTTCGAGAAAATTGAAGTCTCAGTTTTTATGTTGGTTTCAAAACTAATCCGTACATAAAACTAGCCTCAAAATGTGCAAGCAGCAAGCAATCAGATCACCCTATTGCAAAAATTTCCTGAATCAAATATACAAGCAAACATTGGTTTATTTCTTCTTTTTTAACATCTGCATCTTTTCAATAATCAAATTTGAAAAAAAAATAAAATACAGGAGAACATTTAAAAGAAACCTAAAGAAGTACAGAAAAAAGTAAATGATAGAATCCATACAAGTAGATCTTATTGCTAATAAGTAATAAATATTATTAGAAAAGTGCTATCCTAGTACATGGAGCGTATACAAAGGAATAGCTACAAAGAAAGAATTAATACAAGCAGATCAACCACAAGTTTGTTGTCTTGGAGACCGTAAAAGTACAAAATGAATTTAGCTAAGTATATTATTGCCAATGAAGTGACTGTGTCCATTGAAAATTAGGGGCTGAATTCAATTTTGTATCCTACAGTATGATTATCTTATCATTATTAATGGTACTCCTAAAGGATTCTTTCCCAGTACTCGCATTAATTTGGTTAAGTCTGAGATGGTTCCTGTGGGGCCCAATAACTCACGGGCCAGGTCCACTCGCTCATGGGAAGTCCAAGGCCCAAGCTAAAGAAAGTCACGGCCCAAGCCCAATAATATAAAACCCAAAAAGGTCCAGAGATGCTGCCGAGGACAGTTCAGTCCTCGGCAGACCCAAAATTCCACTAAGAGGAGGAGCAAAAACGGAATAGGAATAAACTTGAAAGAAAATCTAAAATATCTAAGAAAGGCTGCTCTTACGACTTTTTTCCTACAGGACTCTGCACCCATCGTAGCCTGGACTCTTGGGCTTTATCAACCGCCCCCAACAACTTTGGATTGGGACCGACGGGACAAGTAGCAGCTTTGGAAAGGTCGACCCTACACGTGGACGAGGGACAGTGAACGTAGGCTAGTATAAAAGAGAAAGTAAGTAATCTAGGAGGGTCTCCAATCCCACCGTAAGAGAGAGACCCCAGAGGTGAATACACACGAATCATGCATGAATACTACAACAAAACCACCGCCGGGTAACCACGACCTAGCCTTTCGAACCCACTCTCTACAAATGATATTGTCAGGCCCATTCACGTGCGAACCCAACACTACTGCGGTTTGTTGCGGAATGTGTCCCTACAATTGGCGCCGTCTGTGGGAAAGGCTTGCGCGTTAGCTCGAGCGGCGGTGGAGTTGAGCTTATGTTGAACAAGGGTCTACGAGGGTGCCTTTATGACCAGCGACACCTTGTTGTTGTTCCGACACAAGTTCCCACTAGGGGCTACGCCTCATAATGCCAGTGGCATGGCAAGTCTAGGGGCTTCAAACATCGAGCCTAGGGGCTTCAAACATCGAGCTAGCTTCCCCCACCTTATTCGAGGAGCTAACCTTTAGGAAGCGGATAAATGAACGAGCAAATACAAGTTTTGGACAGAACCAAGGCCTTGTATGGTCCTCGGACCCAAGCCTCCGGGGAAACCAACTACTTACAAAGAAAATACAAGTTTTGGGACAGAACCAAGGCCTTGTATGGTCCTCGGACCCAAGCCTGCGGGGAAACCAACTACTTACAAAGAAAATACAAGTTTTGGACAGAACCAAGGCCTTGTATGGTCCTCGGACCCAAGCCTCGGGGAAACCAACTACTTACAAAGAAAATACAAGTTTTGGATAGAACCAAGGCCTTGTATGGTCCTTCGACCCAAGCCTGCGGGGAAACCAACTACTTACAAAGAAAATACAAGTTTTGGATGAACCAAGGCCTTGTATGGTCCTCGGACCCAAGCCTGCGGGGAAACCAACTACTTAAAAGGAAAAACTACGTTACGTGGACCTTAGAATCTCCCGAGGAAAACTCTCCATTAACTATTGGGTTAGTTCTGAACTACATGGACTCTCTAGTTTGCCCTCGGATCCTCAATGCCAAAGGGACCAATATGGAATGGAGCAACATGTTTCCAAAAACATGATCAAGTCACTCAATGCTCGGTCACCCCCTCGGGTGAATTATTTAGAGCTTATCGTTCTCGGACAGTATTCTCGCACATATTACAGAACATTCAACCGTTATCTCGGTTAGTTTCCTAAGTCTAACTTACTATGAATTATTATTATTATGCCTGGTAGTGTAGGTAAATTAGGACTAGTTGGATTGTGTTTCAAGGGTTCTTGCTCTAAATATCGCCGAGGAAGAACACATGCATGGAGCACACCCATTCACAAAGTGGTGTTGCCAAAAGAACAATATTCAAAACATGTAAATAAATTTCCATCTTTACTAAAACAAAGAAATAGTACAACAGACAAAGTGAAAAAAGCTGAAATCAGCCTATGTCAAAACTCACTACATAATTGAAAAGAAAGATACAAGAGAATAAGACAAAGCCGAAGAGGCAAGACAGACGAGAGGTTGGCTTCTAAAGCTAACCACATAACCAAAAAGAAAGATACAAGAGAATAAGATAAAACCGAGGAGGTGGATCGGATGAGAGGTTGGCTACTGCTCCAAGACCTTGTTCTTCCTCAATGCTTTTACATGCCCATGACTCAGGCAGCAAAAGAAACCCAACTTGAGCCTCACACCCTGAAGGAAAGGTGCGGGGAGCTGGAAGTTGAGGAGCTTTCTCCAAATATTTGCCCGCCACAAGGCAGAGGCGCCGATGGCGGAGAATCTTTCTTCGACACACCAAAATTCTCGGCATGAACAGAACCCGCTTCGGATTTTGACTAAAAGAGGGGGAGACACCCTTTCCCCTCGGTCGAAATGGAGTATTCTCTTGAACTTATGCTTCCCTGTGCCCATACCTCACTATTTTGAGTCTCGGGAGGACACGGCGCGCTCACGTGGCGGAGAGAGTTCCTTCTTTCCAACCTCGCCTCAAACATGTTATGCTAAGGGAGGATAGCACTGAATATAGGGGCTGTGATTTGGGAGGAAGTCAAGGAGCTGTGTGTGTAGGTAAAGCAACTGTCCCTCCCATTTATTTAAAGAGAATAAGGTGGTGGCATTTAATTCACGCAGCATCCCAAGGGACGCTACAGACAAAATGGCTCGTGCTCAATTTCCAACGCTAACTACAACCACAAGATTAAAGGAGCCTCGTAAAGGCGCACCTCGAACACCGGACGTCAAAGAGTACCGCGTGGCCAAGGACTACAGAAATACCTCTTAACTTGTGGGCCTAGTGAATTCGCGGCCCAGGCCCATTCTCGCATGAGGGCCCGGGATTATGGCCCACGCCGAGGAATAACCATTGCCGAGGACAACGCCCCGCTCGGCGCCTCGTGAAATACCCTGGGAAAGGGAGAAACCGAACTCAAAAGGTTTTGGACAGAACCAAGGCCTTGCATGGTCCTCGGACTCAAGCCTATGGGGAAACCAAGTACACAAAAGAAAAACCATAAGTTTTGGACAGAACCTAAGCCTTGCATGGTTCTCGGACTTAAGCCTATTGGAACGCCAACTACTCGGATGGGAAAGTCCTCGACTCAAACACTGTAAAATGTTAAGGCCAGTGTGTTAAGATGGCAAAATGACCCCCTATTCAGTAGCCTAAGGAAACTGTTCATTTTGCGGGCGACATGTCCTCGGATAGTTATTTCTTACACCGATCGAACACTCAGTCCTCATCTCGGCTAATTTTGAGGTAAGTGTCGTTCCACACTCGGTCGGCATTCTTTGTGTCAAATAATTTTTATTAAAGTTATGGTGACATCTTTTATTAGCAAATATTTTAGCCTTAGTTGTCATTGATTCAAATGCTATATTATTGTGCCGAGAGCAACGGCTTGTAAATTTGTAAAAACATAAAAACAGAACATGCGAAGTAAAGTAACAGCAACTTTTATTAATATGAAAAATTATTACAACGTACAAAGAGGGGCTTAAACAAGCCTATACAAAAGGTGAATGCCGAAGCAAAGCAATAACATCCGCAATACGAATAGGTAAACATTCGGGTGTCTTTTGAACTCATCTTCAAAGTCTCTCCAATCTCCGCCTCAGTATTGCTCATATTGAGAAAAGAACCTTCTTTGGAAAAAGATGAAGGACAAGGAAGAAGAAGATGAAGGAGAAGGAAGAAGAAGATGGAGGAGATGAATGAGGAAGATGGAGGACATGAGTAAAAGAAGGAGGAAAAGAAGAGAAAAGAGATGAAAAGAAAGAAAGAGAAGCAAAGGGAGGCGCGAGAGAACAAAGAGAGGAAGAAGCGGGAGCATTTAGTCCCCGCCCTGATCCCCGACTCCTAACACACTGGTGCCATGTTAGATATGCTCATGAGAGAGCGGGTGGAGGTGATAAAGGATGTCCTTGACTCAGTCACGCCGAAAGTGAGATGTGACGAGTCCCCGCTTCGGATTTTGGCTAAAAGGAAGGGGAGACAAACCTTGAGTTTCCGCCATCCTTGCCCTAACCGAGCCATCTCGAGCTTTATCAGGACATGGTGTTTTTGGGAATGGAATGGTTTATTCATGGTCGACTCTTTGTGGTGAACATATTATCGGATAAAGTATAACCAGAGGGAAGAAGTGAACTCGGGAGGAAAGCGAGGATTCGGGTATGAGAAAATTAGCTTTTGTCTTCTCTCTTTATATAGGGGACGAGGAAAAGGGTACATAATACGTTCAAATCTCCAGGGAAATCTGCGAATAAGGATACACCCGTTTCGTTCCCCCACGCTATCAATAACCGTTAAAACTGGGAGGTCTCGTAAAGGGAAGATATTAAAGACGCGCTTCGGATAACCAAACGGCATAAGGGCATCATGCGCAAATTAAAGGGAACATCTCGTAGACCGGTACACTCCCCGGGCGGTGAAGAGTCGCCGCGTCAGTCAAGGGCTGAAATAAATGAGCCGTAATAAAGGCTCAGTATTACCAAAACCCACCTTTCCAACCAAGATGTTGGACAACAGGGTTTTGAGGGGCTATTGTGGGGCCCAATAACTCATGGACCAGGTCCACTCGCTCATGGGAAGTCCAAGGCCCAAGCTAAAGAAAGCCACGGCCCAAGCCCAATAATATAAAACCCAAAAAGGTCCAGAGATCTTTGCGAGGACAGTTCGGTCCTCGGCAGACCCAAAATTCCACCAAGAGGAGGGGCAAAAACGGAATAGGAATAAACTTGAAAGAAAATCTAAAATATCTAAGAAAGGTTGCTCTTACGACTTTTTCCCTACAGGACTCTGCACCCATCAGAGCCGGACTCTTGGGCTTTATCAATCGCCCCAACAACTTTGGATTGGGACCGACGGGACAAGTAGCAGTTTTGGAAAGGTCGACCCTACACGTGGACGAGGGACAGCGAACGTAGGCTAATATAAAAGAGAAAGTAAGTAATCTAGGAGGGTCTCCAATCCCACCGTAAGAGAGAGACCCCAGAGGTGAATACACCTGAATCATGCATGAATACTACAACAAAATCACCGCCGGGTAACCACGACCTAGCCTTTCGAACCCACTCTCTACAAATGATATTGTCCGGGCCCATTCACGTGCGAACCCAACACTACTGCGGTTTGTTGCGGAATGTGTCCCTACAGTTCCTATAGAAAGGGTTGATAATATGGAAATTCTGACTGGTACTTTGGGTTGTAGGATTTCTGATTTCCATTCTTCCTATGAAGTATCCGGGTCTTCCTCTTGGAGCTCCTTTCAAATCTTGTAGAATCTGGGATGAGATTATTTAGAAAGTGGAGAAGAGGTTGGCATGTTGGAAGAAAATTTATCTTTCAAAAGGTGATCGCCTCACAATAATAAAAAAGTACACTTTCGAGCCTCCCCACTTATTTTCTGTCTCTTTTTCTGTTTTTCCACTACCAGTCAGTATTGCTAACAAGCTATAAAAGGTTTGGGGGGGTCTTAACGGAAAACACAAATTCCACCTGGTTAATAGGTTTACAGTGAGTAAGCCAACACAACAAGGGGGCTTAGGTATCAGAAAGTATGCTCTGTTTTAATGGAGCTCTACTTCATAAATGGCTTTGTAGGTATGGTTTGGAGAGGGAGTCCTTGTGTAGGAAAGCCATTGACAGTAAATATGGTAAAGACAAATGATCAGAAATTGCTCCAAGGATCAAGCATTGATCCCAGTTGAAACATGGATCATTTCATTTGGGAGACACAGGAAAACAACAAATGCTCATAAGAAGGTTTGCACACCACCTTTTTCACGCACTCCAAATGCTCAAATTAACTAAGGTAGAGCTCAAGGCTTACCTTGGAAGTTGAGAGCTGAATAAGACAAAAGGCCATTAAATCAATCATTTGAAGGTAGAGAGTAGAGAAACCACAAGACATAAAAGCAAAACTTCAAAATTAATTATATCCAAAGCCATAGCCACTAAAGATACATTGCCCTTCAAATCATAACTCTCTCAAATGCCATTATATCGTTCAATTTATTTTACAAATAACAACACAAATATAATTTTTTCTGGGTAAGTTATGCTTGAACCTGGTGGGTCTTGAACCTACAACCACTCATATACAAAACAAAATTAGAATGAACAGCACAACAAAGGGATAATTGAAGTTTTTTTAAATAACCATAGTCACACCAAACATAACGAAAACAAAGCTGATCCAAGTTGATATATGAATAGAGAGTAGAGAGGGATATGTAAGAATTATTTGAGGCTTTATAACTCTTAGCAGAAGCAAGAGTTAGAGAAGCAGGGTTGCAAAAATGTTCCTGAACAAAAACAGACACCCATAGAAAATTTAGATGAAGTATGAAAATGTCACATATCTCATCTAACTAAGATAACTGAAACAATTCTGAACTCAGTTTGTGAATCTCCATGTCAAACTAAAAACGTTCCAATTAGAGGTAACATGCAAGCAGATTCTAACAACTCTGACATATGGAGCCATGAATACTACACGCAGCATGATTAATAGAAGTGGCAAGTAATTGTTAATAAACCACTTGTACTTTTAAGTTTATGATTTGTTATCACAAAAGAGTACTTCTGGCATTATTCCATATGTATTAGGTTCAGAGACTTCTCAATAGCAAGGCAGTAATTTACATGGCAAAAATAAACTCTTTTCTTTCACCAACTATGCATCCAAATGGGAAGATTTACCTGTAAACTCCAAAGGGTCTTATAAAAGTTAAAATCAATAGAAATCCCTGGAAAAGCAAGGAAATTAATTAGTGTATATGCTTGAGCAAGAAAACTGTACAGAATAAATACAACTTGAGAAGACTGACATTGAAGTAAGCCAAAATATTGCTTAGCAAGGACATACCATCAGGGGCGTCTTTCTCATACTTTGTTTCATTTGATGTGTTAAAAACTCCTTTAATATTCACAGCTGCAAGAATTAAATGATATATCACAAGGCAAGAAACTTTGTAATTAAGTGAAAATCAGGGTTGAATACCTGAGCATTCAGACAATGGAAAAAAAATGTGCCAGAAACATGAGAATTCATCCACAAAACACCACATCATTTGCCTACAAGCCTAAAGAAAAGAGAAGGGGAAAAAAATAAAATAACAACAAAGAGCTTAACAATATAAACACGCAAACCATTGATAGACTAGTTGTGTTTCATGATTACGGCATATGAAAAATTGAAGAGCATTACTAAAATGTTAACTCAGTAAGAAACTGATGTGATCAGAAATTGCACCAAGGATCAAGCATTGATCCCGGTTGAAACATGGATCATTCATTTGGGAGACACAAGAGAACAACCCCAATATAAAGGTTTGAGCTTTTTATTTGCCTTTTTTCTTATTTATAAGTAAAGCTCGTTAGAAGGTTTGCACACACCACATTTTTCACGAACTCCAAATGCTCAAATCCACTAAGGTAGAGAGCTCAAGGCTTACCTTGGAAATTTAGAGCCAAATAAAACAGAGGCCATTAAATCAATCATTTGAAGTTAGAGAGTAAAGAAAGCACAAGACATAAAAGTAAAACTTCTAAATTAATTCTATCCAAAGCCATATCCACAGAAGATACAATGCTCTTCAAATCATAGTTCCCTCTCACATGCCATTATATCGTTCAATTTTACAAATAATAACAACATAGGCAATTGATGTTTGTTTAAATAAAACCATAGTCACACCAAATATAAACAGAAACAAAGCAGATCCATGTTGATTGTCCTATACAAGGGAAGTTGATATATGAATAGGAAGTAGAGAGGGATATGTGTGAATTACCCGAGGTTTTATAACTTCCTGAACTGTCTGTAGTGCAAAAGCTTGAGGTGGCCCAGGCTGTAGTATGGCTTTCTTGAACACTTCCTGAGAATAATAAACAACACATGCCATAATACTAACATTAATACCATAATAACCCCTATGTGGTTTTCCTAATAAACATGAAAGCCGCTCAAAGTTTTGAGTTCAACACTTTTTTTCTTTTCTTTTTGTTAAGTAAAGAAAATTTTATTCAAAGTCAAAAAATGGAGTCACCCAAGTATAAGGAAGTATACAGCAGGGGACCAAAACAATCAAATACACAAGTTACAAGCATCCATCAAATCATAAATTGAAAAAATAGAATGGCTTCCTATGATAGACATCCAATTCTATAGTGTTTTAAAGTCCTTTTGGAATCTTCAAAATATTGGTTGTTTCCCTCCCACCAAATGCACCACATCAAACAATGAGGGACAGCCATCCAGATAACACCATTATGATGATGACCAAATTTTCCTTGCCAACATGCAAGGAGCTAAAGCACAGTTTTTGGCATTACCCAGTATATACCAAACAAGGTGAACACCATAGACCACAACTCAAAAACAATAGGACAATGTAATAAAAGATGATCTATTGATTCTCCATTACTTTTGCACATACAACACCAATCTAGAATCAACACCTTCCTCTTACGTAAATTATCGATAGTCAAAATAGTTCCCAAAGCTGCAATCCAAACAAAAAACATGACTTTGGAAGCAACCTTTTGCTTCCAAATACTTCTCTAAGAGAAGGACTGAGTACATACACCCAACAAGGCCTGATAATACTGTTCACCTCAAAGCCCTTACTCTTAGCAGGCGTCCAACACATCTTATCCTCACCAACACCCCTCAACACTTAACCCACGTAGTACTGTTTCATGTGTAAACTGTTAAACATCTGTAAGAATAAATAGTGAGCTGCACATATGATGACATGTGCCCATTCATGTAAAACACACACAGGGTCTTCTGTTACACTCAAAACCCCTAGAAGGGTTTTATTGTTTACACAACTAACTTTATCACAAAGGTTTAAGTTTTAACACTCAAAACCTCAACTTGGGTTGTATTTTTCCCTAAAAACAATGGATATTGGTTATGGTTTTTTAAGTATAAAAGCAAAGATAAACATAGAAATCAAAGTTTACATCTAACAATTTTAAAGAGATGGGTATTGATTAATAATTTGCAGTGTGGTAATGGAAGTATTAAACAATACAGTGATGAAAATTTTACAAATTGTTAAGAACTGGGCCATACCCATGTATGAAATTTGCGGAAATAATTAAATTCAAATGGTAAACCAAAAACAACTTTAGAAAAAAAAAAAGTGTCGGTATGCAATTTCAACCAAGGCGAAGGGTTGAAGTGGCTAAGAACAAAATAAGAAGGCTTACCATGTTGATTGTTGAAAGCAATGAATGGTCCAATCTGGAATCGACGGAAGGAATAGCAGAGAGAAAGAAGAGCATTACTCATACAGTTGAGCTGTAGAGCACCTTGGGTAACCGATGGTTCCGGCCCGACCCAATATATGTGCCCGAATCATTTAGTTTCGGCCCATGAGGCCCCAAATTCAGTGACCCAATATCGGATATGCGCCAAATCCAACAAACATTTTTTAAGATATTTTTTTTTAATTCTTTTTTATATTTTTGTCATTCCCTTTCTTTTTTGGCTTTTGTTGACGAGGCACCTAAAGAAGTTTCAAAAGGGTCCTTATGTTGCAAAATAGCAAAATTTTAATAAATAAAACTCAACTAGATGTTTAAAGTGGCTCAACACCTTATAAAAATGAGGATTAAAGTATTAAGTACACTTAGGAAGCTTGGAGTATGTTACGGATGTTACGATCCAAACCGCATTTGCCGTGGTGTTGTATGGGCGACTTCAATGAAATACTACGGACGAAAGAAAAGAGAGGAGGTAGAATCGGAGCGAATGATCAGATGCAAGCTTTCCGTGATGTGCTAGACAAGTGCGACTTTGTGGATCTTGGCTTCACTGGACCTAAGATTACTTGGCATAGTAGAAGATATGGTCACCTAATATGGGAACGGTTAGATGGGGGGGTGGCCAACTATGATTGGCTAGCAAAATTCCCAGCTACTTCGGTTCGCCATCTTCATTGTTTCTCATCAGATCATCGTCCCATTAAACTGGTTTTTTATCCCAATCGTGAGTCACAATGATGGTTTTACATTTGCCTTTCCGTTTTGAACAGATGTGGTTGGCAGATAGGGGATGTAGTGACACGGTTCTAAGAGCTTGGGAAATTCAACAAGAAGGCACTCCCATGTTTAAGGTGTCTAAGAAACTCAAAAAGTGTAAAAGATGCTCAAGTCTTGGAGCAAGGACCACTTTGGTAGTGTAAAGAGACAGATTGCCAAGACAAAGGAGTTACTATGGAAAGCTCAAGAGGAAGCGGCCAAAGGTGGAAATTATGGGTCTATTATCCATCTTAGAAGGGAACTTAATATTTTGCTTGATAAAGAGAGTAGAATGTGGAGGCAGAGAGCTAGAACACAGTGGGTGGCGAAGGGAGATAAAAACACTAGATATTTTCATGGAGTGGCTACTCAAAGGAAAAGAAGGAACTTCATTAAGGGAATTAAAGATGGTGAAGGAGCTTGGCAGACTGATGAGGGTGTTGTTTCGGGCATTTTTGTGGAGTTTTATACTAGATTGTTCACCCAATCACAGCCCCATGATCTTGACTGTGTCCTTGAAGGAGTTAAGAGGGTTGTTACAATAGATATGAATGTTGAGTTGGTGAAGCCATATACTATGGAAGAAATTGATACAGCCATTAAGCAAATGACTCCTTTGAAAGCCCCTAGTCCAGATGGAATGCCTCCTCTTTTCTATCAAACTTTTTGGCAACATATTGGTCCAGAAGTGTCAAAAGCTGTCCTCTTGTGCCTAAATTCCGGTACTCTCCTTAAATCTTTTAATCATAATTTCATTACTCCGATTACAAAAGTGAGTAATCCCGAAAATGTTTCTGAAAGATCTATCGGTTTGTGCAATGTGCTTTATAAGATTATCAGCAAAGTTATTCCCAACTGCCTTAAACCTTTGTTAAATTCTATAGTTTCATAAGTCCAAAATGCTTTTATAGCTGATAAACTTATCACATATAATATTTTAATTGCTTTTGAGTCCTTACACTATATGAAAACTTAAAGCTCGGGCAAAGAGGGTTTTATGGCCTTAAAGCTCGATATGAGCAAGGCATATGACAAAGTGGAGTGGAGTTTCCTTGAAAAAATCATGTTGAAGATGGGGTTTCAGGATTCTTGGGTAGCTATGATCATGCAGTGTGTCTCCACAGTGACCTATTCCATACTTTTAAATGGTGAACCAAAAGGGTTTATTCGACCATCAAGAGGTTTGAGGCAAGGTGATCCCCTTTCCCCTTTTCTCTTCTTGTTTTGTGCGAAAGGACTAAACGCTCTTCTCAACAAAGCCGTAGATAATGGGGAAATTAGGGGCTTATCTTTATGTCGCCAGGGTCCAAAGATTACTCACCTCTTTTTTGCAGATGATTGCCTTCTATTTTGCGGGGCTAATGGACTTAATGTCAAAAATACAGCAACTACTTGATTGGTATGAGGATGCTTCCGGCCGCCTTGTAAACAAGAACAAAACCACTCTCTTCATTCATTTGAAACACACTTGAGGAGGTCCAACAAGAAATTAAGTTCTTGCTAGGTGTGCCGGCTATCAAACATTATGAAAAATATCTTGGTTTGCCATCATTTGTGGGTAGACAGAAAAAAGCTTGGTTCAATTAGATTAAAGAGCGGATTTGGGCAAAAATGCAAGGATGGAAGGAAAAACTACTTTCTTAAGCTGGGAAGGAAGTCATGATTAAGGCGGTGATTCAATCTATTCCCACCTACTCGATGAGTGTGTTTCAATTACCTCTAGGTTTAATTAAAGATATTGAGGCGATGATCCGTAAGTTTTGGTGGGGCAACCAAGATAACAAAAGGAGAATGCAGTGGGTGAAATGGAGTACTCTATGTTCTCCTAAGTCTTTAAGAGGTATAGGGTTTCACGATCTTAGACAATTTAATGATGCACTCCTTGGAAAACAAGTGTGGAGACTTTTCCATGAGAAGGATACGTTGCTGTACAAAGTATTTAAACCAAAATATTTCCAATCAGGTAGCATTTTGGAAGCAGATTTCAATACAAGAAGCTCCTTTGTGTGGAGAAGTATTCTTCATGCAAGGGAGGTCATTTGCAAGGGTGCACGGTGGAGAGTAGGAGATGGTTCATTCATTAACATATGGAATCATAGGTGGCTGGATTACTCAAGGGGGGGGGGTAGATTGTATCTCCCAATATTAATCCTTCACTGATCACAGTAAAGGATCTCTTCATCCTTGACAGAAAAGTATGGAATAAGGAGCTTATTGAGCAGATTTTTTTACCATGGGAAGCTAAGCGTATTCAAAGTATCCCAGTTAGTCACTATCCAATGGAGGATTTGCTCATTTGGCCACACACCACGGATGGGAGTTACTCAATTAAGAGTGCATACCAGTTGTTATCTGTTAAGACCAAATCTTTTTACCCAGTTTGTCTGAGACAGAGGGTTGCAAGTCCTTTTGGAATAGAATTTGGAAGTTGCAGGTACCAAACAAAGTGAAGCATTTCTTGTGGAGAGCTTCAAGAGAGTTGTTACCCACCAAACTGAACCTGTTTTCACGGCATATACTACCTGATAAGTTATGCAGCCTCTGTGAAGAAAATCCTGAAGATACTATCCACTGTTTATGGCTGTGTGATCGGGTCAAATATATTTGGTTGTCGGACCCTATATTTAGTCTCCCTCGTTCAAAGGTTTTCAGAAGTTTTGGTGATTTAGTCTTAGCTGTGTTGACCGATACATGCCCAAATTTTGCTGCTCTGTTTTCAACGGTTGCATGGTGCATTTAGATTAGACAGAATAATTTGAGAGAGAAACGACTGGTCTGGGATGTAGGGGAGACGGTGCGATGGGCTTATAAGTTGTTGCAGGAATTATGGGATGTCCAAGTTCGCCCATCTTGGCCTTACGTTCAGCGCATGAGGCAGAAGTGGTCATTGCCGGGCTTAGGAGTTTATAAGCTCAACTTCGACGGCGCCATCTTCGAAGGTTTAGCGAGAGCAAGCTTGGGGGTGGTAGTGAGGGATGCTGAAGGTATGATCATTGCTGCACTTAGCCAAAACATTCAACTTCCTAGCTCAGTGGATCTGGTTGAAGCCTTAGCTACTCGGAGAACCATCCTTTTTGCTCAAGAGATTTGTCTTGCTCATGTGGTGGTGGAGGGTGATTCACTTAAGGTCATCACAGCTATTAATAACCCAAAGAAGAATAGGACATAGTGGGGCCATGTTATAGAAGATAATAAGAAAGCTAGCTCTTGCTTCCAACTTTGTAGCTTCTATCATGTAAATCGGGGGGGGGTAAGCTCACTCCCTAGCTAGAAAAGCAGTTTCAACTGCTGATACAGATGTGTGGTTAGAAGAACTACCATCGCACTTGTTTGATGTTTTTCAGTCTAATTTGCCTTAATAAAATTGACTTACATGTTCCTCAAATAAAAAAAAAGAAAAAGAAGAAGAACTACATATTATCATTCAAATTTTTGAGCATAATAGAACGACACCTTTTTCATGGATAATAACTCTTAGGCCAACCCTTTTCTATAATTTTTTTTACTAAGTTTTCCTACTTAAAACTAATAACAACAATCAATGGATTATCCACACATATTTAACTATATAGTTTATCAAGCGAGTCAAAAAATCACATAACTATGAAATAAGTCATTTAATTAAAATTATATACTTTAAACACAAATTCAGTCATTTTTATTAATATTCTTTACCAATAATCTCCCCCCCCACCCAAAAAAAAAAAAAAAAAAAAAAAAAAACTCAAAAGGAGCTAATCTAAGAAGGGAGGCCAAAAAGAAAATTTTAAGAACTTTTTTGTCAACATTGGAATGAAGCCATGCTATTAGATGAAAAGAGATGAAATGATTGACTTTTTTTTTTTTTTTTTTTTAAAAAGACTAAATTGTAAACTACACCTCTAAAGTTTGGGTGTGTTTGGATTTTATCTTGAAATTTTAGAATTTAGATTTTACCTCAGAATTTGGATTTTATCCCCGAAGTTCTATTTCATTTGCATCAATGACCCTTTCATCTATATTTTTCATTAAATACCACATAAACTTATCACGTGTGTTTAATTTATCCAATAAAATAATGCCACGTCCCTTTTGTAGCCTAAAAAAATTAAATAATAAAAAATGGCATGGTATAATAAAAATGATGTGGCATCATTTTATTGGATGAACTAAACATGTGTGGCAAGTTTATATGCACTTAACGGAAAAATATGGATGAAGGGGTTCTTGATACAAACATAGTAGAACTTCAGAGTGTAAAATCCAAATATCAAAACTTTAAGGGGTAAAATCCAAATTCTTAAACTTTAAGGTGTTAAATCCAAAAACCCAAGGACGGACCAAGGTGGGGGCCCAATGGGACCTAGGCCCCCTGGATCCAAATTTTTTTTGAGTCATTCTATATTTCATTTTTGTAGTTGGCCCCCCTTCTCCCCAATCAGTTTAACTAGCCTAATCCAAATAGCCTAATCCAAATGGTGATTGTATTTTAGTAAGAAAAAAAATATTGTACTACCAAAGAACAAAAAAAATCATGTGTTATTGGAGAAGTTAAAGCTAAATTTTTTGCAACTACAGTAAATTGGTATAAATACCAGTTGACTATAGCAAGTTGTTAAAAATAAAATACAATATTTTATGAAGATTATATCTCTTTCTTCAATTAAAAAACTCAAATTTTCTATCTTCCTTATTATTTTAATAAGTTGTTTATATTATTTTATATGAAGTGATAAAAAATAGAACATTTGATATTGGGTGTATTATAAAGTGAGGTGGTAAAATAGATAAAGTAGTTTTTTGAGGTACTAAAAACTAAAGTTTAGTTTTTAGCACCACCACCGTGAATGCTCTAACTCCAAAAAAAAAAAAAAAAAAAAAAAAAAACAACCAACCTAGTATAAAAAAAACATATTACTTTGTTTTTATTTTTGTCTTCGTTGGTAGATGATTGCATTTTATTGTATTTAGAAATAACGATTTTATGTATTTATAATTTTTCAATACTAATAGATGTTTTTTTTTTTTTTTTTTTTTTTTTTTTTTTTTTACGTCGGCCCCACTAGTTTAAAATTCTAGGTTCGCCCCCGCAAACAACTCCAAACTTTAGGAACGTAGTTTGCAATTCAACCTTAAGAAAGTAATAATAAAAAGTGGTAGAACATTTTATTAATACATTGGAAGTATAAGAAAAGAGTTGAATAAATATTCGAATGATTTATTTAATTTTATTTGAGCAAAATTCAAGTTTGAGCTTATCAATGAACTAAATTATATGTTTAAGCTTAATTTATTTTATCATCAAATGCAAGTTTGAACTTATTCACGAGTTACCTATGATGATATTGATAAATAAATTATAGTTGAAATTGTATTATTTGAGTTACATACTTACATAGATATAATGATTTTTGTTTATTAACTTAAAAAATATAGATTCACTTACCTTGTATTATGAAAAATTATATATCAAATTCAATAATTTTGTATACAATATTGTAAGGACACGATTCGCAACGAACCACAACAGTGTTGGGTTCGCACGTGAAAAGGTCCGCACAATATCATTTGTAGAGAGTGGGTTTGAAAGGCTAGGCCTTGGTTACCCGGCGGTGGGTTTTTTTTTGTGGTGTTCATACATGTTTAACGTGTTTTCACCCCCGGAGTCTTTCTCCTGGAGGTGGGTTGGGAGGCCCTCACTTTTTGCCATTTTTCCCAACCCACTTATCCAGATTACTTACTTTTTCTTTTATACTAGCCTGCGTTCGCTTTCCTTCGTCCACGTGTAGGGTCGACCTTTCCAAGATCGATACTTGTCCCGTCAGCCCAAACCCAAAGTCGTCGGGGGTGGTTGATAAAGCCAAAGAATATGGCTCTGTTAAGTGCAGAGTATTGTATGGGAAGGGTAGTAAGGGCAGTTTTTCCTAGATATTTTATATTTTCTTTCAAGTTTGTTCCTATACCGTTTTTGCCCCTCTTCTCGGTGGAACTTTGGGTCACCCGAGAATCGAACTGTCCTCGGCTGCATCTCCGGGCCATTTTGTGCATTATGTTATTGAGCTTGGGCCATAGCCTTCTTTGGCTTGGGTCTTTGGACTCCCCATGAGTAGGTGGGCCTGGCCCATAAATTATTGGGCCTCACATGACCCCTCAAAACCCCGCTATCCGACCTCCTGGTTGGAGAGGGGGGTTTTTGTAATACCGTGCCTTTATTATAGCTTATTTAATTCAGCCTTTCACTGACGTAGGCGATTCTCCACCTGCCCAGGAAATGTACCGGTCTACGAGATGTTCCTCTTAATTTACTCACGATACGCTCATGCCGTTTGGTTATCCGAAGCATGTCTTTAATAGTTTCCCTTCACGAGACCTCTCAGATTTAATGGTTCTTGATGGTGTGGGGAGCGGAACGGGCATATTCCTGTTTGCAGATTTCCTTGGAGATCTAAACACATTAAGTACCCTCCTCTTCGTCCCTCATATAAAGAGAAAAGACGAGAGTTGTTTCTCCCGTACATGAATCCCTTTAATCCCTCGAAATCAAAACCCTTAGATTCCTCCCAGAGTTTACTTTTACCCTCCGGTTATACCTTAACTTGTAATACGTTCACCATAGTAATAAGCAATGAAGAAGCCATTCCCCTACCAAAAACACCATGTTATAATAAAGCTTGAAATGGCTCGGTCAAGGCAAGGATGGCGGAGACTCAAGATTTGTCTCACTTTCCTTTCAGCCAAAATCCGAAGCAGGGACTCGTCACGTCACACTTTCGGCGTGATCGAGCCGAGGACACCCATTATCAGTACCACCCGCTCTCTCATGAGCATATCTAACATGGCACCAGTGTGTTAAGAGTCGGGACTGGGGCGGGGACTAAGTGCTCTCGCTTCTTCCTCTCTTCGTTCACGGGCGCCTCCTTTTGCCTCTCTTTCTTCTTCTTTCCACCACCAGATCCATCCTGGTGCTTTTCCTTCTCCCTCTTTTGCTCATTTTTCTTTCTTTTCATCTCTTCCCTCTTCTTCTCCTCCTTCTTTTCATTAATCTCCCTCATTCTTCTCCTCCATCTTTTTTCTAAAGAAGGTCCTTCTCTCAATATGGGCGATACTGAGGTAGAGTTTGGAGGGACTTCTGAGACGAGTTTAAAAGACACCCGACCGTTTACTTATCGTATTCTTTGATTTTTTTTTTTTGGTTTTGGTAGTTCACCTTTTGTATAGGCTTGTTTAAGCCCCTCTTTGTACGTTGTAATACATCTTTATATTAATAAAAATTGTTATCATTTTACTTCGCATGTTTTATCTCTATGTTTCCGAAATGATAACGCAATGCATAGACATACAATCTTGTAAATTCTTTTTGTTTTTAAACTGTGACCGACGTCTAGGACCGAAGTTCCGGTTAATAAAAAGATCTTGCCCTGTGTTTATAAAAATAGTCCCGCTCAATAATATTGAATCGAACAAAATGGTACTTAGGGCTGAAACTCCCATTAGGCGGGAAAAGAAAGGACATTATGATGAGCTTACTGAATCGGCCGGGCACAATACCGCCGACCTTAGAGTACAATACTTGGGTCCTCAACCCCTTATCAAAGAGAATGGCGTTTTTTTAATTTGCAAGTGCTGTACGGCACAATAATATAGCATTTGAATCAATGACAACTAGAGCCAAAATACTTGCTAAGAAAAAGATGTCACCATAACTTTAATAGAATTGTTTGGCACAACAATGCCGACCTGTGAAGAACGATACTTACCCCAAAACTAGCCGAGATGAGAACCGGATGCTCGATGCGGTGTAGGAAGTAACCATCCGAAGACGTATCACCCGCAAAATGAACAGCCCCCTTAGGCTATTGAATAGTGGGGCGTTTCGCTATCTTCTTAACACTCTTATTGGCCTTAACCTTTTACAGGATTTGAGCCGAGGACTTTCCCCATCCAGGTAGTTGGTTTCCCCATAGGCTTGAGTCCGAGGGCTTCGCAACGCCTTGGTTCTGTCCAAAACCTAGTTTTGTCATCCAAGTAGTTGGTTTCCCCATAGGCTCGAGTCCGAGGACCACGCAATGCCTTGGTTCTGTCCAAAACCCAGTTTTGTCATCCAAGTAGTTGGTTTCCCCATAGGCTCGAGTTCGAGGACCACGCAATGCCTTGGTTCTGTCCAAAACCCAGTTTTGTCATCCAAGTAGTTGGTTTCCCCATAGGCTCGAGTCCGAGGACCACGCAATGCCTTAGTTACGCCCTTGAACTCGGTTTCTCCCATTCCTCGGGTATTTCATGAGGTGCCGAGCAAGGAGGTTGTCCTCGGCAATGGCTATTCGGCGTGGGCCGTAGCCCCTGGGCTCCTATGCAGAACGGGCCTGGGCCGCGAATTCACTAGCCCCACAATATCGGATTAAGAGGCGTTCTGTAGTTTGGTCATGCGGTACCCTTTGACGTCCCAGTGTTCGAGATGCGCCTTCACGAGAATCCTTTAATCTCATGGTTGCAGGTGGCGTTGGAAATTGAGTAGGAGCCATTTTGTCCGTAGCGTTCCTTGGGACACTGCGTGAATTAAATGCCACCTCCTTATCTTTTTAAATAAATAGGAGAGGAAGTTGCTTTACCTATACACAAATCCTTGAGTTTTCTCCCAAACCATAATCCCTAAGCCATAATTACAACTCCCCTATCCAGTGCTATCTTCCCTTAGTATAACATGTTTGAGGCGCGGGTTGGGGTGAAGGAACTCCCTCCGCCACAGCGGCGCCGGGTCCTTACGAGATTCAAGGTAGTATGGTCCGGGCATGGGGGCACAGATTCAAGAAAACACTCCGTCTTGACGAAGGGAGAAATGGTGTTTCTCCTTCTTTTAGTCAAAATCAAGCGTGGTTATTTCACTTGATTTTTGGTGTGTCGAGAAGAAAGATTCTTCGCCATCGCCGCCGTCCGCCTTGTCGCAGGCAAATTTTGGTGTAGGCTCCTCAACTTCCGACTCCCTACACCTTTTCTTCGGCTGCGCTAGCCTAAAGTTGGGCTCTCTCTGCACCTTTTCTTCGATGGTGCAGGCCCCACGCTGGGTTCTTTTTTTGCGACGAGTTATGGGCATGTAAAAGTATTGAGGAAGAACAAAGTCTTGAAAGCAGACCAACCTCTCCTCTCTGTCTTTGCCTTCTCGGCTTTATCTTATTCTCTTGTATTTTTCTTTTTCGATTATGTAGTTAGCTTTAGAAGCCAACCTCTCTTCTGTACTGCCTCCTCGGCTTTATCTTATTCTCTTGTATCTTTCTTTTCGATTATGTAGTTAGCTTTAGAAGCCAACCTCTCTTCCTGATCTTTGCCTCCTCGGCTTTATCTTATTCTCTTGTATCTTTCTTTTCGATTATGTAGTTAGCTCTAATATGTTTGACTCGACTTTCCATTGTACTGTTGTACTATTTCTTTGTTTTAATAAAAGGGAAATTTATTTACTTGTTTTGGATACTTTTCTTTTTGCAACACTATTTTGTGAATGGGTGTGTTAAGGGTGTGTTTTTCCTCGGTGATACTTAGAGCAGAAACCTTGAAACACAATCCAACGATTCTAATTTACCGACAATACCAGGCATAATAACGATAATTCATAGTAAGTTAAACTTAGGAAACTAACCGAGATAACAAATTTGAATATTCTGTAATAAGTGCGAGAATACTGTCCAAGAACGATAAACTCTAAATAATTCATCCGAGGGGGTGACCGAGCGATAAGGGACTCCGATTGTGTTTTCGGCAACATATTGCTCTATATCGCAACAATCCCTTCGGTCTTGAAGATCCGAGAGCAGACTTGAGAATCCATGCGGTTTAGGGATTAACCCAATTGTTAATGGAGAGTTCTCCTCGGATAGATTCTAAGGTCCATGTAATGTAGTTTTTCCTTCAAGTAGTTGGTTTCCCCACAGGCTTGAGTCGGAGGACCATGCAAGACCTTGGTTCTGTCCAAAACTTGTATTTTTCTGTAAGTAGTTGGTTTCCCCAGCAGGCTTGAGTCCGAGGACCATGCAAGGCCTTGGTTCTGTCCAAAACTTGTATTTTTCTGTAAGTAGTTGGTTTCCCTAGAGGCTTGAGTCCGAGGACCATGCAAGGCCTTGGTTTTGTCCAAAACTTGTATTTTTCTGTAAGTAGTTGGTTTCCCCAGAGGCTTGAGTCCGAGGACCATGCAAGGCCTTGGTTCTGTCCAAAACTTGTATTTTTCTGTAAGTAGTTGGTTTCTCCAGAGGCTTGAGTCCGAAGACCATGCAAGGCCTTGGTCCTGTCCAAAACTTGCGTTTTCTTTGTAAGTAGTTGGTTTCCCCAGAGGCTTGAGTCCGAAGACCATATAAGGCCTTGGTTCTGTCCAAAACTTGCATTTTCTTTGTAAGTAGTTGGTTTCCCCGGAGGCTTGAGTCCGAAGACCATACAAGGCCTTAGTTCTGTCCAAAACTTGCATTTTCTTTGTAAGTAGTTGGTTTCCCCCAGGCTTGAGTCCGAAGACCATACAAGGCCTTGGTTCTGTCCAAAACTTGCATTTTCTTTGTAAGTAGTTGGTTTCCCCGGAGGCTTGAGTCCGAAGACCATACAAGGCCTTGGTTCTGTCCAAAACTTGCATTTTCTTTGTAAGTAGTTGGTTTTTCCAGAGGCTTGAGTCCGAAGACCATACAAGGCCTTGGTTCTGTCCAAAACTTGCATTTTCTTTGTAAGTAGTTGGTTTCCCCGGAGGCTTGAGTCCGAAGACCATACAAGGCCTTGGTTCTGTCCAAAACTTGTATTTTTCTTCATTTATTTATTTTCCGAAGGTTAGCTCCTCGAACAAGGTGGGGGAAGCTAGCTTGATGTTTAAAGCCCCTAGACTTGCCCATGCCATTGGCACTGCGAGGCGTAGCCCCTAGTGGGAACTTATGTTGGAACAATAACAATGTGCTCGACAAAAGGTTAACTCCACCGCCGCCTGAGCCAACGCACAAGCCCTTCCCACAGACGACGCCAATTGTAAGGACACGATTCGCAACGAACCACAACAGTGTTGGGTTCGCACGTGAAAAGGCCCGGATAATATCATTTGTAGAGAGTGGGTTTGAAAGGCTAGGCCTTGGTTACCCGGTGGTGGGTTTTTTTGTGGTGTTCATACATGTTTAACGTGTTTTCACCCCCGGAGTCTTTCTCCTGGAGGTGGGTTGGGAGGCCCTCACTTTTTGCCATTTTTCCCAGCCCACTTATCCAGATTACTTACCTTTTCTTTTATACTAGCCTGCGTTCGCTTTCCTTCGTCCACGTGTAGGGTTGACCTTTCCAAGACCGATACTTGTCTCGTCAGCCCAAACCCAAAGTCGTCAAGGGTGGTTGATAAAGCCAAAGAATACGGCTCTGTTAAGTGCAGAGTATTGTATGGGAAGGGTAGTAAGGGCAGTTTTTCCTAGATATTTTAGATTTTCTTTCAAGTTTGTTCCTATACCGTTTTTGCCCCTCTTCTCGGTGGAACTTTGGGTCAGCCGAGGACTAAACTGTCCTCGGCTGCATCTCCCGACCATTTTGTGCTTTATGTTATTGAGCTTGGGCCATAGCCTTCTTTGGCTTGGGCCTTTGGACTCCCCATGAGTAGGTGGGCCTGGCCCATAAATTATTGGGCCTCACAAATATATTTATGAGTTAAAAGTAATTTTAGTATTAGAAAATTAAGAGTTGTGGCTTCAAAAGAGAATATTGATATTTGCATTCACACAAACACATATATATATATATATATATATATATATGTATGTTTATGTTTTGAATTTATTTTAATTGGTATATCACTTTAATAATTTGAACCCCAAATAAAAAATTCTTTACTCTATCATTGCTTATTTGATACTACGATTATGATGATTTTCGAAATAATGTCGAACAACTTTTGACACAAAACCTCTTTATCTTAACTATTAACAAAGAGAATTCTAAAACATTGTATTTTCCTTTTATAAATAGTTATTTTCTTTTTTCAAAACTACTTCTATATTTTATTAATTATAAAAAAAAGGGTAAATTCCACAAACCTACCTTGAGGTTTGGATTAATACCAATAAAGTCCACAACATTTAAAAAGTGACCATTTTGGTCCTTATTGCCAAACGGTTTGTGACACCGTTACATACCCTCCGTCCTCTCTCTTACCCCTCTCCCGAGTCTTCTCTCTACCCTTTCTCTAATTCAGAGAGGAAGAAAAAAATTGAAGAATAGAACCCACAAAGCCGGCGACCGACCCAAAGCAAACCCACATAAAGCCCGGTGACCACCAACCCACCACCACCAAAGAAACCCATAAAACCATCAACCACCAGCAAAGCAACAACATCAACAAAACCTACAAACCCAAAACCACCGACCACCAACAAAACCCATAAACCCATAAGCAATACCGACCACCCCAAAACAAACCCGGAACCAAAAACACAAAGCAAAACCCACAAAAATCCAACACACCCACAAAAAACCAAATTCTCTATCACCAATCCAAACCAAAACCGACCTACTACAAAACCCACCACCATAGCGCCATCGCAAAGAGGAAGAGAGAAGAGAAATTGCAAACCCACCACCACGACACCGAATTTGAGCAAAGGAGATTGAAACATCGCCGGATCTGAGCGGAGGAAAGTAAAACGTTACCGGTCTAAGCTTAAACATCACCGGATCTAAGTGGCTTTTTGAAAATACTTTGGATTTGAGCCAAAATCATCGGATCTAAATAGATTTGAGAAAAATCGTCGCCGGAGTTGAGCGAAGGAGGGCTGATCGTCGCTAGATTTGAGCGAAGGATGGTTAATTTGAAATGGTGGTGGGTTAGGTAGGGCGGCTAGGTTGCTTGGTTTGGTCAGAGGTTATGGACTCGGATGAAGAGAGAGAGAGAGAAAGAGAGAGAGAGGTGATTTTGGAGAGAAGAAAGAACAAGAAGAATGAAGAAAAAAAAAAGTAACGGTGTTACAAACCGTTTGGCAAAAAGGACTAAAATGGTTACTTTTTAAATTTTGTGGACTTTATTGGTATTAGTCCAAACCTCGGGGTAGGTTTGTGGAATTTACCCTAAAAAAAATATTTCTAATGTTAAATATTCAATAAATAATCTTAAACATATGCTTCGTAAATATATATATATATAAAATCGAAAGTGAAAAGCCTATCTAATTTTTTTTTTTTTTTTTTTTGCTGAATCTAAAATGATATTTGTAGGGATAAAGGCCCAGAATGACATGTTGGGCCTTGGGCTTTTGTCCGAGACAATTTGAATTGTCCGAGGAGAAGCAAGTAGTTATTAGGAGTCCCTGGTGAAAGATTTATAAATGAGGGACGAATGGAAGGTGATCCGAGGAGAGGCTCCTCCTCGGATATGAAGAAGATAGCTTAAGCACGTATTCCAGCAACTAAGGTAAACCTCCAAAAAGCTCTAGCGACAAGAACGTGTCTCATGAACGTGCAAGAAGGAAATAGATTCAAAAATATCTATGGGAAAGTTGCTACCACCGCATTAAATGCACTACAGCTACTTTTCTGGTTGCATTTATGTGGAGAAGACCTCTACGAATAGTCTTTGTCTTTGGCGAACGCAACTCACAAGAAGCCAAAAAGGGTGTCCGATGAGACAGGTACTCACGTAAGGGCTCGGATGATTAACAAGTGTAGGATTAAGATGGTCTAGAGAGGGCTATATAACATGAAAGATCCTCCATGAAAAGAGGGGGAGAAAAACTATAAAAAAATCTGTAATAAAGTTTTAAGAGAAAATATTCAAGAATCAGTGTTCTTAGACCAATCCGAGAACGTTATTCCTTAACAAACTCCTGTTATCTTTCTCTTTTTAGCATCAAAATCTGTTTTTCTATTATCCGGTTCACAAAAGCCCATTTTTTTAACTCATTCTCTACAAATTTATTGTTTTGGGCTGTTTTGGGCATAAGTCCATATACCCGTTGGGCTAGGAGTCTAAATCAGGTCCTTACAATATTTATGAATGCTATAAAGTCTAGTATAATTTTTGACAAGCTAGGGAACTAAATTTAAAAAGAAAAAAAAAAGCGGAAAACTATGGGCTCGTTTGGTACGTGTGTTTAAACAATAGCTTTCAGTTTTTTTTGGAAATACATGTGGATGAAAAAATGTGTGCAAATACGTGTAATGTTGTTTAAAAACTGAAAACATGTGTTCAAGCACGTATACCAAACAGGGCCTATATCACCACAACAACATTTTGTTTTTACAAACGAGGGTGTCTAGACATCTTCAAGTATCTAACTACTCTCTCAAGTGTATGCAGTTTCCTTTTCTACATGCTCTAGGTTATTACAGGTAGGAATCCCATAGGGGTGGTACTAAGATGTTGGTAAGAGGTTTCAAACTCAAGATCCCATTGATATCATGAGGCCTTAGAAACCACTAAGCCAACAAAACGACATTAATAAATGAACAACTATGAGAGTGTCTAATTAAATTGAAAAGATAACTTTGACCACCATTTCATTTATTGTGAAAAAAGAGAGGAGGCATAGATTGCCAATAAATTCTAACTACACGAGAAAAGGAGGGAGTCTTAAGTGATTTGTAAAGAATAAAGTGAATTAAACCACCTTTATTCCTTTCTCCTCAAGATCTCAATCTCCTTGGAGGACTAGCCATTAATGACAATATAGATGCTTTGCTTTCTATCTCTCTAGAATCCTTCTTCTTTTCTTTTCTAAGTTAACAAGTTTTGAATCTATAAATCTTCTCTAATAAGAGTGCATATGCCTCATACTTTAATTCATTCAAGATACAAATTTGTCGTATCAAAGTTTAAGAAAGGGACATTGTTTTAGTGTTAGCATCATGTTCCTTTTTGGTTCACTCTATCTGTATGGCCAAACCAAATCTCATCAACAAACAAAGTTTTACTTCAAACAACTTTTAAAAAATAAATTTATTAAAATTTCTTGATCTTTTTTTATTTAAAAATAAAATATTATGCTATTTTATTTTTATATAGACAAAGTTTGACTACAAAATTAATTGCAACTTTAGGCTTCAATTTCCTATAAAATGTTAACACGTGTACAATGTACATAACAAGTGTTGAATAAGGACACATGTTAGCTTCTTAGAGGAAGTTGGAGTATATGGCTGCAAAACTTTGTACTTTCAATATAGGAAGAGTAAAAAGATTGAATAAACATTTCATGCCATAAAGCAAAAGTATTGAATTTTCGGATGTTTGATTGCTTCCATGAAAGAATTAATTCCTCAAAGAAAAGAAGGTTATCACATTAACCTCTGGGAAAAAATTGCCAAATGCCTTTTTCGGGCAAAAATAGCAGCTCTTTGCCCCCATTTCTCAAACTAATTAAGGAAATGCTCTTCTTTTGAAACTCGATTTGTGATAAATCGAGTTAGGCCCTATAGCGGCGTTTTTAAGGAGTCTATAGTGACGTTTTCAGGACCTATAGTGACGTTTTGTAACTCAACCTCTATGAAATCGGGTTATAGTTTAAAAAAAAAAAAAATTGCCTATAACTCGATTTCATGGAGGTCGAGTTACAAAACGCCACTATAGGTCTTTAAAACGTTACTATAGGTCCTTAAAAATGCCGCAATAGGGCTCTAGATTTTTTTTTTTTAAACTCGATTTATCTCAAATCGAGTTACAAAAGAGGGGCATTTTCCTAATTAGTTTAGAAAATGAGAGAAAACACTGCTTAGTTTAGGAGAAAATGGCATTTGCCCAAATGCCATTTTCTCCTTAACCTCTGTTAGTTCCACTTGCTATACTTATCCAAAAATAAATAAATAAATTCTACTTGCCTTTGCCTAGGATTATACATCTACATAGATGGCCTACAGGAATCTTTATTTTTTCTTGAAATATAATAAGTAAATTATACTCTTATAATAATATTTGATCATAGAGGATGTTGTATGGATTGAAGATTCCCTCCCCCAGCTATGGAGGCTCTGTACTTGGACTCAACTTCTATTTAATGAAATATGAGGATGTTTTCCTCTTCCAAAAAAAAAAAAAAATATATATATATATATAATTGATCATGTTTGTATCAAATTACTTGTAACCCCGTATGGAAAACTTTATACTCCTTCAATTCACCATTTTTTTATAAAATTTTTATTTATTTTTTGTGTTTTTTGTATTTGTTTTTATATACTAACAATCCTGGGCTACATAGCCCCTTCCAAATCGCTATCCTTTCCTTTCATTAGTAAACTAATATTCCATTATTATAAAGAAGTTTCTCAAAAAAAATTCCATTATTATTAAGAAGAAACACATGATATAAAAAATGGTGAATGCAATAAAAATACCTATAAGAGGGTGCAACATGTCTGTGGTATTACTTGGTATGTTCTCCAATCTTAAGAACCACAAAAATGGAGGAGAGTGGTATGGAATAAAATCAAGCCACCCTATGAAGAAAAGAACCTTGAACCACTCACTCCATCCGTGAAGGAAGGAACAATTGACAAAGTTGTTTGGTGATACCTTTTGTGGAGAAGTATGCATGGCTTTGTAATATTATTTGCTTTCACCTGAAGAACTAATATTCTTTGCGCAAAGCATCATTAGAAGACAACTACAAGGAAAGTATTTAACAAGATAAACCCTTAAGGCTTATAAATATTGATGTTGATATTCTAAGCTGGACACAATAACAACCTGCCTCTCATCACTTTCATCATCCCACAAACACATATAGTATTCCTGAAAAGCCTCTTTTCGTACAAAAACATTGGAATGTTTAGGTCTGTTTAGTAACCATATATTTTGCTAATGGAAAATGTTAAAGAATATCATTATGACACTGATTAATAATTTATTTAAATAAATTTTTATGAGAAATGAAAAAAAAGTAATTAATATTTTGATAGTTTTTTCATTTTTCATAAAAGTGGTATCAAAATTTTCTTAAAATGGATTATTAATGAGTGTCCAAAGGACACTCGTTAGCATTACCCTTTGTTAAAATTAAAAATATTTTATTGAAAGTATTATAAATAAAAATTGGACTTATGAATAGTATCAAAAAATTTAATAAGACCCATAAATAATAGTAAAAATAAACTAAGCAGGAAAATAAATTGATAAATTTCATCCGTACCAGACGCACTATTAATTAGGGAATTAGTACTACCACTGTTAATTAAAATAAAATGGTCAACAACATAATATTAGTACGCAGAAGATTACTCAGAGTAAAGCCTAATATATCCGTGCGTGTGATATATTTATATATATATATATATATATATATGGGAAATGGCTTGTGTCCATAGGTGGTTGCCATCTTGAACACGTGTCCGTACTTTAACGTATCCAATGGCACTGACTACTAGATAGAAATTATTCTTATCACAAGCACTTTGCATGTGCAAAGAGTTTTTTTGTTTTTGTTGTTTTTTTATGGTATCGTAATTTTAAAATAAAAAAATTGGTATAACTTTATTTTGAAAACATAAATTAACAGGAGAGTGCATTATTTTGTACGCATTTTAAGTAGAGTTAGAGATATACTTTTATCAAGTTGTCCTCAAGTTTTTTCTCTATTTTTTTTTTTTAAGTTAAAAGTTGAATTTTTTTCCCGATTAAACTTAAAGTTTAAAAGTATTTCTGAACCACATAAAAGTTCAGTTAAAAAAAAAAATCATTTTATAGATAGTGTAGATATAATCGGTGAACTATGGTATGATTAAAATATAATATTTCTTTCTTCTTTATGCTCTTTTTTTAATTAAACATTTACAGATGGAATTAAAATTTGTGAATCATAATTGAAGCCTCTTAGCCTTGATGTCGATCCTAAACTTTTTTTTTCTTTTTCATTTTTGCATAGAAAGTTTTGGTTGGATAATTTTTTTTAATGTGTATTTGTTTGTGTTCTGGTGTAATTGTTTAAATCCTTTATTAATTTTAAATAATATTTTTTTCATTTTGGTTTTTTTAGATATTGATTTTAAAATTTTTTGTAATATATTAAATTAAGAAATCAAAATTATGTCATTTTAGGAGACACTAACTACATGATTCTATCGACCACAATAAGAGGATAACATTGAGTAAATTTAAAAGTTAGATGACTAAATTCAAGAACAAAATTGAAATTAACAGATTAAATTAAATTTGTAGGCAAAGTGAAAACGTTATAATTCTAATTTAGCTCTTAAAAAGAAGAAGCATAAATGGACAATCATACAGTAACAGGATGTGTTTATTTATCCTTAGCAAAAAAAAATAAATAAAAAAATCCCTAAAATCCAACAGAAACATGTTTTGTATACATGTTTTACTTTTATAATCTTTTTTTTGGGTGAAAAAATAGAGAGTAGAGGGGGGCGATCAATGTGGCTCCCATATATGAGCATGACCATAATAACACCTTACTTATTTCCTGACGAGACCTTATACTCCCTGTATGTGAGAAACTCACTTATTATCATTTGAATAGTTTGAAATTTAGATGGGTATAAAAAACACCGACACACTACTAGTTATGAGCTACCAGTTCAATGAATAGGAATCTTTAAGATGAAATAATTTTAAAAGTTACCATAAAAGTATAATGTATAATATAATTTGTCTGATCCTTTCTTTGGAGTTATAAAATCCATAATAATGATGCTAAAATGCTATTTTTAGCACCCCTGTATACAAAAAGGGTTATACAATAGTTGTGATGTTGGTAAATTTTTTACCTACCTCACTACAATGCACATCTATATATAACTGGACACCTCCGTTTATTATATTGTTTGTTTGTTTCTTTGTTCTTTCTACTTATTTTATCTCACCTCTGTCTAAACTCTCAGCTCTCACCTCTCACCTCTCACCTCTCTGCAATTCCCAAAAAAAAAACTCTCACCTCTCTGCCTCCCCGCTGCCGGCCCACCCGAAGCTCAACGTCACCGACCCACGCCCTTGACCCACTCTGTCGAACCAAGCCGCTGACCCACTCCATCGACCCACGCCGTAGACCCATCTCGAAGTCTCTGCTCTGAGCTTGCCGTCACAGACCCACGACAAAGAGCTCCTCCTCCTTGCTGCTGGTAAGTCTCTTAAAATCTCACTCTATCCACCTCACCTCTCGCTTGCCTCGATTCTGAGTCGGAATTGTTGATGAATCGGAATCATTGTGGGTCTGTGATATAAATAAAAGAAACATTAGAAACAAACATTAGATAATGAAAACATTAGAAAGTGATATATTGTTGTAGAATGTGATATATTGCTGAGAATGGGTCTGTGACTGCCTTTTTATTGTTGGCTGAATGGGTCTGAGGGATATTGTTGCAGTTTTATATAATTTATATATTTGTTGTTAATGAAATTTGTTATTGAATGATATACAATAATATTTGTAGTGATTGTGGTTGTGTTTTGTATTTTGTTAGTTGCTTGGTTGCTTTTTTTTTTTTTCTTCCGTGCTGTGGACTGGTGGTGGTGGAGGCGGTTATTGTGGGTGTGGTTGTGGCTAAGTATTGATCCATTGATGTTTGATGGCAAGCGGTAAAATAAGTAAAGTGATCTTTTTAGGTGCCAAGCTAAATTTTTAATTCCAGCTCTTGGATGTGCAAAAGTGACCCTTATGTTATTATTCATTAACTGATATAACAACCGCCGTAGGGAAAAAAAAAAAAAAAAACCGATTTTGCATATTTAAATATCACTTTATTTATTTTATCAACTCATTTTATCACTAATATTAGCATATAATTTTTATTTTTTCACAAAATTTAATAAAATAATATAAACTACTTAATAAAATAATATAAACTATTCATCTCTCACTTTCTTTTTCGCCGCATTCACAATCACAAGACTAAAATATTGTTTCTTTTCTTTACGACCTATGAATAGGAAGGTCGCCTTTTTGCAACCTTCCCGTTCATAGGTTGCAAATTTTTTTATGTTTACAAAACTGGGTGGAGTGAGTTTATGACATTTTAAGTTGTAAATAGCAACTGTGGATGTTTACATCCTTCAATATGCTCTAACAAATGACAAATAAATGTTTTCCCAAAAAAAAAAAAAATTATGCAACCTTCCTATTCATAGGTTGCAAATTTTTTTATGTTTACAAATCTAGTTTGAGTGAGTTTATGACATTTTAAGTTGTAAATAGCAACTGAGGATGTTTACATCCTTCAATATGCTCTAACCAAATGACAAATGCTTGTTTTCCCAAAAAAAAAAAAAAAAATATCATATGAAAAAATATGGAATGACTTGAACTTAATCCTAACCCAACCTATTTCTAACAAGTTTAAGATAAATCGTTCGTAAACTAAACTTAATTTTTACCTGACTCAAATCCTGCCCAACTTATTTGTCACGTCTACGCATATTATTGTATCATTTTTGTATAAAAAAATTATTCAGAATATATCATATATTCATATTGCCCTATTTTAAAATTTTGAATAAACCCATTGCCTTCTCCATTGTCCCCTAGTCCAGACAAAAAGACATGCGTTTACACTTTGACGGTTTGCAGGGTCTGTACCCGTTTTGTTGTTTTATAACAATAGGGTCCACACTCCGTAGCTTCTTCTTTTTTTTTTTTTTTTTTTTTTTTTTTTTTTAAAATCTGATTCCCAATGTACTCTGCAGCTATCCCGTGGGTTGATGTGATCACATCAACCCACTTTTATTATGTTATTTGTTTTGGGTAAATTTTATTTACGCTTATCATGTTTGAGTTAATGCCAATAAAATTTAAATTTTTTTAAAACTAATCAATTTTGTTTTTAAAATTAATTTGGTCAATAATTGAGAAAAAATGCTTAAGGACTCGTTTGGTAGTGCATCTTAAATACTTGTTTTCAATTTTTTAATAATATTACATTTATTTTTACATTCTTTTTCATTCATACGTATTTTTAAAAAATTCCAACAACTTTACCCAAAAATACTAGTTTTAGGATCAAACAAGTTTTGAAAAAATACTGAACTTGGTTAATATTAACTCAAACCTTAGAATATGTTAGTAGAATTTAACATATTGTTTTTTATATTTTAATTAGTAGTATGATTTTTTTTAATATTTATCGATTCATCAAAAAAAAATTGTACCGATTTTCATTTTTATTTATTCAAATCTGTTTATTTAATTTATAGTTGTCAGATATATTTACATTAATTGTCCTTTATTTAATTATAATAATTTTAATCAAATCTAGATATCTATATAAACCATAATAAAAAAATGAATTTAGAATAATTTACTTTGTGTTACAGTGTTAGTACTAATTTATTAATTTATGATTTTATGTGACAAAAGTAATCACATTGTTTAGTAAAACTGCAAATGTTTTATGTTTTAAAATTTTTAAGTTTTCAAAATAAAATGAAATAAAATAAAGGGTCGCTTAACAATGCTTTAAGATTTTATTTGTTAATAACAAATTTAGAAAAGTTTTACTTACATTTTAATGAAAATATAAAAAGTGCAATTGTTTTTTTTTCATATAAAATTTTTAAAAAGAATTCCTAAATTAATACTTTTGACTATTTTATAAGAGGAGTTTAATAAGTGAATAACAAGTTGTGAACATAAAATAGAATACACAAATTTGTATTCACACAGGAAAAACTACTAATCCCATTTTCTCAATGCTGTTGAGAGCCCCTACACTTTAAATTAAAAAATCAAAATTATGTCATTTTAGGGGACACTAACAACATGATTCTGTCGACCACAATAAGAGGACAACATTGAATAAATTTAAAAGTTAGATGACTAAATTGAAAAACGAAATTGAAATTAACGGATTGCATTAAATTTTTAGACAAAGTGAAAATGTGTGAATTGTAATTTAGCTCTTAAAAAAAAAAAAAAAAAAAAAAACCCTAACCCAACATAAACATGTTTAGTATATATGTTTTACTTTTATAATCTTTTTTTTTTTTTGGGTACAAAAAATGGTAGAGGGGGGCGATCAATGTGGCTTTCCTACTTTAGCGTGACTATAAAAGTATCCTATCTGCTCCCAGGTCGGACTCCATACTCCCAATTTTTGAAAAACTCACTTATTATCATTTGGACCGTTTAGAATGGAGATGGGGTATAAAAAGCACCAACACACAACTAATTGCTAAGAAACTTTTATATTCATACTCGTTGCTACCAATGCAATGCACATGAATGTTTAAGATAAAATAATTTTATAAGTTATCATCAAATTATTCTGTGTAATATAATTTGTCTCACCCTCTTTTAAAAGTTAACATGACTTTTAAATGGAGTTTGTAACGTGCTTTTGTGTTAAAACTCAATTCCCTGTACCTCACGTGTATGAGATTGTGTGTCTCAAAAAATAAAATAAAAACTTAATAAGATTTTCATTTTTCTCACGTTTTTTTTTCCTTTGGTCTAAATATGAAACTTTTTTTTTCTTGATAATTATAGTAGTTATTAATAAGTTTTTACTACAATTGTGTTTATCTATGGACTTATATATTTCGACATAGGTATTTTATTTTGATTGTGTTCATATACGGAACCATATATTACATAATTTAAATAAAACATGATGTGCTTAGATTTTTACCTTTTCCTCAACAACCAAAAAAAAAAAATCTAATAGAGGGTTTAAATGTAGAACATAATTTAATTTTAATAAAATATATATTATAATAATGACATGTAAAATTGTATGGTCTCAAAATCTTAAATAACACAATATTATGAGTTAAACCAAAAGTTCAATGTCCTTAGAGTATTTTTTCTACGGTAACAAGAAAATCTCATAGCATTTACGACATTGAACTTTTGTTTGAACTCATAATATTGTGTTATTTACCTAAGTTGCCTATATGTTTGCATTGGCCATATTTTGAATAATATTGAATTAAGAGCATTCACATCAACTTGTGTAAAATTTTTTGTCTATTTTAATATAAGAATCTAATTTGTCTATTTTATACAACTATTTTTCAAATACGCTCACATTAAATTATTTATTTTATACTACATTTCATTAAAATATTAGTTCTTATTAATTTTTTATTACTCTATCAAATTATCTCTCCCTATTTATATTTGTATATATGTTTAAAATCTTTCCAGTTCATAAAAAAGAAAAAGTAGTATTTATGAGTAAAGAATTATTAAAATATATATTTGCATGTTAATGGTAACCATGAGTAACAATCCAAATTTACACAAGTTTGTATGAATTAATAGTGATCTTTTGAGTTAGATATGCAAAAGTGACCCTTATGTTATTATTCATTGACTGATGTAAGTGCTCTAAGAGCATTAGCATCCGGGGATGAAAACTTATTTTGCATCCTCAAACATCACTTTATTTATTTTTCTAACTCATTTTACAACTCACTTTATATTTCAGTTTTTATTTTTACACACAACCTAATAAAATAATATAAACTACCTAATAAAATAATAAAAGCACTCTCTCTTCACTCTGTTTATCTCTTTACTCACAACCACAAGATTAAAATATTATTTATTTTTTTACAACCTATGAAATGCGCAACCTTACAGTTCATAGGTTGTAAATTTTTTTATGTTCACAAATCTGGATAGAGTGAGTTTATGATATTCTAGGTTGTAAATAGCAACTGAGGGGTGTTTACACCCTCTAGTGTGCTCTAACCAAATGACAAATACATATTTTCTACAAAAAAAAATCATATATAAAAATATGGAATGACTTGAACTTAATCCTAACCCAACCTATTCTAACCCGTTTAAAATAAACTGTTCATAATCTAAACTTATTTTCTACCCGACTCAAATCCAACCCAACTTATTTGTCACGTCTACGCTTATTATTGTATCATTTTTTTTGGGAAAAAAATTTATTTAGAATATATCATATATTCATGTTACCCTATTTTGAAATTTTGAATAAACCCATTGGTTGGAGTGAAAAAGTGAAATGATGGAAAATTAGTTGGAGGATGGAAAAGTGGGAGGATAGAATATATGTAATTTTTCCTCATGTGTGTTTGGTTGGAAGGGTAGAAAAGTGGGAGGGTGGAAAATTTTTTTGTTTGGTTAAAAAGAAAAGTGAGAGAATTGAAAATGTAGTTTATATAATTGACTATTATACCCTTATTACATAATAGGTAAGAAATAAATTTATTTGTAGTAATTAAATAATATAAAATTTACCAACAATTATATTTTTAAATGTGAAGTGTTACATCTACAACATTTTTCGCAATACTTTCACAACAAAATTTATATGCAAAGTTGTAACTAGTTCTAATTTAAACTCACCACTGGAATTTTTTTTTTTACTAAATACTAACTAATAATAATCTATTACTTAAATTTTATTGTGAAAATATTGTGGTAATATTTCTCAATTAAATTTTTTTTTTGTTTTATTATTTCCCATTTTCCCAAACTTCATGTCATCCATACTTTTTTTTTTCTTCTTTTTCTCCTCCACAGATTGTCCTTCCTTATCCCTATCCCCTTTTTTTTTATCCTCTTCCTCATTTAGCATAGCTCTCTCTCTGTTTTATTTATTTTTTACTTAACTCCAGCGCTCTCATTCTCTCCTTTCTTTCTTTTTTTTTTTTTTTTTTTTTTTTTTTCTCCAACGCACTCTCTTTGTTTTGTTTTTTTTTTTTCCTGATTCCAATATGGGGAATTATGGTAAAAGTATTGTGAGAGCATTTTATCTCTAGGCATTTCCTCCCAATTTGAAAGGATGAAATTTGTGGGTCCGGGAGAGGAAATTTTCTCCCGAATTTTCCTTAGCTTGCCAAACAGTAAAAAACACTATTTTTCTTAGCATTTTCCTTTTTATATTTTCCTTCCTCCTAAATTCACCCCTCCAATATTCACCTCAACCAAACACAGTGAAAATGACATGCGTTTAGACTTTCACAGTTTGTAGGGTATGTACCTATTTTGTTGTTTTATAACACTAGGGTCCATACTCCGTAGCTCTTTTTGTAGGATTCCCAATATAGTCTGCATGTGATATCACATCACCCCCAGCTTTATTATGTTTTTGTTTTGGGTAAATTTTATTTACACCTATCATATTTGAGTTAATGTCAATAAAATTTAAAATTATTCAAAATTAACTAATTTTGTTTTTAAAATCAATTTAGTGAATAATCAAGAAAAAATAACTAACTGTTTAGGTATAAGTTAACTTTAGGATCAAACTGGCTAATTTTGAAAAGTTTTGATCTTAGTTAGTATTAGCCTAAATCTTAAAATATGTTGATGGAATTTAACCTATTATTTTTTATATTTTAATTAGTAGTATGATTTTTTAATATTTATTGATTTATCAAAAAAAATTTGTACTGATTTTCATTTTTATTTATTCAAATCCGTTTATTTAATTTATATTAGTCAGATATATTTACATTAATTGTCCTTTATTTAATAAAAATAATTTTAATCAAATCTAGGTATCCATGCATATAAACCATAATCTATATATATATATAAAATCGAAGCCTCTGTTGGCACCACAATTTTCCACGTCAAGACAATATTTAAAAAATAAAAAATAAAAATAAAAACATTATAACACCTCAAAACCCTAGCAACCTTACCCCTCCCTCAAGTTAAGAAATATAAAGCCATAATTTCAGTAAACTCTCTCTCTCCAAACGTAAATATCAAATTCAACTCCTTTAATTTCTCTTTATATTTTTTAGGTTTCTATAGAGTTATAGTGAGTTATGCTGATTTTGTTTTTTTTTTGTGTGTGTATAGATGGTCATAATACTACGGTATTCTAAGAGAAATTTGTGTTTTCGTTAATTGAAGGCCTTAGAGAGATAAGTGTTGCAGTTTGGAACATCAATACAAAAGACGATTTCATTGGCAACGGAAAGTAATTACTTTGTCTCATATTTTTGTTTTTTGAATTGATTTTGTGTGCTCTTTAGACCCTTTTGGATCAATTTTGGTTAATTGGGTGTTTTTTTTTTTTTTTTTTTTAATAGGGTCCAATTGGGGAAGGTTCTTTCAAAGGTTCTGAACGACCGCACTTGGTGTCTCAGTATACTAATAGTGGGGGTAAGTGCTATAAATTACTAACCATTTTAAGTGTATAATCTATTTCTACAATTATCTATAATATTTTGTCCTCCGAAAATTTTATCTCTTTAATTTTAGTATATTGTGTTTCTTAAGCTATAGATGATTTTCTTTATTTCTTATTTTCAATAATAAATCATTTTATTACTGATGACAGGTAATTGTTTGAAAAATCCAATATGTTCATATCTCTATAAAATAGAGAATAGTAGAAGTCAATTTTATTACAACTACTTAAATTGAGTTGACTTAATTCTGTACAATTACAAAGTATAGCATGAGTTGACTTAATTGTTGTAATTTTTATTTTCTTTCCATGTTTTGAATTTCCATGTTTTTATTGTTGATGAGAAATTAAGGCTCAGTTGCACAATATGTGTAAATTCTTGAGAATGCTACTTTAAATAGTAAGTCAATGTGTTTCTTACATTTGGGTATTAGTTAGAATTATTTTCAAATGATTGTACCAATAAAAGTGAATATGTATAAATTTTATTTAATTATCCCGTGCATCGCACGGGTTAGCGACTAGTAATAATAATAAAAGAGTTTAGAACAATTTACTTTGTGTTACAGTGTTAGTACTAATTTATTGATTTATGTGATAAAAGTAATCACATTATTTAGTAAAATTGCAACTGTTTTATGTTTTAAAATTTTTAAGTGAAATTTTCTTTATCAATCGAAAATGAAATGTTAGCGAAATTTGAATGCAAAAAAAAGAAAACTTAATTAATAATTTTGCATTTCAAAAAGTAAAAATTAAAAAATAGAAATATTAAAAATTAAACAAATATTATTTAATTAATATTTAAATATAAGAAAATACTCTATATAAAGTTTTTTTTGAGTCCCCAAATTTGTTGGACGGCCTTAAGTCAAAATAAAATGAAATGAAATAAAAGGTCTGATTAACAGATATTTTAAGGTTTTTTTTGTTAATAAAAATTTTATAAAAGTTTTCTTACATTTTAATGAAAATATAAAAAAAGTAGTTGTTTTTTTTTTCATATAATTTTTTAAAAAGTATTTCCTAAATCAATACTTGGATCATTTTCTCAAGCTGGTGAGAGCCCAACTTTATTTTATTGTTTTTACGTCACACACTAAACATTTAAAAATATTTCCAATTGAAAATGTTTACATTTGGAAAACATTTTAAACTTAATCTTTTCGAGGCATTTTTTATTTTTCATACCGCAGATGTGAGCAAGAAATGCAGATGAGAAGCACGTTTTGTGCGTAAGACTGCTCTTTTTTGAGTTGAAAGTTGAAAACACATCTTTTCATACCTTTTTCAGATCTCAGTAATCAGTAAAATTAAACAGTCTGTAAAAGGACTGAGGACAACTGCTACCAGCCCCCAACTCCACGACCTGCGTGCCAAGAACGCTCTTAATTTAATGGAAACTCATTGATTAACGTTTCATTAATTAGTGGTAGATTACTCTAAAGTAAATTAAGCCTTGTATATATTTATAAACTGGACAGTGCAACAATTGCAGCTATCTCTCTCATCACTTTCACTGCTCCACAAACCCATCTACTATTCCTGAAAGAAAGAGAAACTATGGCGGAAGGAGCTTTGTTCGGTCTTGCAGGGAAAGTCCTTGAAATGCTGGGCTCTCTCGTTGTCCCAGAGGTCAAACTAGCCTCTGGTGTCAAAACTGAGATGGAAAATCTAAAGAGCACAGTCTCCACGATCCAAGCTGTGCTTCTAGATGCAGAAAAGCGGAGTTCTCATAGCTATCAGATCAAAGACTGGCTCAGTAAGCTCAAAGATGTCCTCCATGATGCTAATGACTTGCTGGATGATTTCTCAACCCAAGTTTTGCGCCAAAAAGTGATGTCTGGAAACAAAATGAGAAAGGAGGTACGCATTTTCTTTTCCAGTTCAAACCAGCTTGCTTTTAGTGTGAAAAAGGGTCATGAATTAAAGGCAATTAGGAAGAGACTAAATGCCATTGCAGATGATAGGTTGAAGTTCAATCTAATTGAAAACCGCAATGAGCCACAAGTCATGAATAGGGGGGACAGAGAAACTTATTCTTTTGTACTCGAAGATGAAGTTATTGGCAGAGAGGATGATAAGAAAGAGATTATGAAACGTCTTTTTGATGACAATGTTCAAGAGAATATTTCTGTCATTCCAATTGTTGGTTTCGGAGGATTGGGCAAGACAACACTAGCTCAACTGGTATTCAATGATGAAAATGTCAAACGAAATTTTGAGCCAAAACGTTGGGTTTGTATCTCTGATATGTTCGACGTAAAACGAATTGTTAAAGAAATTTTAGAATTGACGAAGATGGAGCATGAAGAAAGCCTTGAGAGCTTGCAAAAGAAGCTTCGAGAAAAACTTGATGGAAAAAAATACCTGATTGTCTTGGACGATTTGTGGAATGAGGACGGTAATAAATGGCTTTCCTTAAGAAATTTGTTAACGGTTGGTGCAAGGGGAAGTAGGGTAATAGTGACCACACGCTCAGTACAGGTAGCGAGGGTAATTGGGGCAACTTCATGGCATGCTCTAAAGGGCCTACCTAAAGAAAAGGCTTGGAGTTTGTTTGTAAAAGTGGCATTTGAACAAGGCCAACTACCAGGGAACGAACCCTTTATAAGCCTGGGAAAGGAAATCGTGGAAAAGTGTGGCGGGGTACCTCTTGCTATAAGGACGATAGCAAGCTTGCTATGCACCAAAGCTTCAGAAAATGAGTGGCGATCCTTCATTGATTATGAACTCTCAAAAATAACTCAAGAAGAAGAAAATGGTATTTTATCAACTCTAAAGTTGAGTTATGATCACCTCCCTTCACGCTTAAAGCAATGTTTTGCTTATTGTAGATTGTTTCCAAAAGATTATAGGATTGATGTAAATACACTTATTAATCTTTGGATAGCCCAAGGCTTTATTGTCTTAGAAGATCCAAGACAGCGATTTGTGGATATTGGAAGAAAATATTTTATGGAATTACTTTGGAGATCGTTTTTTCAAGATGTAGAAAATGATGATTATTTTGGGAGTGTGGAATTATGTAAGATGCATGATCTCATGCATGATCTTGCAATTCTTGTGTCTGGAACGGAAAGTGCCATATTAAATTCAAGTGGGGAAAATGTGATTGAAAAAGTTCATCATGTATCATTTGATCTAGTGGATTCATCGAGTCAATTTTCAATCCCCGTGGCTAATAAAAGGAAGATACGAACAATTCTTGCAGCTAGTGTAGGGGGAGAGTTGGGTAACTTAACTTGTGATGCACTTATTTCAAATCTCAATTATTTACGCACATTAGATTTGAGTTATTTAGGGCTGCATGTAGTGCCCCATTCAATTGGGAAATTGAGTCATTTAAGATATCTTGATCTTTCTCAAAATAGTATTGTTGTTCTCCCTAATTCTATTGCAAAGCTGCTAAATTTACAGACGCTGAAACTCTATTTGTGTGATTCACTTAAAGAGTTACCGCGAGGCCTTAAGAAGTTGGTCAATCTTAGGCATTTAGACGTTAGTTTTTGTGTCAAATTGACGCATATGCCCCTTGGACTTGGGCATCTTACTTCTCTTGAGATACTAACGAGGTTCGTCGTGAGGCAAGGGGGTTCCAAGGCTAGCTCGTATAGTTGGTATAAGAAAAAACAGGCTGGTGGGCTAAGTGAATTGAAGGAGCTGAGCAATTTGGGAGGAAGTCTAGTCATTAAGAAATTGGGACATGGAGAAGATGACATGGTGGAATGTAAAGCCACAAATATGAAGCAGAAACAACATCTTCAACATCCGGAATTATGGTGGCGGAATGAAGAGTGGGATGATGGAGAAACTGAATGTTATGATGAGATGTCACTGGAAGGGCTCCAGCCACATCCAAATCTTAAAGTGTTGGAATTGTATAGTTATATGGGTGTGAGAATTCCAAGTTGGGTCTCTTCTCTCACTAATCTTGTTCATTTTCAATTAAATTGGAATAGCAGATTGCAGCACCTCCCATCGTTAAATCAACTCCCTTTTCTCAAGTCTCTCTCTCTTGAGGGAATGGAAGCACTTGTATACATTTTAGATGAAGACAGTGTTAGTAACGTGTTGGGTGCTTCTTCTTCTTCTTCTTCTTCTTCTTCTTCAAAAACACCATTCTTCCCATCCTTATCTTCTCTTGAATTAATAAATTGCCGAAAACTGAAGGGATGGTGGAGGAATTCTGATGATGATGATGATGATAATGAGCCACACCATCTCTTACTTCCATCATTTCCTCCTTCTCTTTCTAAATTAGTGATTATCAATTGCCCTAACCTGACTTCCATGCCCCTGATTCCCGATCTCACCTCTTTGAAAAAGAAACATATTGAAAGTTGTCCCCTCTTACTGCGACACGAAGGAAACAGTGAAGATTGTCCCAAATAATCCAACAAGAAAAAACAATTTATTCAGGTATGCATCTATCCATCTATCTTTTATAATCCCAAATTCAAATTCAACTATCTTTTTTTTTTTATTTTGAACAACTTCTAAAACTATTCAACTTCATTCTTTTCAATGTTTTTTCTTTTTCTTGTCTATAAACTGTTAATTGAACGAGAAAAATTAGGATAATGTAATCCATCCCTTTTTAAAAAAAAAAAATTCTTTTAATTCTAATATTTTATATCTTTGTACCTAAGAGCATGTTGATAATATGATGTGTGTATGGTTGCTTCTTAATTATTGCAGAGTCCGAGTTAGAATCGAGTGGGTTTGTTCACAGACTTATTTTAACAAGAAAAATTAGGATAACTTAATCCATCCCATTTTTCTCTCTTTATTTTCATTCTAATGGTTTATATCTTTGTACCTAAGTGCATGGTTGCTTCTTAATTGTTGCGCAGAATCTCGATTTAGAATTAGAGTCGGTTTGTTCACTTCAGAGGGGGAATTAGCTTGTTTTGCGGGTATTTCATTGGTTCACTCTCCCCCTTTTTTTGGTCATTTGAACTATTGATCTATAAAAAATAACTAATGGTTTAATTACTTTTTTTGATGGGATAATTGCTGAATGAATTCTTTCTTTTCTTAATTTTTTTTTTTTTTAATTTTTTATTTTGGAGACATCGTTTTAGTCAAAAGCAGAACAAAGATTGAGGTCTACCAATATAGACATTCACAAATCTAGAGATAATATTTATCTAAGTTGTGCATTTAAACAAAACCTTTGGTGCTTTCAATTTTCTTTCTTCTTAATCTGTTTTTATATGTTAGATTTCTAATGGCCAGAGCATCACACAATCATAACTTTTTTGGTGATTTTTGGCTCTTCCTCTACCTCCAACAGCCCCTTGCAGCCTTTCTTTAATCTCCAAGTATTTCAAAACGAAAAATCCTGCACCTTTTTAAAAAAAAATTCTTCCTTCTCATTGTTCTCCGCAAACCTGCTAGAAATGGAAAAGTTCTAATTTTTCAATGCATAGTTGCACACTTCATGTATTTTACTTTTTGGTTCTTGTGCTAAAACAAACGATTAACACTTCCATCATGTATGTAAATAATCTTTGTGTATCCAAGTACTAGAGAAGGGTCTAATTTGTTTAGTTGTGTACAATTCATTGTTAGATTGGATTGATATTTTATTATATATATTACTGCCAATAAAAATTACTAATTAATTTTTTATTACTTGAATAATAGGTTGTTAATTCTTGAGCTACACTCAAGTTTAAGAACTTTTGGTTTTTCAAGTGCTTGTTATTTTGTCACTTTCTCGCCTCCCGAAGCCATAGTCCTTGCTGCATTTGGTTGTGAAGTCCCCTGTAAACTTGAGGCTGCAGAACGTCTGTTGTTTTTTAATCGTGGGGTCCAAACAAACATGAGTAGGAGAGAATATTGGATTGAAGTTGGAATCTGATGGCATCTTTAACCACTTCAGGTATTTGACTTTTAATGAAGAAACCAACACCAATATTCTTGTTTTTTTGATATATCTTGGAGAACTTATCGGGCATTGGACTTTTCGGTTTTCATGCAGCAAAGACTTAAAATTCAGACTTTTTCAAAACTTTCAAGCCTTGCAATTGTGCCACATGTCCCAGAATTGCAAGTGGATTATCGGAATCTGCTGAAAATAATATATTCAGGTATGTGTCTATCTTATAATTCCAATTTTTCATGGACAATCATATACATATGCCCTTCTTCTTGATGCCTTTTGAGGTTCGTCATATTTTGGAGAAATTTTTGGTCATTTGACTTCTTATGCAGAACCAATTGAGGCAAATCCAAAAACTGCAGTTGTGCAACAGGTCAAGAACTCGGTGGTAATCATTTCCCATCAAAACTTTATGAGACGCATAATTTCTTCAATTTATTAGGAGAATAAAAAAGGATAAACTGTTCTATCTTTTGTTATTTTATTCTAATGATTTATAACTTTTCATCTAAACTTGTGTTAATGAAATAACATATATTGTTACTTGTTTATAATTGCAGAATCAAAGCAAATTTCTTAGAACTTTGAAGGGAGGACTTGATCAGGCAACAAACACTGCAAGAATTAGCTTACTAAACCACTATTTTGGTAGTTAAATATATATATATATATATATATATATATTTTTGGTTATAAAAGTTTCCAACATATATCTACTAAATCCTTTTCATGAGATGATTCAACCAAAATACTCCTCACATGTCTGTGTGTATGCTGGCTTTAAAAAGTAAAAAAGAACAATAAAATGACTGAATGAGCCTATTCTGTTCATACAAGCACTAGTTCAAAGATAGTTTGAATTGAACTTTATCTGTTAATAGAATATAATTACAAATTGTGGATTACTACTTCAGGTATCTTGCTTTTTATGCGAACTGAAAACCAATTTTTGTTGTTCTTTTTCATTCTCGCTTTTTGAGGTTTTTCTATTACGGCAAGTACAGTCTTGGACTCAAAGTTAATCTTCTTTCTTTAAAAAAAAAAAAAAAGAAAGAAGTACCAGTTTTTTTTTTTCCCATCAAAACTTTAATTAGATGCATGATTTCTTCAAATTATTAGAAGAATAAAAAGGAATAACTGTAAATTCTTCCATTTGTTGTTTTATTTTAATGATTTTTATCATTGTATCTAAGCTTGCGTTGGCGAAATGACATATGTAGTTGCTTCCTAATAATTGCAGAATCCTAGCAAACTTTGAAGGGAGGAGCATGACCAAGCAACTAACACACCAAGGAATCAGCTTACTATAATGATATTTAGGTGGTTAACTTTTTTTTTGGTGGAGAATATTTGTTTGCTTCCTCACATGTTGGTGTGAAGACTTTGTCTTCTCTAAGTCAGAAGAACACAAGAATGATTGAATAGAGTCTAATTTTTCATACATGCACAAATTTTAAGTTAGATTGGATTGATTTGAATTCTTATCTGTTACTCAATTAAATATTACTAATTAAGGTTTTTCATTTCACTTGAATTCCAATTAAGGCTGAGGAGAACATCATTGTTCTTTTCATTTGAAATTTTGTTTATTTCTCTACCTCCTAAAGAAATAGCGTTTGCTTCTTAACTTTGGTTGTGCAGTCTCTGTTCGAACTTTGGGCTACATTACACATGTTCTTTTTATAATCACTTTGGAAAGCAGAGGATGTGATCGTGTAATGGATGGATAGAGTGTATGGAGTTTTTAGGCCAAAGAGAGGTAAAAGGGGTAAGGATGGTTGAGCAGTGAAGGGTAAGAGAGGCAGTTTGATTAAATTTCCCAAAGGAAGAGTAATTTGCTGCAAAGAGATGCAGAGGTGAGCAAATTCTAGCCTTTTAATTATTCTTACCGTATCATTCTTGTGCCAATCGCCAAAAGATTTTATAGGTATCAATATCAGCATTCTTCCGTAGGTCATTTAGATAGTGAATTAAATACAATATGCCCCACACTAATGATTCCATTTCTGATGGAGGTAATGCCACACATTTAATAAATTAATTGCTTAATTGGCTGATTCTATATATTGATCTCACCTATGGAGGGGTGGCTTGAATGCAGTCCTACTCTTTAGCACTTGCCCTTATTAGTTTCAGTATAGATTTTACCATGCATATTTTCTAATACTAAATGACATGCATTTTCTTACAAAAATGAGTGGAAATTGTTCCTCATTTTTATTAGTTTTGTATAGAAATTACCGTTTGAAGGTAGTTCCTTTTGTAATTATAACCTTAAATGCATGCAGTGTTTGTTATTTTGCACTTTAGACTAGTTCTATATGTCGGCCCTTTTTGTGCTTTGAAGCTAAAATTTCAAAGGAAGGACGCTAGTGCCATCGGCGCCCTCCTTTTTTAGGTTTATTTTGTCAAACCAACTCAAGGATGCAGTTGGTAAAAAGGAAATTGTTGAAAATGATCCCAAGGACTTTTATGTTTGCCTTAACATCTTATATATAGGAGTGGGTGGGAATAATCTAGTGTTTTTCAGTGATGCAAAAAGTGTTATCCAACGCCAAAGTCTCAGTTTTTTTTATAAGGATAATTCTAAAAATTCTGGCTCAAAATTATACATGTCACCGGTATGATATTGCTACTTGAAAGGAATATAGCTACCTCACTCCCACCACTTTAATGAGATTGTGAATTACTAGTTGTTCGAGTAATTAGGGGGGAGTTTAAGCCCACAAGTGAGGGGGAGTGTTAGAATTATGGTTTAGTGATTAAGTTCACAATTTCCAAACAGTTTAAGCTTTTGATACAATTGGTAATTTAACAATCTATATAAGCTATCACTAATATTTTACTAGAAAAATGTCACCAATTATCTCCTTGTATGTAGCATGTGACAAGATTTCACCGAACAACTTTTTTCTCAATTTTATTTTCTACGGTCTAGTGTGCATCAAAAGCACCAATATGCTTTAGTTTAAAGTCACAAAATTTTATGGACAACTTTAACTTTAAGCTTCATTTGATTACCAAGAAAGAGTAATAACAGAAAAATAAATAAATAAATAAAAAATAGTTTCGACATTAATGGTTTAGTAGCCATCCGTCTTGCTGCACGAGTTCTCAAATCCTTCAAACTCTGCCTTGAATGTTAGTGAGCCACCTATATTGATCAGTTCTCTCTTTTCGTTTCAAGAGCTTTCAATGTCATTGAATTTGTAAATTATGTTTTTATAAAAATCAGAGGAGAGTGGCATTGATACCAAAAATATTTTAGAGATGGTTCAACAAAAATCAAGCATCATCTTGAAATAAATTGAGTAATACGCCTGTCACTTTCTTTTCTTTTTTTAATTATATTTATGATAATTTTAGTAACAAACAGTTTTGAATTTTCAGAATATTTATTGCAACATGTCACATGTATCAATACTTGTGTAGAGACAGCTTGGTCTATGAACTTTTAGTTTTTAAAGCAATAATAATTTTTAACAGGTTGTGAATTTGTAATTTTGTAGCTTTGCTTTTTGTGCAGTCTGGAGGTTCCTGTATGTTTGCAAGTAGGTGACTAAGTAGGCGACAAACGATTTCATCTTACATTAAAATGTATGTGACATACCTGCGAAAGACTTACAAATTTTAGTATTTGTTTTTAGGTTGATAGTTTCAGGTGCAGGGCAAATTTGTGCTTGCTCCATTGAGATGGCTTTTGAGACTTCCACAACAAAATACCTCTTCGATAACTACTGTTATCTCTACATTAGCATGGTACTAGTCATCCTTGAAGTAGTATTTCAAGTCTTCTTAAGGCTGCTTAGGATACCATAGTACTCCAATCAATGGGCATGTGAGACTGGGAAACACTTACATGAACTCGAAGCTTGTATGCATGTGCAATGGATTCCTTTTACTTAGATGCTATCTCGTGTCTGTTTCATGTTATAGTATCATTTTCCAAATCGTATTATTTCTCTTTTGCAGTTTGGTGGAGGTCATCTGATTGGCGAGTCTTTGAAGTAAGTGTGAAGTGTGAAGGTGATCCATTCCTTTGAGTATTTTTTACAGAAAAGGGAAGACACCAATTCTCTGAAAGAGACTATAATTTGGGAGAGAACAATTATGTCCCAGGTTGACTTCCATTCAGATAAAGTACTGTTTTTTATAACCTGAATTCTCCTATTGATTTTGTTCTTATTGGACAATCTTGGGATCTCACTCATAAGTAAAAAAGTTGCTTGGTGAAATTATTTATCGGGAAGATTTGGCCACCAAAGCTTTGTCCTACCATGTGCTCTTTACAAGCTAGTATTCGAAGCCATGAGAACATGCATTTGGATTAAAATAAAAGCTGGTATGGTACTTTCATATCCCTCACAACAATTGAAATTAAATTCATCTATAAGAAACAGAATCTTTGGAAGAGCTCAACTTCCCTCCCCCGCCCTCTCTGCTGGTGGGGGTTATATTGATGAGAATTCTTATGTTCTAGGGTCATACGAATTTTTCCCTGAATTTAGTCAGGATGTATGCCCTTCTTAGATTTTAGATTGCCTGCAAAATTTCTGAAGGGTAGGTTGTCTATTGTCCCATGTATATGGTTTTAACAGTTTTATAGATTAAGGTCAACTTTGTGTATAGTTATTTATTTTTTATTCACAATTTTTTTGGTCCTAGAGCTTGATATTCACAAATTTTACAATATTTTAAAGCTTGATATAATCCACGATAATTCTTGGTAAAGTTACTTTTGCTACTAGGCTTATAGCATTTTTAAATCACAGATACATTTTTTTTTTTCAGATTCAAGTAGTTTTCTGTTTCACACTTCCTTGAAGAAGGCAGAAAAATTAATAAATTCAACACTAAAATGTCAAATATGTATTTTGTTTTTAACATCAATATCTACCGAGAAGAGGGAAAACACCATAGTACAATCTCCCCCTTTAACTTCCCTCTCTATCTAGTCTACTACTCCCTTTGTTATTTAATTGTGTTTAATATTTCACTCCTTTTCCCTTCTTGCCTGTCTCACCCCCCGACCTTACTCTCATGAACTTACCATTAATTCGTCTTAAGCCAGAGATTTATTCTTTGCATATATGTTTACCGGAGTTGTTCACTTATTAGAATGGTTTTGTTTAATCTGCTCTTATTTTGGTCAAAGATAGCCATAGATTATCTCACGCTTTTCTTATTGATTTATTTCTTTTTCTTCCTTGTTGATGATTGCTGCATTATGTTTTGTAGCTAAGATGGTAAGAGCCTCTCTCCTCATTTTGCAGACTATTTGCCTCAATGTCTTAAGGAGAGCCATTGTTTTGGGTTCAATAGAGAGGCAAATAGAGGTAAGTTTGTAAGATTTTTGAGCAAAATGATAAAAGTCTATGGAAATTGGTGAATATTTAATATGATATTCTAGCTATTGTTTCCTCTGCATATGAGAGTTTCACTAAGCATGCAATCTGTCTCATAACTCCTAATCTATGGACTTGAGCCTACATGTTTCTTTGTGGTACATTTCAAAATTTCTTTGTATATTTTTAAGTCTGGGATTTTCATTAGATATTTTTTAATTATTATGCCTCACATTTGAGGGTGAATAGTTGCTTTCATGCATAACCATATCTGTAGGTATTTGATGACTAACATATTTCTCTCTCTCCTTTCTTATTGATCCCTAGGGATGTCGGCCATTATATGGCCGTGTAGTTCCTCATTGAATGGTTATCAAATGGAGACTATACAGCACTAAGCAAAAAAAGGGAAATTACATCAGTCTTGAATCTATCTATCACAAAGAAGATGTTTAAGATCACATAATGATGTGGACTGGTCATATTTGTCCATTTGGAGAAGTATTAGTCATCTTTAACAATTTTGCGAGAAAAATGAAGACAATTGAGTAGATCTGTGATTTCAACTGAAATTCGGAAATTGTTGTTCTCAACTTGTTGAATACTGTTGCCAACTAGTCTATCAAGTATTTTACTTCACATTTTATGATTTGGGTGGCCAAGTTTGTGTGAGGTTTTGGTGGATCAGCTTATTGGGTTCCTTTTGCATTATAACTAGGGTGCTCTTTGTACTTGTATGCCATTGCCAATTAATGTTTTGAATTTTTTTTTTTCCTTGTGGGGATGGAAACATTGGAAAGAAATTCTACATGTCTACAAGTCTAAGAAATTTAAGTAAATCAATCATTTTTATTCTGTTTTTGGTATTTGTTTTTCAAATTCTTTGAGCTCTTACTGTTCCATTTTGTGGAACATCTTGCCAATGATGTTTCTTGCAATCCATCCATCTAAATATGTTTGAAATATTGCATAATTTCATTTTATCCCATAATTTTATTGGACATCCGACATAACAATAGAAAGCAAAATTTGGGGTAATCGATCTTTCTAAAGAACACAGTTTTGTCAAAAATTAAGCTCGTGACTGTCGATTGCATTGGAACCCATTTTCTTTAGAATGACTATGTATCTAGGTTGTTGTCAAGGAATGAGCTTTGTATTCCTCATGGAATTTGGTTGCATCCTATAGAATGGTAGATGTTAGCACTTCACTAGCCCCATGTGTAAGTGTGTTTCAATGGAATCAACTACCAAAGTCGCCATGCAAGAACAAGTGAAAAACAATCCTCTCCAACTCTTCTTGGTTGCAGTTTCCAACCTCGTTTTCAAATACCGTTTAAAAATATTTTTGGGTATTTTGCTGTCTTTTGTATACTTTTATTGGACCAACCACCTATCCTCCCCTTGATGGAGAACATTGCCACAATGTGGGAGGGTAGGACTGTCTCATTGTTGCACACAACTACACAACTCATTTTCGGCACATTGTCGATGCCAATAGTAAATTTTCCTTGGTGGGTGGGGTGTTTTGAACAGCCCTCCAAACTTTGGTGTAACTCATCTTTTTATATATAAACCAAATAGAGCAAAGTGGACCGAAATGGGTTGAAGTAGACCGAATGGACCTAAAAGGATCTATGTGGATTGAATGAACCAAAGTACTACGCTGATGTGGTTCAAAAGCGTAGCAATAATAAATGTTACACTCTAACTTTTTTATATTACTATATAGCTATCACGTAATGATTTGGATTTGGTCATCATTATAATTTTGGAAAAGTTTTATTCATCTTCAATAGTTGCCAAAGGGGGGAGGTTTGGCTCCAGTCTCCAATGGCATTGGACCCATTGAGATTGTTACACGTGTTCAATTTTGGACACGCGTCATCATCCGACCGGATCCAATGCAATGAAAGTACTAGACCTAATCTGGACCCTTGCCAAAGAGAATGAACACAATTGAATGGATCTATTCATTTAATTCAGGATGTTGAGTTCGTAATTCTCAAATGGTTAATCGTAATTCAGGAGGCATAGATTGCCATTAAATTCAAAGTACACGAGAAAAGAAGGGAGTCTTAACTCTTAAGTGATTTCTAAAGAATAAAGTGAATTAAACCACCTTTATTTTTTTCACCTCAAAATGCCACTCTCTTTCGAGGACTATCCATATATTAATGACAATATAGATGCTTTGCTTTCTATCCTCCCTAGAATCCTTCCTCTTTTCTTTTCTAAGTTGGCAAGATTTGATTCTATTCTCTAATAAGTCATGCAGCACATGGCTCATACTTGCCGTATCAAAATTTAAAAAGGGGATATTGTTTTTGTGTTAGCATCATATGCTCCCCTTTGTTCACTCTGTTTGTATTATTAAACCAAATCTCATCAACAAACAATCTTTTACTTCAAAATTCAAACAACTTTTAAAAAAATAAATTTAATAAAATTTCTTCATCCTTATTCATAACTATTTCTTTAAAAAAAATACTAAGCCATTTTATTTATATATAGACAAAGTTTGATTACAAATTAAATTAGTTGCAAGCTTGGGCTTCAACTTCCTCTAAGAAGTTGGCTTGTGTATAATAATTCGAACCCCAAATAAAGATTCTTGACTTTGTCATTGCTTATTTGATAATAGTTATGAGGATTTTTGAAATAATGTCAACAACTTTTGACACAAAACCTCCTTATCTTTACTAATAACAAAGAGAATTCTAAAGAACTGTATTTTCCATTTCTAAATAGTCATCTTCTTTAGTTCTTTCTTCTAAACTAGTAAACTACTACTATATTTTTTTAATTATAAACAATTATATTCATTTGAAATATTTAATAAATAAACTTAAGCATATGCATCATAACCAAAAGATAATATTTAATAAATAAAAAAAAAATCAAAATTGTAAAGCGTATCTAAAATGGAGATTTATGAATGCTATGAAATATAGTATGAATTTTGACAAGATAATTATATATATATATATATATATATATATATATATATATATATAAAGCAGGAAAATATATCAGCACAAATGACATAAATGAACAGTTATGAGAGTGTCTGCTTAAATTGAAAAGATAATTTAACTTGAATTTTTATTATTATGAAAAAAGAGACGAGGCTTAAATTGCAATCAAATTCAAAGTATATGAGAAAAGAAGGGAGTCTAAGTGATTTGTAAAGAATAAAGTGAATTAAACCACCTTCATTCTTTTCACCTCAAATGTCACTCTCTTTCGTGGACTAGCCATTAATGACAATATAGATGCTTTGCTTTCTATCCTCTCTAGAATCCTTCCTCTTTTTCTTTTCTAAGTTGGCAAGATTTGAATCTATTCTCTATTAACACCGCAGATGCCCCACACTTTAATTTATTCTAGATATATACTTGCCGTATCAAAATTTAAGAAGGGAACATTGTTTTAGTGTTAGCATTTCTCTTTGGTTCACTCTATCTGTATTGCCAAACCAAATCTCAAATCATCAAACAATATTTTACTTCAAAAAACTTTAAAAATAAATGGGTAAAATACTATTTTGGTCCTTAAACTTTAACAAAAGTTTGTTTTTCGTCTCTAAACTTTAAAAAGTTCTTTTTTCATCCTTAAACTTTGTAAAGAGTTTTTTCAATGGTTTAGAGACAAAAATATGGATGAAAAAAGAACTTTTTTCAAAAATTTAGGGATGAAAAACAAACTTTTAATAAAGTTTAAGGGCATAAATAAACAAATTTCAATAATTTAGGGATGAAAGACAAACTTTTCAATAGTTTAAGGACGGAAAATGAACTTTTTAAAGTTTAGGGATGAAAAACAAACTTTTGATTAAGTTTAGAGACCAAAATAGTATTTTACCCAAAATTAATTTATTAAAATGTCTTAAACTCATGATCTTTAATTATTTATATATATTTTTAACAATATACCAAGCAATTCTATTTATATATGGACAAAATTTGAATACAAAATTAGTTGCAGCCTTGGGCTTCAACTTTTTCTAAGAAATTGACATGAATGCAACGCACATGACAAGTGTTGAACAATGACACATGTCAACTTCTTAGAGAAAGTTGAAGCATACAATACAACTACAAAGTTGTTACCTTTTGTGGAGAAGTATGGCTTTGTAATATTATTTGCTTTCACTTGAAAAACTATTAATATTCTTTGCGCAAGCATCATTAGAAGACAATTACAAGCAAGCCTATGGAAGTCCATCCAAATAAGCCTTCAAATTGAATATAGCAAAAGCCAAAGTGAACTTTCATACGTTGGTTACTTTAATTTATTTTTGATACATACGTTGGTTCTTGCTTTATATTTTATATATTTACGTAGATGGCTTGAAGTACTTGCATCCCACATGGATTGATTGGTTTATTGATCCCACATTCACCATTTTTTTTTTATCAACCAACAATCCTGGCTACACAATAAGTTAGTTTTTCCCTTCCAAATCCGTCTACTATTCCCTTTCGTTAGCTAAATCTAATAGCCCACTATTAATAATTAAGAAGGAAAAACATGATTAAAAATGGTGAAAACAACAAAAATATATACCTATAGATGGTTCTACGTAATCTAAGGCATTACTTGATATACCTCCCAATAGTCTTAAGGATCGCAAAAAATGGATGAGAATTGAATGGAATTCGAATAGCTTAAAGGTACCACAGGAAGAAAAGAACCTCGAACCACTCACACCATCCATGAAGGAAGGAACAATTGCGAAAGTTAAGTGTTACCTTTTGTCGATAAGCATGGCTTTGTAATATTATTTGCTTTCACCTGAAGAATTAATATTCTTTTTGCAAGCATCATTAGAAGACGATTGCAAGGAAACTGTTTAACAATGTTAATTAACCTCAAGGCTTTTAAATATTGATGTGATTATTCTAAGTTGGGCACAACGCAACAACCTGCTTCTTGGTCCTTTCGTCATCCTTTTAACCCGTATAGTATTCCTGAAAGAATAAGAAAAAAAAAAGTGCCCAGTTAATGGATGTCTTCCGATATTTTTTTGTTAATAACAATTTTAGAATAGTTTTACTAACATTTTTATGAAAAATATAAAAAAGTGTAATTGTTTTTTTCTTTATAAATTTCTAAAAATATATCCTAAATCAATACTCTTGGCTATTTTATAAGGAGAGTTAAACTAATATATGTCAAGTTGTGATTGGTGAACATAAATTGAAACACAAAAAATTGTACACAAAATTTGTATTTACACAAAAAAGCCACTGATCTTATTTTCTCATTGGTGGCTGCAGCCCAACTTTATTTTATTATTCTTAGGTCACACACTAAATCTATACTATTAATTAGAGAATTCTCTGTTTGAGTTTCATCACTTTGCATACTAAAACATTCTCATACAAATTCTTAAACTCTCTAAAATGAACTTGGTGCATTGCATGTGGTCATCTTTTGGAAGCAAATTGGGTCTTTAATGGTGAAAAAAAATAGAAACTGCAAAATTTCAAGGACAAATTATAGATACAACCTTCGTGATATACTCTTAATTCTTAAAACATGAAATTATCCTATATTTTCTATTTTGTAATGCTTATTTCCTTTGCTTAGCTCCGTGATTCTCAAAAATAAAAATAAAAATAAAAAGCTCCGTGAGGCATTGCCATTAGCTTTAACTCAAGTATTTTATTTATAGCAAGAAGTTCTATTAGCTATGTTTGTTAGCTAATTTGTAGATTATATTTGGTTGGAAAATTCTCCACTGTGGCTGAAATATCTTTTGTAAGGGAACGCCTAATTGTACATCTTTGTCTTTGGTTTAATCAGTAAGCACCTATTATTATTTTTTTTTATAAACAATAAGCATTTCACAACATTTTCACAACAAATCATAAGTGGATAGTTGTTATTGGTTCAAATTTGAACCTACCATTGAGATTACTATTTTGCCCCAATAATAACAACCCCTAACAACCTGTCACTTAAGATTTGTTATGAAAATATTGTGGAAATTGCATTTCTCTTTTTATATGCCATGAAAAAGTAGAGAACTAAATGTGTCGTTAAGGTTGACAGTATTGCAAGGAATCAAAAGTTACTTTGTATACTTCTCTTATGCCTAGAATATACAGTGAATATTTTCTATTTAATTTTTCTAAAATTTATTATTTTCAGTAAGTAATAACTAACTATTACCTATATATAATTTTATATAGAGAGAGAGTTAACAATATATATAGACTACCACATTATTTGAAATTCTAAATGATGTAGTAGTTTATACACCTTTAAATTTGTAAAACTTAATTTGAACTATCAAATTATCAAAATTTGAAGTATGAAATAACTGTCTTTTTTGCTAATGATCATTTACATGTATAATGCATGATTATTGTATTTTTTTTCCAACATGTATTTTATTTTATTTATTTTTTAAAACCATCTTCAAAAAGCTTTTTTTTTTTTTTTTTTTGACAATATTAATTAAAACTTTTCAGAAGTATAAGATCTAAATTTCTTATAATACCTATTATTATTTTATTTTAAAATGTAATAAAATTTTAATCAAAAATCAAATCACTCATTTTTTTTTTTTTGGCTAGGTATAGAGTAGATTTAAATCTATGTTGCTTACTCTACGGTAACGATAATAATATATTTTAAGTGGAGCTAACTAAAACTAAGTATCACTCGTAACTTAAATTATATAATACATATGGTTGTCCGATAATAACACCAAACCAGTGGGCCCCCATACACCACCAGTTAGCCGGCCCAGTTTTTCCGTTACCCACATTATTCTTGCCTTCATCAACTTCAAGCCGAACCCAATAAAAAAATTAAAAACCTTAACCTTCAAACGTCCATGACGTGTCGGATTTTCATTGGGTAATTCATTCATGCATGTTTGTCGGCCATGATGATTATAAGCATGCTCCAATGGCTGCAACAAGCAATTAGATATTAAAAGTTGAAACACAGCCGTAACCTAACAAACAAACCAAGCATCTGAATCAAGCTTTCTATGAGTTACAACTCACAAGACTCGTCAATCTACCATCTAATGATTATAACAACAGTCAAACCTATTTTAGACCCTGCCATTACTAAGAGGGATTGGCTCTCTCTATAACAGACATTATCTACGAATTTTTTTTCTAAATAACAGTAAAGATTAAAAATTTTAGTTAGTTGTCACGTTTGAAAAGAAAGTTGAAAACTATCATCTCGAGTGTTTAAAATTTGAGTTCCAAGATAACACTCGAGTTTTCAAGTCTTGATGAAGTGAAAATTGAGTTTTAAATACTCGATTTACAAAAATTGCAAAAAAAAAAACGCCGCTATAGAGCTTAAAAACGCCACTATAAGGCTTAAAAATGCCACTATAGGGCTACCTAAACCTGGTACTTAAAATTTTGCAAAAAAACCGCCGCTATAGGGATTTAAAAAAAAAAACAAAAAAAAGTATCTTTGTTTCTCTCCCTTTCTTGCTATCTCTCAGTTTTGTGTTGTTTTGTACTGTTATTGTTTTTTATAATAAAAGCTATTAGGTGAATGTGTGGTTAAAAAGCAAGTTACTTTTTTCAGTGCTGTTCAACACTTCAGGTGAATGGATATTTATGTAATTGTATATGACTTTAATTATATAATATGTAATATATTATATATAATATTAATAATAGTGTGGTTGAGTTTATTTAATCGTCACTGTAAGGCTTAAAAACGCCACTATTGATGAAATTTTTTTTTTAAAATCGAGTCTTAAAGACTCGAGATGTCGCTTTCCTTTATTATTTCAAACGTTGCCTAACTAACTATATACAACCCTTCTACGCAGCTATTCCACACATTACCTCCATTATCTACCGTACTTCCCACTTGCTACAGACCACTTTGTTTAGGCATGTGAATAAATAACTCATGTTCAAGTCTTTCATGTACATTTATAATTCCTAGAAGTAGTAACATCCACATCTACGTACATAAATTCACTTAATACAAGTTCACGACCACTAAAATCTATAAATGGTTTTTAAGAACCATTTCAGAGACCAGTGTCCCATTCAAGAGCACACACAGAGGACTTGTTTCTTACAAATTGAAAGGTAAAGTGGAGATTTCCACAAATCCAATTTTAAGCCATCAATACAAGTAAAATTAATAAAAGTGAACAATATGACATCTTTGAAGTAAACATTGCAATGCTATCTATTTAAAATTCTAATAATTCAAGAGGGAGAAATATACTATTCACAAGACAAGGGATATACTACAGGCCGCTTTAAGTCAGGTTCCTCATATACGACAAGGTACTTCAGGTTCCTTTTGGTAATCGTCTAGATGATTTTAAGATGTGTCGTTTAATGTCTAAGGTTATATGTAGTCCAGCAGCACTTGAAGCTACAAGTCGTTTCTCTAAAGTTCAGTAATGAAATTGCTTAAACTGTATGTCGTTGGAGCTGTTATTCCTCAGTCGGAAAAGTTAAGTTTGTTACTGTTTTTTATTTCAGACCGTTGGTTTAGATTTCAGTTTTGCCTCTGTTTTCAACTTTAAGATGCTCTGTTTTGAGTATATAATAATCATTCTATTTCCCCTGTTTTTTGGTGGGTTAAACAAATGTGAAGAAATTTTCTTGCTCTTTCAGTTTTGATGTCAGTTTCAAAGTTAAGTTGTAAATGGATCTAGCATCAAGAAGCACGATATGTGATCAGCTAAAACACACACATTGATTATTTTTTATCACATTGGGGTCTTTTTCATAACCAACATGGACTATTTATATTATTAATAAATAAAATAATAATAATTTAATTTTTATGAACTTATTAATAACTCAATCAAATCTAAAATATATAGGTATATATATATCATTTACATATACTTAAAAATCAAGCATCATAATAATTTTATTCTTAGATATATTATTATGTTTGAACTTAATCTACAGTTGTGTCTAATCTTAAGTATGAAGCTCTGACTCAAAAGTATTCATTTAAATCCTAAAAGTTTCACATTTATTTATTTTTAGCCGCCCACTCTGTAAATACTAAATACTGACACGACACCAGCAAAAGGAAAAGAAAATAAAAAACTTTGGGCATCTTATTGAGGTTAGCTGCTGTGCAATTCTTGGCTCACTTTTTCTTTTGTGTGGTGCTACAAGATTACCCTCCTGGCTTACTATCTATTATTCTAAGCAAGACACAACAACAGCTATCTCTCATTGCTTTCACTACTTCACAAACCCATCTAATATTCCGGAAAGAGAGAAAGAAAGAAAGAAAAAATGGCGGAAGGAGCTTTGTTCGATCTTGCAGGGAACGTCCTTCAACTGCTGGGCTCTATCATTGTTGACGAGGTCAAACTGGCCTCTAGTGTTGAAACTGAGATTGAAAATCTAACCGACACAGTCTCCACTATCCGCGCTGTGCTTCTGGATGCAGAAATGCAGAGTTCTCATAACCATCAGATCAAAGTCTGGCTCAGTAGGCTCAAAGATGTCCTCCATGATGCTGATGATTTGCTGGATGATTTCTCCACCGAAGTTATGCGCCGCAAAGTGATGACAAAGAAGGTACGCCTTTTCTCTTCAAGTTCAAACCCGCTTGCTTTTAGTCCTAAGATGGGTCATGAAATAAAGGCAATTAGGGAGAAACTAAATGCCATTGCAAAAGATAAGGAGGCTTTTCACTTTAGTCAAAGCTTGGTTGAGCCACAAGTCATGACTAGGGGGGACAGAGAAACTTATTCTTTTGTAGTCGAAGATGAAGTTATTGGGAGAGAGGATGATAAGAAAGAGATTATGGAACGTCTTTTTGATGACAATGTTGCAGAGAATATTTCTATCATTCCAATTGTTGGTTTCGGAGGATTGGGCAAGACGACACTAGCTCAATTGGTATACAATGATGAAGATGTTCAAACAAAATTTGAGATAAAACTATGGGTTTGTGTCTCTGATGTCTTTGTTGTACAACGGATTATTAAAGAAATTTTAGAACAGTGGAAAAAGAGGAAGCATGAAGAAAGCCTTGAGAGAGAAATTCTAGAAAAGCTGGAAGAGAAGAAGCATGAAGAAAGCCTTGAGACCTTGCAAAATCAGCTTCGAGAAAAACTTAATGGAAAAAAATACTTGCTTGTCCTGGATGATTTGTGGAATGAGGAGAGTAATAAATGGCTTCTCTTGAGAAATTTGTTAATGGGTGGTGCAAGGGGAAGTAGGATAATAGTGACCACACGCTCAGAAATTGTAGCGAGTATAATAGGGGCAACTTCATGGCATGCTCTAAGAGGCCTACCTGAAGAAAAGGCTTGGAGTTTGTTTGTGAAAGTAGCATTTGAAAATGGTCAACTGCCAAAGAATGAAGCCTTTGAAAGTTTGGGTAGGGAGATTATGAGGAAGTGTGGTGGGGTACCTCTCGCCATAAGGACGATAGCAAGCTTGCTATGCACCAAAGCTACAGAAAATGAGTGGCGATCCTTCAAAGATTATGAACTCTCAAAAATAACTCAAGAAGAAGAAAATGTTATTTTATCAACGCTTAAGTTGAGTTATAATCATCTGCCATCGTACTTAAAACAATGCTTTGCTTATTGTAGATTGTTTCCAAAAGATTACAAGATTGATGTAACAACATTGATTAATCTTTGGGCAGCACAAGGTTTTATTAAGTTATCAAATTCAGAGCAACGTGTTGAGGATGTAGGGCGAGAGTACTTTATGGTATTACTTCGGAGGTGTTTTTTTCAAGATGTACAAAAAGATGAATGCGACATTATATCATATTGCAAAATGCATGATCTCATGCATGATCTTGCAACTTTTGTGGCTGGGATGGAGAGTACCATGCTAACCTCGAGTGGGGAGTATAATGGTAAAAAAGTTCGTCATGTATCATTTGATCTTGAAGATTCATCAAGGAAACTTTCAATTTTCGAGGTCAAAGGAATGAAGATACGAACAATTCTTATGGCTAGTGTAGGGGGGAAATTGTGGAACTTAAATTGCAATGCACTTGTTTCAAATCTCAATTATTTACGGACATTAGATTTAAGTGAATTAAATCTACGTGTAGTGCCACATTCAATTGGGGAATTAAAACATTTAAGATATCTTGATCTTTCTAAAAATGGTGGTATTAAATTTCTCCCTAATTCGATTACCAAGCTGCTAAATTTGTTGACACTAAATCTTAACAGTTGTTACTCACTTAAAGAATTACCCAGGGGCATTAAGAAGTTGGTCAATCTTAGGCATTTAGACGTTAGTGGGTGCAACAAATTGACGCATATGCCCCTTGGACTTGGGCATCTTACTTCTCTTGAGATACTAACGTGGTTCGTCGTGAGGCGAGGGGGTTCCAAGGCTAGCTCGTGTGGTTGGTATGAGAAAAAACAGGCTAAGTCCGGTGGTGGGCTAAGTGAATTGAAGGAGCTGAGCAATTTGGGAGGAAGTCTAGTCATTCAAAATTTGGGACATGGAGAAGATGACATGGTGGAATGTAAAGCCACAAATATGAAGCAGAAACAACATCTTCAAGACCTGGAATTATGTTGGGATCCTTTGTGGGATGATGGAGAAACCGAATGTTATGATGACATGTCACCGGAAGGGCTCCAGCCACATCCAAATCTTAAAGCGTTGGAATTGTTTTATTATAGGGGTGTGAGAATTCCAAGTTGGGTCTCTTCTCTCACTAATCTTGTTCATTTTGAATTATGGCATAATGAAAGATTGCAACACCTCCCACCGTTAAATCAACTCCCTTTTCTCAAGGTCGTCTATCTTATTGAAATGTTTGCACTTGAATACATATCAGATGAAGACAGTGTTAGTAACGTGTTGGGTGCTTCCTCTTTGTCTTCTTCAAAAACACCATTCTTCCCATCCTTGTCTTCTCTCGTGATAAGGGAATGCCCAAAACGGAAGGGTTGGTGGAGGAATTCAGATGATAATGAGCCACACCATCTCTTACTTCCATCATTTCCTCCTTCTCTTTCGGATTTAAGAATCATCGATTGCCCCAACCCGACTTCCATGCCCCTGATTCCCGATCTAACTAAGCCATATATTGTTGGTTGTCACCGCTTACGGCTACACGAAGGAAACAGTGAAGATTGTCCCAAATAATCCAACAAGAAAAAACAATTTATTCAGGTATGCATCTATCTTTTATAATCCCAAATTCAAATTCAACTACTGCTTTTTTTAGGGTTTTTATATTTTCAACAACTTCTAAAACTATTCAACGTCATTCTTTTCAATCTTTCTTCTTTTTCTTGTCTATAAACTGTTAATTGAACAAGAAAAATTAGGATAATGTAATCCATCCCTTTTTTTTAAAAAAAAAAAAATATATATATATATATATATATTTCTTTTAATTCTAATAATTTATATCTTTGTACCTAAGAGCATGTTGATAATATGATGTGTGTATGGTTGCTTCTTAATTATTGCAGAATCCGAGTCGTGAGTCGCCTTCTCCTACTTCGTGTATGCATCTCTCTTCTTCTTGTTGGTGCCTCTTGAGATTTGCGATATTCTGGAGAAGTTGTTAGTTATGTGACTTCTTATGCAGAACCAAATTTGAGACAAAGAACAAGCTTGGCTTCAAAATTCGGAACCTTTTCAAAAATTGCAATTTTGCAACGGCTCAAGAACTAGAACTCAGTGGTAATCTTTTTGTTCATGGCACATGATTTCTTCAAATTATTAGGAAAAGAAAATTAAAAATCTTTCATTTGTTCTTTTATTTTTTTTCATTTCTTAAATTAAATGAAAAATATTTGTTTTCTTCCTCACATGTCGAATCGTTGATGTGAAGACTGACTTTGAAGTCAAAGAAGAATGAGAGAATGATTGAATGAGTCTAATTTGTTCATTCATGCACAAATTCAAAGGTATATTGGATTGAATTTTTATCTATTACTCAATTAAAAATTACCAAATATGGTTTTTCTTTTGGCTTGAATACCAATTAAGATTAGTGGATATTGTCATTTTCCTTACTTTACCCATTTTTATACAATAGGTTGTTACACCAAAAACAACGCCCAAGTTTTAGAACTTTTGGTTTTTCCAATGATTGGCAATTTTGACACTTCTCTCGTTGCTAAGGCCGTGGCCTTTGGTTCTTGAATTTGGCTGTGGAGTCCCGTGTGAAATTGAGGCAGCAAACATGAGTATAGGAGGGAAAGAACATAAAAGTGGAATCTGATTGCATCTTTGACTACTCTAGGTATTTGGTTTTTTTTTTTTTGCAAAAACGAGCACCAATTTTCTTGCTATTGTTTGTTATTCTTCATTATGCTTTTTGAGGTTTTGGTGTTTTGAAGAATTTCTCAATCATTTGACTTATAATGCAAAACAAATTAAGGCAAAATTTGTACCCTGTTCTTCAAAGCTTTTCGGTCATGGACTCAATGGTAATCCTCATTTATTTTTTTTTTTTTTTTTAATTTGGAAAATCTCTTTCTGTTTTGTTTTCTTTTTGTATGTTCGGAAGACTCTTGCTGCATATATGATCTTATCATTTTATTGTGCTTAGCTTCTTATTGTTCTCCTGCCAAAGAGAAAAGTTCTTTCTTTTGTAAACACTAAACACAATACTATATATATATATATATATATATATATTGTTCTTGTCTTGAAAATGTAACGACCCAAGAAAAAGCGCTAGCCACATCTGCGCTATACCTCAAAAGAACTAGTCACAATTGAGGCTCCTTGTAGTTGTTAATAAAACTCAGTTCAACCCAGTAAATACCCGATGTGGGACTCATCACACACCCACACACATCACACAATCAATCAAATTGGGCATCACAATCTCCCCCACTTAAATCCCTAACGTCCTCGTTAGGGCCCACTTTGTGGGGTAGTGTCTCTGAGCCCACACAGGGTTACCGGGTCCACTCTGATACCATATGTAACGACCCAAGGAAAAGCGCTAGCCACATCTGCGCTATACCTCAAAAGGACTAGTCACAATTGAGGCTCCTTGTAGTTGTTAATAAAGCCCAGTTCAACCCAGTAAATACCCAATGTGGGACTCATCACACACCCACACACATCACACAATCAATCAAATTGGGGCATCACAGAAAATGTTCTATTTTTGTAGATGCTTCATAACTTCCATTATTTTATAAATGAAAACCGAGCATCCAACTACCTTGTAGGAATTAGCTTATTATGTATGCTTACGGAATTTTTTTTTTGGGGTGTTTTCCCTGTTATACATAAGCTTCTGTATTAAAGTTTGGATTTTTCACCAAAATTTCAAATAGAATTATAGATTACCCTCTTTTTTCTTACTTCTTTACCTACTATTTTATGATGATTTATAAATCTTTGAAAGCAAACAACCAAGTTTAGGTTGGTGTTTTATCTATTTCTCTACCTCCTAAAGCTATAGCCTTTGGTTCTTAACTTTAGGTTGTGCAGCCTTTGTCTCGAACATTGGACAACATTGAGCACATCCTTTTCTCTAATCACTATGAAGAAGAGGAGCCCTACATGTGGGCCACCACTCACGAGTATGGAGCATTGCATGGTGGATTAATAGAATACATGGAGTTCTTCAGGCCTAAGAGAGGTAGTACAAGTAAGGATGGTTGAGCTGTGATAGGTAAGAGAAGCAGTTTTATTAAATGTCCAAAAGATGGAGTAATTTGCTGCAAAGTGATGCAGAGGTAAGCGAATTCTAGCCTTTTAATTATTCGTACCTTATAATTTTTGTCCCAACTTCCAGGAGACTACATGGGAATTAGGAACCAACATCAACATTCTTCTTGTAGATCATTTAGATGGTGATGTGCCACTCATTTAATAAATTAACGGTTTAATTGGCCGATTCTATATGTTTTTGGGTTTTTGAATATATTTAAGGGTTATTATCCAGTCTTGATCTCACCAAAGGAGGAATAGCTTGATACTGTCCTACTCTTTAGCACTTGCCCTTGATTATACTAACTTTATGCTTCATTTGATTGGCAAGAAAGAGCAAGAATAGTGAAAAATGTTTTGATATCATTTGGTATTTGGTAGACAAAACTACTTGATTTGACTCAACACATTCATTTTAATAAGTAAGCATTTTGTTAAAAAAAAGCACAAAAAGGGCAAAACCCTAGTACATTGGATGTATACAAGAGAATTAATTTGCTTAATTCAATTATTTTGCTTAAATCATGTGGTAATTTCATGTCTCTAAAAAGTGTGATGAATACATTGCGAATTTTTCTTTCTCAAACTATCAGAAACATGAATTGAGGAGGCAATAATGGATCATAAGAGGTGCCCCACATATTCTAACCCGGCCCAGAAGGATCTCACCCCATTAGCTACACAAGTTCTTAAATTCTTCAACTATACTATTGAACCACCTATCTTGATAAGTTGTGCTCTCTTTCCGTTGTTCTCTTTCAAGAGCTTTCAATTTTGTTGAATTTCTAATCATGTGCTTAGATGATTGTATAGAGGAGTGTGTAGCATAGAAACCAAAAGGATTTTCAATGATGGTTCTACAAAAATCAAGTATAATCTTTCATACTTCCTTGAAAAGGCAGGAAAAATTCACAAGTGCAATGGTGAAATGTCAAATGTTTATTTCTATTTAACAACAAAATCTAATGACGAGAGAAAACATCATAATACAATGTCCTCTTATTTTCTTCTTCATTTACTATACTAGTACCATTTTGATTCAATTGTCTTGAATTGTTCACTCCTTTTTCTCTTTTTGCCTGTCTCGCCTCCCGACCTTACTCTTACAAACTTTACATTGACTTAAGCAAGAGACTCATCCTTTGCATGAATGTTTACTGGAGTTGTTCACTTATTAAATTGGTGTTGTTTAACTGTTCTTATTTTGGTAAGCATAGTCATAGATTTTCTCTTGAAGCTCTTGTTGATTTATTTATTTTTTATTTTTTTAGTTGATGACTGCTACATTATGTTTAGTTAAGATAGTAAGAGCCTCTATCTTCATTTTGCAGACTATTTGCCTCAATGTCTCAAGGAGAGCCATTGTTTTATGTTAGTGAAGTGGCAAATAGAGGTAAACTATAATATTTTTGACCAAAATGATAAAAGTCTATGGAAATTGGTTAGTATTTAATATGATATTTTAGTTATTGTTTTCTCTACTGGATGACTTTGTTCAACTAAGCTTGCAATTGGTCTCATAACTCCTTTTTCTATAAGAGGTGAGCCTCCACGTTTCTTTGTGGTAAATTTGTCGGTTTATATTTTAAGTATCCGGATTTTTCAGTTTAGATTTATTTATTTATTATTGGTTTAATGCATAACCATATCTACTGGTATTTGAAGACAAGAACATAGTTCTCTCTCTTTTGTTATTATTTGTTAGGGATGTCAGCCATTATATGGCCATGTAGCTCCCCTTTGAATGGTTATCGAATAGAGACTATGTAACACTAAACAGACGAAGGGGAATTTTTTACATCATTCTTGAATCTAGCTATCACAAAGAAGCTGTTAAAGATCACATAATGATTTGGAATGCTCGATATTGTCCTTTTGAAGAAGTATTAGTCATCTTCAACAGTTTTGGAAGAGAAAATGAGGACAATTGAGTAGATCTAGTTATTTCATCCAGGAATCTTTGAATTTGCAATTCTCAACATGTTGAAATCTGTTGTCAGCTAGGCTATCAAATATTTCGTTTATTTTTCAAATATCATAATTCGGGTGGCCAACTTTGTGTTAGGCTTTAGTGGATCCGCTTGTTGGGTTGCAATTATAACTAGGGTGCCCTTTGTGCGTGTATGCCAATTAATGTTTTTAGTGTTTTATTTTTCCTTGTGCGGATAGAAAACTTTGAAAAAAAATTCTACATGTCTACAAGCTAGAGAAATTTTAGCAAATCAGTCATCTTTATCCTTGTGTTGATTTTTATTTTTCAAATTCAGTGAGCTCAGTATCGCACTATTCGTATACACTCCTTTTGAATAGTGTCTTAAATACACAATTATTAGTCATGTGGTTGTGTGTTTACAATGAGTGTGTAATATAGAAGAGTGTGGCTATTATTACTGTCGCATATTATTATGAGACATCCAACATAATAAATTATCAATAGAAAGCAAAAATTGGGATAATTGATCTTTCCAAAGAACACAGTTATGTAAAATTAATCTTGTACCAGTTAGACTGCAGTGGAACCTTATTTCTCTACCATTGGGAATCACTATGTATCTGGGTTGTCTTGGCAGTATGAGCTTCGAGCAACATAGAAATCAGAGTTTACATCTACGAATTCTAAATAAATAGGTTACACATTGATAATTTGCAATTTGGTACTGGAACTCTTAAAACAATCCAGTGATGATGTGCTACTACTGTACATATTGATAACAGCTAAATACGCTGTACGCATGGTTGAAATTTGAGGAAATAAATAATCAAAATGGAAAAACAAAAACAAGAAAATAAGAAGGCTTAACAGGTTGACTGTTGAAGATTTTCAACCCAAAAGAAACACCTTGGTAGACTTGAAAGAAAGCAATCAATGCTACTTGGGTTACCAATGGTCCTGGCCTGGCCCAATATCTGCTGACTCACAAAACTACTTATCCTTACAAACCTTCAAGTGAAATAAGGTTCACCCGCTCCAGTAACAGATATGGGCCAACTCTAATAAACATTTTTTAATAATTTTTTTTAAAATTATGTTTATATTTTTTAATCATTCTCTTTCTTTTTAAGCTTTTGTTAATAAGGCACTCGATTAGCAGGTTTCAATGAGATTAAGTTCAACTGTGTATATTGAGATCAAATATTTTATTTTAGTAAAGACTGGTTATTTAGAGAACTGATAATATAATAGGGCATTGATTATCAACTAGTAGCTTTGCTATAGGAAGAAAGGGACCTTTCAAGTTGACTCGGTCCAAAAAGAAAAAGAAAAAGAAAGGGACCTTTCTATGCCTTTATTGTTTGTATGCAATATTACAATATGATATTGACCTAAACTCAACTTACTTTTAATGGACTAGAGGCTTAGGACTGATCGTCATTATTGTTGCATTGACCCACTAATTTACTTGGGTGGAAGATAGAAAGGCTACTTGTGCGAAATCACTGCATGCTATACTCCTAGTAGTTTTGAAAAAGTAAATTATGTGTCCATCAAGTTTTGCTGTCTTTTAAGACAGGATATCTATCTAATTGAACCATAAGACTCTTGTATCAAAAGTCAATGTGTGGATTAGCTTAAATTTCAAAGTTGGATTATGCAAACAAGGCAATAGGATCAAACTTGCACAATGTATGAGAATAAAGCATTAACGGTCCTAAGCATATATTTTTTGCACTGTTCTGGTTTGATGTTTGTGTACAAAAGTGTTGTTGGGAGTACTTAAAAAAAAATTTAATTTATCCTCCTCTAAATGGAAATATAATATAACGTGTATAAGAAATAAAAAACTCAATAAAATTCGTTAATGAAAAAACATAATAAAGGAAGAGTTTTTTTTTTTTTTTTTGAAAGATAATTATAACATACCGCTAACTTCATAACTCGAATCTTTTTCCCAGTACTTTGTGCATAGGAAGGTACTAATTCAGCTATAAAGCCTTTAGCAGAAGAGAGCTCTTGAATATGATTTGATGTAACCATAAAAAGTTGGAGATTGATATAGGTAAAAAAATTTATGCTACCCGTGAACAGTAAGCTCCTAAATATACAATCCACTGTTCACGGGTTGTAAAATTAAAATCTAATTTTTTATTCTCTCCCTCTCTTCTCTCTTCTCTGACTATCCCTCTTTTCTATCGCCCTATTTCTCTGTCTATCTCTCTTTCTCTGTCTCTCCCCTCTTCTCTCTATTTTGATTTTTTTTTTTTTTCCTCTCTTCTGTGTCTCTTTCTCAGTTGTTTTTGGTTGGTTACTAGGTTTAAAGTGGTGGGTTGTTTCAGTAATTGTTGGGTTCGGATTGGTGGTGGTCGTTTAGGTGTTGGCTGGGTTTCATGGTGGAGATTGGGTTTGGGTATGGGCCACGGTGGTGATTGGGTTTGAGATTGGGTTTGGGTTTTTGTTGTCTCTCCCTCTTCAATCGTTTGGGTTTCAGTTCCGATTGTAGTTGGTGTTTCAGTGGTGGAGCCGTGGCTTGAATCGGTTGTAGGTGATGTGTATTTTGGCTTGGGTTGAATTGGTGTTGAGATTGGTTGGTGTTCATGGGTATTTTTGCTGATTTGTTCTATGGGTGCTATTTAGCGAGTTGTTCCATTGTTTGAACATATGCTCCATTCGGTAAATCCCCGATATTTGCTGGTACTTCGCCGATAAGATAGTTTATTCATCAATCTCAACTGTGTAAGTTCCTTCAAATTCGCTAACTCGGAAGGAATTGGCCCTGAAATTCGGTTATCAGACAAGTCCAAAGCCTTCAAATTCCCGAAACTTTCCGGTATTTCGCCGGAAATCTAGTTCTTGAATAGCAACAACCCTTTAAGCTTGGTTAAGTTTCCGATTTCGTGTGCAAGATTGCCCATTTGGGATTTTAGTTTGGTGTTCCAATGGTGGATTTGAGGTTTGGTTTGGTATTTCAAAAGTGTTTCAGAGGTGATGGTGGTGGTGGTGTTGTTGTTTGGTTGGTTGGTTTGGTGTTTCTGGGTGGTTTGGTTCGGTGGTGCTGTTGTTTGAGTGTGAGTTTGGTTGTTGGAGGAGAGAGACTGATACAAGATGAGAGGGAGAAATTAATAGTTATCATTTCATAAAATGCAAAAAATACATTTAATCTAATTAGATAATATTTATTCTTAAAAAATAAATAATGGGTTTAAAATTGAAATTCAATAAATTTCTTTTTTTAAATTTACTAAAGAAACTTTTTCCCTAAAAGTTAGCACATTCTCTATTTAAATATATCTCATGCACGTTTAATACATTAAAAAAAAAAAAAAAACTAGCACTTTCAAATCTTAAATTTTAGTTTCTTAAAAATTCATTGTTGTGTAATATCACTAACAGTAGATAAATTCAAATTGAAAAGTTACATTAAACTCAAAAAAAAAAAAAAAAATCTCATCACACGTGCAAAATGCGTGTGATGAGGCTTATTATTTTATTGGGTTGTATATAAAAATAAGAATTGGGATGTGGAGTGAGTTGTAAAATAGGTTGGTAAAATAAATAAAGTGATGTTTGAGGTTGTAAAATAGAACTTTTTTGCATCCTCTAATGCTAATGCTCTTTAGTTGGACATGGCCACATGGGTCAGATATTTATTATTTAATAGAAGAATTATTTTTAAAAAATTAAAATTTTCCTTTTTTAAAAAAAGAATGGAGTTTTAATTTTATTTTTAACACACGACATATGGGCATATGGCAATGGCAGTCGGATAAAGACAGCAACCCAATGAGCTCCACTACATACCAGTGGGCTGTGTCCATTTCTCAGTATTCAAAACTACTAAGAAATTGAAAGCCGAAAAAAACAGGCCCTGCGTTATCCCCACCGTAAAACGTCAAATTTCAATTGTACACTCTTTCTCCGTAAGAGATTGGAGTATTGGACCCAAATAGTGAAAATTTGTAGTGTAATCAGGGCCAAAATGGCCCAATACCATGTTTTTTTGAAATTTTTAGCAACAGAGCACTGTTTCGGAAATAATTTGGGATCTACCACTTTTTGTGGTACTCGAGCATGGTGAGCTCGAGTACCATTTTTTCATTGGTCAAACATCTTCTCAAAAAAAAAAAACGCCGCTATAGGGCCCGAAAACGTCACTATAGGGCTTAAAAACGCCACTATAGGGACCCTTGAACCTGATATGGGACTTATAAAAAATTTTTGCAGGAAAACGCCGCTATAGGGCCTAAAACGTCACTATAGGGCTCAAAAACGCCACTATAGGGCCCCTTAACCTGTTATGGGGACTTATAAAAAAATTTTGCAGGAAAACGCCACTATAGGGCCCAAAAACGTCACTATAGGGCCCCCTATAGGACCCCTTGAACCTGTTATGGGGACTTATAAAAAAAATTTTGCAGGAAAACGCCGCTATAGGGCCCGAAAACGTCACTATAGGGCCCCTTGAAACCTGGTATGGGGGCTTAAAAACGCCGCTATAGGGCCCGAAAACGTCACTATAGGGCTTAAAAACGCCACTATGAGGCTCCTTGAATATGGGGCGACGGTGGATTAAAAAAACATGGTACTCGAGCTCACCAAGCTCGAGTACCAGAAAAAGTGGTATTTCCCTAATTATTTCCGAAACATTGCTCTGTTGCTAAATATTTCAAAAATTAATGCTAATGGGCCATTTTGGCCGTGTAATCAAACTTTGTACACCTTTCAATTGCACCTTTGAGCATTATTCATCATACCCAACTACCTAAGCCATCATTACCCAAACAAACTTACAACTTTTGTCACAATTATTTTTCATGTAGACTTTCACATAGAGTAATGGACGTACTACTTTTTTTCCACCAATCACAATCAATTACATAAAAGGTTGTGATAAGAATTGTGCATTTTATTTTTTATGATACTAGATTTTTTTGCATTATATTGAACTCCCTCACTCGGTATTTTACTCAATCCCAAAGAGTATATGTACATTTCCTACCGTTACCACAAATTTGTAAAATTTATCACAAAAAAAAATAATATTCCTCACCTCATATTTAATATTTTCCTTTTTCTTTTTTAATGAATTATTAGGACAGTTCAAGAATTTGGAGTTCTAGGGAAATCGACCCGACTCAAGTTTGATCAAATCAAACTCGCTTTTGATGATTGAAGATCGATATCTATGGAGGAGAATAGATTAATTGGATTTGGAATTGAAATCAAGCCAAGCCACCATAGCAAGGAGCAAAGGTACCAATGTTTGTGCACAACTTCTTGTCCCCTTGAGTATTTTGTCCAAAGAAAAAAAAAAAAAGCACGTTTTGACTTCAAAGACTTCCTTTCCAACCTTTTTTGGGTGTGACTTGGTGAATAATAGTATTGAACAGTGATGGAAGACCGACCCCATCTCTGAGTGCCCAGCTCCTTTTTCTTTTTATTTTCTTCTATTTCAAATTCAATTCCTACGCTTGGTAGGGACTAATATTTCAAATTCAGTTTACCCTTTTCACTTTCAATTTTATGTAATGCTTTAAGCTTTTTCCAACAGAGGAACAACTTTAGAAATTTCTAACGAATTTATTAGGCTATATACTATTATAGAGACTGATTAATGCTTCTTAGAAAATCTAATAGAGTAAATTATAAATTACATGCATAAAGTTTGAAGATGATTTTATTTTTTCCTCTTAGAATTTGAAATTTTTGATTTAGTCCCCTAATATTACTTATTGTTTTGATGGGAACCCTTCCATTTGTGCCCATACCGAAGTAAGCTCAAAACAAATTTGTTTTGGGTCCAGTAAATGCACATCCAATTAAACCATGGCACCTTATTTTAAGAATACACATCATTATATGAAAATAATTCAATATTTGTGGATTTACTTAAAAAAAGAAAAAAATTAAATTTAAAAACTTCTTCTCTCTTCGTTTAAACTACTTTAGAGAGTAAATAAAGTAGGAAAATTATTGAATATTTCAAAAGTATCATAAATGCGTACTTTTCTGTTTCACATGAATTGTGGATCCCACCATAAATTTAATTAGTGAGACACACAATTATTTGAAAAGAGAGAGTAAACATTTATGGTACTCTGAGAATACCCAATAATTATCCAATAAAGTAATTAGAGTAGTAATTAAATATTTAAATAAAGTTAGTTTGTTGTTACTTTCTAGTTGCTAACGATTAATTAAACATTCCATTTTGATTACCTTTATTTAGTAGTTGCTGACTTGTTGAATATTTATAAAAGTTAGTTAAGTATTTGGCTTTAGAATCTTTATATTAAGGCAAATGTTAACAAGCACTTGTGCGGTGCTTGTTAAGATTAAAATAATGTGAGTCTCATTTAATAAAAAAATTAGATAAATGGGAGAAAAAGAAGGGCAATATATAAAGCTGACCTCATAACCTATAAAGCTACCAAAATATCGACATAAAGCGAGTGTTAACGGCCCCCTTATAGTGCCCATTAACACAACCTTGAGAAAAAAAAAAAAAAAAAAAAATGTTAGGGCCCACCTATGTACCTTTCGGTTACTCTCAAGTCTCAACCCTTCTATCTTTGATCCTGTCCAAGTACTCAATCCTTCAAGTGAACTTGGTCGCAACATTGCTGAATTTGTCTTTGGAGACCATCGATAAGGTGTTGATCATTTGCTTGGGGTTTGTTATTCATTGAGACATGGTGTTGATCATTTGTTTGGGGTTTGTTATTCATTGAGATACAATCTTGATCATTTGTTTGGGGTGAAGCGGCTGTAGTTGGATGCCCAAAAATTTAATCTTTGTTTGGATGCCTAGAAAATGTCGTAAAAGAAAAAAAAAGGCAAAATTTTATCGGTTGGATATTTTAAACCCACACTTTTAAATGATACATTTTAAACCCCAGACGAAAATACCCAACAAATTCCACTCTCACATATGAAATCTATATTTATGAATGTTTGGAATTTAACTAGTTCAATTTAAAAGTCTACCGAAGGATAAAACTGTGGATTTTTTTTTTTATACTTTCCCCAAAAATAAACTATATATATTTTAGTGTATGTAATTTTTAACTAAAATTATTTTAGTCTTTTAAGGTTTTTAATAAAAATATAATAATGAAAATACATAGCACGATTTAATTGAACCAACTCTATGAAATAAAAAGCAATATTTTTCCTAAGTAAATTTAAATATTTTTCCCTGCCCTAGTCTCTGCCGCCGCTCAGAGTCTAGTCAGTGGAATCTCTCTTATCTTCCTCGGAGTGATAAGTTTCTTCCCTCTTGTAACACGGTTACAGGTAGGGCTCGTGGGTCTTCTTCTAGGGGTGGGGAAACAGTCTATAGGTAAGTCTTGTGGTCTCCTTTCAGGTTTCTTTTTTTTCTTTTTTTTTCTCCCTGGTGTGCGTGCTTCCATCACCATGGAACGTATTCTTGAGGGTTGGAATAGACTCTCGCTTTCCGATAAAGAAGGGGATCGCGTAAGACTTGAAAAAAAACAGTAAACAACTGACAGTAACGAGGTTGTTCTAGCAGCGAAATTTCTTAACAGGAGGGTGCTTAATGTGGATGCTATTGGCTGAACCTTCAGGGCAATCTGGAAGACTCGCAAGAGTCTCGATATTCGGCAAGTCGAGGATCACTTATTCCTTTTTGTTTTTGAGTTGGAGAATGATGCAGAAAGAGTCCTCACTAATGAACCCTGGAGTTTCGATAAACACTTAGTTCTATTCCGTCGACTGGAAGGGGCTCGGTTCGTGCGAAATCTGAAATTTTCAACTATCAATTTTTGGGTACAATTGCATGGGCTGCCAGTAAACAGACTTGATATACCTACGGCCAAACAGATAGGTAATACTATTGGGATCTTGTCACAAAGTGGCCGGGAGACAGAGATGATAGCAGGTGATTTCTTGAGAGTTAGGGTGGAGGTCGATGTCTCTAAACCACTATGTCGAGGCAGGAGGGTGATCTTGGACAATGAAGAGGAGGTTTGGGTAGCTTTTAGATATGAGAAGCTGTCAAATTTTTGCTATTGGTGTGGAATGGTCTGCCATGACGATAAGGACTGTGACATTTGGCTCTCGAGCAAAGGGTCACTACCTCAAGAATCACAGGAGTTTGGAGCATGGATGTGAACAACTCCTTTCAATTTGGGAAGGAAGACGTTCTGTTCGGTTCTGGGACTGGAAGTACGTCATGAAAAGGAGACACAACAACAAGAGCGGAATGAGAAAAATGGTGATCAAGCCTCTCCGCCACCACCCTCCTCCATTGTCCATGGTGAAGGCAGGTCGACGGAGACAATTCTTAACTTGGAAACAACGGATTTGCTGGAGAAAGATTCTTTGGGAAACCTTACCAAAAATCTCGCCCCAGATTCAGGAGTTAATATTAATCCCGTATCGGATACTTCCCATATGGAGCACGATTCCTTTGAAATTCAACTTCAAGAGATTGACTTAGAATTAACTAAGTTTGATAGATTGGGTGAGGCAAATCAGGAGGCAGAGATACAGGAGCTTATTTCTCATTCCAACACCAAACCCAATGATGTGATGATAGGTGCAATAAATGATGAACCCTATCTAGGTAATCCGAGACCCTTAGCTGAAACTGTCACTGCTCTTACCCCCTCAACAACAACTCAGCCCAACCCTACTTTAAGAAAATGGAAACAGCTAGCACGACAAGTCCATGTGGAAGATTCCTCCATGCAAAGTACGATGGCTAGGAAAAGATCTAATGAGGAATGTGGGTGGGACCAAACCAATGAACCCAACAAAAAAATCCAACTCTCTGAGGACTGTGATCTCTCAAATTTAATGGTGGAGGCTGCACGGCAGCCCCGCCAAAATCAATGAGTTGCTTAGTATGGAACTGTCGTGGGCTTGGGAACCTACGTACAGAGAAGGAGCTTGGTGTATTAGTCCGGGCAAAAGATCCCTCTGTCCTGTTTATAGCCGAAACATGGACGGATGAAGCAAAGCTAAAAGATATTAAGAGGAATTTGGATTTTGATAATGTGTTTATTGTACCCCGAAATAATAGAGGTGGAGGAGGATTAGCTTTATTTTGGAAAAATTCCATGGATGTTAATGTTGAAACCTTTTCCAAAAATCATATAGACTCCATTATTAATAAAGGAAAGGAGGATGCTTGGAGGTTCACAGGTTTTTATGGGGAACCTGTAACACACTTGAGACATGAATCTTGGTCGAAACTTAGACAGTTAAATTCTCGCTTTAATCTTCCTTGGCTTTGTGCAGGTGATTTCAATGAGATTTTGAGAAGTAATGAGAAGCATGGTGGAAGTAGCAACTTTTTCGAGATGTGGTTGATGAATGTAGCTTCCTTGATCTTGGGTTTGTTGGTCCACAATTCACATGGTGTAAACACTTTGCAGTGGGTCACTCGGTGTGGGAAAGGCTTGATCGGGGTCTAGCCAATTATGAGTGGCTTACTAGATTTGCAGGGGCACGGGTTCACCATCTTCATTCGGACTCCTCGGATCATCGTCCTATTTTGATTGTCCCAGCAGGACTGGAGGTGGATAGAAAGAAGAAACTCTTCAGATTTGAGGAGATGTGGCTTTCCGATAAGGGCTGTGCTGAAACAGTAAAATCAGTGTGGCGGTCTCAGAATTTTGATCACTCAAATTTTCGGGTTATGGCCAAAATAGAGAAGTGTGGAGTAGAACTATTGAAGTGGAGTCGTGAGCACTTTGGGAGTGTGAAAAAGGAGTTGCAGCTGAAACGTAATATGCTAGCCAAAGCTGAGATAGAAGCCATGCAATCTGGACGTAATGAATGTGTTAGACAACTGAAGCTAGAGATAGACACGTTGATGGACAAGGAGAATAGGATGTGGCTACAGCGGTCTAAAACTCATTGGGCCGTTCAAGGGGATCGTAACTCACACTATTTTCACTCTAGAGCCACAAAACGATACCGTAAAAACTATATTCACAGATTGAGGAGGCCGGATGGACAATGGAGCTCTTCCAATGAAGAGGTGGCTGGTATCCTTCTTAAATACTATACTGAGCTGTATACTTCGGCAGCACCTATTGATCCCCAAGAAACGTTGCTCTCTATTCACACTTTGGTTAGTGCCCAAATGAATGAAAAGTTGTCAGCAGAATTTAAAGCATGGGAAGTTCATGCGGCAGTAAAGCAGATGGCTCCTCTGAAGGCGCCTGGCCCAGATGGAATGCCTCCAGTCTTTTTTTAGAAATTTTGGCCTTTGATTGGCAATGAGGTAACTGACTCTGTCCTACATCTACTCAACACAGCCACCCTCCCACCCCACTTGAATCATACTTTTATCTCCCTAATCCCTAAAGTTCAAAATCCGGAGTTGGTATCAGAATTTCGGCCTATTAGCCTATGCAAAGTATTATATAAAATTTTCTCTAAAGTATTGGCTAATAGGTTGAAGAAAATTTTACCTACACTTATTATTGAACATCGAGTGCTTTTACAAAGAGTCGCCTTATTTCGATAATATTTTAGTTGCTTTTGAAAGTCTTCATAGCATGCAGAATCATAAATCCGGTAAAGAAGGCTATATGGCAAGTAAAGTTAGATATGAGCAAAGCTTATGACCCAAAGTGGAGTGGTCCTTTCTAGAGGTCTGTCATGCGAAGAATGGGTTTTCTGTAAAGGTGGATACAATTGATGATGGTGGGAGTAACATCGGTATCTTACTCTATTTTGGTGAATGGGGAACCTAAAGGCCTCGATCAAACCATCCCGAGGAATCGGACAAGGAGATCCTCTCTCTCCTTTCTTATTTTTGTTGTGTCTTTGAAGGGTTGCATGGTCTTATCTCCCAAGCAGCAAGACAAAGAGATTTAACTGGTTATTCCTTTTGCGTAAACGGCCCCAAACTAACACATTTGTTCTTTGCAGATGATAGCTTGTTGTTTTGCGGATCCACTCCTCGGGAATGTGAGAAAGTTTTGGAGATCCTGGATACTTACAGCAAATGCTCAGGGCAACATATAAATAAGAGTAAAACCACAATCTTCTTTAGCAAGTCTACCACTTCGGAGAGGAAGCAACATATTAAGGAGGCCCTTGATGTTCCTGAAATTAGAAGTTATGAGAAATATTTAGGGCTGCTATCTCTAATTGGTCGAAGGAAGAGAGCAAGTTTCGACTATATAAAGGAAAGAGTATGGAGGAAATTGCAAGGGTGGGAGGAGAAATTGCTTTCACAAGTCGGGAGGAAATTCTCATTAAAGTCGCTGTTCAAGCCATTCCTACCTATACAATGAGTTGTTTTAAATTACCAGTAGGGCTTTGCAATGAGCTTGAAAGTCTTGTTAGAAAATTCTGGTGGGGACAAAGGGGTGATCGAAGAAAGATACATTGGGTGAAGTGGAGTACCATGTGTAAACCAAAGGGGGAAGGAGGTATGGGCTTTAAAGATTTAGCTTTGTTTAATGATGCACTTTTGGCGAAACAAGCTTGGCGTTCTTTGCATAATGACCGGTCACTATTTTACCGAGTTTTTAAAGCAAAATTTTTTCCGCATTGTTCAATCTTGGAAGCCTCGGACTCTGTCAAGGGGTCTTACGCTTGGCGAAGTATTTTGCATGGAAGAGAAGTTTCAAGAATGGAGCAAGATGGCGAGTGGGTAATGGAGAGGATATTAGCATTTGGGGTCCGCCGGCTTCCATCCACCTCGACCCAAAAGTTAATAACCCCATGGGAATTGATTTCCCAGAAATCAAAGTCAACACTTTGATCAATTCACATACACGAAGCTGGGATGTGGATTTCATCAAGGCTTTATTTAGACCGGAGGAGGCGCGGTGATCGTGACATTCCACTTGGAAGTGCCTCACCCGGAGATAAGGTGATTTGGCCTCATACTCAACTGGGATATACACAAGAAAGTCAGGCTATTACTTCCTTTCCCGAGACCAAGATTTGTTGGATGGTGGAGCTTCTACTCCTACCCCTCCAAAGAAGCTTTGGAAATTTATTTGGAGCATGTCAATCCCAAGTAAGGTCCGGAATTTCTTGTGGAGGGCAGCAAAGAATGCTATACCAGTCAAGACCAGCTTAGTTCAGAGGAAGGTATTGACAGAGGAGACTTGTGATCAGTGCAAAATGCAACCCGAGAATGTTTTACATGCTCTGTGGGTCGTGTTCTTGCCTTGATGAGGTGTGGATGTCCGATCAAGTTTGGAGTTTCGGGGACACAATGACTTTCTCAAATTTCCAAAGACCTCATACTTCACGTTATTGAAGCAAACATGGACACGGGAAGTGTTTTCCATGGTGGTGTGGTCCTTGTGGCATAGACGGAATCAAGTTAGAGTTGGTAAGGCTGTTCTTCCACTCGGGCAAACCTTAGCTCGGGTTCAGCAGCAATTGCAAGACTATTACCGAGCCCAACCAGTGAAATCAACCCCACCACAGACTATTCCTCACTCAAATACTCGGTGGACCCCTCCCTCCGGTGCCACATTGAAAGTAAATTACGATGGAGCAGTTTTTCGTGAAACTAATGAAGCCGGACTAGGTGTCTTGTTATCGAACAGTGCGGCCGAGTGTTAGCATCCGAGTGTTGAAAGGGTTACCCTTCCTCGAGATAGTGGCAGAGGTGGAAGCGGCGCAGCGACTCGGACGGGCCATTCTCCTTGCGAAGGAGAGTGAATCTTAGCTCCATTACTCTAGAAGGTGATTCGGAGATCATTAACCGTGCCTTCCAAGACGTAGAGCGAGTCCTTTGCTACTTTTGGTAACCTTATTGAGGAAATAAAACTTCATGCGGACTCTTTTCTTAATTGTAATTTTTCTTATGTTAAGCGAAAAGATAACTCTGTCACTCATAGCCTTGCTAGACATGCGAAACATGTTAGCGGTTTATTTGTTTGGAGGGAGGAAGTTCTCCCACCCATTGTATCTGTTCTTTTAGCCGATTATGGCCGAGGTTTTCTATTAATGAAATTCAGTTTATTTCTCAAAAAAAAAAAAAAAAAAAAAAGCAATAAGCAGGTTTCTTTCTCAAAAAAAATTGAACCAACGAAACACATGTTAACACATTAGCATAGGCATCGACAAAAAAGATTCACAATCATAATGATAAGTAACATTTGTTTAAAAAAAAAAAGGGGTAAAAAACTGCAAGTAACGTTAAAAAAATAAAAATAAAAATTTGTAAATGTTATGAGAGAAAATCAAAATAATTCGTACAGTGACAAAGGTCAAAAAGTACGAGGAAAGTGGTCAACAAGATTAGTAGATTACTTTAAAGTGTAAAGCATATAAACAGTGATGTAGCAATTATAAGCTGAAGAACACGACAAAGACTCTCTCATCACTTTCACTATTTCACAAACCCATCTGATCTTAAAAATATTCCTGAAAGAAAGAAACAAAAACTATGGCGGAAGGAGCTTTATTCCACCTTGCCGGAAAAGTCCTTGAACTGCTGGGTTCCTTCACTCTCCCAGAGGTCAAACTGGCCTTCGGTGTTCAAACTGAGATTGAAAAACTAACAAGCACAGTTTCCACGATCCAAGCTGTGATTCTTGATGCAGAAAAGCAGAGTTCTCATAATCATCAGATCAAAGATTGGCTCAGAAAGCTCAAAGATGTTCTCCATGATGCTGATGACTTGCTGGATGATTTCTCAACCCAAGTTTTGCGGCACAAGGTGATGAGAAAGAAGAAGGTACGCATTTTCTCTTCCAGTTCTAATCGTATTGCTTTTAGTCCTAAGATGGGTCGTCAAATAAAAGCAATTAGGAAGAGACTAAATGCCATTGCAAAAGATAAGGAGGATTTCCACTTTATTCAAAGCTTCATTGAGCCACAAGTCATGAGTAGGGACAGAGAAACTTATTCTTTTGTTCTTGAAGATGAAGTTGTTGGGAGAGAGAATGATAAGGAAGTGATTATCGAACTTCTTTTTGATGACAATGTTGTAGATAATATTTCTATCATTCCAATCGTTGGTATTGGAGGATTAGGGAAAACCACACTAGCTCAACTGGTTTACAATGATCAAAGTGTCAACAAAAATTTTGAGCTAAAACTTTGGGTTTGCATCTCTGAAATCTTTGATGTAAAACGAATTGTTAAAGAAATTTTAGAACAGCTGACGGATGAGAGACTTAAAGAAAGCTTTGAGATGCTGCAAAATCAGCTTCGAGAAAAACTTAGTGGAAAAAAGTACTTGCTTGTCTTGGATGATATGTGGAATGAGGACAATGCTAAATGGCTTCTCTTGAAAAATTTATTAATGGTAGGTGCAAGGGGAAGTAGGATAGTTGTAACCACTCGTTCTGAAATGGTGGCGGGCATAACAGGGGCAACTTCATGGTATGCTCTAAAAGGCCTACCTGTAGAAAAGGCTTGGAATTTGTTTGTAAAAGTTGCATTTGGAGAAGGCCAGCTGCCTAAGAACCAAGCCTTTATTAGCCTGGGAAAGGAGATTTTGGAAAAATGTGTTGGGGTACCTCTTGCCATAAGAACAATAGCAAGCTTGCTACACTCCAAACCTTCTGAAAATGAGTGGCGATCTTTCAAGAATTATGAACTCTCAAAAATAACTCATGCAGAAGAAAATAATATTTTATCAACACTCAAGTTGAGTTATGATCATCTACCATCATACTTAAAACAATGCTTTGCTTATTGTAGATTGTTTCCAAAAGATTCCAAGATTCATGTAGGGACGATTGATCTTTGGGCAGCGCAAGGTTTTATTAAGTTATCGAATCCAAAGCAACGTGTTAAGGATGTTGGTAGAGAATACTTCAAGTTATTACTTTGGAGGTCATTCTTCCAAGATGTTGAAAAGGATTATGGGGCAATATATGGTGCAAAATGCATGATCTCATGCATGATCTTGCAATCTCTGTGGCTGGAACAGAATGTACTGTATTACATTCAATCGAGGAAAATATTGGCAAAAATGTTCGTCATGTATCATTTAATCTTTTGGATTCGTCGATGCAGTTTCCAATTGTCAAGTTTGAAGGAAAGAGGATACGAACGGTTCTTGGACATAGAAGAGGGTGTGACTTTCCTTGTAATGCGCTCGTTTCAAATCTTAAGTATTCACGCACACTAGATTTGAGCTATCTATGGTCACGAAAAATGCCGTGTTCAATTGGGAAATTGAAGCATTTAAGATATCTTGATGTTTCCGAAAATTGGAACATTAAAATTCTCCCTAATTCCATTGTCATCTGCTGAATTTGCAAACACTTGAATCTCAAGAATTGTCGTGCGCTTAGAGAATTACCCCGAGACACTAAAAATCTGGTCAATCTTAGGCATCCGGATATTTTGGTTGTATTACACTGACTCATATGCCTTACGGACTTGGAAATTTGACTTCTCTTGAGATACTACCATATTTTGTTGTGAGAGGCGGAGGTGTCAAGGCCGGGGCTAGTGGTGGGCTCGGTGAATTGAATAAGCCGAGCAATTTGGGAGGAAACCCGTGGATTCTCGAATCTAGGACATGGAAAAGATGACATGATGGAATGTAAAGCTGCAAATATGAAGGAGAAACAACATCTTCACCAACTGAAATTATGGTGGAACATAGAGTTGGTTGGAGAAACCGAATGTTACGATGAAATGTCACTAGAAGGTCTCACCACATCCAAATCTTAATGTGTTGGAATTATCGTTTTATATGGGTGTTACAATTCCAAGTTGGGTCTCTTCGCTCACTAATCTTGTCGATTTGCAATTGTGGAGTAATTGTAGATGCCACCACCTCCCACCATTAAATCAACTCCCTTTTCTCAACTCTGTCTGTCTTGTAAATATGGAAGCACTTCAATACATATCAGAAGACATTGTTAGTAATGTGTTAGGTTACTCAATAACAACGTTCTTTCCATCATTATTTTCTCTCAAAATAAATAAATGCCCTAATCTGAAGGGATGGTGGAGGAAAGATGATAATGATGGGCCAGGCCATCTGTTGCTGCCATCATTTCCTCGTCTCTCTAAATTGGAGATTGAAGATTGCCCTAATCTTACTTTCATGCCCTTGTTTCCATATCTTAAAGTAGAGCTGAAATTGTGGGAAGCTAGCTTGAAGGTATTGCAGCAAACAATGAATAAACAGAGACCATCAACATCAACATCCTCCTCATGCTACTTTCCTCTCTCTGAATTAGATTTTTGTATTTAAAAGGGGTTAATGATTTAGAATCTCTTCCAGAGAAGTGGCTGCAAAACCTTGTTTCTCTTCGGAGACTTTTCATTTATCGGTGCCATGGACTTAGGTCTCTTCCTTGTAAAGGTATTCAACATCTCACCTCTCTTCAAGAGATGAACATAGTGGACTGCAATGAGCTGGCTCTGGTAAATGACGAAGATGATGGCATGCAATGGCAAGGCCTTCGGAGCCTCCATTCTCTACGTTTTTGGGGAACGCCAAAGTTGGTGTCTCTACCAAATGGGCTTCAACATGTTACCACTCTTCAAAAACTCGAAATTCTTAATTGTAATGATTTAATGGCTATACCGGAGTGGATAGGCAACCTCACATCACTACATCATCTTTCAATTTCTGGATGCTCCAATCAAACGTCACTGCCTCAAGAGATTTGCAATATCTCCTCCTTACAAATTTTGAGATTAAAAATTGTCCTAATTTGATGGCTTTACCTGAGTCCATAGATAACCTCACATTACTACGTGTGCTTACAATTGGGCAATGGCCCAATTTGACGTCACTGTCTCAAGAAATTTGCAATCTCACCTCTTTAGAATGTCTGAGTATTGAAAGTTGTCCTAATTTGATGGCTTTACCTGAGTCGATAGGCAACCTCACATCACTAAGAGGTCTTGTAATTGACAAATGCCATAATCTGACATCATTGCCTCAAGGGATTCGTGATCTCACCTCTTTAGAATTACTGGTAATTACTGATTGTCCCATTTTACTGCAAAGATGCCAGAGGCAAATAGGTGAAGATTGGCCCAAGATTGCTCATGTCCTAAACTTGAAACTGCATTATTCGAAGCCGTGAGAAACAAGTTCTTTAGGTGAGCATCTATCTTTTAATCCCAATTTTTCTTAGACAATAAAATAAGGATGCTTTACTGTTTCTCTTCTTCTTTATGCTTGTTGAGGGTTGTGATATTTTGGGGACTTCTCAATCATATGACTCCTTATGCAGGGAACAGCTGGGCTCAAAATTCAGACCCTATTCAAAAACCGCAATTGTGCAATATGACAAGAATTCGGAGGTAATAACCTTTTTTATTTTTGTTCCTTTTTGTTTTTGTCATCAAAATTTTAATTTTACACTTCTTTTCAAATTTTTAGGACAAGAAAAAGAACAATTTAAATTCTTTGATTTTTATTTTTTATTTTAATGATTTATATCTTTGTACCTAAAAAGCTAAAACTGTGGTGATGTAATGACATATATGGCTAACACTGCAGACTTGGTTTATACTTTGAGGGTGGTGGTGGAGCTATAAAAGTTTCCATTGTAGATCTACTAAAACTAATTTAGGCAATTACAGATGCCACCCCTGTGGAATACCCTTAAAACAAGCAACTATCTCGTGTTTTATTTTATGACACTTATTTACCTTTTGTTTAGTAATGGACTAACAAACTAATGCTGTTAAGACTACGTGAACGCGCTACAGCTTCTATTTTTCCCCTACTTGACTAACTGCTCATCAAAGTAAATTGGGGTAGAATGTTCTTTTTATCAATTCTTTTCTAGCAAGTTCATTTGCATGAATCATGCTTATCATGAAGGTATGCTCTTTTATATATAAAAAAAAAAGTGTCAGGTCGTGGTTCTAGTTCACCTTTCTCAAACACCTCCAAAAGTGGGGGTTTTGTGTGTTGGGTACAACTTTAAAGTTTAAAGCTAATAAACCAATGGTTAGTTCTGAAATTGCATTGTCTAACCAATGACTTAAAATAAATTTTTTTTGTTGTTGTCATGATTCAACTGAAATATTTGTTTGCTTCCTCACATGTTTATCTGAAGACTAACTTTAAAGTCAAAGAAGAATAGCCCGTTCAGAAAATTAAAAAAAAAGAATACAGAGATCAATTAAATTGGATTGGATATTTTACCAGTTACTAAATTTAAAAGTACTAATTAAGATTTTTCTTTTGCTTAAATACTTGTTAAGACTTGAGGATACCTTCATTTTTCTTACTTTATTCAGGATACTTCTCTACCTATTGTTTTATGATGATTTATTAATGCTCAAAGCAGCAGCCAAGTTTAGGAACTTTTCATTTTCTATGTGGTTGGTGTTTTGTCTATTTCTCTACCTCCTAAAGCCATAGTCTTTGGTTCTTAACTTTTTGTTGTGCAGCCTCTGTCCAAGCATTGGGCCACATTGCACATGTTATTTTCTTTAATGAGTTTAATCACTACAAGTATGGGGCATTGTGTGATGGATGGGAAGAGTTCCTGGAGTTCTTTAAGTCAAAGAGATGTAGTATGGGTAAGGACGGTTGAGCCAAGACAGGTAAGAGAAGGAGTTTTATTAAATGTCCCAAAGATGGAGTAACTTGCTGCAAAGCGATGCAGAGGTAAGCCAATTCTTGTAGACCATTTTAGTTATTCTTTCCTTATCATTTTTGTGCCTACTGCCAAGAGACTACATAGGAAACCATATCAACATTCTTCTTGTAGATTATTTAGATGGTAATGTGCCACTCATCTAATAATATATGGCTGGTTCTATATTATCCAGTGCTGATCTCACCAAGGGAGGAGTAGCTTGATACAGTCCTACTCTTTACCACTTCCCTTGATTATATTCTTTTCTAATACTAAAAGACATGCATTTTCTTACAAAAATGAGCGGAAGTTGTTTCCAATTTTTGATAGTTTTGTGTAGATGTTTCTGTTTGAATTGAAGGTTGTTTCTTTTGTAATTATAACCAGAAATCTATGCAGTATGTGAAATTACGCATTTTCAGACTAGTTTTATGTGTTAGCCTTTTTTGTGATTTGGAAGCTAAAATTAAGGACCACTAAATGATTAATCAATTCAAAGGAAGGACTCAAGTGCCATAAATGCATGTGTCAAATCAACTCAAAGATGCAGTTGGTAGAAAGTAAAATGGTTGAAAATAATTGTAAATGTTTGCCTTAACATACATGTAGAAGTGGATGGGAATGATCTAGTGATTTGTTTCAGGAAAAAGTGTTACCCAATGTCAAAGTGTCTCTCAACTTTCCTATTAGGATAATTTGAAAATCACTTGCTTAAAATTTTACATGTCATTGGTTGGCCAAATATTAATTTAAGGTACCTAGATTTTCTCAATTTTCCCAAAAGGAATCTTCCCTGGAGATGTAGTTCTATATTTAAGAACCAAATCATACACCAATAACTAAGTCATTTTCATGACTTTCATGTTATCCAAATTGGGGTCTCTTGTTGAGTGATTTCAACATCTATTACTCTGCAAATATGTTCACAACTTCACTTTCAACTTTGTTCTAGTTCAATGCTTTCTTGGAGTGACCAACAAGCTCATCTCAATTGAATCCTTGTAATCTCGGATGCCATAGTATGGTATCATTGCCATAATTAAGGGCTATAGTTGCGTCACACTCTCACCACTTTAAGGAGATTGTGAATCTCCAATTGTCCCACTTACTAGAAAGATACAAGGATTGAATAGGTATATGATGGCTAAAATCCCATATTTTCGCAAGAAGGAAAAAGAAAAACCATATGATGGGACAGAGATTAATATACTTTTGCTGAAGAGATATACCTAAGATTCTTCAAGTATACTAATTAAGCTGCATCCTTCACAAGCTATCAAATATCATCATGTTCTTTGTTTTCTTCTTTTTCTTTATTCATCTGTTTAAGTGTTTTTTTTTTTTTTAATTTTTATAAAATTAAAAAAAAAAAAAAAAATTCTAACTACTGTAGAATGGATTGCAACACTAAACTATAAGGCTTAAGTATTGATACTATTCAATTTATGTGCATGCTATAATCCTAAACAATGTGGTGATATATATTCCATTTCGGATCACTCTTTTCTATTGTTTTGACACATATGGTAGCCAAAAATACTTGATTTGACTATATACATTTGTTTTTAACGAGTAAGCATTTTTTTAAAAAAGTACAAAAGGGGCACAACCCTAGTACACCAAATGTATAGAAGAGATTTGAATTGCTTAATTTAATTATTTAGCTATAATCATGTGGGAATTTCATGTTTCTAAAATGTATGATGAATACTTTGCCAATTTTTCTTTCTCAAACTATCAGAAACATGAATTGAGGAGGCGGTAATGGATCATAAGATTGCTGGTGCCCACCAGAAGGATCTCACCCCATTAGCTGCACAGGTTCTTAAATCCTTCAACTTCTATCTTAATCAGTTTTGCATTTTTTTGTTGTTCTCTTTTAAGAGCTTTCAATTTTGTTGAATTTCTAAATTATGTGTTTTGTATATAACACACGGAGAGTGTGGCAAAATTAAAGATGACTCTACAAAAATGAAGCATCATCTTTCAATAGATTGAGTAATACGCCTCACTTGATTGACATCATCTCGCAAAAGTCTTACAAATTTTTAAATTTTTTTCATTGACAACTTCAAGTGCAAGGCAAATTGGGACTTGCTCTGTTGAGATGGCTTTTGAGACTTCCACAACAAAGAACCTCTTTCGGTGTCTTTGTTATCTCTACATAGCATGGTATTACTCATCCTTGAAGTAGTCTTTCAATTCTATGTAAGGCTGCTTAGGATACCACAATATTCCAGGCCATGGGCAATTGCATATATGAGACTTGAACACTTACATTTTGTGCGAGGCTAGGTGTGTGTTCATGTTATAGTATCGATTTCCCAACAATCTTTCTACATTAGCATAAAATTTAGCAATCACATATCATAGAAAGGGCCCTATGTTAGTTGGGGTCCCTTTCATCATGACCTTTATCATCAATTGCCTTCCTCCGTGCTTGGCAACATTACTCCACATTGGTGCCTATTTGGATTGCCACCTGTAGTGGCTGGTGATTCACTGATCAAAGAGCAGATTTTGGAGAGATTATTCATCAATCTAGTGGTTGGTGAATCAGCGATCAAAGAGTATTATTAAGTAGCTATCCTTGTGGAGAAGTATTAGTCATCTTCGACGGTTTTGCTACATATATGAGGACAATTGAATGCATCTTTTCATTTCGTCGGGAAAGTTGAATTTCCAATTTTCAACATGTTGAGTCTTGCATCGAATATTTCATTTCTTCTTCAAAGTTTATGATTTGAGTGTCCACTTTTTGTGACATTTTTTTGGGTGGATCAACTTATTTTTGCTACTTGGATTTGATTATAATCAGGGTGCTCTTTGTACTTGTATTCCAATTAATATTGAGTAATTATTTTCTTCTCTTTTTTTTTTTTTTTTTTTAACAACTGGGGATAAAGATGCTTACGATGACCTCTCCGGACCCATAAAAGTGGGAGCTTTGTGCACAGGATACAACGTTTACGATAATGAAAAAAATCCTCTTGAAATAAATTTGACATCTCAACAAATCAAGGAATTTAAGCAATAAAAATCTTTTTGCTTTTCAAATTATTGAGCTTTTCTTGTAACATGTTGTATCTAGTGAACCATCTTGTCAATGATGTTTCCGCTTTCTTGTTAATACATTTGGAATTCGTAGTGCATTGTCAATTTGTATAAATGAATTGTGTATTGCATGTGTCACTCTCTTAGAAGCAAAATTGGTCTATTTAGAATTGCATGGTGCTAAAGTGAAACTGCATATTCCAATTTTAAACTTGGTTTAATTTTTATCCTCTTAGATTTAAGATTGTTGGAACTTGCATAGAACTTATTCACTCCATTTTTAGCCTTCTTTTATTTCTACGTGCTCCTATACAATACAAGTATGGACAATCAAAAGTTATGAAATTCAAGTCAGTCAAAAAGAATTATTTTTAAGAAATTTTTTCAACTAGAGTTCTCGCATTCTGCAAGTAATCTTCCTATTATCAAATATCTTCTTAGGAGCATGGTTCTAGTACAAAATGCTACCGTGTTTTTTCTGCATGTAAAATATGTTGCTCTTGGCTAGATTAACTTGAAGCCTAGACCATAGGTAAAACTTATCCAAAACATTCTATATAGCAAGAAAGATTCATCCCCTTGTCATACTTTATGAATCCCTTAGAAGCGACAATTCAAAGAAACATTGAAGTAAACAGTACATCTTAGGAACATTGTTGACCTTGCAATTGCTCTTTGAAATGGCTTTGGAAATACAATTGCTGTGAGCATATGACTACCCTTTTCCAATTCCCCTCTAAATAAAGGTTGCTTGATTTGGACTAATGACATAATGACTAGTAACTAGCGACTTTGCTATTGCCTTTGTAGTTTGTACACAATCTTTGCAAGATGATATTAACATGAACTCAAGCATAAATGATTAACTAGGCCCCTCATTTGAAACTAGAGTTACCTTTGTTGCATTGATCTCATAATTTACTAAATTGGAAGGAAAAAGGCTTGTGTGAAATCAAACTGTGTGGCCATCACAAGCAAGGAGCTTTCAAAACTTTAGGAAAAAGATAGTATTATTAGTCTCTTCCCTATAAATTTCTCTAGCCATTTAAGTTTTTGAGGTTCAAAAATAGAATAATAAGGCAAATCTTGTATTTTTTTTTTTCATTTAATTTTTAAATTAGGCATTGTAACAAAGAAGTCTCTTGCAATAGGAAAGGATTTCTCTTCAAGTTGCTATCTTCTTGAAGGTTTTGCCATTTATAAAAAAAGTTTTGAAAATTTCTGTTCATTTTATAATTTTTCAAAGGTGCCATGGTAGACTATTGTAAGTTTAGTACAATAATCTGTTGTATTTGATAATCTACTCTCACCCAAAACATTTCCAAATGAGTTGAAAACTTTCATCCTTCTTAACATTTTTGCCATAACCCATGCATCTCTTTGCAAAATTTTAGCGGTCTATGTGTTGTGTTCATTATCTTTCCCATAAGAACATGCCTCAACATCTTTTACAATTCAAAAAATGAAGACCCTTTATTATGTGAGTGAGTTTGTTTAGTAGATATCAAGCCCCATAAGATTTGGTGTTTTTTTGTCAAGTTTTCTAGCCATTAAGCCAAATCCATCCCCTTAATCTAATGGTCATATATATTTGCAATGCTTCCAACCCTACTACGGGATTGAAACCTAAGAACCATGTGGTACGAAAAATATACTTGTTAGTTAACGTTTTTCATTGATGTCAAACTAAAATATTGCAAACTAGAAGAAAATGAAGAAAGAATAAATAAGTTGTGTCATAGATATGAAGAAGGTAAAACGATTGCCTCATATATTTGGTCCAATTTGGTCATGCTTGGTCTATTTCGGTCTTTTTGGGTTGCTTTTACGATTATAAGTAGAGTGATCTTTATACTTGTATGCAACTAATGTTTTGAGTTTTTTTTTTCCCATTGTGGGAATGTAAAATTAGTAAATAAATCGGAAAATATTCTAAGATATTTAAGAAATCAATCATTTTTATTATGTTTTTGGTATTTGTTTTTCAAATTTAGTGAGCTCTTACTGTTCCATCTAGTGAAACATCTTGCAAATAATGCAATAATGTTTCTTGCCATTTATCTACCTATATATATTTGATAAAAGGCATCGTTTGCATTTTATCCCATAAAATTATAGAACATGAGACATAACAATAGAAATCAAAATTTGGGGTAATAGGTCTTCCTAAAGTACACAGTTTTGTCAAAATTAATCTTGTACCGGTCAGTTGCATTGGAACCCATTTTCTTTGCTATTGAGAATCACTATATGTATGTAGGTTGTCTTCAAGGTATATATGAGCTTTGTAATCCTTATAGAATCTGGTTGCATCTTGTATAATGATCGATGTTTGCCCTTCACTAACCGCATATATGTGTACGTGTGTTTCAATGGTACCAAAGTCTGTTCATGCAAGAAGAACAAACTTCTCAAACTCTTCTTTTGTCATAGTTCCCAACCTCATTTTCAAACACCATTCTAAAATATTTAAGGGTATTTTGGCATATCTTTTGTATACTTATTGGACGCCAACCACCTATGCTCCCCTTGATGGAGGACATTACCACAAGGTGGGAAGGACTATTTCATTGGCTTGCACACAGCCTACACAACCCATTTTCAAAGACACACCATCAACAACATTCATAAATTTTCCTTAGTGGGCGGGGGTGTCTTGAATAGCCCTCCAGAATGTGGTGTGCAACCCACCTTAGATAATATTTTCTTAAAAAGTTAGATTTCTAAATAAAACCAATAATTTAGCATAGATAGAGTAGAGTACCATAAACCGAAAGTTAGGTCTTATATAAGCTATTGTCATCTAATTCAAAAAAGTGTTATGCTTTCTATAACGTGCTTTTCTATATAGCACACTTTTTAAATATAATAAAATTACTAACATAATGTCCTAGGTGAGACTCTCTATATCAATTATCAAAGTTTAATCATTTTAAAATTACAATTTTGATTAAAATCCTATTACTAGTTTTTTTTTAAATAAAAAATAAAAGTAGTTTGCTTATTTATTTTATAACGTTTTGGTTTTTGGTATAGACGGTTAAAACCCTAGATCTCTAGTTTCAAATAGTTTGCTTATTTATTTAAAACTATTTTAATCATGTAATTTTTTTTTTTTTTTTGTTTAATAACAAAATTGGGTTTTATATGTTGTGTTTGTGATGTGTTACACAAGTGTTCCATATACACAACATGCTTTCATAATGCAAAATAAATACTTTAAAATTACTAACACCTTTGTTCTAAATGAGAGTCTATTACAAGTTTGAAATTGAGACTCTATTATGTGCTTTTTTTCAACTTATTTTTATAATTATCTAATCAAATATATATATAATTGAAACCTTTACCATTTTGTTAACTTTTTAATAGTTATCACATAAGACTTTGTTACTTCACAAGTTTACGCATCATTTTTTTAATTATATATGAGACATGTTAATTGTAGGGACACGATTCTCAAACGGCCCAACGATTACGTTGGGCTCGCACGTGAAGGATCCCTCACAATAAAATTTGTAGAGAGTGGGCTTGAAAGGCTAGCGTTTGGTCACAGGGCGTTGGTCCAAACCGGATTTTAGGGAACTCGGATAAGAAAAGGCTTGACTGGATATCCAAGCCCCACAGACTTTGTAACTTGAGGGATTGGACTCCTCGGATCAGTCCGAGGAGCGCTAATGTTTTCTCTCCCGGTTACCGGCGGTGGGTTTTTCGTGGTGGTGTACATATATTATCCGGGCATTCTCATCCCGGAGTTTTTTCGGGAAGTGAGATGGGATCCCCGTTTTTCTAATTAGTTTACCTTTCCTTTTATACTAGCTTACGTTTCTTTGTCCCTCGTCCACGTGTAGGGTCAACTTTTCGGGATCGATATTTGTCCCGTCAATCTAATCCCCAGAATTGTTGGGGATGGTTAATAAAGCCTAAAAATCAGGTTCTGTTAGGTGCAGAGTCTTATCGGTGAAGGGTATTAAGGACAACTTCCCCGAGATATTTTTCGATCTTTAGAGTTTTCCCGTATGTCACTTTCATCAATGAGACTTTGGGTCTGCCGAGAACCAAGCTGTCCTCTACTGTGTCCCCGTGCCATTTTGAGCTTCTTATCTTTGAGCTTGGGCCATAGTCTTCTTCGGCTTGGGCCTGTGGACTCCCCATAAGCAAGCGGGACGGGCCCATAAATTATTGGGCCCCACAATAGCCCCTCAAAACCCTGTTGTCCAACATCTTGGTTGGAAAGGTGGGTTTTGGTAATACCGAGCCTTTATTGTGGCTCATTTAATTCAGCCCTCGATCGACGTTGGCGACTCTTCACCTCCCCAGGGAATGCACCGGTCTGCGAGATGTTCCCCTTAATTTGCGCACGATACCCTTATGCCGTTTGGTTATCCGGAGCGCGTCTTTAATATCTTCCCTTTACGAGACCTCCCGGATCTAACAGTTCTCGATAGCGTGGGGAAGCGAAACGGCGCATTCTTAATTGTAGATTTCCCTGGGGATCCGAACGTGTTATGTACCCTTGTCTTCTTCCCCTATATAAGGAGAGAAGACAAAAAGCGATTTCATCATACTTGAATCCCTCATATTCCTTCCGAGTTCACTTCTTCCCTCCAGGTTATACCTTATCCGATAATACGTTCAAAGACACAGGTTGTCAGCCATGAATAAACCATTCTATTCCCAAAAACACCATGTCTTAATAAAGCTCGAGATGGCTCGGTCAGGGCAAGGATGGCGGAGACTCAAGATTTGTCTCCCCTTCCTTTTAGCCAAAATCAAGACGCAGGAACTCGTCACATCTCACTTTCGGTGTGACTGAGTCAAAAACATCCATTATCACCACCATCCGCTCTCTCACGAGAATATCTAACATGGCGCCCGGCGTGTCGAGTCGGGGAGGGGGCGGGGACCAAGTGCCCTCGCTTCTTCCTCTCTTCGTTCTTTGGCGCCCCCCTTTGCCTCTCTTTCTTCTTCTTTCCACCACCGGATCCATCCCGATACTTTTCCTTTTCCCTCTTTTGCTCCTTTCTCTTTCTTTTCATCTCTTCTCTCTTCTTCTCCTCCTTCCTACTCATGTCCTCCATCTTCTTCATTCATCTCCTCCATCTTCTGCTCATGTCCTCCATCTTCTTCTTCCTTTGCGCTCCTTGATGACAAGAGCTTGCTCAAGTGCTTCCATGTGTTCCAATTCTTCTTCCTTCTCCTTCAACTTTTTCTAAAGAAGGTTCTTCTCCTCAAAATTAGCCAAGATGAGGACTGAGTATTCGATACGGTGTAAGAAGTAACTATCCGAGGACATGTCATCCGCAAAACGAACAGTTTCCTTAGGTTATTGAATAGGGGGTCATTTTGCCATCTTAACATCCTGGCCTTAACATTTTACGGTATTTGAGCCGAGGACTTTCCCGTCCGAGTAGTTGGTTTCCTCATAGACTTGAGTCCGAGGACCATGCAATGCCTTGGTTCTGTCCAAAACTTTTTAGAGTACTTGGTTTCCCCATGGGCTTGAGTCCGAGGACCATGCAATGCCTTGGTTCTGTCCAAAACTTTTTAGAGTACTTGGTTTCCCCATAGGCTTGAGTCCGAGGACCATGCAATGCCTTGGTTCTGTCCAAATTTTTTTTTTTTTTTTTTTTTTTTTAGAGTACTTGGTTTCCCCATAGGCTTGAGTCCGAGGACCATGCAATGCCTTGGTTCTGTCCAAAACTTTTTAAGTTCAATTTCTCCCTTTCTTCGGGTATATCACGAGGCGCCGAGCGGGAGGTTGCCCTCGGCGGCTATTCCTCGGCGTGGGTCATAGTCCCCAGGCCCTTATGCGAGCGGGCTGGGCCGCGAATTCACTAGGCCCACGAATTAAGAGGTATTTATGCGAGTCTTTGGCCACGCGGTACTTTTTGATGTCCCGGTGTTCGAGGTGCGCCTTTACGAGGCTCCTTTAATCTTGTGGTTGCGATTGACGTTGGAAGTTGGGCCAGAGCCATTTTGTCCGTAGCGTTCCTTGGGACGCTGCGTGAGTTGACTGCCACCACCTTGTCTTTTCAAATAAATAGGAGGGAGAGAGAGTTGCTTTATATTCACACAGCTCCTTGAGTTTCTTCCCAAATCACAACTCCTATATTGATCTTTGTCCTCCCTTAACATAACATGTTTGAGGCGAAGGTTGGGAAGAAAAAGCTCTCTCCGCCACTGAAGCGCCGTGTCCTCATGAGACTCAAAATAGTAGGGTATGAGCACAGGAAGCATAAGTTCAGGGGAATACTCCATTTCGACCGAGGGGAAAGGGTGTCTCTCCCTCTTTTAGTCAAAAAATCAAGCGAGGTTACATTCACGCCGAGAATTTTGGCGTGTCGGAAGGAAGATTCTCCGCCATCGGCGCCTTTGCCTTGTGGCAGGCAAATATTTAGAGAAAGCTCCTCAACTTCCAGCTCCCTGCACCTTTCCTTGGCGGTGTCGAGGCTCAAGTTGGGTTCTCTCTGCACTCTAGAGTTTCGAGGTTGCGGGCCCCAGGCCGGGTTCTTTTCTGCCTGAGTTATGGGCATGTAAAAGCACCGAGGAAGAATGAGGTCTTGAAGCAGTAGCCAACCTCTTTTCTGTGCCACCTCCTCGGCTTTGTTTTATATACTTTTTCTTGTATCTTCCTATTCAGTTACGTAGTGAGCTCTCGACATATGTCGATTCCGACTTTTCATTGTCTGTTGTACTATTTCTTTGTTTTAGCAAAAATAGAAATCTATTTACATGTTTTGAGTATTGATCTTTTGGCAACACTACTTTGTGAATGGGTGTGCTCCATGGGTGTGTTTCTTCAAGAATATTTAGGGCAAGATACCTTGAAACATAATTTAACTAACTCTAATTTACCAATACTACCGGACATTATATCGATAATTCATAGTAAATCAAACTTAGGAAACTAACCGGGGTAACAGTTGAATATTACGTGATAAGCGCGTGAATACCGCCCAAGACCGATAATCTCTAAATAATCCATGCAAGCGATGATCGGTGGGAAGTAGGGAACTTCGATTGTGTTTTTGTGTACTTGGTTTCCCCATAGGCTTGAGTCCGAGGACCATGCAAGTCCTAGGTTCTGTCCAAAACTTATGGTTTTTCTTTTACGTACTTGGTTTCCCCATAGGCTTGAGTCCGAGGACCATGCAAGGCCTAGGTTCTGTCCAAGACTTGTAAGATTTCTTTTTTGTACTTGGTTTCCCCATAGGCTTGGGTCCGAGGACCATACAAGGTCTTGGTTTCATCCCAAAACTTGTAAGATTTCTTTTTGTACTTGGTTTCCCCATAGGCTTGGGTCCGAGGACCATACAAGGCCTTGGTTCTGTCCAAAACTTGTAAGATTTCTTTTTTGTACTTGGTTTCCCCATAGGCTTGGGTCCGAGGACCATACAAGGCCTTGGTTCTGTCCAAAACTTGTAAGATTTCTTTTTGTACTTGGTTTCCCCATAGGCTTGGGTCCGAGGACCATACAAGGCCTTGGTTCATCCAAAACTTGTAAGATTTCTTTTTGTACTTGGTTTCCCCATAGGCTTGGGTCCGAGGACCATACAAGGCCTTGGTTCATCCCAAAACTTTTGATTTTTCTTTTGTGTACTTGGTTTCCCCATAGGCTTGGGTCCGAGGACCATACAAGGCCTTGGTTCATCCCAAACTTTTTGGGTACTTATTTGCTTTTTTCGTAGGTCGCCCCTTGGCCATGATCGGGAGAGCGACTTGAGGTCGAAGCCCCTAGAGCTGCCCGTGGCGTTGGCACTACAGGATGTAAGCCACGGCACCGATTTACATCGGAGCGACAAGCTGCAGGTCACCGGAGATGGGAAAAACTCGCGAATCTCTGTTTGCTAGAGAGTTGACTCATGCGCCATCCGTGCCAACGCGCAAGCCTCCCCACAGAGGGCGCCAATTGTAGGGACATGATTCTCAAACGGCCCAACGATTACGTTGGGCTCGCACGTGAAGGATCCCTCACAATAAAATTTGTAGAGAGTGGGCTTGAAAGGCTAGCGTTTGGTCACAGGGCGTTGGTCCAAACCGGATTTTAGGGAACTCGGATAAGAAAAGGCTTGAGCCTGGATATCAAAGCCCCTGACTTTGTAACTTGAGGGATTGGACTCCTCGAATCAGGTCCGAGGAGCACTAATGTTTTTTTCCGGTTACCCGGCGGTGGGTTTTTCGTGGTGGTGTACATATATTATCCGGGCATTCTCATCCCTGGAGTTTTTTCGGGAAGTGAGATGGGATCCCCGTTTTTCTAATTAGTTTACCTTTCCTTTTATACTAGCTTACGTTTCTTTGTCCCTCGTCCACGTGTAGGGTCAACTTTTCGGGATCGATATTTGTCCCGTCAATCTAATCCCAGAATTGTTGGGGATGGTTAATAAAGCCTAAAAATCGGGTTCTGTTAGGTGCAGAGTCTTATCGGTGAAGGGTATTAAGGACAACTTTCCTGAGATATTTTACGATCTTTAGAGTTTTTCCGTATGTCACTTTCATCAATGAGACTTTGGGTCTGCCGAGGACCAAGTTTGTCCTCTTTTGTGTCCCCGTGCCATTTTGAGCTTCTTATCTTTGAGCTTGGGCCATGGCCTTCTTCGGCTTGGGGGCTGTGGACTCCCCATAAGCAAGCGGGCCGGGCCCATAAATTATTGGGCCCCACATTAATAAATACCCTAAGGGTATTGGTTTAGGGACTATTTTAAGATACTTTTTATAGGAAAAAAATTAAATGTTTTGACTTCTTTTTACATTTCTCATAAAAGAGATGTTAAAATTTTCCTAAAATTGTTTATTAATAATTTCCCTAAGAGCACCCATTAACAAGACCCATTATATATTTTTTAATTGAGTTTAAACTCTATTTTACATTTAAGCACTTCATTTGAATATTATCAAATCATATTTTCATTAAATGTTAGAATAGATGGTTCCATATTCAAAGTCATTGTCAATCATGGTAAAAGCTTATTATAATTATTATAACTATCATAATTATCGATTTCATATTCATACAAAAAAAGAGATAAACAATCATATTTTGATAAAAATATATTGTGTTACATGAATTACTCACTAGTTAATTTATTATTTTGGGTAAATAAAAATTTTTAAAGCACACTTTTTTATTATAGATATTTTTGTGCTTGTAAAAAAAAATTAAAAAAAAAAAAAAAATGAAGCTCAACCATGTATAATGAAAGTTTGCGGGAAAAATAATGGGCTTCTTTAAATTATTCAATATTAGTGGGCTTCTTTAAATTTAAAAAATAGATTGGACTGGTTTCTAGCTTCCCCCACCTCTTTTTTTTTCATGTATCATTTAATCTTGAAGATTCATCAAGGAAACTTTCAATTTTAAAGGATAATGGAATGAAGCTACGAACAATTCTTATAGCTAGTGTAGGGAGCAATTTGGGTAACTTCACTTGTGATACTCTTGTTTCAAAACTCAATTATTTACAGACATTAGATTTGAGTGAGTTAAATCTAAGTTTAATGCCACATTCAATTGAGAAATTGAAACATTTAAGATATCTTAATCTTCCTAAAAATGAAGATATTGAATTCCTCCGTAATTCCATTACCACGCTACTAAATTTGCCAGCGTAAAACCTCGGTGGTTGTTGCACACTTAAAAGAATTACCGCAGGGCCTTAAGAAGTTGGTCAATCTTAGGCATTTGGACATTAGTAATTGTGGCAAATTGACGCATATGCCCCTTGGACTTGGGCATCTTATTTCTCTCGAGACACTACCTCTGTCTTTGGTGAGGCAAAAGGCTAGGTCTGGCGGTGGGCTAAGTGAATTGAAGCAGCTGAGCAATTTGAGAGGAAGAAGACTTGAGATCAAATATTTGGGACATGGAATTGGAAGAGATGATATGGTGGAATGTAAAGCCACAAATATGACGGGGAAACTCACAACATCTTCAAGAGCTGGAATTCAGATGATAATCATCTCTTGCTTCCATCATTTCCTCCTTCTCTTTCTCACTTACAGATTATCGAATGCCCTAACTTGACTTCCATGCCCCTAATTCCCGATCTCACTTCTTTGAAAGTGTCAGATATTTCTGGTTGTGCCCTCTTAAGGCAAAGAGGCAAACGGTGAAGATTGGCCCATCCATCATTGCTCGTTTCCCAAATAATCCAGCAAGAAATAACAATTTATTCAGGTATATATGCATCTATCTTTTTATAATCCCAAATTCAAAATCAACTACTGCTTTTTTAGGGTTTTTATATTTTCGACATTTTCTAAAACTTTCAACCAATTTAAAATTAGGATACTGTAATCCATCCTCTTTTTTTTCTTTCTTTCTTTTAATTCTATTGATAATATGATGTGTGTATGGTTGCTTCTTAGTTATTGCAGAATCTGAGTTAGAATCAGAGTCGGTTTGTTTACTTCCTGAGGAGGAATTAATCTAGCAACTACTATTGCAGGAATTAGCCTATTTGCAGGTATTTCGTTGTTTCTCTCTCTTTAATTTATTTATTTTTTCTCTTTTGGGAGTCTATATATCTATTAAGATTAATTTTAAAATTCTCATTTCAACTATTGATATATAGAAAATAACTAATGGTTTAATTACTGTTTTTGATGGGATAATTGTTGAATGAATTCTTTCTTTTCTCAGAATTTTTTAAATTTTTTTCATTTTTTATTTTGGAGACTTTGTTTTTAGTCAGAAGCAGAACAAAGATTGAGGTCTACCGATGTAGACATTCACAAATCTGGAGATAATATTTATCTGTGTTGGCGCAAGGTCAAGAACTCAGTGGTAATCATTTGTTTCCCTTTTTTTCCCTTCAAAACTTTAATAAGACGCATGATTTCTTCAAGTTATTAGGAGAATAAAAAAGGATAACTGTTCTATCATTTGTTCTTTTATTCTAACGATTTATATCTTTTCATCTAAACTTGTGTTAAGGAAATGACATATATTGTTGCTTGTTCATAATTGAAGGGAGCACTTGACCAGGCAGCTAACATGGCAGGAATTAGCTTACTAAACTGGTATTTTGGTGTTTAAATTTATTTTTATTTATTTTTGGAGTATAAAAGTTTCTAACGTATATTTGCTTACTAATACTTTATTTGCTTCCTCACATGTCGAATCGTTGATGTGAAGACTGACTTTGAAGTCAGAGAAGAACTAGAGAATGACTGAATGAGTCTAACTTGTTCATTCATGCACAAATTCAAAGGTGATTGAATTTTTATCTATTACTCAATTGAAAATTACCAATTAAGATTTTTCTTTTTGCTTGACTACCAATTAAGATTAGAAGATGCTGTTATTTTTCTTACTGTGTCCATTTTTATATAATAGGTTGTTCTGCTCAAAACAAAACTCAAGTTTAAGAACGTTTGGTTTTTCCATCGGTTGGTAATTTGGCACTCTCTCTCTCTTTGCTAAAGCCGTGGCCCTTGCTTCTTGAATTTTGGCTGTGGAGACAAAATTCAAGAACCTGCCCTGTTCAAAACTTTCTGGCCCTGAAATCGTTTAACAAGTAGTGTACTCAATGGTAATCATCTTCTCTCTATCTTTTAAAATTTAGGCGAATCTCTTTCTGTTTTGTTTCCTTTCTGTATGTTCAAAGGCCTGCTGTTGCACAGAAAGGATAGAGTTTATATCTTTGTACCTACAATTGACTCAATGGTGATTTACTTGGTTGCTTCGCTGACAATTGCAGAAATAGAGAAACTTTTACTACTTGAGGGGAGTGACTACCATGCCAACTAACAATGCAGGAGTTATCTTATTAAATGGATTCTGATTGGTCAATTATTTTCTTCATATATAAGATTAAAACATGTTCTTATATATACTAGAAATTTATTTCCACAATGTCATTGGGTAATTGGTAAACAACTAATGAATTATGTAGTTTATGGGTTGAGACAATAAGGCTGAATATTTTTTTCTTTTTCCAAATGTTTTGGAGAATTCATTTAAGTCAAAAGTATAAAATGAGATAGAGTCTAGTTGGTTTATTTAGTATAGTGTGTCTGGACATGCACAAATCCAATGGTAAATTATCTTACAAATTTTAGAATACCCTCTTTTTCTTACTCCTTTATGTATTATTTTATGGTTGGTTATTAATGCTCAAAGCAGCATCCAAGCTTAGGAACTTTTCATTTTTGTGGTTGGTTTTTCTCTATTTGTCTACCTCCTAAAGCCCCTTTGGTTCTTTACTTTTTGTTGTGCAGACTCTGTTTGAATATTGGGCAACATTGCACATGTTCTTTTCTCTAATATCCCCATGTCCTTTTGTTTGCTTCTTTACTACCGAACTGTATCTCATACTTATTTGACAGGCTTTTGCATTTGGTTTCTGTATCAAGCAATACATAGACCGGGTGAAATCTGGCACTTCTTGACCATGAGTTACAATTGTTCAAGAGGGTGAATCCAAACTACACTGCCCGGGGAAATGGCTTGGAGCTATTATCCATGTAAACTATCTTACTATTTTACTAAAAAAAGGTCACTAATTATCACCTTGTATGTAGTCCATGAGAAGATTTCGCAGAATAATGCCTTTTTCTCAATTTCATTTTCTAAAGCTTAATGTGCATCAAAAACACCAATATGCTTTAGAGTTAAAAGTTGCAAAATTAGAGGGACGACTTTTACTCTATGCATTTGATAGGCGAGAGAGCAATATGGCAAAGAGGGTTTTGACATCATTTGGTGTTTGGTAGACAAAACTACTTGATTTGGCTTTATACATTTTTTTTTAATGAGTATGCATTTTGTTAAAAAAAACACAAAAAGGGGCCCAACCCTGGTACACCAGATGTGTACAAGAGATTTAATATTCTTAATTCAATTATTTAGTTCAAATCATATGGGAATTTCATGTTTCTAAAATGTGTGATGAATACTTTGCCAATTTTTCTTTCTCAAACTATCATAAACATCTTTCAAGAGCTTTCAATTATGTTGAATTTCTAAATTATGTGTTTCTGTATATAAAACAGAGGAAAGTGTGGCATTGAAACCAAAAGGATTTTCAAAGATGGTTCTACAAAAGTCAGGCATCATCTTTCTATAGATTGAGTAATACGCCTCTCACTTCCTTAATTTAGTTTCATATTTATGATAATTTTTGTCTTTTCAAAAATTTGCTTGCAAAATTATTTTTGTAACTATAATATTTTTTAACTGGTGAATTCTTAATTTTGTAGTTTTCTCTTTTGGTGCAGTCTGGAGCTCATTGCTGTGTACAAGTCGGTGACTAAACCTATTTAATCTTACATTAAAAGCATGAGCATGTGACATAATCTGCAAAAGTCTTTACAAATTTTTATAATTGTTTTCAGTTGATAATTTCAAGTGCAGGGAAAACTTGTGCTTGCTCCATTGATGGAGTTTGAGACTTCCACAACAAAGAACCTCTTTGGTAAGTTCTGTTATCTCTACATTAGCATGGTTTTAGTCATCTTTGAAGTGGTCTTTCAATTCTTCTTAAGGCTGCTTAGGATACCACAATATTCTAAGCCATGGCAATTACATACATGAGACTCACAAACACTTACATGAACCCAAAACTTTTATACACATGCAATGGATTCCCTTTTGTGCTGATGCTAGGTGTGTTTCATGTTCTAGTATCAATTTCCCAATAATATTCGTTCTCTTTTGCAGTTTGGATAGAGGCCACTGTGTCATCTTTGAAGTAAGAGTGAAATATGAAGATGATCCATATCTTTGTGTATTTTGGAGACAAGGGAAAGTGAGCATTTTCTGGAAGGGACTAGAATTAGGGAGAGAGATTACGTCCCTGGTTGACTTCCATTCAAATGAAATACCTTGTTTTTTTACCTGAATTCTCCTATCAAATTTTGTTCCTATTGGAGAATGTTGGAATTTCCTTATAGATGATATAGCCACTTGGTGAAATTATCAATCAATGAAGAGTTGGGGACCAAAGCTTTGTCCTTCCATATGCCCTGTAGAAGCAAATTTTTAGAAGCCATGAGAACTTACATATTCCTCGCAGCAATTGAAGTTAAAGTCAACTGTAGGAGTGTATTGATGAGAATGCTTATGTTCTAGGGTCATATGAATTTTACTCTGCATTTAGTTAGGATGTTATGCCCTTCCTAGATTTTAGATCCTTACTATTTGAAGTATGAGTGTATTCCTTCAAAATTTCTGAAGGGTAGGTTGTCCATTGTCCCATGTATGGTTTTAACTGCTTCACTTAAGGTCAACTTTGTGTTTAGTTATTTATTCTTATATTCAAAATATTCTTTTTACGTATTTATTTGGCCCTAGAGCATAATATTCACAAATTTTACATATTTTAAAGCTTGATATAAACCTTAGCAATTCTTCCGGTAATGTCCTACCTGCTAAGTTTATAGTATTTCTAAATCACTGATACCTTGCCTTTAGAGCAAAATTTACTTCTTTATTTTTTGTCAGATTTAAGTAGTTTTATTTCATACAGCCTTGAAGAAGGCTGGAAAAATTCACAAGTGCAACTCTGTAATGTCAAATGTGTATTTCCATTCAAAAATAAATAAAAATCTAATGAGAAGAGGGAAATCACCACAATACAATTCCCTCTTATTTTCCTCTCTATTTACTCTACTGCTACCATTGAGATTTAATTGTGTTGAATAATTCACTTCTTTTCCCTTCTTGCTTGTCTCATCTCTTGACCTTACCCTTTCGAACTTTCCATTACTTTGACGGCAAGAGCTTCTTCCTTTGCAATATTTTTACTGGAGTTGTTCAACTATTAGAATGGTTTTGTTTAACTATTTTTATTTTGGTCAGTATAGTCATATATTATCTCATGAAGCTCTTGTTGTTTTATTTCTTTTTCTTCATTGTTGATGACTACTGCATTATGTTTTGTAGTTAAGATAGTAAGAGCCTCTATCCTCATTTTGCAGACTATTTTCCACAATGTCTTAAGGAGAGCCATTGTTTTGGATTAATAGAGTGGCAAATAGAGGTAGGCTATAATATTTTTGAGCAAAATGATAAAAGTATATGAAAATTGGTCAATATTTAATGTGATATTTTAGCTATTTGTTTTCTTTGCGGATGACAGTTCCACTAAGCATACAACCCATCTCATAACTCCTTTTTCTGTGAGAGGTGAGCCTACATGTTTCTTTGTGGAAAATTTGGCAATTCCTTTATATTTTTTAGTATCCGGGTTTTTTAGTTTAGATTTTTTTAATTATCATGTCTCCTTACATTGTTTAGTGAAAATTTGGTTTAATGCATAATCCTATCTGCAGACTGTAGGTAATCTAATTGAAGACAATAACATATTTCTCAGTCTCCTTTCCTATTGTTCGTTAGGGATGTCGGCCATTATATGGACATGTACGCTCTGTTTGTTTCAATGTAAAATATTTTCAGGAAAATATTTTTCAATTTTAGCGTGTTTGTTTTGCAGTAAAATATTTGGTCAAAAGTAAAATATTTTCAGTCAACCACATCAATCTAAGCAAATTTGTGTAAAATATTTTACGCTTAAAATTTTGGGAAAACATTTTACATTTGCTACTTCCTCACACCCCGATACTTATCACTCCCGCACTTTCGCGCTAAAACTCTCCTCTCATATATCTCTCCAAAATCATCCAGCCACCCTCTCAGATTTCTCTCCAAAAAACCCAGCCACCTTCGGTCCCCTCTCCCTCCAATCTCCGACTTCAAGGCCCAAGACACCACCGGCCAGCTCCGACTTCCGCCATGGCGCCGCCCATCACCAAGCAAAACCAGGTACTTTTCTCGCCTTTTTAGATTAGATTTCTCCTTTTCTTTTCGCTTTTTTCTTCATCTCTAACCCTTCTCTCGGGTTTTTTGCATTCGATCCGGTGTGTCGTATGGTTTTGTTTAAGGTTTTTCAACAAAATGGCTTTTGTGCTCGCTTCAGGTTGTCTCTAACCCTTCTCTCGGGTTTTTGTGTTTTTGGGTTTTTCAATTGAATCAACCACATGACTATATTGAGTGTTAACTTTTCTAAAGACAATTAAGTTCAATGATTTGGTTCATTGGCCAATGCAATGTAACAATATTGTGTTCGATTATGTAACTTTTTTGATTTTTAGTTTTTTTTTTTTTTTGATAATCTGCAATGTATTACTTAAAATCTGCAATGTTTTCGTGTTTCGGGTTTTTTTTTTTTTTTTTTTTTTTTTGACAATTTGCAATGTTATGTTGATTTTTAGTTTTTTTGATAATCTGCAAGAGTAAGGATGTTGGAACGGGGAGTGAGCGGAGTCCACTGGCAGGGGAGGTTGGGGCTGTTGATTTTTAGTTAATACTATGTGCATGCCTGTTTGAATTTTTCAATCTAAAAATGGATTGGTGATCAGTGGGGTTAAGAGTACAACTGATTTAGGCAAATATATGGGTTTTTTTTTTTTTTGAAGCATTTATAATAGAAACATTTGCTTCCATTTATTCTTTGATTTTGTACGTTTTGTTAGCAAATGGATGTGTGTTATATAATTGGTTTTGCATTGTTAAGGCACGGTTGATAAACTGGATGATTGCTTGATTTTGGGTTTGCCATAAGATATATTCCCACTTTGGTCCCTATATTTTATTTTCATTGCTTTTAGTTCCTATTTAGAAAAACGCCTTCTATTTTAGTCCTTTCCGTCGGTGCCGTTAGGGCATCGACCTACGTGGCAAACGAAATTATTAAAATAATAATAAAAAAATTTATTTTCTGATTAAAAAATGCCAAGTCAGCATTTAAATTTTTAAAAATAATTTATTAATTTTAACTAAATAAAAAACAGAAATAAAAATAAAAAATCACATTAATTGAGATCGAAGTGTGTCTTGAGCAAGAACAACAAGAACATAAACTCAGATCTAAGAACACAAAATTAAAATCCAAAAATCACAAACCCAAAAAATAAGAACATAAAATTAAACCTGACCAAGGAATTAAACATGAAAACAAACACAAAACACAAACCCATAAAAATTAAAATAAAACTAGCACAACACTCCCACTCTCATTTTATACTTCTTTTTCTTCGTTCTTTCCAAATCCATTACTTGCTCTATTTGTGTTTGTATCTTTGTTTTTCTTCTTTCCTTTCGGATCCATGACTCTCTTTCTCTCTCAAATACCAACACCTTAGTGTTCAACAAATGGTCACGACGCGCAGCACGAGTGACGCCGTGGTGGTGCGCCTTGTCGAGACGCTTTCCAAGCAGTCCATTCTCTCCAAGTGCTACGGCACCTTGCCAAGCGACGAGGCCTCCTCCGCCGCGCACCTTATCAAGACAGAGGCTTTCTCCAATGCCGTTGCATCCGCCTCTACCGAGGAAGACGACATCAAGATCCTCTAGGTTTATTCTCGCGAGATCAGCCACAAAATTCTTGACACTGTTAAGACTCGTGCTTCCTCCGCCGCCGCTTCTTCTGTCGTCGACGCTGGAACTGCGCCACGGACTCCGTCTCTCAAGGTTGCTTCCACCACCACTGCCAATGAGGATAACTCTCCTACCGTCACTGAATCTTAATCTCTCTCTAGGATTTAGCTTTTACGGTATGCTAGGATAACTGTGTATTTGTGTTTGGTTGACAAGAAAGGGCAAGAAAATGCTATAGGTTAATTTTTTGTTGTTATTTTACGGGTTGATGATTTGTGGATTTTAATTTTGTATTCTTAGATCGAGTTTGTATTCTTGTTCAAGACACACTTTGATCTCAATTAATGTGATTTTTTATTTTTATTTATGTTTTTTTATTTAGTTAAAATTAATAATTTTTTTTTAATTTAAATGCTGACTTGGCATTTTTTAATGACAAAATAAATTTTTTTTATTATTTTAATAATTCTGTTTGCTATGTAGGTCGGTGCCCTAACGGCATTGACGAAAAGGACTAAAATAGAAGGCGTTTTTCTAAATAGGAACTAAAAGCAGTGAAAATAAAATATAGGGACCAAAGTGAGAATTATGTGAAAATATAGGGACGAAAATGTGCTTTTCGCCTTTTATTATTAATGAACAATTTTTAATTTGTTGACATGAACTTTTTCTTGACATGAATGAATTCAAACTAATGAATTTCATACCAAGTAATTTGCTATATGACTTAGAGCATTTGTTTCTAAAAAAAAAAAAAAAGGAAAAAACTTAGAGCATTTGTATGATCAACTCATGTAAATATAAGAATATATTTTTCCTATTTTACACAACTACTTTTCAAAAACACTTATATATAAGATTATTTATTTTACACTACATTTCATTAAAATATTATAAAGAAGTATTAAAAAATATATTTGCATGTAAATAGTATTATAATAACCAATAATTAAAATTTACATGAACTAATATGGTTGATTTTTGGAATTGAATATGCAAAATTTACCATTATATTATTATATATGGAGATATAAGTGCTCTTACCAAGTGACAAATACGTATTTTCTACACAACATTTCATGTGAAAAAATATGAGTCCACCCCAACTCAATCCTAACTTGATTGAGGCCTATCTCTGAGCATTTGTATCAACTCGTGCATAAATTTCTATCTATTTTAACATAAAAACTACATTTTCTATTTTACACAACATTTATAGTATCAATTTTTTCTTGGTTTTTTTAATTGCATATCTTTCTTCACACACAACAATCATTATCCACTCTCTTCTTTCATCCTTGAGATATGTAAAGAAATAATAAAAATTTTAATACAAAATGAATAGTGTAAATGTAAATTCACACAATTAGAGCAATAACAAACTTGTAAATTTACACAATCATAGATCTGTTTGTTTGGGATCTGTTTATTTTGCTGAAATTAAATTTTTTTTGCTAAAAATACTGTAAGAGCATCCACAGTAGTGGTGCTAAAAAGCTATATTGATTTAGCTCCTCAAACCCCTAAAAACTATGCTGCAGCAGTGGAGGCAAAAACAAAATTTTTACCTGTTCAGCTACAGTGCACATCCATCTATAGATGTGCATTGTAGTGCAAAGCTATATAAAAAAAAAATAAAATAAAATAAAATAAAAAAATTATTTAACTTTTCTCTCTTTTCCATTAAAATATTCTTTTTCTCTCTCTCTTCCTTCTCTTTCTTTTCGTCGGACTCTCAGCCCTCTCTTTTCGTTCTCTATCTCTTCGTTATCTTTTCTCTCTTCTTTTCGCGTGATCGGTGATGGCGTGGGTCGGTGGGTTTCGTGGATGGCGTGGGTTAGTGGGTCGGCGATGGCATGATCGACGATGACGATGGCGATGGCGATGGCTGGTCTTCTCTCTCTTGATCAAGCTCGGATGGTGGATTTGATGGTGGTCCGGGGTGCTCGGCGATGGCGATGGCTAGCCTTCTCTCTTGCGATCCATCTCGGATGGTGGGTTTGATGGTGGTCTGGGGTGCTAGCTCAACACTTTTGGTCCGAAAATCAAGCTCAGATTTGTTGGATTTTTGGCAGTGGTTATGGGTGGTTGTTCTTTGGCAGTGGTTTTGGATTGTGCCGTTTGTAGTGTTTATTTTGGTGTAGTATGTATTATTTTATTAGAGTGGATGTATTATTTTATTGTAGTAGATATGTTATTCTATTATGTTGTTTATATTATTTTATTATGTTGAAAGCTAAAATAGATCCACTACTGCAGCATGTGTGTAAGTAAAATAGATAAAATAACTTTCGGTGGAGCTAAATTGCTATATTTTTAGCTATATTTTTAGCTCTATTGCTGTGGATACTCTAAATAAAGATAAAAGTTAACTAAAACAGTGCAATAAGACCCATAAATAATAATAAAAATAAATTAAATAGTAAAATAAGCTAATTTTTTAAACTGGAGCCAAACACACACTATGTTTATTATTATTATTATTATTATTATTATTGATTGACTTTTGTTTTGAGAGTAAACAGTAGATATTATTCACCGACTTGTTTGCCTATCATATCATTTATTATTATTATTTTTATTTTTAAAATTTCTATCCAGAAGATAGTTTCATATATTCATATCACCTCTTTTTAAAATTTTGAATAAACTTCTCCACCGTCCACACACTGACATGCATTTACACTACACAGTCTACATAATCCGTACCTATTTTGTTTTGTTATAAAGGGTGTGTTTGTATTCGGCGTTTGCTGCGTTGCGTTTCCCATCCTACGTTTTTTCCTCTTTTTTTTTTTTTTTTTTGGTTCACGCGTTTTCTCCCTCACAAGCGGCTACTGTTCACATGAACAGTAGCCGCAACATTTGACCACTTTTACGTGAACAGTGCATTCGTGCACTGTTCACGGACCCACAAATTTCATTTTTTATCAATTTTTTCATTAAAAATGGGTCCCACAATACTATTCACACATTTAAAAATTATTTTTCTACAGTGTTTTCAGTTTTCAGTTTTCAGTTTCAGCAAAATAAGTTCTATCCAAACACACACAAAGAATAAGGTCCATAGCTTTTTTAGATTCCAACATACTCTGCAACTTTCACGTGGGTTGATGTGATATACGTGGGTTGATGTGATATCACATCAACCCCCACTTTTGTCCCATACAAAAAAAAACCCACTTTTGTTTTTAATGTTATAATTTTTATTAGCCAAAAATGTTATAATTTTTTATATATTTTAATTAGTTGTATGACTTTTCAATTTGTACCTATTTTTAATTTTTTATATTTGAATCAGTTTATTTAATTTATATTTGTCTGATATATTTTCATTAATTATCTTTTATTTAATAATAATAATTTATTAATTATTATTTAAAAAAATAATTCTTTTACAATGAAATAAAGTTTTAATCAAACTTTATCACTCATAATTGGTTTTGGTTACATATGATAGATTTAAATTTATGAAGTTTCTTCGATGGTAACGAATTAACAATGAAAATAGACTTTACATCTAATTAAAACTCATGATTTTTTCAACAAAATAATAATAATAAAATCCATAGATCACTCATAAATCATTATTTTTTTTATTATTATTTTGGTTGAAGATCACTTATAATATAAATTATATCACATTTCAAAAAATCCTTATACTTATTTAGAAAAATTCCTAGAACACTAAAGTTATTGCAAATAAAATAGGACAGAAAGAAAAAATAACTCTTATTTACTTAAACAATAATAAAGTTCACAGCAAATCGGTGCAGTCGGTCTCATCAAATCACCGCTCTTTCCATTTTCCAAGCCCACAAAAAACGGCATATGGAGAAAAAACACCAATCCCAGTGGGCCTCCATTGCTGACGAGTGGGCTTGGCCTTTTTTAGTTACAGAGACTGGGGCGTTAGTCACCGTGACTTGTAAATACTAAACACCATAATATTGACATGACCTCAGCAAGAGGAAAAGAGAAAAAGCAGTCTAAAGTTTTACAATAAAAAACAAAATTTTCTTTGGGCATAATTATTGAGGCCAGCTGTTGTGGAATTCTTGGTTTTATGCTTTGTTGATGCTGACCAGACCACATATACCTATTCTTCATTTTTCTTTTTCTTTTTTAATTTTTTTCTTTTATTTTGTGTGATGAGATAGATTAAGATCAGTTGCAATAAATATTGTACCTAATATAATTGGTGTGAATAACTAAGATTTAAAGTTACAATTTTAAATCTCAATCATTAGTAAAAAAAAAAAAAGAGTGAAAGTAAAAAACAGTAGAATTAATAATATAAAAAAAATAGTGTGAGAGAGGGGGTTAATTGCATCTCAATCCATGACTGTACAGTGACTGTCTGTATTTATGAATTATTTCTTTATACATCCAAAATAGTGTTTGATGAACTGTAACTTGAGTCATTCTCGATACAGTGACATGTCGGCAATAATTTCCTAATACCGCCAACGAGCATAAATGCTAAAGTTGTCTGATCCATTCTAATCCGATGGAAAGTGGATCGAATCCAATTTGTCAAAAGTAGGACGAATATGAAATACTGAAAAGCTTCAATAATTCTAATACAAAGAGATAAGGTTGAGATGATAATGTTTGTCCTGGTAGCTATTGATTCACGGGTCTAATCACTTTTGTTGAAAGTAAATTTGGGTTGGTACAAAAATCAAATCTGGTGCTGACACGGAAATATGAAAAATAATGTTTTGTTCTCCCTTATTTATAAATAGACTCTATTTTCATTAAATTTATGATAAAAATGAATGCCAAATGAGAAAACACAATTTTTTGTATGCAATAGAATTAATAAGTCTTTATACGGGTAAAATATTTCAAAAATAATTTTGATAAAATTTAAATATTGGGTTCAATGGGTGAGTGTGTGCATGGAGGAGAACTTGTTCCAAAAAACCAGTAACAAAACCTCAGTAGTTTATTATATTTAACAATATTTTACTTCAAAGACCTATCTTTTTCTACGCCTTTTTGGTAGAGAGAATGGCCAAGCTTCTCTTTCCTTTTATTTTCAATGTTTCTTTTAGTTCTTTTTTTTTTTTATGAGATTTTAGTTCTCTTTGGACTTATTAAGAAAATGCCATGCATATTTAAAATAAATAAATAAATAAAATTTTTAGTAGACAAGGCAGCGCATTATTAGCAGATTTTTCCCCATTCGAATTCCATTCTACCACAAGTTATCCTTTCTTTCTCATTATCAAACCTAAAATTTCAGCATTATTTCTTTTTATTCATTACTTAGTCACAAAAATTAAACCATAGAACATAGAGTAGATTCAGTTCTCATTTAAATTGATCATGAAATAAAATCTATTTTTTATTTTTATTTATTACATGATTTAATAAATTAATATTATTAAAATATAAATGAATTAATATAATATATATCAAATTATTAATTAATATAATAACCAATAATAATTGATAAAGTAAAAATTTGTAAAAAATATATATATATATATATATATATATATATATTAATTTTAGTGGGTAGACATTAGATGTGGCCCATATTGGTGGATTGGGGAGTTTGTAGCTGTGTTGGTGGGCGCCTAAAATTATTTTCCACTTGTTTAGATTATAAAATATTATATACTCAATAACTGCAGTGTGCCTGTGCGGTGCTAAGTCCTGTCACTTTATCAAGTATCAAGCTTTGTGCAGTGTGCACTGTCACGGTGCGGTGGATTAGTGCTGTGGATGTGAGGTGAGCAGATTGTGCAAGTGTAAAGAGTAAACTGGACGTGTTGCCCTTGTCCTGTCAATCAAGTAGTTTAAAAAATATAACTTAAAACGAATGTCTGAGCTTATAGAAAAAAAGCAAGAACTTAAAATAAATTACTGATCTTAGAAAAAGATCAAAGAATCAAGACGTTCACACTCACACTTTGTAAATGATTAAGGCCTTTTTTGGTTTAAAAAAATGTCACTCATCACTCAGTTTTCATCACCCATCACTCATCACTCAGTTTTCATCACTCATCACTTATTACTTATCATTCATCAAAGAATCAAGACGTTCACACTCACACTTTGTAAATGATTAAGGCCTTTTTTGGTTTAAAAAAATGTCACTCATCACTCAGTTTTCATCACCCATCACTCATCACTTAGTTTTCATCACTCATCACTTATTACTTATCACTCATCACTTAAAACACCCCATCTTGTTTGGCACCATCACTCACTTATCATCACTCAATATTTTTCAATTATTTGTGGGCCCCATACTTGTACCTTGTGTAGCTTTTACATTCTTTTTTTTTTTCCTTCAACCCCCAGTAGCTAAATTCACTGAACCTAATGAGAAAAAAAATAATTAAAAAAAAAAAATCAAACTCACTGAACCCAGAAAAAAAAAAAAAAAAAAAAAAAAAAAAAAAAAGAGACGAAGAACTGAAGAAAGAATCAGTGAAGAAAAAAAAAAAAAAAAAGAGTCAAGACCAAACAGTGAAAAAAAAAAAAAGAGAAAGAGACGAATCAGTGAAGAAAGAATCAGTGAAGAAAAAAAAAAAAAAAAAAAGAAAAGAACGGAAGACCAACCAGTGAGAAAAAAAAAAAAAAAAAAAAAAAAAAAAAAGAAGGAGTCAAGACCGAACAGTGAAAAAAAAAAAAAAAAAGAGAAAGAGACGAAGAAGAACTGAAGAAAGAATCAGTGAAAAAAAAAAAAAAAAAAAAAAAAAAAAGAGACGAAGAACTGAAGAAAGAATCAGTGAAGAAAAAAAAAAAAAAAAAGGAAGGCCAACCAGTGAAAAAAAAAAAAAAAAAAGAGTCAAAGGTCAAAAGTTGTGGTTGTGGGTCCTTTCATGTGTGTATAATTACAAAAATGTCATTGAGTGATGAGTTATGAAAATTGAAAACAATTTAAAATGTGTTTTCGGTTTCATAACTCATAACTCAAAATCGAAGAATTGAGTGATGGGAAACTGAGTCATGGATCATGAGTGATGGTGTCCAAACAAAAAAAATTTCCGTGGGTCCCACAAATTTTGGATGATGAGTGATGAAAACACAATCATATCACTCAAAACTCTCTCATCCAAACAACCCCTAATACTGCCAGGACACCATCAAAGGAAAAGAGAAAAAGCAGTCAAAGTTTTTGAATGAAACATTTTCTTTGGTCATAATTATTGAGGCTAGCTATGGAACCTATGGTGGAATACTTGGTTCCGCGCTTTGTTCATGCTGACCTGACCACATATAATTGCTAAATTTTTTTGTGTGGTGCTACCACCATTAAAAGGACAATTACTAGGAAAGTGCTCAACAGGATTACCCTCCTAGATTACTATATTAAGCAAGACACATCACAACTATTTTAGTATTGTTGTCTTGCTAAAAACAAATAGCTATCATTCGAGTTATCATTTTATTTATTTATAAATAACTATTTTTCAAATCTTAAATATATATAAGAAGATTTTTATGCATGTATAAACATAAATATATGTTTTTTGTGTTTTTAGAAACCTATATACATAAATATATACTTAAATCTAGCATCATGCTATGATTAAAAAAAATAAAAGATAGAAAAATCGAGCATGATGTTAATTTTATTTATGAACATGTTATTACATTTGAGCCATGCTTAACAGTTGTTGATCATAAACTCAAGTTTGAGCTGGATTCAATGGCTTAATTCATTTCTGATAAAAAGAAAAGTTTGGTTGATTCATTTAAATCCAAAAAGTTCTAACTTTTTTATTTTAGTCTCTAGTGCTTTTGAAATTTAGAAATGTTGTTTCACACTATTGCTTGCTAGAGCTGCTAACTGCGTCCACACCTTAGTTGGGTATAGAGATTCTCGCTATCTTTCAAAACCTTAGTATTGTTGTCCTGCAAAAAACAAATATTAATTCTATCTTTGGTGCATATAATTTCTTACTAGTTATCATTTGAATCCATCATTATTATCATTTTTTTACTTACAAAATAACTACTTTCCAAATTAGCCGTTTATAAAAAATGGCTGAAAGAATTTTGTTCGACCATATGAACTTGTTTACAAACTTAATTAACACAATTAAATCTTAAATATATTTAAGTAGACTTTTATGTTTGCATATACATAAATATTTTGTTTTTTTGAGAAACCCATATACATAAATATATACTTAAAATCAAGCATGTATTCTAATAAAAAAGAAATAATGGAGCATGATGTTAATTTTATTCATGAACATGTTATCATATTGAACTCTGTTTAACTGTTGATAAAAACTTAATAAGCTTAAGTTTGAGCTGCACTCAACTACTTGATTCATTTATGATAAAAAGAAAAATATCTCTATTTATTTAAATGATGAAAGTTTTAGAGTTTATTTGGTAAACGTGTTTAAATAACAATTTTTAATTTTTTTAAAAATATATGTGGGTAAAAAATATATAAAAATACTTGTAATATTATTTAAAAATTAAAAATATGTATTTAAATTGATGTTTCAAATATGTTCTTTGTGAGGACACGATTTGTAACGACCGCAATGATGTGTTGGGTTCGTGCGTAAAAATGCCCAAACAATGTCATTTATAGAGCGTAGGTTTGAAAGGCTAGGCCTTAGTCACAAGACGACGGTTTTTCGTGGTGGGCATGCGTAATTAAATCATGTTCACCCTAGGAGTTTTTCTCCTGGAGGCGGGGCCGGAGGCTTTGGTTTTTGGCCATTTTTCCCAGCCCCCTCCTTGATGTATTGACCTTCTCATTATATAGCCCTTCCCGGTTGATCCTAGCCCTCCACTTGTTAGTCGGGCAGGTGCCTGCTTTTGTACCTGTCCCATCAGCCGTCCCTCCTTACTTTACGTTAGTTGCGATGATCGAAGTCACCCCGTCCCAGGAGTCTTTTATCATTAACATGGTCGATTTGGCGAGTGCATTTAATGTAGAGGGGACGATTTACCCCCGAACCGATTTTGCACCGTGCCCCCACGTGGGTCCCACTCCACTCGTATCTCCTTTAGGGAGCTTTTTGGGGGCGGCCTTCGTCGAGAAGTTGCACTTCCCCTTGAAGTCCGGGAGTGCCGAGGATAGGGTCGCCCTCAGCTGTTCCCATTGACACCTCGGCCTTTCACCATTCGTCCTTGGCACACACCCTCCCCGACATAGGCTCCAAGCTCTAATAGAGCATGGGCCGGATCATAAGTCCCCGACCCCACATTCTTAATTTCTCATAAAATAAAATTTTTTTAAAAGTTCTAACTACAATTATGCTTTTTAGAATTTAGGAATGTTGTTTCACATTATATAATTCTAACTGCGTTCACACTCACACTTTTTAAATGATTAATACTGACAGGACACCATCAAACAGAAAAGAGAAAAAGGTTGAAAAAGCAGTTTAAAGTTTTAGAATAAAAAATAACATTTTCTCACCCTTTCTTAGCAACCAATGCAATGCACAGGAGTGTTTAAGATAAAATAATTTTAAAAGTTATCATGAAAGTATTATATGTAATATAATTTGTCTAACCCTTTCTTTTGAGTTTGATATGCAAAAGTGACCCTTATGTTATTATTCATTGATTGATATAAGTGCTTTAAGAGCATTAGCATCCACGGATGGAAAAAAAAAAAAAAAAAACCTATTTTGCATTCTTAAACATTACTTTATTTATTTTACCAATATATTTTACAATTCACCTTATACTCTAATTTTTATTTTTACACATAATCCAATAAAATAATATAAACTATATAATAAAATAATAAAAGTAATCTCCCCACACCCTCTTTTTCTTTTCACTCAAATCCACAAGATTAAAATATTATTTATTTTCTTTACAACCTATAAATACTAAGATTGCATATATGCAACTTTACTGATAATAGGTTGCAAATTTTTTTATGTTTATAAATCTGGATGGAGTGAGTTTATGACATCTTAGGTTGTAAATAGCAATTGAGGAGTGTTTATATCATTCAATGTGCTCTAACCAAATGACAAATACATGTTTTTCAAAAAAAAAAAAAATTATATAAAAAAATAAGGAATGACTTGAACTTTTTTGTTTTTGTTTTTGTTGAGTTGATGACTTGAACTCAATCCTAACCCGTTTCTCAAAAAAAAAAAAAAAATCCTAACCCAACCTATTTCTAACAAGTTTAAAATAAACCGTTTGTAACCTAAACTTATTTTTTACCTGACTCAAATCCTACCCAACTTATTTGTCACGTCTATGCAGATTATTGTATCTTAAAAAAAAAAAAATTATTCAGAATATATCATATATTCATATTACCCTATTTTGAAATTTTGAATAAACCCATTGCCTTCTCCACCGTCCACTAGTCCACACAAAACGACATGTGTTTACACTTTCACAATTTGCAGGGTCTGTACCTATTTTGTTGTTTTATAAGGTCCATACTCCGTAGCCTTTTTTCTGATTCCCAATATAGTTTGTAGCTATCCCGTGGGTTGATGTGATATCCGTTGGTTGATGTGATATCACATCAACCCACATTTATTATGTTATTGTTTTGGGTAAATTTTATTTCCCCTATCAAGCTTGAGTTTATGCGATATCAACAAAAAAAAAAAAAAAAAAAAGGTTTGAGTTTATGCTGAATCTCCCAAAAAAAAAAAAAAAAAAGTTTGAGTTTGTGCTAATAAATTTTAAGACTTCTAAAAATAAATCAATTTTGTTCTTAAAATTAATTTAGTCAATAATTAAGAAAAAATAATTAACTTTTAGGAATAAGTTGACTTTAGGGTTACATTTATTGGTTTAAAAAAATCTTGAACCTAGTTAGTATATGTCAATAGAATTTAACCTATTTTTTTTTATATATATTTTAACTAGTAGTATGATTTTTTAATATTTATCGATTTATCAAAAAAAATTTGTACCGATTTTAATTTTTATTTATTCGAATCCGTTTATTTAATTTATATTTACCGGATATATTTTCTGTGGGGACAGAGAATTCGTGGCCCAGGCCCGCTCCACATTGAGGCCCAAGGCCTAAGTCCAAGGAGACCTATTGCCGAGGACGACGTCACGTCCGGCATCCCACAAGACACCTAAAGAAGAAGGACGAGTTTAATGCAGGAACAGGACGAGTGAAAAGGCCGCCAACATCTTGTAAAAAGAACTCACGGCCTCGAGGTGCCCTTATTCTTGACCATGCTATTCAACTTTACGTCTACTCCCAACCACTTGAGGTATGGGTCGATAGGCCAAGTCCCCGCCCAAAGGATAAAGTCGACACGTGGACCCTAAAGAGGGGGAGGAATACGAGTATAAAAGGAAACTAAAGCCAAAGGTAAAAAGGGAGAAAAAGAAAAGAAGAGGGGAAGAATTTGATGCTCCTCGGACTTGGTCCGAGGAGCCAAACCCTTCATGTCGCAACGATGTAAGGCCTGGTTAGTCGTGCCAAACCCCCCTTTTTTGTATGAACACTCATGAAATCGTGGTCGCATCATTGATTGGCGACTAAAGGCCAGCCCTTCAAGCCCACTCTCTAAAATTATATTGTTTGGGCCTATTTCATACGAATTCGATACCATCCTTTGGGTCGTTAAAAATCGTGCCCCTACAATTGGCGTCGTCTGTGGGAAGGGCTTGTGCGTTGGCGCCGGTGGCGGTGGAGTCAAGTCTCTGTCAAGCAAGGGTCTGTAAGAGATCCATCATTTCTAGCAACACACTGTCGTTGTTCCGACATAAATTTTCCGCTAGGGGCTACGCCTCGCAGAGTGTCAAAGACGGGAAGCTCTAGGGGCTTCCAACATCAAGCTAATGCCCCCCCCACCGGGTCAAAGGGCTAAGAGAAAATACAAGTTTTGGATGAACCAAGGCCTTGTATGGTCCACGGACTCAAGCCTATGGGGAAACCAACTACTTAAAAGAGAAAATACAAGTTTTGGATGTGAACCAATGCCTTGTATGGTCCCGGACTCAAGCCTATGGGGAAACCAACTACTTAAAAAAAAAAATACAAGTTTTGGACAGAACCAAGGCCTTGTATGGTCCACGGACTCAAGCCTATGGGGAAACCAAGGTCCTCGGATCAGAGGCCAGGAGTTATTGGGAACACGGCCAAAGTTCCATACTATTTGGCTGCCCTCTCGGATTGATTATTTTGGGTCCCTCATTCTCGGGCACCTACTTCATGCGCGTTGCGATACACTCAATCGTTATCTCGGTTAGTCTCATAAGTTTAATTTGCTATTAAGTGATGTTATTATATTTGATAGTTTCAATAGGTTCAAATCGGTGGTGGTTTTTTTTTGTCACAAGGCTTTTGTCCTATGTATCATTAAAGAAAAATACACATATAGCATACCCATTCACAAAGTAATTCTTTAGAAAAGAGAGGTATTTAGAGGGAAACAAATTTATCTTTTATTAGTACAAAGAAACATTACAACAGACAATGAAAAAGCTTGAATAAGCTTATACTAAAAGCTAACTACATAAGCGGAAAGAAAAGATACAAGAGAGTGAAGAGAGAGCCGGAGAAGAGGTGCGGGGAAGAGGGGTGTCTTTGCTGTTCCAAAGTCTTTGTCTAAGGAAACCATTCCTCAATACTTTTACATGCCTATAACTCAGGCAAACAAAAGAGTCCAACTTGGGGCTAGCACCGTAGAAGAAAAGGTGCGGGGAGCCCAACTTGAGGCTTGCACCGTTGAAGAAAAGGTGCGGGGAGCCTAAGTCGATGAGTCTCCACGTAACCACGCCTGCGGTAGAGCAGACGGCGCCGATGGCGGAAAACCTTACGCCGACGCACCAAAAATCTGATGCGACCGATCGCACTGCTTCAATTTTGACTCGGAAGAGGGAGGAATACCATTTTCCCCCTCGTCAAACGGAAGATTATCTTGAATCTATGCCTCCCTTGTCCAGGCCACACCACCTTGAGTCTCGGAAGGACCCGGCACCCGTGGCGGGGTAAAATCTTTACCCCTGTCCGTGTCTCAAACATATTGCGCTAAGGATATAGAGGTTGTGATTGTAGCTGAAGGTTTGTGACTCTGAAGAAAGCTAAAGGGTTTGTATGCAAGGAGAATAACCTCTTATCCTATTTATATAAAGGGTAAGGTGGTGGCATTTAATTTGCGCGACTTTCCAATGAGTGCTACGGACAAGGCGGGTTTGGCTCAATTTCCAAACGCCATCCGCAACCGTAGGATCTGAAGATCCTTGTGAAGGCGCGCTTCGATTGTTGAAACGTCAGAGTACTCCACGTGAGTGAAAAAATGAAGGAACGACTCCGACCGGGCACGTCTCCCATGTAAATGTAAAAACACCGATGATCGGTGGAGCACAGAATTTGAACGAGCCATTGTGTGGGCCCAACATCACCAAAACCCTCCTCCCCAACCAAAAAGTCAGGCAACAGGATTTTGAGGGGCTATTGTGGGGACAGAGAATTCGTGGCCCAGGCCCGCTCCACATCGAGGCCCAAGGCCTAAGTCCGAGGAGACCTATTGCCGAGGACGACGTCACGTCCGGCATCCCACAAGACACCTAAAGAAGAAGGACGAGTTTAATGCAGAATGGGGACGAGTGAAAAGATCGCGCCAATCGTGTAAAAAGAACTCTGGCTCGATGAGGCCCCTATTCTTGACCATGTTATTCAACCTTTACGTCTACTCCCAACCACTTGAGGTATGGGCTGATAGGACAAGTCCCCCGCCCAAAGGATAAAGTCGACACGTGGACCCTAAAGAGGGGGAGGAATACGAGTATAAAAGGAAACTAAAGCCAAAGGTAAAAAGGGAGAAAAAGAAAAGAAGAGGGGAAGAATTTGATGCTCCTCGGACTTGGTCCGAGGAGCCAAACCTTTCATGCTGCAACGATGTAAGGCCTGGTTAGTCGTGCCAAACCCCCCTTTTTTGTATGAACACTCATGAAATCGGGGGTCATCTCACGATGTTGGCGACTAAAGGCCAGCCCTTCAAGCCCACTCTCTAAAATTATATTGTTTGGGCCTATTTCATACGAATTCGATACTATCCTTTGGGTCGTTAAAAATCGTGCCCCTACATTTACATTAATTGTCCTTTATTTAATAATAATAATTTTAATCAAATCTAGATATCTATATAAACCATAGTAAAAAAAATGAATTTAGAATAATTTGTACTAATTTATTTATTTATGTGATAAAAGTAATCACATTATTTAGTAAAATTGCAACTGTTTTATGTTTTAAAATTTTTAAGTGAAATTTTATTTAGCAATTGAAAATGAAAATGTTAGCGAAACTTGAATAAAAAAAACTTAATTAATAATATTGTATTTCAAAAACTAAAAGTAGAAATAATAAAAATTAAACAAATATTATTTAAATAATATTTAAATATAAAAAAAGATATAAAGTTTTTGAGTCCCCAAATTTGTTGGACAGGACTTAAATTAAAATAAAATAAAATAAAATAAAGAGTTCAACTAACAGATATTTAATTTTTTTTTTTTGTTAATAACAATTTTAGAAAAGTTTTACTTTTTTTTTTTATGAACTGAAAAGTTTTACTTATATTTTAAAGAAAATATAAAAAGTGCAATTGTTTTTTTATATAAAATTTTTTAAAATATTTTTTAAATCAATATTCTTGATCATTTCCTCAATGCTGGTGGGAGTCTAACTTTATTTTATTGTTTTTACGTTACACACCAAACATTTAAAAATATTTCCAATAGAAAATGTAGTACAAAGTGCGGATGAGAAGCATGTTTTGTGCGTAAGACTGCTCTTTTTTGAGTTGAAAGTTGAAAACACATCTTTTCAGACCTTTTTCGGATGTCGAATCGTAACATCAAACATTGTGTAAGGATTGAGGACAAGCGCTACTAAGCCCCGACTCCACCACCTGCGTGCCAAGAACGCTTTTAATTTAATGGAAACTCATTGATTAACGTTTCATTGATTAGTAGTAGATCACTCTAAAGTAAATTCATTCTCCTATTTCTACCCAATCTGATCCTGGCCCAAGACCTTCTATTCGGGGTAGTCAGTATTCAAAAAAGAGGTTGAGGAAGGAGTTTCATAGGTTTAGCCATAATCTTAGACAGCGTTTGTTATGTGGCTTCTTTGCCAAGAGGGATAATGGTAGTGATCGGAGGATTGATGAAGAATTACGGGAGGAAAATTCAAGTCAAGCTCATATGTTTTCACCCACAGGTTGGTTCAAGCTCCGCACATCCAAATGGGTTATGGGAAGCTGTCCCCGATCGCCTTCCCCAACAACCATGAGGATTCTCGGTTGGAATTGCAGGGGTTTGGGCAAATCCTCCGCAATTCGACAATGTCAGAAAATTGCCCACAAGTCTCGGCTTGATATTTTGTTTTTAATGGAGACTCGACTTGTGAAGGATAGAGGCAAGTTGATATGGGAAAAATGTGGCTTTTCCGAGGGTTGGGAATTTCCTAGGACTGGCTTAAGTGGTGGGTTGCTGCTTGCTTGGATGCCAAAACAATGCCTCATCATCAAATACGAGTCTAAGCACCTTGTTCACGCCGATCTTGTTGACAACAGAGGTAACCCTCTCTCTATTACTTTTGTTTATGGCACCCCTGTTCAATCTCACCGTATTGAAGTGTGGAACAAACTTAGAAGTTTTAAATCTATCTCCCACCCAAATTGGTTATGCATTGGTGACTTCAACCAGATTCTTACTCTGGAGGATAAATTTTCTTTCCACTTGAACTCAATCTCGTGGGGTGAATCCTTCCAACAAGTGATTGATGACTTAAGCTTGTGTGAGTTGGTATCTTCCGGTCAGAAGATACCTGGATGAATAGGAGGGAGGAGGAGGATTTTGTAATGGAAAAACTTGATAGAACCTTTGCTAGTATAGAGTGGGTGAATTTTTATCCCAAATATGTTCTTAGGAACCTCCCAATTGTTAGGTCTGATCATGGCCCCATTTTGTTGGACTGTGAGTACTTTCCTCCCTTTCGGCGTAGACCTTCTAGATTTGAAAAAATGTGGCTTTCACATCCTTCCTGCAAGAGTGTTGTGCAAAAAGCCTGGCATAATCGAGTTAAGGGTTCAAGAGCTTTTCAATTACGGCACAAGCTCATCAATGTTTGGGATGAATTCCAAGTTTGGAATAAGGAAGTGTTTGAGAAGGTGGAGAATGAGATTCACATGAAACAAAACCAACTTAAATTGGTGCAGAACTCTATTTCGTCCCTTCAGGATGTTAAGAGGGAGGCCGAGTTGAGGGAAGAGTTGGAAGTTTTGATGCAAAGGGAGGAGGTTATGTGGGCTCGTAAAGCTAGGAGGATCTGGGTTCTTTTTGGGGACAGAAATACTAGGTTTTTCCAGATCGTTGTAAGGCAAAGGCGAGTTCGGAATAGAATCATGCATCTAAAAAGGGGAGATGGTAGCTTTTCTTGATGACCTAGGGGAAATTGAGGGCATTCTTGCTCAAGACTTTAGGAATGCCTTTGAGGAAAATGTTCCTTTATCTTATGACCAGATCCTTGCTCAAGTAGGAACTCTACCCTTACCTCAATTGTCCGCTCATCAACTCTCTTCTCTTGATCGGCCGGTCACTACTAAGGAAATTGAGGATCTTGTTTTTCCAGCTAGGATCTCATAAAGCCCCCGATCCAGATGGTATTCCTGCTTTTTTCTATCATGAGTACTAGAGTATTGTCAAGTTTGATGTTTTTAACACTGTCCTTGCTTTCTTCCATTCGGGTTCTCTGCTTAAGTCTCTTAATTCTACTTATATCACTCTCATTCCCAAAGTTGCTTGTCCCGATATTGTGAATCACTTTAGACCTATTAGTTTGTGTAATGTGATTACAAGATTATCTCTAAGCTTCTGGTGAATCGTCTTAAGCCTTTTATGGACTCTCTTATTACTCCCTTTCAAAATGCTTTTATTAAAGGAAGGAATATTTCTGATAACATTCTCCTTGCTCATGAAATCTTTGATTTTCTTACAAAAAGGAAGAGGAGGAAAAAGTCTTATGGAGCTTTGAAGATTGATATGACAAAGGCTTATGATAGAGTAGATTGGAAATTTTTAAAGGCTGTGCTTACTTCCATGAATTTTAGCCAAAATTGGATACAGTGGATTTTACAGTGTGTCACCACAGTCCAATTTACCCTTCCTGTGAATGGAAGTCTCTCTCAAACTTTTAAGCCCAAGAGGGGCCTCAGGCAAGGTGATCCTTTATCACCCTATCTTTTTCTTTTGTGTGCAAATGTTCTTTCCCTTGCCCTCATTCAAGCCGAGCAACATAATAAGATCCAAGGTATTAGAATTGGTAGGAATGGAAGCACCTTCATCCACTTGTTGTTTCTTTGATGACTCCCTCTTGTTCTTCGGGAGAGATGATAAATCTATTGACAATATTCAATGCATTTTACAGTGGTATCGCTTAGCTCTAGTTCGGGTCAGAGCATAAATGTTGCCAAGTCTGATTTGTTTTGCTCTTCAAATATGCCAAGAGTTGAGCAAGAGAACTTAGCTTCAACCTTAAAGGTCAACCTGGTGTCGGAACCTAGCAAGTATTTAGGTTTAAATTTCAAACTTAAGGGCAAAAGAGTTGTTGACTTTCATTACTTGGTGGATAAACTCAACTCTAAACTTCAAGGATGGAAAGCTAAACTCCTTTCACAAGCTGGTAGAACCACCTTGATCCATTCAACTCTCCAATCCTTGCCCTTATATACCTTTTCTTGCTTTAGGGTGCCCGAGAGTATTTGTAACAAACTTGATGCCATAACAAGATCCTTCTCGGTGGGGGCATGATCAAGGGGTTAGGAAATTGCATCCGCTTAATCGGAATAAAGTGTGTCAACCTAGAAATAGAGGAGGGCTTGGCCTTAAAAAGTTTAGTTTGATGAACAGGCCATGCTTGCTAAGCAATTCGGAGAATTCACCATAATCCTCAATCTCTTTTAGCAAGAACTTTTAAAGCCAAATACTTCCCTAGAAGCTCTATACATGAATGTCAACCCAAGCCGCATCAATCTTGGTTTTGGAGAAATATTGTGAAACAGGATAACAGGAAAATGAAAGAGGGGAAGTGGTGGGTGGGTAATGGTACTAATATTCCATTAGACCATCCCGCTTGGTTCCAAACTCCTAATTTGCATGACCCAAACCTTATCACAGTGCATGTGGCTGACTTAATTGACCAAGCCACTCACTCTAGGAAACTTGATCTTGTTAGATACCTGTACCCCCCCTCTATAAGTTCTGAAATTCTAAGCATCCCAATCTCTAAGACCGATTCTCGTGATGATTCTCTTATATGGAAGTTTTCAAACTCAGGGGATTTTAAAGTTAAAAAGGCTTATGAGATTCTTTTGGAAGATGCTACTATGTCACCCAATGCAAATCTTAGACCCCTTGTTATCCCCCGATCTTTGTGTGGAACACTTTATGGAAGGTTAGACTTCCCTTGAAAATCTGCAACTTGGTCTAGAAGGTAATCCATGATAGCTTGCCAACATTTCGGACTTTAAAGGGGAGGGGAATTCCAATTGCGCCCTCTGCCCCTTTTGTGACTTGTGATGAGGAGTCTACTAGCCATCTTTTCCTTCATTGCCATTTTGCGGAGCTTGTTGGTATGGTTCAACTCTAGCCCCGCATACTTCCTCCCTTGGTCCTATAACTGTTCAAAGGTGGATCATTAATTCCATTAGTAGACATCGAGATTGGATGAGAGTGACTTGGAATCTTTGCGGCGGACTTTCATTACTCTTTGGGCTATCCGGAATCATAGAAACCGGGTGATTCATGAGGGAGTTACTCCGATCCAATGAATGTCATTTTAACCTCTCAAAAAATTTTGCGGTACCATGAGATCTATCAAAAGCATTATCAGATCGAGCATAGGATATCTAGGCAGAAAATTATGGAGCAAGGGTTTCAAGGGCAATGGAGCATCATCCTCAAGATTTCTCGGTGTCAAGCATAGAAGAAATAAAAGAGCTGCATTTGCTTATGAGGCTAGGAAAGCAGGGCGGGTGTGCAGTGGTGTTCTACGGATGCGGAAAGAAGAAGTGCCGCTAACTCATCCCAGTTGCTTTGCTTGAAGGTCTTAGAGAAGCAAATCAGAATAACTTTTAGGCTTCAATACAACCAGATTTTGGTTTTGAGCAATTGTAATTTTTGGTTGAGTTGTTTAACACAGGCCAAGTTAGGATTGGGAAGGAAAAACCTTGTTTCTTCGATCTGCGATCCTTAAAGCAAAGGGGTTTTTGTCTTTCCTTCTGTTGGATCCCCGCTTTTGTGCTTGTTAATGTATATAATATGGTTGCTATGGCCTCCAGTGCTCCCATGCACTTTCAATGGCCACAACACCTAACGTTGTAGTGCTCTGTTTTCTGGTTGTTTATCAAAAAAAAAAAAACTTACCTTATATTTCAGTTTTTATTTTTACACACGGCTCGATAAAATAATATAAACTACTTAATAAAATAATAAAAATACTCTCCCCTCACCCTCTTTTTTCTTTTTACTCACGACCACAAGATTAAAATATTATTTATTTTCTTCACAACCTATGAAATGCAAACCTTATAGTTCATAGGTCGCAAATTTTTTTATATTCACAAATCTGGATGGAGTGAGTTTATGATATTCTAGGTTGTAAATAGCAACTAAGGGTGTTTACACCCTCCTGTGAGCTCTAACCAAATGACACATACATATTTTTTAAAAAAAAAAAAAAAAATCATATATAAAAATACGGAATGACTTGAACTTGATCTTAACCCAACCTATTTCTAACATGTTTAAAATAAACCATTCATAACCTAAACTTATTTTTTACCTCACTCAACTCCAACCCAACTTATTTGTCACGTCTACGCATATTATTGTATCATTTTTAAAATAAAAATTATTCAGAATATATGATATATTCATATTACCCTATTTTGAAATTTTGAATAAACCCATTGCCTTCTCCACTGTCCACTAGTCCACACAAATGGTTTGTTTTGTTGGAGGAGTGGAAAAGTAAAAGGATGAAAAATTAGTGGGAGAATGGAAAAGTGGGAAGATAGAAAGTATTTAGTTTTCCTTCGTGTGTGTTTGGTTGGAGGGGTGGAAAAATTAGAGAGTGAAAAATTCTTTTGTTTGGTTAAAAAGAAAAGTGCGAAAATAGAAAATGTAGTTTATATAAATTGACTATTATACCCTTGATACATAATAAGTAAAAAATAGATTTATTTGTACTCATTAAATAATATAAAATTTACCAACAATTATATTTTTCAATGAGAAGTGTTACGTCTACAACATTATTCGTAATATTTTCACAACAAAATTTATGTAGAAAGTTGTTACTAGTTCTAATTTGAACCCATCACTGAAATTATTTTTTTACTCAATACTAACTAATAACAATTTATTACGAAAATGTTATGATAATATTTCTCAATTAAAATTTTTTATTTATTATATTATTTCCTATTTTCCCAGCCTTCATGTCATCGATACCTTTTTTTTTTTTTTTTTTTTTTTTTTTTTTTTTTTTTCACAGATTGTCCTTCCTTATCCTTATCCCCCTTCTTTTATCTTATCCGTATCCCCCTTTTTTTTTTTTTTTTTTTTTCTTCTTCCTCATTCAGCATAGCTCTCTCCCTGTTTTTTTTATTTTTTTAACTGGACTCCGGCGCTCTTTTTTTTTTTTTTTTTTTCTTTCTCCAGTGCTCTCTCTCTCAGTTTTTTTTTTTTTTTTTTACTTGACTCCGGGGCTCTCATTCTCTCTTTTTTTTTTTTTTTTTTTTTTTTTTTTTTTCTCCAGTGCACTCTTTGTTGTTTTTTTTTTTTTTTTTACTTGATTCTAGAATGGAGTATTATGGTAAAAGTACTGTAAGAGCATTTTCTCTCCAAGCTTTTTCTCCTAATTTGGGAGGATGAACTTGATTCCAGAATGGAGTATTATGGTAAAAGCACTGTAAGAGCATTTTCTTTTCTCTCCAGGCTTTTCCTCCCAATTTGGGAGGATGAAATTTGTGGGCCTGGGAGATGAAATTTTCTCCCGAATTTTCCTCATTTCTTATTTTCCTCAGCTTTTCAAACAGTAAAAAACACTATTTTTCTTAGCATTTTCCTTTGTATATTTTTCATCCTCCTAAATTTACCCCAACCAAACAAAGTGAAAATGACGCATTTACACTTTCACAGTTTGTAGGGTATGTACCTATTTTGTTGTTTTATAACACTAGGGTCCATACTCCGTAGCTTTTTTTGTAGGATTCCCAATATAGTCTGCAGCTATCCAGTGGGTTGATGTGATATCCCCACCTTTATTATGTTTTTGTTTTGGGTAAATTTTATTTACACCTATCATATTTGAATTAATGCCAATAAAATTTAAAATTATTCAAAATTAGCTAATTTTGTTTTTAAAATCAATTTAGTGAATAACCGAGAAAAAATAACTAACTGTTGAGGAATAAGTTGGCTTTAGAATCAAATTGGCTAGTTTTGAAAAGTTTTAAACTTAGTTAGTATTAACCTCAATCTTAAAATATGTTAATGGAATTTAACCTATTATTTTTTATATTTTAATTAGTAGTATGATTTTTTAATATTTATTGATTTATCAAAAAAAATTTGTACTGATTTTCATTTTTATTTATTCAAATCCGTTTATTTAATTTATATTAGTCAGATATATTTACATTAATTGTCCTTTATTTAATAAAAATAATTTTAATCAAATCTAGATATCTATATAAACCATAATAAAAAAAAAATAATTTAGAAAAATTTACTATATGTTACAGTGTTAGTACTAATTTATTGATTTATGTGATAAAAGTAATCACATTATTTAGTAAAATTGCAACTGTTTTATGTTTTAAAATTTTTAAGTGAAATTTTCTTTATAAATTGAAAATGAAATGTTAAAGGAACTTGAATGTAAAATAAAAAAACTTAATTAATAATTTTACATTTCAAAAAGTAAAAATTAAAAAATAGAAATATTGAAAATTAAACAAATATTATTTAATTAATATTTAAATATAAGAAAATACTCTATATAAAGTTTTTGAGTCCCCAAATTTGTTGGACGGCCTTAAGTCAAAATAAAATGAAATGAAATAAAAGGTCTGATTAACAGATATTTTAAGTTTTTTTTGTTAATAAAAATTTTAGAAAAGTTTTCTTACATTTTAATGAAAATATAAAAAAAGTAATTGTTTTTTTTTCATATAAATTTTTTAAAAGTATTTCTTAAATCAATACTTGGATCATTTTCTCAAGCTGGTGAGAGCCAAACTTTATTTTATTGTTTTTACGTCACACACTAAACATTTAAAAATATTTCCAATTGAAAATGTTTACATTTGGAAAACATTTTAAACTTAATCTTTTCGAGGCATTTTTTATTTTTCATACCGCAGATGTGAGCAAGAAATGCAGATGAGAAGCACGTTTTGTGCGTAAGACTGCTCTTTTTTGAGTTGAAAGTTGAAAACATATCTTTTCAGGCCTTTTTCAGATGTCAGTAATCAGTAAAATTGAACAGTGTAAAAGGACTGAGGACAACTGCTACTAGCCCCCAACTCCACGACCTGCGTGCCAAGAACGCTCTTAATTTAATGGAAACTCATTGATTAACGTTTCATTAATTAGTGGTAGATTACTCTAAAGTAAATTAAGCCTTGTATATATTTATAAACTGGACAGTGCAACAATTGCAGCTGTCTCTCTCATCACTTTCACTACTCCACAAACCCATCTACTATTCCTGAAAGAAAGAGAAACTATGGCGGAAGGAGCTTTGTTCGCTCTTGCTGGGAAAGTCATTAATGTGCTCGGCTCTCTCATTGCTCAAGAGGTCAAACTGGCCTTTGGTGTCAAAACTGATATTGAAAATCTGAGGAGCACAGTCTTCAGGATCCAAGCTGTGATGCGAGATGCAGAAAAGCGGAGTTCTCAAGACGATCAGATCAAATACTGGCTCAGTGAGCTCAAAGATGTCCTCCATGATGCTGATGACGTGCTGGATGATTTCTCCACTGAAGTTTTGCGGCACAAAGTGGAAAGTGGAAACAAAATGACAAAGGAGGTACGCATTTTCTTTTCAAGTTCAAACCAGCTTGCTTTTAGTCTTAAAATGGGTCATGAAATAAAAGCAATTAGGGAGAGACTAAATGCCATTGAAAAAGAGAAGAAGGCTTATGACTTTAGTCAAAGCTTGGTTGAGCCACAAGTCATGAATAGAGGCAGAGGAACTTATTCTTTTGTACTCAAAGATGAAGTTATTGGGAGAGAGACTGATAAGGAAGAGATTATGAAACGTCTTTTTGATGACAGTGTTGAAGAGAATATTTCTATCATTCCAATTGTTGGTATCGGAGGATTGGGCAAGACAACACTAGCTCAACTGGTATACAATGATGAAGATGTTCAAACAAAGTTTAAGATAAAACTTTGGGTTTGTATCTCTGATATCTTTGACGTACAGCGGATTGTTAAAGAAATTGTAGAACAGTTGACAAAGGGGACGCATGAAGGAAGCCTTGAGATCTTGCAAAATAAGCTTCGAGAAGAACTTAATGGAAAAAAATACCTGATTGTCTTGGACGATTTGTGGAATGAGGACAGTAGTGAATGGCTTCTCTTGAGAAATTTGTTAATGGTTGGTAAAAAGGGAAGTAGGATACTGGTAACTACTCGCTCAGAAAGTGTGGCGAGGATAACGGGTGCAACTTCATGGCATGCTCTAAGAGGCCTTCCTGAAGAAAAGGCGTGGAGTTTGTTTGTAAAAGTGGCATTTGAACGAGGTCAAGAACCTAAAAATGAAGCCTTAGTAGCAATTGGAAGGAAGATTGTTGAAAAGTGTGATGGATTGCCTCTCGCTATAAGAACAATAGGAAGCCTATTGTTCCTTAATACTTCTGAGATTGAGTGGCAATCCTTTTTAGATAATGAACTCTCAAAAATATGTCGACAAGAAAATAAGATCTCATTAACTCTTAAGTTGAGTTATGATCACCTTCCATCACATTTAAAGCAATGTTTTGCTTATTGTAGATTGTTTCCAAAAGATTATAGAATTGATGTAAATACACTTATTAATCTTTGGATAGCACAAGGCTTTATTGTGTTAGAAGATCCAAGACAGCGTTTTGTGGATATTGGAAGAAAATATTTTATGGAATTACTCTGGAGATCGTTTTTTCAAGATGTAGAAAATGATTATTATTTGGGCAGTATAGAATCATGTAAGATGCATGATCTCATGCATGATCTTGCAATTCTTGTGTCTGGAATGGAAAGTGCCATATTAAATTCAAGTGGGGAAAATGTGATTGAAAAAGTTCATCATGTATCATTTGATCTAGTGGATTCATCGAGTCAATTTTCAATTCCTGTGACTAATAAAAGGAAGATACGAACAATTCTTGCAGCTAGTGTGGGGGGAAAGTTGGGTAACTTAACTTATGATGCACTTATTTCAAATCTTAATTATTTACGCACATTGGATTTGAGTTGTTTAGGACTATATGTAGTGCCCCATTCAATTGGAGAATTGAGTCATTTAAGATATCTTGATCTTTTCGAAAATAAACATATTGCGGTTCTCCCTAATTCCATTAGTAAGCTGCTAAATTTACGGATGTTTGAAACTCCGTTCTTGTCATTCACTTAAAGAGTTACCGCGGGGCCTTAAGAAGTTGGTCAATCTTAGGCATTTAGACGTTAGTGGGTGCTACAAATTGACGCATACGCCCCTTGGACTTGGGAATCTTACTTCTCTTGAGATACTAACGAGGTTCGTCGTGAGGCAAGGGGGTTCCAAGGCTAGCTCGTATAGTTGGTATAAGAAAAAACAGGCTGAGTCTGGTGGTGGGCTAAGTGAATTGAAGGAGCTGAGCAATTTGGGAGGAAGTCTACTCATTCAAAATTTGGGACATGGAGAAGATGACATGGTGGAATGTAAAGCCACAAATATGACGCAGAAACAACATCTTCAAAAGCTGGAAGTATGGTGGAATGAAGAGTGGGATGATGGAGAAACTGAATGTTATGATGACATGTCACCGGAAGGGCTCCAGCCACATCCAAATCTTAAAGCGTTGGAATTGTGGAATTATATGGGTGTGAGAATTCCAAGTTGGGTCTCTTCTCTCACTAATCTTGTTAAGTTTGAATTATATAAAAATAGGAGATTGCAGCACCTCCCACCGTTAAATCAACTCCCTTTTCTCAAGTCTGTCTATCTTTGGGGAATGTTTGCACTTGAATACATTTGGATAGATGAAGACAGTGTTAGTAACGTGTTGGGTGCTTCCTCTTCTTCTTCTTCTTCTTCTTCTTCAAAAACACCATTCTTCCCATCCTTATCTTCTCTATATATTGCGTATTGCCCAAAACTGAAGGGATGGTGGAGGAATGAGCCACACCATCTCTTACTTCCATCATATTCATTTCCTCCTTCTCTTTCGGAATTAACTATTGTCGAATGCCTTGACCTGACTTCCATACCCCTGATTCCCCCCTCTCTAAAAGATCCAATTATTAGTGATTGTCCCCTCTTACGGCTACACGAAGGAAACAGTGAAGATTGTCCCAAATAATCCAACAAGAAAAAACAATTTATTCAGGTATGCATCTATCTTTTATAATCCCAAATTCAAATTCAACTACTGCTTTTTTTATTTTGAACAACTTCTAAAACTATTCAACTTCATTCTTTTCAATCTTTTTTCTTTTTCTTGTCTATAAACTGTTAATTGAACGAGAAAAATTAGGATAATGTAATCCATCCCTTTTTAAAAAAAAAAAAAATTCTTTTAATTCTAATAATTTATATCTTTGTACCTAAGAGCATGTTGATAATATGATGTGTGTATGGTTGCTTCTTAATTATTGCAGAGTCCGAGTTAGAATCGAGTGGGTTTGTTCACGAGACTTATTTTAACAAGAAAAATTAGGATAACGTAATCCATCCCATTTTTCTCTCTTTCTTTTCATTCTAATGGTTTATATCTTTGTACCTAAGTGCATGGTTGCTTCTTAATTGTTGCAGAATCTGATTTAGAATTAGAGTCGGTTTGTTCACTTCCAGAGGGGGAATTAGCTTGTTTTGCAGGTATTTCATTGGTTCACTCTCCCCCTTTTTTTTGGTCATTTGAACTATTGATCTATAAAAAATAACTAATGGTTTAATTACTTTTTTTGATGGGATAATTGCTGAATGAATTCTTTCTTTTCTCAGAATTTTTTTTTTTAAAATTTTTAATTTTGGAGACATCGTTTTAGTCAAAAGCAGAACAAAGATTGAGGTCTACCAATATAGACATTCACAAATCTAGAGATAATATTTATCTAAGTTGTGCATTTGAACAAAACCTTTGGTGCTTTCAATTTTCTTTCTTCTTAATCTGTTTTTATATGTTAGATTTCTAATGGCCAGAGCATCACACAATCATAACTTTTTTGGTGATTTTTGGCTGTTCCTCTACCTCCAACAGCCCCTTACAGCCTTTCTTTAATCTCCAAGTATTTCAAAACGAAAAATCCTGCACCTCTTTTTAAAAAAATTCTTCCTTCTCATTGTTGTCCTGCAACCTGCCAGAAATGGAGAAGTTTTAATTTTTCAATTCATAGTTGCACACTTCATGTATTTTACTTTTTGGTTCTTGTGCTAAAACAAACGATTCATAACACTTCCATCATGTATGTAAATAATACCGTGTATCCAAGTACTAGAGAAGGGTCTAATTTGTTTAGTTGTGTACAATTCATTGTTAGATTGGATTGATATTTTATTATATATATTACTGCCAATAAAAATTACTAATTAATTTTTTTATTACTTGAATAATAGGTTTTTAATTACTGAGCTACACTCAAGTTTAAGAACTTTTGGTTTTTCAAGTGCTTTTTATTTTGTCACTTTCTCTGCCTCCTGAGGCCATAGTCCTTGCTGCATTTGGTTGTGAAGTCCCTGTAAACTTGAGGCTGCAGAACGTCTATTGTTTTTTAATCAGTGGGGTCCAAACAAACATGAGTAGGAGAGAATATTGGATAGAAGTTGGAATCTGATGGCATCTTTAACCACTTCAGGTATTTGACTTTTAATGAAGAAACCAACACCAATATTCTTGTTTTGATATATCTTGGAGAACTTATCAGGCATTGGACTTTTCAGTTTTCATGCAGCACTTAAAATTCAGACTTTTTTCAAAACTTTCAGGCCTTGCAATTGTGCCACATGTCCCAGAATTGCAAGTGGATTATCGGAATCTGCTGAAAATAATATATTCAGGTATGTTTCTATCTTATAATTCCAATTTTTTATGGACAATCATATACATATGCCCTTCTTCTTGATGCCTTTTGAGGTTCGTCATATTTCGGAGAAATTTTTAGTCATTTGACTTCTTATGCAGAACCAACTGAGGCAAAGAACAAGCTTGGGGTACAAAATTCAGCCCTATCCAAAAACTGCAGTTGTGCAACAGGTCAAGAACTCGGTGGTAATCATTTCCCATCAAAACTTTATAAGACGCATAATTTCTTCAATTTATTAGGAGAATAAAAAGGATAACTGTTCTATCTTTTGTTATTTTATTCTAATGATTTATAACTTTTCATCTAAACTTGTGTTAATGAAATAACATATATTGTTACTTGTTTATAATTGCAGAATCAAAGCAAATTTCTTAGAACTTTGAAGGAGGACTTGATCAGGCAACAAACACTGCAGGAATTAGCTTACTAAACCGGTATTTTGGTAGTTAAATATATATATATATATATATATATATATATATTTTTGGTTATAAAAGTTTCCAACATATATCTACTAAATCCTTTTCATGAGATGATTCAACCAAAATACTCCTCACATGTTTGTGTGTATGCTGGCTTTAAAAAGTAAAAAAGAGCAAGCAAATGACTGAATGAGCCTAATCTGTTCATACAATCACTAGTTCAAAGATAGTTTGAATTGAATTTTATCTGTTAATAGAATATAATTACAAATTGTGGATTACTACTTGAGGTATCTTGCTTTTTATGCAGAACTGAAAACCGATTTTTTTGTTCTTTTTCATTCTGCTTTTTGAGGTTTTTCTATTACGGCAAGTACAGTCTTGGACTCAAAGTTAATCTTCTTAAAAAAAAAGAACAAAAAAAGAAAGAAGTACCAGTTTTTTTTTTCCCATCAAAACTTTAATTAGATGCATGATTTCTTCAAATTATTAGGAGAATAAAAAGGAATAACTGTAAATTCTTCCATTTGTTCTTTTATTTTAATGATTTTTATCATTGTATCTAAGCTTGTGTTGGCGAAATGACATATGTAGTTGCTTCCTAATAATTACAGAATCCTAGCAAATTTTGAAGGGAGGAGCATGACCAAGCAACTAACACACCAAGGAATCAGCTTACTATAATGATATTTAGGTGGTTAACTTTTTTTTTGGTGGAGAATATTTGTTTGCTTCCTCACATGTTGGTGTGAAGACTTTGTCTTTTCTAAGTCAAAAGAACACAAGAATGATTGAATAGAGTCTAATTTTTCATACATGCACAAATTTTAAGTTAGATTGGATTGATTTGAATTCTTATCATTACTCAATTAAATATTACTAATTAAGGTTTTTCATTTCACTTGAATTCCAATTAAGGCTGAGGAGAACATCATTGTTCTTTTCATTTGAAATTTTGTTTATTTCTCTACCTCCTAAAGAAATAGCGTTTGCTTCTTAACTTTGGTTGTGCAGTCTCTGTTCGAACTTTGGGCTACATTACACATGTTCTTTTTATAATCACCTTTGGAAAGCGAGAGGGGTGATCGTGTAATGGATGGATAGGGTGTATGGAGTTTTAGGCCAAAGAGAGGTAAAAGGGGTAAGGATGGTTGAGCAGTGAAGGGTAAGAGAGGCAGTTTGATTAAATTTCCCAAAGGAAGAGTAATTTTTGTAAAGAGATGCAGAGGTGAGCAAATTCTAGCCTTTTAATTATTCTTACCATATCATTCTTGTGCCAACTGCCAAAAGATTTTATAGGTATCAATATCAGCATTCTTCCGTAGGTCATTTAGATAGTGAATTAAAATACAATATGCCCCACACTAATGATTCCATTTCGATGGAGGTAATGCCACACATTTAATAAATTAATGGCTTAATTGGCTGATTCTATATGTTGATCTCACCTATGGAGGGGTGGCTTGAATGCAGTCCTACTCTTTAGCACTTGCCCTTATTAGTTCTCAGTATAGATATTGCCATGCATATTCTAATACTAAATGACATGCATTTTCTTACAAAAATGAGTGGAAATTGTTCCTCATTTTTATTAGTTTTGTATAGAAATTACCGTTTGAAGGTAGTTCCTTTTGTAATTATAACCAGAAATGCATGCAGTGTATGTTATTTTGCACTTTAGACTAGTTCTATATGTCGGCCCTTTTTGTGCTTTGGAAGCTAAAATTTCAAAGGAAGGACGCTAGTGCCATCGGCACCCTCCTTTTTTAGGTTTATTTTGTCAAACCAACTCAAGGATGCAGTTGGTAAAAAGGAAATTGTTGAAAATGATCCCAAGGACTTTTATGTTTGCCTTAACATCTTATATATAGGAGTGGGTGGGAATAATCTAGTGTTTTTCAGTGATGCAAAAAGTGTTATCCAACGCGAAAGTAGATGACTAAGTAGGTGACAAACGATTTCATCTTACATTAAAATGTATGTGACGTACCTGCAAAAGACTTACAAATTTTAGTATTTGTTTTTAGGTTGACAATTTCAGGTGCAGGGAAAATTTGTGCTTGCTCCATTGAGATGGCTTTTGAGACTTCAACAACAAAATACCTCTTCGATAACTACTGTTATCTCTACATTAGCATGGTACTAGTCATCCTTGAAGCAGTATTTCAAGTCTTCTTAAGGCTGCTTAGGATTCCACAGTACTCCAATCAATGGGCATGTGAGACTGGGAAACACTTACATGAACTCAGAAGCTTGTATGCATGTGCAATGGATTCCCTTTTACTTAGATGCTATGTGTGACTTTTTCATGTTATAGTATCATTTTCCAAATTGTATTATTTCTCTTTTGCAGTTTGGTGGAGGTCACTGTATTGGCGAGTCTTTGAAGTAAGTGTGAAGGTAGAGGGTGATCCATTCCTTTGAGTATTTTACAGAAAAGGGAAGACACCAATTCTCCTGAAAGAGACTATAATTTGGGAGAGAACAATTATGTCCCAGGTTGACTTCCATTCGGATAAAGTACCTGTTTTTATAACCTGAATTCTCCTATTGATTTTGTTCTTATTGGACAATCTTGGGATCTCACTCATAAGTAAAAAAGTTGCTTGGTGAAATTATTTATCGGGAAGATTTGGCCACCAAAGCTTTGTCCTACCATGTGCTCTTTACAAGCTAGTATTCAGAAGCCATGAGAACATGCATTTGGATTAAAATAAAAGCCGGTATGGTACTTTCATATCCCTCACAACAATTGAAATTAAATTCATCTATAAGAAACAGAATCTTTGGAAGAGCTCAACTTCCCTCCCCGCCCCTCTGCTGGTGGGGGTTATATTGATGAGAATTCTTATGTTCTAGGGTCATATGAATTTTTCCCTGAATTTAGTCGGGATGTATGCCATTCCTAGATTTTAGATTGCCTGCAAAATTTCTGAAGGGTAGGTTGTCTATTGTCCCATGTATATGGTTTTAACAGATTTTATAGATTAAGGTCAACTTTTGTGTATAGTTATTTATTTTTTTATTCACAATTTTTTTGGTCCTAGAGCTTGATATTCACAAATTTTACAATATTTTAAAGCTTGATATAATCCACGATAATTCTTTCCGGTAAAGTTCTGCCTGCCTGCTACTAGGCTTATAGCATTTTTAAATCACAGATACATTTTTTTTTTTTCAGATTCAAGTAGTTCTGTTTTACACTTCCTTGAAGAAGGTAGGAAAAATTCATAAATTCAACACTAAAATGTCAAATGTGTATTTCTGTTTAACATCAATATCTACCGAGAAGAGGGAAAACACCATAGTACAATCTCCCCCTTTAACTTCCCTCTCTATCTACTCTACTACTCCCTTTGTTATTTAATTGTGTTTAATATTTCACTCCTTTTCCCTTCTTGCCCTGTCTCACCCCCGACCTTACTCTCATGAACTTACCATTAATTTGTCTTAAGCGAGAGATTTATTCTTTGCATATATGTTTATTGGAGTTGTTCACTTATTAGAATGGTTTTGTTTAACTGCTCTTATTTTGGTCAAGATAGCCATAGATTATCTCATGCTTTTCTTATTGATTTATTTCTTTTTCTTCCTTGTTGATGATTGCTGCATTATGTTTTGTAGCTAAGATGGTAAGAGCCTCTCTCCTCATTTTGCAGACTATTTGCCTCAATGTCTTAAGGAGAGCCATTGTTTTGGGTTCAATAGAGAGGCAAATAGAGGTAAGCTGTAAGATTTTTGAGCAAAACGATAAAAGTCTATGGAAATTGGTGAATATTTAATATGATATTTTAGTTATTGCTTCCTCTGCATATGAGAGTTTCACTAAGCATGCAATCTGTCTCATAACTCCTAATCTATGGACTCAAGCCTACATGTTTCTTTGTGGTAAATTTCAAAATTTCTTTGTATATTTTTAAGTAGATATTTTTTAATTATTATACCTCACATTTGAGGGTGAATAGTTGCTTTCATGCATAACCATATCTGTAGGTATTTGATGACTAACATATTTCTCTCTCCTTTCTTATTGTTCCCTAGGGATGTCAGCCATTATATGGCCGTGTAGTTCCTCATTGAATGGTTATCAAATGGAGACTATGCAGCACTAAGCAAAAAAGGGAAATTACATCAGTCTTGAATCTATCTATCACAAAGAAGATGTTTAAGATCACATAATGATGTGGACTGGTCATATTTGTCCATTTGGAGAAGTATTAGTCATCTTTAACAATTTTGGCAGAAAAATGAAGACAATTGAGTAGATCTGTGATTTCAACTGAAATGCGGAAATTGTTGTTCTCAACTTGTTGAATACTGTTGCCAACTAGTCTATCAAGTATTTTACTTCACATTTTATGATTTGGGTGGCCAAGTTTGTGTGAGGTTTTGGTGGATCAGCTTATTGGGTTCCTTTTGCATTATAACTAGGTTGCTCTTTGTACTTGTATGCCATTGCCAATTAATGTTTTGAATATTTTTTTTATCTTGTGGGGATGGAAACATTGGAAAGAAATTCTACATGTCTACAAGTCTAACAAATTTAAGTAAATCAATCATTTTTATTCTGTTTTTGGTTTTTGTTTTTCAAGTTCTTTGAGCTCTTACCTGTTCCATTTAGTGGAACATCTTGCCAATGATGTTTCTTGCAATCCATCCATCTAAATATGTTTGAAATATTGCATAATTTCATTTTATCCCATAATTTTATTGGACATCCGACATAACAATAGAAAGCAAAATTTGGGGTAACTGATCTTTCTAAAGAACACAGTATTGTCAAAAATTAAGCTTGTACCTCTCAGATTGCACTGGAACCCATTTTCTTTAGAATGACTATGTATCTAGGTTGTTGTCAAGGAATGAGCTTTGTATTCCTCATGGAATTTGGTTGCATCCTATAGAATGGTAGATGTTAGCACTTCGCTAACCCCATGTGTAAGTGTGTTTCAATGGTATCAACTACCAAAGCTGCCATGCAAGAACAAGTGAAAGACAATCCTCTCCAACTCTTCTTGGTTGCGTTTCCAACCTCGTTTTCAAATACCGTTTAAAAATATTTCTGGGTATTTTGTCTTTTGTATACTTTTATTGGACCAACCACCTATCCTCCCCTTGATGGAGAACACCGCCACAATGTGGGAGGGTAGGACTATCTCATTGTTGCACACAACTACACAACCCATTTTCAGCACATTGTCGATGCCAATAGTAAATTTTCCTTGGTGGGTGGGGTGTTTTGAACAGCCCTCCAAACTTTGGTGTAACTCATCTTTTTATATATAAACCAAATAGAGCAAAGTGGACCGAAATGGGTTGAAGTAGACCGAATGGACCTAAAAGGATCTAAGTGGATTGAATGAACCAAACTACTACGTTGATGTGGCTCAAGAGCGTAGCAATAATAAATGTTACACTTTAGCTTTTTTATATTACTATATAGCTATCACGTAATGATTTGGATTTGGTCATCATTATAATTTTGGAAAAGTTTTATTCATCTTCAATAGTTGTTTAAAGGGGGAGGTTTGGCTCCGGTGTCCAGTGGCATTGGACCCATTGAGATTATTACATGTGTTCATTTTTGGACACGTGTCATCATCCGACTGGATCCAATGCACTGAAAGTACTAGACCTAATCTGGACCCTTGCCAAAGAGAATGAACACAATTGAATAGATCTATTCATTTAATTCAGAATGTTGAGTTCATAATTCTCAAATGGTTAATGTTGTTGTCGATTAGACTATCAAAAGTTTCATTTCTTCTCCAAATATTATTATATGGGTGTCTAGACTAGTGTGACATTTCCACGGATCAGTTTATTGGGCTTTTTGTTATTTGGTATAAATTTGATTATTATTTATAAGGCGTTTTCTATATTTGTATATTAATTAATATTTTGTGTTATTTTTATGCTGCATGAGGGAATTCTTTATGAAAAAAATTCTACATGTCTACAAACATAAGAATTTTAAGCAAGTCTATACTAATATGCCAATTAATGTTATATTTTGAGTTTTCTATTTCTTTTTCTTTTTTTAAATATAGTTACGTTATGTTTTTACTTTTAATTCTATTATTATTATTATTTTTAATTTAGTGAGTGTTTGCTTGTGAAATGTTCCATCTAATGTAACATATTATTACTAATGATGTTTCCTGTTTCTGGTTAATACAAATGGAATTTGCAGAATATTGCTAATTTGTATTAAATAAGTTATTGGCATTATGTTCATGTGTCTAACTTTAGAGGCAGAACCGCAGAACTAGTCCAGTGAGGGTTGCATGGCGCCAAGCATAAAAGTGCAAATTTTCAAATTCCAATTTGGTTTAATTATCTTTTTTTTTATTTGAGAATTAACATGCATAGGATTGAAACGATGTCATTAGCCTGGCCCTATTTCTAGTTCAATGTGCTACCATACATTTAATGTGGATAATCTTGACAAACAAATTGTTTTTTAAAATTTCTTGATTAGGGTTTACCATATTGCATATAATTTTCCAATGGTTAGACGTTGAAGGCAAGTATAGTCATGGACTCAATGGTAAATATATATATATATATATATATATATATATATATATATATATATTAAATTTAAAAAAAAAAAAAACAATTCCCTTTACTTTTGTTTTCCTGTCAAAACTTTAATCACATGCATGATTTCTTCAAATTATTAGGAGAATAAAAAAGTATAAAATGTAAATTCTTTCATTTTTTATTTTATTCTAATAATTTGTATGGTTGTATCAAAACTTGAGTTGATGAAATATGACATATATTGTTGCTTCTTAATAATTGCAGAATTATAACAAATTTGGTAGAATTTTGAAGGGAGGACACGACTGGGCAACTAAGACTATAGAGAATTTAGCTTATTATGTTGCTATTTTGGTGGTTATAAAAGTTCCCAACATATGTTTATTCAAACCAAATATTTGTTTGTTTCCTCACATGTTGGTGTGAAACACTGACTATTTAAAGTCAAAAGCATGTGTCTAACTTTTTTTTTTTTTCTTCATACATTCAAAACTTTAATGTTTGATTGGATTGAATTTGTATCTTTTACTCAAATTAAGAATTATTAGCAAGTTCTTTCTTTGGATAAAAGGGACGGAAAGAGCATAAATTTGGGTGTAACAGTATAGCTATATAAAAAATAATAATAATAAAATAAAAATAAAAAGAAGAAGAAGAGAGAGAAAAGTTGGGTGCACAACAAGGCAATGCAGATGGTCCCATCAAATCACCACTCTTTCAAAGCCCGTAGAACAAAAAGATAACAACCCATTGGGCCCCATTGCTCTCACACATCGCTGGGCTGGGCCCCCTTTTTTACTTACCCAGCTGCATAGCTCCTAAAAATAAACAAAGATAGATAGGGTTCATAAACTATTTCTCGTTTGGATTTGCACAAAAACACCATTGTATATTTACTCTTGATTTGAAGAAAACATGTTTCACTCCTTTCTTATTAGATATTAATCAATATTAGCCATTAAAAGGATGTGCAATTCTCTATTAATTGAGTTGTCACAATATATCAAAGATGGTTAAGGTCACATTACAATGATGTGGAACAGTTATTTTTCTCCTTTAATAAGTCTCAGTCACTCATCTTCCAATTAAGGCTACACCAAAAAAATGAGGACATTTTAACAGATCTATTCATTCATTTCATCAGGAATGTTGCATGTGTATGTGTGCTGCATAGTCGACTTATCGAACATTTCATTTCTTCTTTCAATTTTATGATTTGTGTGTCCAACTTTGAGTAATGTTTTTGGGTGTATCAATTTATTGGGTTCTTTTTTGCTATCTGGATTTGCTTATAAGTTATACCTTATGTACATATGCCAAAATGCTGTTAAAGTATCTCTTTTGACGATAATGCTAGAACATGCATAGAATCGATTCGCTCTATCGTTGGCTTGATTATTTCTAATTGATTTGTTACAATACCATATGGACAAACTTTACTAATAGAACTAGTTCTTAAATTTTCCCAATCAATGCTTTACATTCTTCAAGTGATCTTTCAACGATCAGAGGCACTTCTAAATTATCTGATTGAGAGGTTAGCATGCAAGACTCAGATTAGCTTGAAACCTAGACCAGAAGTAAACCTTGGCCAAAACATGATTCAGAATTAGCAGCTATGAACTGCATTGTAGTTATTAACAAAGCATAACAGGATAAATCAGCATTAAACACCCAAAACAATTTTAATACTTCCATTACTTGCATAAACAAGAATAGGGACTTGATTTCCCTTCTTTAGTCCATTTTAATCCTTTCAAATTAGTTGCTTAAAAACCATTAAGGCAACAATATTTTGATGGGAAGCTATTCACTCTACCATCAATCTTTGAAAAGGATTCAGGAAGACCAATTACAATGAGTGTTTAATTCCCCAGACCCATTATAGTTTGTCATGTGCCTTCATTTCTTAGGATATTTCAATTGCACATCTTGGGATCAAAGAGGTTTTGTTATAACTCTTTAGTCTCTTGAGCCAAGAATACGTTTCTGCCATTGTAGCTTTGCTATATCAACTAGTAGTAGCTTTGTTATTGTTATATGCCTTTGTAGTTTGTACGAAGTATTACAACGTGATATTGACCTCGCTCACTCATCTTTGATGGACTAGGACCCTAATAATGAACCAGTATTATCGCTATTGCATTTACTTCCTACTTCACTAGAATGGAAGAAAGAAGGCATTGCATGAGTGATATATCTTTCCCACTTCGGCCTTAGTAGCTTTGAGAATGCAAGCCATGTTAATCATCACCTTGTGGTTATGGAGCTTCAGCATATTTTGACTAAAAAGGAAAGTTTCTTTAATTTCCCCGAGTAAAAAGAAAGGTTTTTGAGATTTAGCCATTTAACATTTGAGTTAGGTTCTGTAACAAAGAAATCTCTTACAAAAGAAAGTGATTTCTCTTTGAGTTGGCTGTAATCTTCAAGATTTTGCCCTTGCTCAATGAAAAGAAAAAACCTATTTTTAACACATGTTTCTCAAGGAAGGGCTACAATTGGATGGAGCTAGCTTGACGGTATTGAATCAAACAATGAAAATGGGAATAATAACATCAAATTCCTCCTCAAGCTACTTTCCCCTCTCACAATTAGAGTGGTTGTGCTTAGAAGAGGTTAACGATTTATTTCTATGTGCTTCAATACAATATGGACAGCAGCCAAAAAGAATTAAAAGAAAAGAGATGCTTCAAAAGCTGCGGATATTCAAGACAGTTAAAAGGAATAATTCTTTTTGAAAATTTTCTCATTTAGAGTTCTGCATTCAGCAAGTACTCGTCCAATTGTCCAAGGCACTCCTAAATATCTTATTGGGAGCACGATTGTATCACAAAATGCTACATATTGTTCTGCATGTAAAAGGTCTTGCACTTGGCTGGATTAACTTGAAGCCTAGACCATTGGTGAAACTTATCCATTATGTTCTATATCAACACGGGCTAGTTTCATTAAGAAAGCATAAATAGGCTAATTTCAACTTTCAACACTTGGAACGATGTAAATACTTTTATTATAGACTATTCAAAGAACTATTATCTTGGGGATGTTATTTAGCCTGCAATCTTTGAAATGGCTTTGGAAATGTAATTGCAGTGAGAATATGAAGCCCCGTTATAGACTGTCATATGCTTTCATGTGATTAACTTTTGGTAAGAAGAAACTTGTACAGACCAACAAAACAAGGAATATGAACCTGGTAGTTTCACCATCATCAATCGATTGCCCATACTGCATTATTTGCTCTCAACTGTACTGCAGAAGACTGCACAATATACAAGAAAACTTAATTCAATCGCAGCCAAAATTCAATTAATAATAGAAGTGACCTTCAATAGGACAAATACAATACATGCTCCAGTTGTGGAGAAAATTCCTACTTTTTTGTGGGTTTTTCAGCTCTATTAACCAAAGGTTAAGAAAAAAAATCCCCAGCAGCATAGTTTAAACACGATGAACACAACATATTAACCTAATTTAATTTCTAGAAAATTGAAGTCTCTCAGTTTTTATGTCAGTTCAAAATTAATCTGAACATAAAACTAGCCTCAAAGTGTGTAAGCAACAAGCAATTAGATCACCAAATTGCAAATATTTCCTGAATCTAATATACAAGCAAACATTGGTTTATTTTTTTTTTTTTTAACATCTGCATCTTTTCAACAATCAAATATGAAAAAAAGAAAAAAAAATTACAGGAGAACATTTAAAAGGAACCTAAAGAAGTACCCAAAAATGTAAATAATAGAATCAATACAAGCAGATCTTATTGCTAATAAATAATAAATAATAAATTTTATTACAAAAGTGCTATCCTACTACATGGAGTGTATAAAAGGAATAACTACAAAGAAATAATAAATTCAAGCAGATCTGCCACAAGTTTGTTGTCATGGGGACCATAAAAGGACATAAAGAATTTGGCTTGGTAAATTATTGCTAATGAAGTGACACTGTGTCCAATGAAAATTAGGGGCTGGATTCGATTTTGTATTCCTAAGATAAGATTCTCTTATCATTAATTCATTATTAATGGTACTCCTAAAGGATTCGTTCCTAGTACTCGTGGTCTGCGGCAAGGTGATCCTCTTTCACCTTTGCTGTTTGTTTTGGTAATAGAGGCATTTAGTAAACTAATGTTAAGTGCAAAGGAGGGTGGTCAATAGATGGTTTTTCGGTTTCATCAACTGGTGGGGATGCTATGGAAATTCTGCCTGGTACTTCGGGATGTAGTATTTCAGATTTCCACTCTTCCTATAAAGTAACTGGGTCCTCATCTTGGAGGGTGTTCATAATGGAGGACACAAATTCCACCTGGTTAATTGGTCTACATTGTGTAAGCCAATACAAAAAGGGGGCTTAGGTATCAGAAGTATCAAGTATGTTGTGTTTTAATGGTGCTCTACTGCTCAAATGGCTATGGAGGTATGGTTTTGGAGAGGGAGTCCTTGTGGAGTAAAGTCATTGACAGTAAATATGTTAAAGATATATGATCAGAAATCACTCTGAGGATCAAGCATTGATCCCAGTTGAAACATGGGTAATTTCATTTGGAAGACACAAGAAAACAACTCCCATATAAAGGTTTGAGCTTTTTACTTGTTCCTTTTTTTTTTTCTTTCTTTTTTTCATTTTTAAGTAATGCTTGTAATAAGGTTTTCACACACCAACTTTTTCACGCTCTCCAAATGCTCAAATTAACTAAGGTAGAGCTGAATGCCTATCTTGTAAATTGAGAGCCAAATACGACAAAGGCCATTAAAACAATCATTTGAAGTTAAAAAGTAGAGAAACTACAAGACATAAAGGTAAAACTTCTAAATTAATTCTATCCAAAACTGTATCCACTGAAGATACATTGCCCTTCAAATCATAGATCTCTCTCAAATGTCATTATATCATTCAATTTATTTTACAAATAACAACATAAATATTTTTTTTTTCCCTGGGTGAGTTAAATTGGGCAACTTTAGCATTCCACAAAGGATATTGGTTAGGCTTTTTTTTTTAAAGTAAATAAAGCAAAGATACACATAGAAATCAAATGGTAAACCAAAAACAATTAAGGGAAGAAAAAACAAATAGTTGTATGCAATTTCAACTGGAATCGACGGAACAAAATAAGAAGGCTTACCATGTTGATTTGTCTAAAAATTTCAAGCAAAACCTCAAAGAAAGTAATGAATGCTCTCAAACTGAATCGACGAAAAGCAATGGCAGAGAGCCGAGTGAAGGAATAGCATTACTCATACTCAATTACTCATACAAGATAGGTAGAGCACCATGGTTAATTGATGGTCCGCCTGGCCCAATATCCGAGCTCGAATTAGTTAGTGTCGGCCCATAAGGCCCCAAATTGATTGCCAATATCGGATGTGAGCCAACTCCAACAAACATTTTTAGAGAAAAAAATATTTTTATCATTCTCTTTCTTTTTTGGCTTTTGTTAAGGAGGCACTCGATAAAGATACATTAAAAATAGTAAAATTTAATAAATAAATAACTTAACTAGTGGCTTAATGTGACCCGACACCCTAAAATGTGATGATAAAATCATTAGGTGCACTTGTTTTTGCCATTTTGATAGACTTAATGGTACACATTATATAGAACTAGCATAAAGAAGTACATTGAAAATAAGATAAAGTAAAATCACTAAAATGGGAAAAAAATTATATGATTAAATTGAAAATATATAAAAGTTCGAGGTTCGTTTTGGGTCTTGTGTCTTGTACATTGGGCTCGATAGGATGTAGCCATGTTTTTAAGAATTGCCATATGGTAGCATCCCATCAGGTCTAATGCAACTGGACCTAAGCTTGTCCCCAAAGTTAGAGGATATACTTTGTAATTTAGCTTTAAAAATTATTATTGCTTAACTAATTATTACTCGGATAAAAATTCTAAATATTGAGTTATCATTCAAATTTCTAAGCATAGCAACATATCACCCTTTTCAATTTTCATTATGGACAATATCTCTTAGGCCAACTTTTTTTTAACCAAGTTTTTTGGCTTAAAACTAATAAATAACAATCAATCGATTATCCACACATATTTAACCATATAATTTATTTTTCCCAAAAAAAAAAAAAAAAATTTATTTCATAAAAAAAACTATATTATTTATCAAGTGAGTTAAACAAATCACATTAAAGTGAAATAAATCATATAGTTAAAAGTTAAAACTATATGTGAGTAGGTATTGATGGTTACATATTGGTGTAGAGAAACTTTTCTCTAAACTAGATTTTTTTGTGTGTGTGTGTGTGTTGTTATTTTTCTTAATATTCTTCACCATTCTTTACCAATACAATGCAAGAGGCACAATATTAAAAATGATCAATTTAAAAAAAAATTAGAATAAAAAGTGATAGAACAATTTATTAATGCACTAGAAGCATAAAAAAGGTTGAATAAAACTAGGGCACTCCTCTAACTACACTTGCTGCTATAAACGTAGTATTGAATTTTCAAAATTATTTATTTAATTTTATTACGAGCACAAGTCGAGTTTGAATTTTTCAAAAAACTAAATTACGTGTTTAAGCTTGATTTATTTTATTATTAAACAATTTTTTGAACTTATTTACAAGTTATAATGACTAAAATTTTGTGTTCCTTCACAAATATATGTTGATAATTAATAAATAAATTATAATTTAAGTTATATTATTTGAGTTACATAGTTATAATGATTTTTGTTTAAAAACTTACAAAATATTACGTTCACTAACCTTGTATTAGGAAAAATTATATATCAAAGTCGATAATTTTGTATACAATATATTTATAAGTTATAACTAATTTTAGTATTAAGAAATTAAGATTTTTGGCTTCAAAAATAAAAATAAAAATTTGTATTTACACAAACACACACATATATATTAGTGCATGAATATGTTTTTAGCTTATTTTAATTTGTTTATCACTATAATAATTATGAATCCCAAATACAAATTCTTGACTTTGCCATTGCTTATTTGATAACAATTATGACGATTTGGAAACAATGTCAACAACTTTTGACACAAAACCTCCGTATCTTTACTATTAACAAAGAGAATTATAAAGCTATGTATTTTCCTTTTCTAACAAGCCATCTCTTTCTTCTAAACTACTACTATATTCTCTTAATTATAAAAAATTATATTCATTTTAAATATTCAATAATTAATCTTAAGCATATACGTTGTAATAAGAAGATCAATTTATATATAAAAAGATAAAATAAATCATATCTAAAATGAATACATATATATGAATTTACTAGTATTATACCCGTGCGATGCACGGCTTAATAAAAAATATTTTGATAATATAATTAAATTTAATAACAAATAAAATGAAAAAAAGAATTAATTTAAAATTTAAGATTAAAAAATAAATTGTACTTGTACACTTAAAAGAAATTTAATTTTTATTTATTATTTTGATATTTAAATAATTTGTTTTAGTGTTGATTTCATTCAAATGGTTATAAGTTATATCAACCCCTAAACCAACATATGTATCCATATGTAACATTCTAAATTAATAATAAATAAAAATATAATACTCTAACTTAATGTAACATTCTAACGTACTAATAAATATATATAACACCCTAACTTAAAGTAATGCTTGTAATTGTATTGTGTTTTAGCCTTTAAGAACACATATATTATTTTTTTAATCATAAAAAATAATGAATTCAATAATTGAAACGGTTGAAAACAAAATTAAGCCAAAACCTCAATTTATTAATGAAAAAATATCCAAAATTTTGAGCTTAAAAAAAAAAAAAAGGGAGTTAAGTATAGATGGATTCTCTCGTATCCAATTTCATGTTTGACAACAAATTTTGCTTTCAATTAAAGAATATATATTACATGGAACAAATACCAAACAAAAGCTATAACAAATTAAATCCATTATAAAATATGAATGTCAACAACAAATAATCATGTAATAAGAAATTAAAAAAATACAAATATATTGCTTGCTATATTGACTTCCTAAAAAAACACTAAAAACTGTGATTAAACATAGAATTTCAGCCTATCTATAAAACTTGTTCATAAAAATCATATTATCTATAATAAAAAGGCAACAAATACACAAAATCTATTCAATTTGATGAAAAAAAAAAATTACCTACAAGCTTGTAGATAGGGCAGAAAGGAGAACCATAGCACTTTTCTATTATGAAAGCTGCAACATCAAAAATAAGTACTCATGAAAAGCATTATTGCACCAACATTGTTAGATGTAACACTATTTACATGTTGCCAGGCCAAAAAAAAAAAAGAAAAGAAAAGTAAAGTAAAGAGACAAACAAGGCTAAGCAAAATAATACCTGTATCGTATTTTAGAGTGAGATAAGATTTATTTATTTTTTATAAGGAGGTAACTTCTTAATCCGATAGAGTTTGAATTTAGATGATTTATAAGTTTGAATTTAGATGATTTATACTTAAACTAAATCTCCTTCGATCATTTTTTATTGGATAAGTATGGATAGAATTTCATACTAGTATAAAGAAACAAAGTACTAATAAGGATAGATGTTTTTTTTTTTTTTTAATGAATTAAAGTACAAAACTACAAATGAATGGTGATTTAAATAAAATTGATAAGCATTCAATGATTGATTAAGATTTTGTGTACATCCTAAAAATTGATTAAGTATTAGAGTTTAAGTTGATAACAATAACTATACTTCTATTTTATCAAAAATATTGAAATATTTAAAATCTAATCAAAATTCTTCAATTTTTTTACGTGTAGTAAGAATTTATGAAAGTGTGAAGCTGAATTTTTTTTAAAAAAAAAATAGAAATTATAGGAGAAGAAGATAAGAACAAAAAATTTATATCTATTTTTTTAAAAAAATATTTAAAAAATTCCTGCAATTTAAGAAGATAAGAACAAAACATATATATATATATATATATATATATATATATATATATATATATATCTATAAAAATTTATGAAAGTGTGAAGCTTAAGAATAATTTTTTTTTTCTTTAATGGATGGGAAGAAGTTAAGTTGATATTAAATTATTGAGTTTTTGTGTCTATCAAACTTTATCTAAAGAAGTGATTTCAAATTAAAAAATTTATCAACTTAGAAATTATAGGAGAAAAAGATAAGAACATAAAAAAATTATATTTATTTTTCAAAAATCTATTAAAATTTCTGCAATTTGGTGAGTAGGAAAAAAATGCAAATATGTTCTTTTTTTTTTTTTTTTTTTTTCTCTCTCTTTTTTATTTAAATTCTATCCTTAGGTAATTCTATTCTATTGATTTTAGGCTTTGTTGATAACATTTTAGATAACCACAACTGTTATATTTGTAAATGAAATACTATTTTCTTTCATTACTTAATTTGTTATATTTATTCAAAAATATGTATATATCTATTCTTAAAATCTAAAAATTTATTAAAATTTCTGCAATTTGGTGAACCACATGGCGCAACCAAGGCTTCTAAGCCCAACTTTTATTATATATAATATGATATATTGCTGAATCTAAAATGAATATTTATGAATGCTATGAAGTATGGTACTATAATTTTTGACAAGCTAGGAAACCAATTTTTTTTTAATTAAAAAAAATCAGTAAAATATATCACCGCCACTAACAACATTAATAAATGAATAACTCGAGAGTGTCTAGTTAAATTGAAAAGATAACTTTGATCACAACTTTTTTATTTTGAAAAAAAAAAAAAAAAAAAGAGGAGGCATAATTGCAATTAAATTAAAAGTACATAAGAAAAGAAGGGAGTCTTAAGCGATTTGTACAGAATACGTTGAATTAAACCACCTTTATTCCTTTCACCTCAAAATTTCACTTTCTTTCAAGGACTTGGCATTAATTACAATTTCTTCTATCCTATCTACTCTCTAGAATCCTTCCTCTTTTCTTTTCTAAGTTGGCAAGATTTGAATCTATTAATATATATTCTCTAATAGGGTTGCGTGTGTTTGGGTACACAGTTTATATAAGCTAGTTTTTTTGTTTTTAACTTTTATTTACGGGCTGCTATTGCATATTCCGAGAGTATGCTCTCTCCTTGGCACAGATGGATGGATCCTATGGTGGGTGGGACCCACCCCTTTGTGAGATGGAGTATAAAATAATTTTCCTTTATGTACATTTTTTTAAAACCTCAATTTTTTCTTACTTTTTCAAAGTATAAGTATATTTTAGCACAGTTTCAACAAAAAAACTAAATAAATTGTAAATAAAAATTTAGGGAAATATAATTATCTTTATATATTAAAAGGATTCGGAAAGTTAGTTATTGCATTTTTTACTGTAAAAAATACCTCTAATTTAATTAAATTATCATTATTCTTGAAACATAAGAAATGTGGTTAAAACAATAAATTGACAAAAATTAAAAACAAAAAACCTACCCATGTTTATAAAATTACCCCATATTCTAGAAAACTTCTCGCTTCCCCATGCACAGAACCAAAACTACCCCATGTTCCTATAAAAAAACCTACCCCATGTTAAAAAAAAAAACTACTGTAAGTTCCTTTAAAAATAAAAAAAATAAAAAACTACAAAAAAAGAGCCTCATTGCACGTGCAAAGCACATGTGATGAGGCTCGTATAAATTATGAATTTTAATTTATTTATTAGTTTATATTCTCAAGAACAAGAGTTCCCAAACAAACACGCATATGCCTCATACTTTAATTCACTCTAGATACATACTCGCCATATCAAAATTTAAGAAAGGAACTTTGTTTTAGTGTTAGCATCATATGAGATTTGCCAAACCAAATCTCATTGTTCTACTCATGTTTATAAAACTACCCCATATTCTATAAAACTTCCCACTACCCCATGTACACAAGCAAAACTACCCCATGTTCCTATAAAAAAGCCTACCCCATGTTCTCTAACAAAAAAAAAAAAAAAAAAAACTACCAAAAAAAAAAAGAGCCTCATTATACACGTAAAGCACATGTGATGAGGCTAGTATAAATTATTGTTCTATAAATTATGAATTGCAATTTATTAATTAATTTATATTCTCAAGAACAAGAGTTCCCAAACGAACACGCATATGCCTCATACTTTAATTCATTCTAGATGCATACTTGCCATACCAAAATTTAAGAAAGGAACATTGTTTTAGTGTTAGCATCATATGTTCTTCTTTGGTTCATTCAATCTGTCTGTATTGCCAAACCAAATCTCATCAACAAACAATATTTTACTTCAAACAACTTTTAAAAATGAATTGATTAAAATTTCTTGATGTTGATTGATTTTTTTAATAACATACAAGACCATTTTATTTCTAGTTGGATGCTTCCCATAAGAAGTTGACTTGTGTTCAATGTTTATGACAAGTATTGAGCAAAGAGGAAGTTTAAGTATATGATTGCAATCAAGTTTGTAATCAAATTTTATCCTTTCAATATAAGAAGAGTAAGAAGATTGAATCATTTCCACGTCGTAAAGCGAAAGCATTGAACTTCCAAATGCTTGATTGCTTCCATGAAAGAATTAATTCCTCAAAGAAAGGGAGGTTATCACATTTGCCCCTGTTAATTCCACTTGCTATACTTATCGAAAATAAATAAATAAAATAAATTCCAGCCTAGGATTATACATATACATAGAAGGTCTAAAGTAATCTTTATTTTTTTCTTGAAATATAATAAGTAAATTATACTCTTATAATATTTGATCATGTTTGTATCAAATTATTTGTAACCCGTATGGAAAACTTTATACTCCTCCCATTTACCATTTATTTATTTATTTTGTGTTTGTTTAGGAAAATTCTTAATTTACATTACACTAGCAATGTAAGATTCACATTGTAAACTAAGAAAATGTGTAAAGTGTAAACATTATACACGTTTGTTTAGTCTACAACGTAAGGTTTATATTGCTAGTACAATGTGAACTTATAATTACTTGTTTATTTATTGTTTTTTTTTTTTTGAATGATTCTATCAACCAACAATCCTAGGCTACACAGTCCTTCCAAATTGCTATCCAATCATAATTTATCTAGGGGTGTCAATGTTCAACCCAACCCGCAAACACGACATGAACCCGACACGGGTTTTTACGGGTTAGGGTTGTGCCTTAATGGGTTTGGGTCATAAACGGGTCGACCCGAAAGCAACATGATAAGAAACATGTCATAAGCGAGTCAATCGGCATAACCCGTAGTAGACATGTTTGACGCGCCAATTTATTTGTGTCAACCTGAAATGACCCACTTAACACGATAAGAAACGTGTCATAAAGCGGGTCAACCTGCATAACCCATAATAAACACGTTTGACATTCCAATTTATTTGTGTCAACCCGAAATGACTCATTTAACCCAACCTGTTTAACTCATATAACAAATAAATATTCATTTTATTTTAGATTTATCAAATACCTTTTATATCCAACACATATTTTAAATTTAAAAAGAAAAGTGAGTAATTACAAAAATTTAGAAGGGATATAATTGGAAATTAAAACTTTACAAACCCTAGATCTCTGAACCCTACAAACCCTAAATCTCTAAACTTTCTTATAAATATCTATTTTTTTTTTCCAACCGTACTACTCACTCTACTATCTTATAGTCTCATGCTCAATTCTCAAATTCAAAGTCTCAAACCAGTTATTGTTCTCTCTCTATGGATGATAATTGTAGTCATAGTCAGGATTAGTCTACTTGTTTGCTCCAATTCTTTCAATATTGATACTTAGTATTTGGTGAGTTCCAATAATATTATATTTTTGTTGAACTATGTTATTTTTGTTAAACTATATTATTTTGAATTTGGGTTGAAGTGTATGCACTTCTTTTAGAGTGTAAAGAACTTATTTTTATATGAATGTTATATTTTTGTTAAACTATATTTTTCTAAATATGGGTTGAAAACTTAAAGTGCATGCACTACTTTTGGGATGTAAAAAAAAAAAAATTATTTTTAGATAGATGTTATATTAAATATTATGCAGGTTGAAATGAGTTGTGTTACATTCGTGTCAACCCAACACGACTCATTTATCAAGTGTGTCAAATGGGTTGGGTTAGGTCAACCCGCCTTATTAATAAGTTAGGTTAGTCACATCCAAAAAAAAAAAAAAAACAGGTTAGGTTAGGGTTGAAGGATCATGACACGATTATTAAATGGGTTGGGTTAGGGTTGAGCCATTTAATCGAATACCCCTACCACAATACAACACGAACCCGACACGCTAACTCAAATTGACACCCCTAAATTTATCCTTCCCATTCATTAGTAATTAACCAATAATTCATTATTACTAAAAATAAGCAACATAATATAAAAAATGGGGAATGCAAGAAAAATACCTATAAGAGGTTGCAACACTGCAACGTATCTGAGGTATTACTTGGTAAGTTGGTATGCTTTCAGATCTTAAGAACCACACAAAAATGGAGGAGATTAATATGGAATAAAATCAAGCCACCCTATGAAGAAAAGAACCTCGAACCACTCACGCAATCTGTGAAGGAAGGAACAATTGACAAAGTTGTTGGTGTTACCTTTGTGGAGGAAAAGTATGCATGCATAGCTTTGTAATATTATTTGCTTTCACTAGAAGAACTACTAATATTCTTTGCGCAAAGCATCATTAGAAGACAATTACAAGGAAAGTCCATCCTAAGAAGCCTTCAAATTCAATATAGCAAAAGCCAAAGTGAACTTTCACTTGCTTTGCCTAGGATTATATATTAATTCATTAATTCTTGATACGTACGTTGGTTCTTGCTTTATTCTATCCGTTAATTCCGCATTTTTACTTTTTTTTTTCTTTTTTTTTTTTTTTTGGATGAACTTAACGATATGGATCTGATATGTAAAGTTGTAATTTACAAATATTTTATGTTGGCTTTAATTCCGTACCAAATCTGATTGTAATTTCTTCAATCATATTTCCCTGTATGTATGTGGGTTTTTAATTGTGAGGGATAAGTGTGAGAGAGTATGAAGACTCAAGCTTAAAATGATGAACAAGTGGATTTCGCGAGTGTCTCGCGAGAAGCATTCCCGCAAAAGAGCCACGTGTAGAGCACATGATTTGGAAGGCAAAGAGTCATGCCCGACTTGGAGGTTTTTTCGCGAGTGTCTCACGGGTAAGGCATTCTCGCGAAACATTCTGTTTGGCAAAATGTTATGTTTTGTTTTACCAAGTCTTTATCCACACTATATATACCCTCATTATCCACAAATTGAAAGAAGTGTTTTTCAGAGAGAAAACCATAGAAAATACACTTGAGAGTTAGAGATTGTTATATCCACAATCATCTACACATTTCCTTGTGGTTTTCCGTACTCCTACCTCTCTATCTCTATATCCTTGAGAGGTTGATAGTTATATCCACAATCATCTACACATTTCCTTGTGGTTTTCCGTACTCCTACCTCTCTATCTCTATATCCTTGAGAGGTTGATAGCTCAAACACTTACCACACCCATTTTGAGTGTCAAGTGAGATTTTGGTACTGTTGGGAAGCATTGGAAGGAGCCATTCATTAGTGGATGCAATCGGATTGAATTGCGGGATTCGGAAAGCTAGAGAAGACAAGGTTTCGAGAAGCCAGTTGGTAGCAGGAGCTTGGAGGGCTCAAGTATATTGGGTAGACTAGGCTTGGAGAGTTTTGTTATTCATGTACTCTAACTTTATTCTCTAGTGGATTGATTTCAACTTAGAGGGTTGCGGAGAGATTTTTGTCGAGTTCTTCGGTTTCCTCTTCGATAACACGTCTCGGTGCTATCTTGTGTTTGCATATCTCTTCCCTACCCTTTAGGCTTTTCTTTTATTGTTGATAATGGATGAATATGGCTTAGGGTAGTGTTATCGGTTGTTTGTGCTCATTTACTCTTATTCCGCACGTAACTTAAGTTAGAGTAAAAGCAATCTAGCCGTAATTTTTAATTTGGGGGTCCAAACAAGCTCTTGTGTATTTACACAAATCTAAGCTTTCATGATAGAAATAGACAAAAGAACTAAATTGAAAATAAAATCATATATTAACACTATACAAATAAGCCATTGGAAATAAGCAAAATCCTAACTAATCCTAACTACAGATTATTAGAGGTTTTCAAGACCTATGGAAGTCCATCCTAAGAAGCCTTCAAATTGAATATAGCAAAAGCCGAAGTTAACTTTCATACGTGGGTGTGTTTTGTCCCTTACGTAAGTAAGGAGTGTTTTGTTTTCTTATTCTCTTGTTTTTATCTGGTTGTGCTGTTTTGTTATTGACTTCTATTTGTCTCCATTCTCGTTTCACTCTTTTGGTGTGCCGAGACTAGTGGGTGTCTTTTTCTGGGGTATTGGGAAACAATCTTCTTTCATTTTTTTTCTTCTCCAACTTGTTCTTTGATATGGAAGACCTAGCAGCTAGTTGGGATAACTTGTCTTTGTCCGAAAAAGAAAAATCTGGGTACACTATGCGGGCGGACCATCGTACTTGGGAGTATATGTTGGCTGCCAAATTTCTTACTCCACGCTTCTTGATAATGGAGGCAGTGGCTAGAACATTTAAGCAGCTGTGGAGATCAACAAACGGCTTTAAAATTAGACGCTTGGGAGAACACAAGTGTCTTTTTGTCTTTGACAACCTCCCTGATGTAGACCGTATCATCAAAAATCAGCCTTGGAGTTTCGACAAATACCTAGTTGTTATTCAAAGGTATGATGGCGAATCCCCGGTTCGTGAATTAATCTTTAACAAGGCTACGTTTTGGGTGCAGGTTCATGACATCCCATACAAGTATATGACGAAGCATATGGCTGAATGTTTATGTGATATTATCGGTGAAGTGCAAAAATCTTAAGGGCGGTCGATGATGATGGGGGTCGAGTTCATGAGAGTTCGAGTTACTCTTGATATAAACTTACCGCTATGTCGGGGCCGTGTTATTACCCTTGAAGGAGGGGGCAAGTCTTGGGTTTCCTTCAAGTATGAGCGCCTTCCGAATACGTATTCTTGGTGTGGTGGTCTAAGCCATGATGAAAAAAATTGTGACTTATGGATTAGCAGTAAGGGTACTCTCAAGGCCGAAAATCAACAATTTGGGCCATGTTTAAGAGCCGCTCCGTACACCTCTGCTGGGAGAGACGTTATCTACGTTCCGGGGTATTATGAGAACCGATTCTCGAAGCCGGATAATGTCATCACAAGTGTCCGGTGGATGCAGCGACTATGGAGGTGGGAGTTAATGCGCAGGCGCGCGGTGGAGCATTGAGTTAAGGGAAAGGCGCATGTTGAGGAGTTAGTTAATGCGATATCCGTTTCAAATTCAAACTCACCTGCTGGGATGGAAGGAGTAACGCACGATAAACTTAATAGTTCTATTCCTAAAATTACGGAAGCAAAGATCCCGACCCAGCTATGGAAATTCTAACGGATCAGAAACAGAGTAATGACAGGGATTTATTCTCGGAAACACTTAAGGAGATTGACGCTGAAATCTCCAAATTTGATTCCCCTAGCCACGTGGATGTAAGCAACGAGTCTCCATGCAATCGTTCTGTCCGTAGTGCTCCTTGCACCACGCCCCAAGCACGTGACTCACTTAAGCAGCCCAGCTCTTTCCAATTACAGAATTCGACCCTCACTGAAGTCCCTGTTTTGACCGATACCTCTGTTCCACATTCAGGTACCTGGAAAAGATTTCCTCGCCCACAGCAGGGGGCTGCCTCTTCGCAAGTCCAAAACTCAGCCTCAAAAAGGCCCTTTTCTCTACTCCATGAATCAAATGAGTTACCTAACAAAAAACGTTTGGTTTCTCGGGCGAAGTCGGGAAGTATTACTCTATTGGCAGAGACTAATATTCAGTCCTGCCAGGAGCCATGAGTGTCCTAGTTTGGAATTGTCGTGGGCTTGGGAACCCACAGACAATTCGAGAGCTCGGGAATTTGGTCCGGGCACAAGATCCTGCGGTTGTGTTCTTGGCCGAGACATGGGTTGTGAGAAGATAGGCTCAAGTTTCTTTTGCGAAATTTTGTTTGTGATCAGAAGTTTGTTGTTTCAAAAATAAGTCAGGGGGGCGGTCTTGCTCTTCTGTGGAGGTCTGATTTTGATGTTAATGTAGTTTCTTCTTCAATAAATCATATTGATGCTGTGATTAATTCAGGGAAGGAAAACTCTTGGAGATTTACGGGTTTCTACGGTAATCCCGAGACTCACAAGCATCCCGATTCTTGGGCTGTCCTAAAAAATCTGAACCGAAATTCTTCTTTGCCTTGGCTTTGTTCCGGTGATTTTAATGAGATTTTACGATCTCATGAAAAGAAAGGTGGTAGAGCAAGACCGGAGGTGCAGATGCGGGACTTCCGGGAAACATTGGATGAATGTGGTTTTGCCGACTTGGGGTTTAGTGGTCCAAAATTCACTTGGTGTAAAAGGTTGGCAGGAGGTGTTATGGTTTGGGAGCGTCTTGATAGGGCCGTGGCTAATCAAGAATGGATTTCTATGTTTCCGGGATACTCGGTAACTCATCTTGACACGGTCTTCTCGGACCACAAACCCTTAAGTATTCATATGGAGGGGTTTCAAATCCGAAATCAAAGACCATGGAGGTTTGAACAAGTTTGGTTGAATGATGAGGCGTGTCGGTCTACGATGGAAGCCGCTTGGGAGAGCCCTTTCTTCTCTCCCAATCCGATGTCCGTGGTTGAGAATAACGTGAAAAATTGTCAGAGGCATTTAAAAAAATGGAGTAAGGGATTTTTTGGTAATATATCTCGGGCTCTTGTGGAAAAAAAAAATCAAATCAAAGTGGCGGAAGGGGAGGCGGTGAGAAGTGGAAATGGGGACCGGTTACATGCCTTGAAGGTTGAATTAAGGGAACTTCTTTTTAAGGAAGAAAAGCTTTGGCAGCAGCGTTCCAAGTTGCAGTGGCTTAAAGAAGGGGATCAAAATACACGTTACTTTCATGGTAAAGCTTCTCGGAGGTATAGGAAAAACTGTATCAAACGCCTAAGAAACAAAAATGGGGAGTGGGTTGATGGGGAGGACCAAATTGCTCAATTATTTATTGACTATTACGATGAGCTTTTCACAACTTCAAATCCATCTCATTTGGCGGAGGTATTGGAGAATATTCCGCAGGTTGTCTCAGATTCTATGAATGCGGATTTGGTGAAACCTTTTGTTAAGCAAGAGGTGGATGTGGCTCTTAAGCAGATGGCACCTCCGAAAGCGCCAGGCCCGGATGGCATGCCCCCCATTTTCTATCAACACTATTGGGACTCCATTGGTGATGACGTGTCTTGTGCAGTTCTTTCCGCCTCAATTCAGGTTCTATCCCAGCTAGTCTTAATCATACTCATATCACCCTTATCCCCAAAATAAAAAATCCCGAAAGTGTTTCTGATTTTAGGCCTATATCTTTATGCAATATTTTGTATAAGTTAATTTCTAAGGTGTTGGCTAACCGTTTGAAAACTCTGTTGCCATATGTTGTATCAGAATCCCAGAGTGCCTTTCAATCCGATAAGGCTATCTCGGATAATATTTTGGTAGCTTTTGAAACATTACATCATATGAAGATCAAAAAAACGGGGAAGGAGGGGTTTATGGCTATGAAATTGGATATGAGTAAGGCTTACGATAGGGTTGAGTGGATTTTTTTGGAGAAGTTGATGCGAAAGTTGGGTTTCCATGTGAGATGGGTTGGTATGGTTATGGCTACAATCAAATCCGTGTCTTACTCTTTTTTGATCAATGGGTTCCCTCGAGGTTTCATTAAGCCTACTAGGGGGATTCGTCAAGGCGACCCCCTATCCCCTTATCTTTTCTTGTTGTGTTCGGAAGGATTAAATGGTTTGCTCAATAAAGCCGTGGCTAGGGGTGATTTAAGGGGCTTCTCGCTTTGTAAGAATGGCCCACAAATCTCACACTTATTCTTTGCCGATGATAGCTTGATTTTTTGTCGGGCAAGGATGGGTGATGTGCAAGCAATTCAAGTGGCGTTATCCCTATATGAGAGAGCATCCGGGCAAAAAATAAATGGCTAAAAAACAAATCTTTTTTTTGGTAAATCTGTCCTTGAGAGCACCAAACTAGATTTGATGAACTACCTAGGTGTGCCAGTGATTAAGGAGTATGAAAAGTACCTAGGATTGCCGGCTATGGTGGGTAGGAAGAAAAAGGAGAGTTTTATCTATATAAAGGAGAGGATTTGGGGGAAACTTCAAGGGTGGAAGGAGAAACTTTTGTCACAAGCCGGTAGGGAGGTGTTATTGAAAGCTATTGTGCAAGCAATCCCATCTTTTGCTATGAGTTGTTTTCTTTTACCGGTGAACCTTTGCCATGAGATTGAGGTTATGATAAAAAAAAAAAATTTGGGGTCAACGTGGAGAGAGAAGAAAGATTCATTGGAAAAATTGGGAGTCTTTGTGTATGCCAAAAAATGAAGGCGGAATGGGTTTCAAGGAGCTTAGGAAATTCAACGAAGCCATGTTAGCTAAACAAGTTTGGCGGCTGGTTCATGACAAAAATCTCTCTTTTATCGGGTTTTTAAGGCAAAGTTTTTCCCTTCGGGTGATATTTTTCAGCCCATGTCAAAACGGGGTCATATGCATGGCGGAGTATCCTTAAGGCACGCTACATAATTCTTGAAGGTGCTAGATATAGAGTGGGGAACGGCCAATCTGTCCGGATTTACAATGATTGTTGGCTGCCTGGTGATGGGTCAGGCAAAGTGATCTCTCCCCCCTCCTTGCTACCTGCTGATGCGAGAGTTTCGGACATTATTGATGCTGATACGGGTTGGTGGAATGTGTATCTGTTGGAACGAGCTTTTACGCCATTTGAGGTACAAAAAATAAAATCCATCCCTCTTTGTCTTATCCCACAAGAAGACATTTTGATTTGGCCAAAAACTAAGGATGGCAAGATTCGGTGAAGCTTGGGTACCAACCGGTGTGTGCCAAGGAGCTCTACGGTTGCGTCGGGATCATCAAATGAGGTAAACCGAAGGTTGTGGTCCAGTTTATGGAGAATGAAGGTGCCCAGCAAAGTCAAGACTTTTGCTTGGCGGGCTTGCTCGGAGTCCCTTCCCACGATGGTGAATTTGGCTAGGCGAAGGGTGGTTCTTTCAAGCAGCTGCACGGGGTGTAACAGGGGGCCTGAGACAGTGGTTCATGCTCTATGGGGGTGCGAGAAGGTGAAGGCGGCATGGGGTACTAACTTTGATGAGTTGCGGAGTGCAATGAATCAAAATTTATTTTTGTTGATCTTTTCGGGTTACGCTGCAGAATCCACGTGGAGCTCAAGGTTTCATCATGATCTGTTGGTCTATCTGGAATCGGCGTAACAAAATCCGAGTCAATGAGGTTGCTGCTCCCCTTGAGAAGATTCCCGAGCTGGCACGTATGAAGCGGTGACGGATTTTCAGCAACTGTGTGCAAAACCAGATACAAAAATGGTGGCGCGGAAAGTCATTTGGAAGCCTCCCGATGTAAATTGCTGAAAGTTAATTTCGACGGAGCGGTCTTCGACGATCCGGGAGCTGCCGGAATTGGTGTGGTGGTGCGTAATTCTCTGGGTGAGGTCTTGGCGGCCATTGTATCGAAATAATCCCCTTGCCTTCATCCATCGTTGCTCTGGAAACTATGGCGGCAAGGCGGGCTGCTCTGTTTGTCCGTGAGTTGGGTTTCGGTGGTGTTATTTTTGAAGGGGATTCGGAAGAGTCTATTTCAGCTATTAAGAAGAAAAATTTTCAGCATCCAGTTGTGGGTCATTTAGTTCAAGACATTATGTCTTGATCAAGTATGTTCCAATACTATTCTTTCTCTCATACGCGTCGGCATGGCAATGTTTTAGCACATCGCGTTGGCTAGACGAGCGAGATTGTCTTTTCCTATTATAGTTTGGATGAATTCCGTTCCTGCGGATATTTATCGTTTTTTTTTGTATCTGACATTCCAGTAATAAAATAATTTTTTTCGGCCTGGTCGGGCAAGCCTGATTCTCAAAAAAAAAAAAACTTTCATACGTGGGTTAATTTAATTCTTGCTTTGTACTATCTATTAATTCCGCATTTCCACTTGCTCTGCCTAGGATTACATATATTATATATATTTACATAGGGGGCCTTAAGTACTTGCTTCCCACATGGAGTAATTGCTTTATAGATCCCACCATTCACCATTTTTTTATCAACCAACAATCCTGGCTACACAATAAGTTAGTTTTTCCCTTCCAAAAATTTCTACTATTCCCTTTCATTAGCTAAATCTAACAGCCCACTATTATTAAGAAGGAAAAACATGATTAAAAATGGTGAAAACAACAAAAATACCTTAGATGGTTCAACTCAATCTTAGGCATTACTTGATTCATTACGTGATATACTTCCCAATAATTTTAAGGATCACAAAAAATGGATGAGAATTTAATGGAATTGGAATAAATTAACGCCATCCATGAAGGTTAGTGTTACCTTTTACCGATAAGCATGGCTTTGTAATATTACTTGCTTTTACCTGAAGAATTAATATTCTTTGTGCAAGCATCATTAGAAGACGATTACAAGGAAAGTGTCTAACAAGGTTACCCTCAGGCTTATAAATATTTATGTGGTTGTTCTAAGTTGGGCACAACGCAACAACCTGCTTCTTGTTAATTTTATCATCCTACAAAACCATATTTTATTCCTGAAAGGAAAAAAGAAAAAATGGCTCAAGGAGTTGCCTTCAGCCTTGGCGGGAAAGTCCTTGAACTGCTGAGCCCCTTAATTCGTGAAGAGATCAAGTTGGCCTGTGGAGTCAAAGCTGAGCTTGAAAATCTGAAGGGCACAGTTTCCCCAATCAAAGATGTACTTCTTGATGCTGAAAAGAAGGCTGATGATAGTGTTGCGGTCAAAGGTTGGCTTGAAAAGCTCAAAGATGTCCTCCATGATGCTGATGATGTGCTTGATGATTTCTCCACTAAAGCTTTGCAACGTAATGTGATGGCTAGCTGGAAATAAGATGACGAAGGAGGTACTCATTTTCTTTTTAAGTTCAAACCAGCTTGCTTTTAGTCTTAAGATGGGTCATAAAATTAAGGCAATTAGGGAGAGACTAGATGACATGAAAAAAGAAAAGTAGGAATTCCATTTTAATGAAGGCTCCAATGAGCCACAAGTCATGAATAGGGATAGTGACGCTAATTCTTTTGTAAAGGAAGATGAAGTTATTGGGAGAGAGAATGATAAGAAAGAGATTATAGAACGTCTTTTCAATAACAATGTTGTAGATAATATTTCTATCATTTCAATTGTTGGTATCGAAGGATTGGGCAAGACAACACTAGCTCAACTGGTATACAATGATGAAAATGTCAAAAAAAAAAATTTGAGCTAAAACTTTGGATTTGTATCTCTGATAATCTTGACATAAAGTAAATTATTAAAGAAGTTTTAGAACAGATGAAAGAGTGGAATCGTGAAGAAAGCTTTGAGGTGATGCAAAATAAGCTTCGAGAAAAACTAAATGGAAAAAAGTGTCTGATAGTCATGGACGATTTGTGGAATGAGGAATGTGATAAATGGCTTCCTTTGAGGAATTTGTTAATGGGTGCTACAACGGGAAGTAGAATAATAGTGACCACACGCTCAAAAAGGGTAGCGAGGATGATAGGGGCAACTTCATGTTATGCTCTAAGAGGCCTACCTAAAGAAAAGGCTTTGGAGTTTGTTTGTAAAAATGGCATTTGAAAGAGGTTAAGAGCCAAAAAATAAGGCTTTAGTAGCAATAGGAGAAAAGATTGTTGAAAATTGTGATGGATTGCCTCTTGCTATAAGAACAATAGGAAGCATATTGTACCCTAATACTTCTGAGATAGAGTGGCAATCCTTCTTAGATAATGAACTCTCAAAAATAGGTCAACTAGAAAATAAGACTTCATTAACTCTTAAATTGAGTTATGATCATCTTCCATCACACTTAAAGTAATGTTTTGTTATTGTCGATTGTTTCCAAAAGATCATAGGATTAAAGTATATACACTTATTAATCCTTGGGCAGCACAAGGATTTATTGTGTTAGTAGGTCCAAAGTAGCATTTTGAGGATGTTGGTAGAAAATATTTTATGGAATTACTTTGGAGGTCATTTTTCCAAGATGTAGAAAATGATGAATTAGGCAATATAGAATTGTGTAAGATGCATGATCTCATGCATGATCTTGCAGGTCTTGTGTCCGGATCGGAAAGTGCCATATTAAATTCAAGTGGGGAAAATGATATTGAAAAATTACATCATGTAGCATTTAATCTTGTGGATTTATCATTGCAATTTTCAATACCCATGCTTAATGGAAAGAAGATACACACAGTTCTAGTATCTAGTGTAGGGGGGAACTTAGGTAACTTAACTTATGATGCACTCATTTCAAATTTTAAGTATTTACGCACATTGGATTTGAGTTATCTAGGACTACATGTAGTGCCACGTTCAATTGGGAAATTGAAGCATTTAAGATTCCTTGGTCTTTCTAGAAATTATGAAATTTAAAATCTCCCTAATTCCATTACTAAGATGCTGAAATTGCAGACACTAATACTACGAAATTGTGATTTGCTTAGAGAATTACCCAAGGGCATTAAAAAGTTGGTCAATCTCCGGTTTCTAGATATTACAAATTGCAGACAATTGATTAATATGCACACAATCACGAAATTATAGCTTACAAGGAATTGACATATATGCTCCTTGAAATTGGACACCATACTTATCTTGAGACAATACTACCATTCATTGTGAGAAAGGAAAGTTCTTGGGCTAGCGATTGTGGTTCGGATAAGAAAAAAAAGGCCAAGTCCAATGGTGGGCTAAGTGACTTGGAGGGACTACGCAACTTCGGAGGAAAATTAAGAATTGAAAAGCTGGGACATGGAAAAGATGAGGTTCGGGAATGTAATGATACAAATTTAAAGGATAAACAACATCTTCAAGAACTTATATTATGGTGGGATTTGTGGAATGGAGAAAGCAAAGGCTATGATGAAATGTTGGAAGGGCTCCAGCCACATCCAAATCTTAAAGCGTTGGAATTGTGGTATTATATGGGTGTGAGAATTCCAAGTTGGGTCTCTCCTCTCGCTAATCTTGTTAAGTTTGAATTAAATCAAAATAGGAGATTGCAGCACCTCCCATCGTTAAATCAACTCTCTTTTCTCAAGTTTATCTCTCTTTGGGGAATGGATGCACTTGAATACATATCAGATGAAGACACAACATTAGTAATGTGTTGGGTAGTTCCTCTTTTTCTTCTTCTTCAAAAACACCATTCTTCCCATCCTTATCTTTCCTACATATTTTGGATTGCCCAAATTTGAAGGGATGGTGGAGGAATTCAAATGATGATGATGATGATAGTGAGCCACACCATCTCTTACTTCCATCGTTTCCTCCTTGTCTTTCTGAATTAGATATTGAAGGATGCCCTAACCTGACTAGGGGAATTCTAATTAGCACAAAAATTCATCAACCTAAAGAATTGATGCAACAAAAATAAAAAAATCAAACAAAAAATGAAAAACAAATTGAGAGAGAGAGAGAGAGAGAGAGAGAGAGAGAGAGAGAGAAGTAACCTTTTTTGTGTGAGAAAAATATGCATAGAATGAAAAAGGAAATGTCAAATTATAGTAAGATGTTGAGAATAAGAAGAATCAAAATAAAGGAAAATAAAAAGGTAAAGAAAGAATGATATTAAGGTAGAAAGTAGTGGGGAGATAAAGAGGTAAAAGGGAGAAAGAGTTTTGGAAAATTAATAATAAAAATAATGGTTAAAAGATATTTTAATTTTTAAATAATGGAGTTTTTAAGTCAACTAAAATGAGAAAATGTTTTAAAAAAATATATAAGAAAAATTGGAAACAGAAAATGATGATGTGGCTCAACATGAGCGTGGCAACATTAATTGCTACACTTCAGTTTTTAGTAATATATAGATATAGATTTATGCTTGGAGGTTCTTTTTTATATTTATTTATTTTTACTTAAGGAGATGGAAACTTTGAAAAGAAAACTTATTTGAATCTATGGTGTTCCCTCAATGATAACTAGAACGAAACTAATTTGAATATATGATGTATATTTGTGCTTGGTAATGACACACCAAATCAATCAAAGCATCCATCACGCCTCCAACAACAGAACAACATCTTCATTCTTTTGAATAAAACAATTGCATTCTTGGACTGCTTAAACTGGTTCTTTCCCAAAACCAAAACTTATAATTAAGAGTAGAAGATCTCTATACATGTAGATATATGAAACCCATGTAAATAAATGCAGGTCACACATTGAACGTCGCTAATTATCACGTCTTTAATCTCAAATAACTCTGTTTCTCAAACATCATACAAGCATATAGATAAAGTGATCAAGGCTTTGTTACATTACTTGCATTTGATGGGTTACCAACACAATTGTCTCACCCTCAACCACCCAATCATTTAGGGCCTGTTTGGTCTTGCATCTCAAACTCACATTTTTACATTTTAAACAACATTACACATATTTCCACATACTTTTCCACCTACTTTTTCATCCACACGTATTTCAAAAAACTACAAACAATCTTTCTTAAACTACTCTACCAAACACCCCCTTACTTAACAGGGCCTATTCAACCCAAAAAAAAAGAGACAATAAACACGTAATTTATCCAAAGATAGAAGATAATAAGCCAATTCAAATCTCCACAACATAATACAAACTACCAAGTTCACAATTTTACGACAACACATCTCAATATTGCGCATCAATTTTAATATAAAAAAAAAATTATACACAAAATTGAATCATGCTAAAGCTTGTGACTCGACCTAAAACACAAATGAACCAGGAAATGCAGAGCAAGATGAAGAAAATAAGAAATAATGAAATCCACACCTTCTGCTTTTTTAAGCCAAGGATCTATTTTGAATCAAAGCCGGTTTGGCGTGATTCTAATTCCAATGTATCCAAACCCTTGCCCCCAATTTATATTATGCTTTCTCTCTAAGCCCCTAAAACACTACAACTAACCCAAAATTGAACGGTTATTGCTTAGTCGGGACAGTAAAGTTTTTGTTACTGTTTTTTATTTTTGACCGTTGGTTAGATTTCATTTTTGCCTCTGTTGTCAACTGTAAGATGCTCTATTTTGAGTATATAATAAAGCAGAGCTCCCATTGTATCTATATTAATCATCAGTGAAACCCATGGTTAAGTGAACTGTGATATCAGATATAATACATGTCTCTGCTGATGGAGGAAATTTCTTTCTTTCTTTCTTATTTCCCCTGTTTTTGGTGGGTTAAACAAATGTGAAGAAATTTTCTTGAAATCATAGTTGAAGTTTCTCAGTTTTGATGTCAGTTTCAAAGTTAAGTTGTAAATGGATCTAGCCTCAAGCAGCATGTTATGTGATCACCTAATTGCAAATTCTTTTTGCATCTATTATACACATATAAATTGATTATTTTTTTAAACATTGGGGTCTTTTTATTATTTATATTACTAATAAATAAAAAGTAATAATTTAATTTCTACTGAATTTATTATAAACTTACACAATCAAATCTAAAGAATATAGGTATATTTTTATAGGGTAAAACTTAGATAAAGTATTTATAGTGTATTTTATGAATTATTAGCTAGTTAATTTATTTATTTTGGATAAATAAAACTCTGAAAAACTCACATTTTTTTTTTTTTATAGATATATAGTTGTGCTTCTAAACAGCCTTTTTTTTTTAATAAAAAAATACTCCAATATATAAAAAATCTCAACCAAAAAGAAAGTTTGTTATAAAAAATATAGGATATATAAATTTTTTTTTTTTTTTGTTGAGAAAATGTAGGCATATATAATGAATGTTTACGGAATCAAATAATTTCTTTCCTCCATAGTATATTATTGGGCTTCTTTAAATTTTTAAAAAATAGATTGGGCCGGTTTCCAGCTTCTTCTTATAAAGATTTATTGTGACAAAAATTTTTTGTTGCTGCAAAAACTATGCCGCAAAAACCTTATTTTTTGTAGTCAAATCTTGATATTTTGGTACGTCGGTATGGAAAACCGCGTGGACTTCGTCTTCAATGGCTGCTCTAAAAGCTGGGCACAGCCACAGCTATCTCTCATCACTTTTACCATTATTCCACAAACTCATCTACTGTTCCTGAAAGAAAGAGAAACTATGGCGGAAGGAGCTTTGTTCGATCTTGCTGGGAAAGTCATTAATGCACTGGGCTCTCTCATTGTCCAAGAGTTCAAACTGGCCTCTAGTGTCGAAACTGAGATTGAATATCTGACCAACACAGTCTCCACAATCCATGCTGCGATTCGAGATGCAGAAAAGCAGAGTTCTCATCGCCATCAGATCAAAAACTGGCTCAGTAAGCTCAAAGATGTCCTCCATGATGCTGATGACTTGCTGGATGATTTCTCCACCGAAGTTATGCGCCGCAGAGTGATGACAAAAAAGGTACGCCTTTCCTCTTCAAGTTCAAACCTGCTTGCTTTTAGTCCTAAGACGGGCCATGAAATAAAAGCAATTAGGGAGAGACTAAATGCCATTGCGAAAGATAAAGATGATTTTCACTTTAGTCAAAGCTTGGTTGAGCCACAAGTCATGAATAGGAGTAGAGAAACTTACTCTTTTGTACTCGAAGATGAAGTTATTGGGAGAGAGAATGATAAGAAAGAGATTATGGAACGTCTTTTTGAGGACAATGTTGTAGAGAATATTTCTATCGTTCCAATTGTTGGTATCGGAGGAATGGGCAAGACAACACTAGCTCAACTAGTATATAATGATGACAATGTTCAAAAAAAATTTGAGATAAAACTTTGGGTTTGTATCTCTGATATCTTTGACGTAAAACGAATTGTTAAAGAAATTTTAGAACTGTTGCCAGAGAGGAAACATGAGGAAAGCCTTGAGAGAGATTCTAGAACAGCTGAGGAAGCATGAAGAAAGCCTTGAGATCTTGCAAAATAAGCTTCGAGAAAAACTTAATGGAAAAAAATACTTGATTGTCTTGGACGATTTGTGGAATGAGGACAGTAGCGAATGGCTTCTCCAGAGAAATTTGTTAATGGTTGGTACAAGGGGAAGTAGGATACTGGTAACTACTCGCTCAGAAAGTGTGGCGAGGATAATAGGTGCAACTTCATGGCATGCTCTAAGAGGCCTACCTGAAGAAAAGGCTTGGAGTTTGTTTGTTGTTAGTGTATAGCTTGTACTAGTTTAGCCCATTGGGCTTAGCCCAAGATATCTTTGTACTTGTACTTTACTTCTTTTATTGCAGATCGCACACATATCTAGCCTATATAAGGCTCTCTATTGTACATTGTTACATACACATCAATATCTGATTATTGAGTCTTTCTCATACTTTATATTCTTAACATAGTATCAGAGCCATTCCTCTGACTTTCTGGTTCCTGTGGACATCTTCGGCGTCCTTCCGCTACCCTCGCCTTCATCCAAGTAACCACTTTGCCCGGAAGCGAGTCACCGCACACGCCATCACGCCCCGGTCAAAGAACTCTCGAGATCTCATCGTTCTGCTCATCCAATTGTAAAAGCAAAGGCATTGAGTGACAGAACAGACAATCCCGAGCAAAACCCAACCAAGAACGGCCAAAAAACACATCACACGCGCCCCCACGCGCCTCCCGAATTTTCTACCTCACGAGCACGCGCTCCACGCGCCGCCACGTGCCGCCACGCGCCATCCCTCTCACTCACACGCCACACGCGCCGGTCCAGCAGCCCCCCACGCGCTCCCATGCGCTTGCACGCGCTAGCCTTGTTTCACGGACTACCACGTCAGCCCTAGTGTGACGTCACACCGCCACGTCAGCACACGTCATCCGTTGACCAGACCGTTGACCGTTGACTTTGACCGTTGACCAAGTCAAAATTTTTCAACAGGACCTGTCTTGCTCAGTTTTTCGCGTAGATTCCGATTTTGGGCTCCATTTCTGCATTTGAGGTCTCTAAATCTCACTTTTTTGTCATTTTCTTCATTATGGCTCAACAAAGTGAACGAGATATCATACGTCCTATCACCATCATGTTGGATGGTCCTACTAGCTATCATGCATGGTCTCATAATATGATTTGTCTTTCTCAAGGGTCGTAAATCGTGGCGATATGTGACGTTGGTTCAATTCCTAAGTCGTACCAAACCCTAAGTCCAAAGCCACAGATCTTTGAAGAGTCTTCCAAGACTATTTCTTTGCTACAACAGATGATTATAAAGAACGTCTAGAGGAATGGGAGAGTATTTGAGTAAGATCTTGTCTTAGTTTATCAATACCTCTATTCCCTCCATTCATAATCTTCTTCCTCGTCTTGAAACTATTTGAGGTCGCTTGGAAATTTTTGGCCGATTGCTATAAATCGCACTAATGATTCAAGCTTGGAGTTTCACATTGAATCAAAATTTTATCAAATGCGCCAAGAGACAAGTCAGTCTATTTTCGATTTTTATTCTCAGACTTCTACTATGTGGGAACAACTCTCTGCTGCAGATCCTCCTTTGGTGTGTTCTAAGGATATTGAGCTCTTTGTCAAATATCGAGATCGTCGTAGATTTATGCACTTCATGATGGGTTTACGTGAGGATTTTGAGCCTACTAGAACTTTTCTACTTAGCCGGTCTCCTACTCCTTCTCTTGATGCTGCAGTCAAGGAGCTCATTTTCGAGGAGAATCGTCGGCCTACTTATCACATGACATCATCTGATCATGTATTGGCTACACCCTCACCACAGCCTCCCATTGCTGCATTCACTACTCCTCCGCGAATAAACTCAAGGCGACCCACCTCTCGGTCTTCCAAAGGTGCTCACCGCAAGTTTTGCCGTGCCAAAGGCCATGACATTTCTGTTTGTCGTAAGCTACGTAAATTTGTGCAAGAGCGAGAATAAAGCTTCTCTTCCTCGGGTAGTGCTTTGTGTGTCCTTGAGATCCATCGGTTCCTACTGGTCCATCTTTGACTTCCTCACTTACTACGGCCGATATTGAGGCGGTTGTTCAACAGTTTTATCCCGCACTTCCACCGCCCTTTCTGTCACCTCGGGTAAACAACCTTGGTTTTTTGATATCGCATGTTGTAACCATATGACTCTGATGAATCCCAATTTTTTCGATAAGGCACCCTTAGAACATCCAATCACCATTTACATCTTTGATGGAACTCCTATGCCTGTTAGTTATAAAGGAACAATCTCTTCTTCTTGTTTGTCCCTTAGTGACACTTTTCATATTCCAAAGTTATCCATAAATTTGCTTTCTGTTGGTCAATTTTGCGAATTAGGCGTAGATCTTCTATTTACTAATCATGGTGTGGATGTGCGGGATCCCCGGACGGGTCAAGTACTTGGGACAGGCCGTAAGGTTGGTCACATGTTTGAGGTTCATGACTTGAAGATTCCTTCACAAGTAGTTTCTGAATCGCTACCACCGCCACCTCCTCACCGATCTATGGCATGCTCGTCTTGGTCATCCATCCTTATCTCGTCTCTTGATTGTTAGCTTTTCAAGGTCATTTAGGTTCGATTCAGTTTCAAAAATTTGATTGTACTTCTGTCATTTTGGCAAACAAACAAAATTGTCTTTTAATAAAAGTGACTCCTTTTCTTCCGCCCCTTTTGATCTTATACATTCGATATTTGGGGTCCTGCACTGTTCCCCCGAAGGGGATCTAAATATTTTGTCATATTTGTGGATGATTTTTCTCGGTATACTTGGATTTATACGCTTCACCATAGGTCCGAACTTGTGTCTATTTACCAAACATTTCATAAAATGATTGAAACACAGTTCAATCGCGCCATTAAAGTCTTTCGATCAGATAATGCTCAAGAATATAATGACAAATCTTTCCTATCCTTTTTAGACAGACATGGTACTCTTCCTCAACGGTTTTGTCCTTACGCCTCTCAGCAAAATGGTCGTGCAGAACAAAAATATCGTCACATTCTTAATGTTGTCCGCACCCTTCTTATTTCAGCCTCTCTTCCCGAACGCTTTTGGGGTGAGGCAGCACTCATCTTTGTGCACACCATTAATCGTATTCCTTCACCAACTACACATAACAAATCACCATTTGAGCTTCTCTATGGTCAAACTCCTGAATACTCCTCTCTTCGGGTTTTGGTTGTGCTTGCTTTGTCTCTCTTCCTCCTCATGAACGAACAAAGCTCCAACCTCGTACTCGTCTCTGTTGTTTCCTTGGTTATGGTGTGTCCCAAAAAGGGTTTCGCTTTGCTATGATCCCATTTCTCATCGCCTTCGTGTCTCCCGTCATGTTGAGTTTTGGGAACATCGTCCTTTCACGAGTCTTCAGCAGTTTCTGCATCTTCTTCCTCGAGTCTCCCATTTTTACCGATCTTTTCCTCCCTCTCTATCCCGAACTTGTGAAGGATTCTTCAACATCGATTGCCTCTCCAGCACGACTCATCTCGGATTCTGTCTTGCATATGACCCCTGTCTTGGATCTGTGGCACCACCCTCTCCCCGAGTCTCCTATTGGTCTCGAACTTCGTCGTTCCACTCGGGTAAGCATTCCTCCCCTTATCTCATTGATTATCATTGCTCTTTTGCTTTTGCCACTCTCTATGAACCTCACACCTATCGTGAGGCTCATCGACCCTCTTTGGTGACAAGCTATGAATGAAGAACTAGATGCCCTTCATAAGAATCACACTTGGGATATGGTTGATTTGCCTCTGGTCGGTCTGTAGTAGGTTGTAGGTGGGTTTACAAGATCAAGACCAAGGCTGATGGATCTGTTGAAAGATACAAGGCTCGCCTAGTTGCCAAGAGCTTTACTCGGGAGTATGGTATTGACTATGAGGAAACATTTGCTCTGTTGCTCGTCTTGCATCCGTTAGATGTCTCATTCTTTGTGGTCTTTGTTCGCCGTTGGCCTCTTTATCAAATGGATGTGAAGAATGCTTTCCTCAATGGAGACCTCCATGAAGAAGTGTACATGCAACCACCCCTGGCTATCCACACTCGGGTAATCAAGTTTGCCGGCTTCGCGTGCTCTTTATGGCCTCAAGCGGGCTCCTCGAGCTTGGTTTGAAAAGTTTTGCTCGATTGTTACTCGGCAGGTTTCACTTGAGTCCTCATGACACTACTCTCTTTGTTCAAGATCCTCTGCTGGTATCACTCTTATTCTTCTTTATGTTGATGATATGATTATTACTTTGGAGATGATTTTGCGGTATTCGCTCTCTTCAAGACTTCCTTAATCAGCATTTTGAGATGAAAGATCTGGGCACTCTCGGCTATTTTCTTGAGCTAGAGGTTACCTCATCCTCTGATGGATACTATCTTTCCCAGGCTAAATATGCTTCTGATCTTCTCTTCAAAGCCGGTGTCACCGATAATAAGACTATTTCCACTCCTTTGGAATACAATGCAAAACTCACACCCTTGGACGGTGAACCTATATCCGATGCTACTCGTTATCGTCGGTTGCTTGGCAGTTTGATCTATCTCATTGTTCCTCGTCAGGATATTTCACATGCCGTGGGTATGGTTAGTAAGTTCATGGATGCACCTCGTTCGGCATCCACTATCTTTGTTGTTCTTGATTCTCCGCTATGTCAAAGGCACACTTTATCATGGTGCATTACTCCTCTCGATCGTCTCTCGAGCTTCATGCTTATTCGAGATCCGATGGGCAAGTGATCCGACCGATCGATGCTCTATCACAGTTTTGTTTCTGTTAGGTACTTCTACGGTCTTGTGGCGCAGCAAGAAGCAGGATGTGGTTTCCCGTTCTAGTACCGAGGCTAAGTATTGTGCCCTTGTCGACACCACTTGTGAGCTTGTTTGGCTTCGTTGGCTCTTGGCCGACATGGATGCTCCACAGCCCACCGCCACTCCTCTTTATTGTGACAATCGTAGTGCTATCTACATTGCTCATAATGATGTCTTCCATGAACGCACTAAGCATATTGAGATCGACTGCCACATCACTCACCAACATCTCAAGAAAGGAAATCTCAAGTTATTCTCCATCTCTCTCTCTGACCAGCCGACTGCTGATATCTTTACCAAGACTCACCCGCCTGGTCGTCTTCGAGATCTTATATCCAAACTCCAGTTGGCTTCCTCCTTGCCACCTCGAGTTTGAGGGGGATGTTAGTGTATAGCTTGTACTAGTTTAGCCCATTGGGCTTAGCCCAAGATATCTTTGTACTTGTACTTTACTTCTTTTACTTGTATTGCACACATATCTAGCCTATATAAGGCTCTCTATTGTACATTGTTACATACACATCAATATACAGACTATTCAGTCTTTCTCATACTTTATATTCTTAACATTTGTAAAAGTGGCATTTGAACAAGGTCAAGAACAAAAAAATAAAGCCTTAGTAGCAATTGGAAGGAAGATTGTTGAAAAGTGTGATAGATTGCCTCTCGCTATAAGAACAATAGGAAGCCGATTGTACCTTAATACTTCCGAGATTGAGTGGCAATCCTTTTTAGATAATGAACTCTTAAAAATAGGTCAACAAGAAAATAAGATCTCATCAACTTTTAGATTGAGTTATGATCATCTTCCACCACACTTGAAACAATGCTTTACTTATTGTCAATTATTTCCAAAAGATCATAGGATTAGTGCATATACACTTATTAATCTTTGGGCAGCACAAGGATTTATTGTGTTAGTAGGTCCAAGGCGGCGTTTTGAGGATGTTGGTAGAAAATACTTTATGGAATTACTTTGGAAGTCATTTTTCCACGATGTAAAAAATGATAAATTGGGCAATATAGAATCGTGTAAGATGCATGATCTCATGCACGATCTTGCAAGTCTTGTGTCTAGATCGGAAAGTGTCATATTAAATTCAAGTGGGGAAAATGTTATTGAAAAAGTTCGTCATGTATCATTTAATCTTGTGAATTCATCAATGCAATTTTCAATTTCCATGCCTAATGGAAGGAAGATACACACAGTTTTAGCATCTAGTGTAGATGGGAACTTAGGTAACTTAACTTGTGATGCACTCATTTCAAATTTTAAGTATTTACGTGCATTGGATTTGAATAATCTAGGATTACTTGTAGTACCCTATTCAATTGGAAAATTAAAGCATTTAAGATACCTTGATCTTTCTAGAAATTATAATATTAAAATTCTTCCTAATTCCATTACTAAGATGCTGGATTTGCGAACGCTAATACTACAAGAATGTGGTTCGCTTAGAGAATTACCTAGGGGCATTAAAAAGTTGGTCAATCTCGGGTTTGTTGATATTACAGGTTGCAGCGACCAAATGACTAATAATGCCCTTTAAAATCGAACACCATACTTATCTTGAGACAATACTACCAGGGGTTGTTGTGAGAATGGAAGGTTCCAGGGGCCAAGTGGAAAAAGGCTATTGTGGTTTGTGTAAGAAAAAAAAGGCCGAATCCAACGCATAACAAAAGAGAATCAGCTTACTATAAAGGTATTTTTTTTTTTTTTTTTTTTTTTTTGGGAGAATATTTGTTTGCTTCCTCACATGTTGGTGTGAAGACTTGACTTTTATAAGTCAGAAGAACACAAGAATACTTATTAAAAAAAAAAAAAAAAAAAAAAGTCAGAAGAACACAAGAATGACTTAACAAAGTCTAATTTTTCGTACATGCACAAATCTTAAAGTAGATTGGATTGAATTGAATTCTTATCTGTTAGTTAATTAAATATTACCAATTAAGGTTTGTCATTTCACTAGAATTCCAATGAAGACTTGAGAATGACATCTTTGTTCTTTTCATTTTCTATGTCTTTGAAATTTTTTCTATTTCTCTACCTCCTAAAGAAATAGCCTTTGCTTCTTAACTTTTGGTCGTGCAGTCTCTGTTCGAACATTGGGCAACATTACGCTTGTTCTTTTTTGTAATCACTGGAAAGCAGAGGGGGCGATCTGCGTAATGGATGGATAGAGTGTGTGGAGGTTTTAGTTCAAAGAGAGGTAAAAGGGGTAAGAATGGTTGAGCTGTGAACGGTAAGAGAGGCGGTTTGATTAAATTTCCCAAAGGTGGAGTAATTTTTTGCAAAGTGATGCAGAGGTGAGCAAATTCTAGCCTTTTAATTATTCTTACCATATTATTTTTGTGCCAACTGTCAAAAGATTATATAGGTATCAGTCTCAGCATTCTTCCGTAGGTCATTTAGATGGGGAATTAAATACAATATGCCCCACACTCATGAATCCATTTCTGATGGAGGCAATGTCACACATTAAATAAATTAATGGTTTAATTGGCTGATTCTATATGTTGATCTCACCTCCGGAGGGGTGGCTTGTATGCAATCCTACTCTTTAGTCTTTGCCCTTGAGTATAATCTTTTCTAATACTAAATGACATGCATTTTCTTACAAAAATTAGTGGAAGTTGTTCCTCATTTTAATTGCTTTACTTTAGGTCAACTTTGCTTTATTCTTGTTTTCAATTTTTTTTTTTTTTCCATATTATTTTTGGCCTTAGAGCTTGATATTCTCAAGTTTTACATATTTTAAAGCTTAATATAATCCATGCTAATTCTTCTGGTAAAGTTCTACCAACTAGCTAGGCTTATAGTATTTTTTAAAATTGCTGATACTTTGTCTTTAGAGTAAAATTTAGTCTTTTTTTTTTTGTCTTATTATTTTTCAGATTCAAGCATTTCATACTTCCTTGAAGAAGGCAAGAAAAATTCATTAGTGCAATGCCAAAATGTCAAATTTGTATTTCTATTTAACATTAATATCTAATGAGAAGATGGCAAACACCATAATACAACTTCCTTCATTTACTTTCCTCTCTCTTCTCTACTACTCCCTTTGTTATTTAATTGTGTTTAATAGTTCACTCCTTTTCCCTTCTTGCCTGTCTTCCCCCCTGACCTTACTGTCATGAACTTTCCATTAATTTGTCTTAAGCAGGAGCTTCATCCTTTGCATATATATTTACCGGAGTTGTTCATGTATTAGAATGGTTTTGTTGAACTGCTCTTATTTTGGTCAAGATAGCCATAGATTATCTCATACATCTCTTATTGATTTATTTCTTTTTCTTCCTGTTGATGACTGTTGCATTATGTTTTGTAGTTAAGATGGTAAGGGCCTCTATCCTCGTTTGGAGACTATTTGCCTCAATTTCTTAAGGAGAGCCATTGTTTTGGGTTTAATGGAGAAGCAAATAGAGGTAAGTTGTAAGACTTTTGAGCAAAATGATAAAATTCTATGGAAATTGGTCAATATTTAATATGATATTTTAGCTATTGTTTCCTCTGTAGATGACAGTTCATCTAAGCATGAAATCTTTCTTATAACTCCTAATCTGTGTGACTTGAGCCTACACATTTGTTTGTGGTAAATTTCGAAATTCCTTTATATTTTTAAGTATCTCGGGGTTTTTATTAGATTTTTTTAATTATTATGGATAACGGCAAGGAACAAACATAACTTAAAATTCAGACCTTGTTCAAATTGTGCCAAATTTGTAAACTCAGTTGTAATCATTTTTTCTTTTTTATTTGCATTTAGTAATTCTCCTTATATTCTGTTTTTTTACTGTATTTCCAAAGGACTTTAGTTGAGTGCATGGTTTCTTCATATATATGGAGAAGAAAAGGATAATGTAACTTGATTTTCTTCTCCTAAAAATTTACATCTTTGTACCTAAAAATTAGTTAAGAAGGTGATGTATTTGGTTGCTTTGCTGATAATTACAAAAATGGAGAAGATATTTTTAACACTTGGAGTACCATACCAACTAACAGTCTAACACTACAAGACTTTCCTTATATTAAGGTATTATGTTCAGTCACAGTTTTCCCTTATATATAAGCTTTCAACATGTTTGTATTGCACAATGTCATTTTAGTAACTAGTAATACTAATAACTAATGGCTTACATAGTTTATACAATGTCATAATATATAATTTGGTTGAATAAATTCCTCTTTTTCTCAAATTTTGTTTTGAGAATTCGTCTAAGTCAAAAGCATAAATGATTTTGAGTCTAGTGTATCAAGACATGCACAATTCCAAGGTCAATGATCTAATATATAAAAATCTCCATCCAAATTGCATTTCTTGTCTCTCAATTTTATATATATAAACCAATAAGATTTTTAGGTATCTATCATTTTTCATACCTTTCCCCCCAACCTTTTTTTTTTATAAGTCAGGCTACTAATGCTCAAACAACCTGACTTCTGGATCTTCTTATTTACAAGTTTTTTAATTTGCTTGGATCTTGCTGCGGCCTTCTACTGCTGGAGCCTGTTCCTCATCTCCAAATATTTGGAAGGTAAAAGATTTCCATCATTTGATTGTGATATGCTTCTTATTGTTGTCCTACCAAAACAAAATTCTTTCTTTCAGTACACACATAATCCTTTATTTACATGTTGAATCATTGATGAGAAGACTGACTTTGAAGTCAAAGAAGAATGAGAGAATGAGTCAATGACTGAATGAATCTAATTTGTTCATTAATGCACAAATTCAAAGGTAGATTGGATTACATTTTTATCTATTACTCAATTGAAAATTACCAATTAAGATTTTTCTTTTTGCTTGAATACCAATTAAGATTAGAGGGTACTGTTATTTTTCTTACTTTACCCACTTTTATAATATAGGTTGTTCTGCTCAAAACAAAATCCAAGTTTATGAACTTTTGGTTTTTCCAATGGTTGGTAATTTGACACTTTCTCTCTCTGCTAAAGCTGTGGCCCTTGCTTCTTGAATTTTGGCCGTGGAGTCCCTGTGTGAACAGGAGGCAGCAAAAACATGAGAATAGGAGGGAAAGAACATAAGAGTGGAATCCAACTACATATTTAACTTCTTAATCATTTGACTTCTCACACAGAACAAATTAAGCCGGGGACAATCCTGCCCTGTTCAAAACTTTTTGGCCCGGAAATTGTGTAACAAGTAGTGAACTTGATGGTAATCATCTTCTTTCTCTTTAAAAAAAATTTCTGGAAATCTCTTTTTGTTTTGTTTCGTTTCTGTATGTTCAAAGGCTACTATTGCAAATATGACTTCTTCACATATATGGAGAAGAAAGGATAGCCTTTATATCTTTGTACCTACATTTGACTTTATGTTATGGTGATGTACTTGGTTGCATTGCGGACAATTGTAGAAATAGAGAAAAACTTTTACCACTTGAGGGGAGTATCTACCATGCCAACTAACATTGCAGGAGTTATCTTTTTAAATGGATATAAGCTTAAAACATGTTCTTATGTAATACTAGAAATTGATTTGCACAATGTGATTGGGTAATTGGTAAACAACTAATGAATTATGTAGTTTCTGGGTCAAGACAAAAAAGCTGAATAATTTGTTCTTTTTCCAAATGTTTTCTGAGAATTCATTTAAGTCAAAAGTATAAAATGAGATAGAGTCTAGTTGGTTTATTAAATCGAGTGTGTCTGGATATGCACAAATCCAATGGTAAATTATCTAACAAATTTCAAAAACCCTCTTTTTCTTACTTCTTTAAGTTTTATTTTATTGTGGATTATTAATGCTCAAAGAAGCATTAATAACTTTGGCTAATAACATAGGAACTTTTCATTATCTATGTGGTTGGTGTTTTGTTTATTTGTCTACCTCCTAATGCCCATTTGGTTCTTAAAATTTTGTTGTGCAGATTTTGTTTGAATATTGGGCAGCATTGCGCATGTTCTTTTCTCTAATCACTGCGAAGACGAGGAGGCCATCATGTAGGCCCCCCACATGAGTATGAGGGATAGAGTTTGTGGAATTTTTAAGCCATAGAGAGGTAGAACGAGTAAGGATGGTTGAGACGTAATATCCCAAAAATGGAGTAATTCACTGCAAAGCAATGCAGAGGTAAGAAAATTCTAGCCTTTGAACTATTCTTACCTTATCATTTTTGTTCCAACTGCCAGAAGATTATTTAGGAACCAATATGAAAATTCTTCTTGTAGATCATTTAGAATGGTGAATTAAATACATTGTGCCACACATTTAATAAATTAATGGTTTAATTGGCTGGTTCTATATGTTTTGGGATTTTGAAATATTTAAGGGTTATTATCTAGTACTGATCTTACCAAGGAAGGGGTAGCTTGATATAGTCCTACTCTTTAGAACTTGCCCTCAAGTATACTCTTTTTTAACACTAAAAGACATGCATTTTGTTACAAAAATTAGCGGAAGTTGTTTCTAATTTTTGATAGTTTTTTTAAAGATGTTGTTGTTTGAATTGAAGGTAGTTTCTTTTGTAATTATATTTAGAGATCCATATTGTGTGGTAATTACGCATTTTAGACTGGTTCTGTATGTCAGCCATTTTTGTGATCTGAAAGCTAAAATTAAGGACCACTAAATGATTAATCAATGCAAAGGAAGGGTACAAGTGCCATGAGATTAACATATTTTCGCAAAGAAAATATACATGTGATTCTGTAGTATACTAATTAAGTTGCACACTTCACTAGCTATCAAATGTAATTTTGTTCTATCTACTTCATTTCATTTGTAGAATGGATTGCGGCACTAAATTATAGGGCTTAGGTATTGATGCTATTCACTTAGATGTACCTGAAACTTTTATACACATGCAATGGATTCCCTTTTGTGCAGATGCTAGGTGTGTGTTTCATGTTCTAGTATCAGTTTCCCAATAATATTCGTTCTCTTTTGCAGTTTGGATGGAGATCACTATGTCGTCTTTGAAGTTAGTGTGAAATGTGAAGATGATCCATATCTTTGTGTATTCTAGAAAAGGAGCATTTTCCTGAAGGGACTAGAATTAGGGAGAGAGATTATGTCCCTGGTTGACTTCCATTCAAATGAAATACCTTTTTTTTAAAACCTGAATTCTCCTATTAATTTTTGTTCTTATTGGAGAATCTTGGAATTTCCTTCATAGGTGATATTGCCACTCAGTGAAACTATTAATCAATGAAGAGTGGGTGATTAAAGCTTCGTCCTACCATATGCCCTGTACAAGCAAATTTTTGGAAGCCATGAGAACATGCATTTGGGTTAAAATAAAAGCGGCTATGGAACTTACATATTTCTCACAGCAATTGAAGTTAAATTTTACTGTAAGAAACAGAACTCCGGAAGAGTTCAACTCCCCTCCCCTACTTCCTGCTATGGGGGTTATATTGATGAGAATGCATATGTAAGGCTTTAGTGCAAAATTTACCCTTTTTTTGTACTTCATTGAACAAGGCAGGAAAAATTCACAAGTGCAATGCTGACTTGTCAAATGTATATTTCTTTTTACAACAAAATCTAGTGAGGAGAGGGAAAACACCATAATAAAATTTCCTCCTTTATTTTCCTCTTTATTTACTCTACTACTACCATTGTGTTTTAATTGTGTTGAATACTTCCCTTCTTGCCTGTCTCACCTCCTGACCTTACTCTCATGAACTAATTATTGTTTTGTCTGAAGCAATAGTTTCATCCTTTGCATATATGCTTGCTGGAGTTGTAAACTTATTAGAATGGTTTTGTTAATGGTTCTTATTTTGGTCAGCATAGTCAGTTTATCTCATGAAGCTATAGTTGATTTCTTTCTTTTTCTTCCTTCTTGATGACTGCTTTCATTATGTTTTGTAGTTAAGATAGTAAAGCCTCTATTCCCATTTTGCAGATTATTTGCCTCTATGCCTTGAGGAGAGCCATTGTTTTGGGTTAATAGAGTGGGAAATAGAGGGGTAAGCTATAATATTTTGGAGCAAAATGATAAAAGCCTATGAAAATTTGTCAGTATTTGATATGATATTTTAACTATTGTTTGCTCTGCAGATGACGGTTCCACTAAGCATGTAGCCCGACTCATAACTCCTTTTTCTGTGAGAGATGAACCTACATGCTTCTTTGTGGTAAATTTGGCAATTTCTTTATATTTTTAAGTATCTGGGTTTTTTAGTTTAGATTATTTAAAAAAAATTATTATGTCTCCTTACATTGTGGGTTGTAAAGTTGCTCTAATGCATAACCATATTTATAGGTATTTAAAGACAATAACATATTTCTCTATTCCCTCTCTTATTGTTGGTAGGGATGTCAGCTATATTATATGGCTGTGGAGTTCCCCATAATGGTTATCGAATGGGGACTATTCAGCACTAAAAAGACTTACAGAAATTTACACATTCTTGAATCTAGCTATCACAAAAAGATGTTTAATGATGTGGGCTGGTCATGTTTTTCCTTTTGGTGAAGTAACAATCATCTTCAACAGATTTGGTAGATAAACGAGGACAATAGAGTAGATTTAGTCATTTCAACTGGAATGTTGAAATCATAATTCCCAACTTGTTGAAATATTTTGTCAGCTAAACTATCAAATATTTTATTTCTTCTTCAAATTGTATGATTTGGGTGGCTAACTTATTGGGTTCCTCATGCAATTATTGAACAAAGAAGCAAAAAACTGGGAGAAATTGATTAAGAGGAAAAACAGAAAAGGAATTCTATTATTTCTGCAAAATGACTAATTCAGTTACATCACTGAGCTTTGCTATGCTTATATACATAATCAGATATAGAGAGAGGGCTTAAATCACGGAGGTAGTTACAACTAATTAACCACTATCAACACGTGTGAAATAACTACATTTAGGAGCTAAATATCTGACTGACTCAAACGCTGCGTTTTGGCCTTGAATCATAAACAGACTGAGATAAAACGACTATGTTTTGGTTTTAATGATACGGTGCGTTTAGCTTCTCAACACGACACCGTTTTCATCTTCCCTTTTGCAAGTCTCAAGAGATGTTCCAGCAGCTGAAGGTTCTTCATCACCAGAGATGGCTTCCTCTACGGTCTTCTGCTCTTCAATTATAATTAGAGTGTTTTTGTACTTGTTTGCGAATTAATATTTGGAGTTTTTTCTTTTTTATCTTCTGCGGATGGATACTTTGGAAAGAAATGTAATATATCTATAAAGTTAAGAAATTTAAGCAAATCATTCGCTTTTTCTTTCTTTCTTTCTTTCTTTTTTTGGTTTTTTTTTTTTTTTTTTTTAATTTTAATCCAGTAAGCTTCTACCTATTCCATCTAGTGAAGAATCTTGCCGATGATGCTACTTTGTATAAAATGAACTTGGTGCATTGCATGCAGTCGTCTTTTGGAGGCAAATTTGGTCTTTAATGGTGGAAAAAAATAGAAAGTGCAAAATTTAAGGGGCAAATTATAGATACAACTTTTGTGATATACTCTTAAAACATGGAATTATCCTATGTTTTATATTTTGTAACGCTTATTTCCCTTTGCTTAGCTCTGTCATTCTCAAAAAAAAAAAAAAAAAAAAAAAAATGCTGCTCCGTGAGGCATTGTCATTAGCTTTAACTCAAGTATTTTATTTATTGCAAGAAGTTCTATTAGCTATGTTTGTTAGCTAATTTGTAGATTATATTTGGTTGGAAATTTCTCCACTTTGGCTGAAATATCTTTTGTGAGAGAACTCCCTCGTCTAATCAATAAGCACCTTTTATTTTTTTTGATAAACAATAAGCACCTTTTTATATGCCATGGAACAGTAGAGAACTAAATGTGTCATTAAAGTTAACAGTATTATGAGGAATCTAAAGTTACTTTATACGCTTCTCTCATGTCCAGAATATACAATGAATATTTTCTATTTAAATTTTCTTAAATTTATTTATTTTTGGTAAATAATAATTACCTGTTACCTATACATAACTAGTAGTTTATACACCTTTAAATTTGTAAAACTTAATTTGAACTATCGAATTATCAAAATCTGAACTAGGAAATAACTCTCTTTTAATTGCTAATGATCATTTTCATGTATAATGCATGATCATTGTATTTCTTTTCCCAACATGTATTTTATTTTATTTATTTTTTAAAACCAACTTCAAAAAGCTAAATTTTTTTTTGACAATATTAATTAAAACTTTTCAAAAGTATAAAATCTAAATTTCTTATATTACCTATTATTATTTTATTTTAAAATGTAATAAAATTTTAATCAAAAATCAAATCACTCATACTTTTTTTTTTCTTTGCTAGGTATAGTAGATTTAAATCTATGTTGCTTACTCTACGATAACGATAATAATGCAAGTATATTTTAAGCAGAGCTAACTTAAACCAAGTTTCACTCGTAACTTAAATTATATAATACATATTACATAGAGCAGTCCGATAATAACACCAACCCAAAGGTCCCCCATTCACCACGAGTTAGCTAGCCCAGTTGTTCTGTTACTCACACTATTCTTGGCTTCATCAACTTCAAGCCCAACAACAAAAACCAAACGTTCAAACCTCCATGACGTGTTAGATATCCATTGGCTAATTCATGCATGTATGTGTGTCGGCCATATGATGATAAGCATGTGAATCTACTATCTAATGATTAAAACAACAATCAAATCTATCCTAGACTCTACTATCTAAGAGGGATTGTCCCTCTCTATAAACACATTATCTACAGTACTTCTCACTCGCTACAGACCATTCTGCTTAGGCATGTGAATAAATAACTCATGTTCATTACTTTCATATACATTTATAATTCCCAGAAGGAATGACATTCACAATTATCTAAATTCACTTAATACAAGTTCACCACTACTAAAATCAATAAATGGTTTTTAAGAAACCGTTTCAGAGACCAATGTCTCATTCAAGAAGACACACAGAGGATTTGTTTCTTACAAATTGAAAGTCTTTTGTTTGAATCTATTCTTGGTGGCAAACATATTGACGTAACTGGAGATTTCCATATATAAAGCCAGTTTTAAGCCATCAATAAAAATAAAATTAATAAAAGTGAACAATCTGACAGTTAAGTTTGTCATGATTTGTTATTACAGAACATTGGGTCTGTTTAATTAGTTTGTTAGAATTCAGTTTTGCTTCTGTTGTAGGTTATGGTTACAAGTGTAAGTTGTTCCGTTTGGATTATGTTAAGCGGAACAGCTAGCGATGTATCTTATTAACTATTCTTCAGTGAAATCTATGATTAAGTGAACTGCTATAACACATAATACAAACAAGAAGCAAAAGCTCTTTCATTTTATATATAATAAATTAATAATTAGTACGAAGATAAAAAAGATATGTTTTTATTTTTATTTTAATAAGTTGATAAGAATATATATTAGTTTTTACTTATTGTAGTTATCATATTTTATTCACTTGCTCCTATGAGCCTACTCATTTCTGGATTGAGATCCGGTATTGCACCTAATGCAATATTTCTCAATAGCTTATATTAAGAATAAAAAAAAGCAATTTTTAATTCAACCATTAAATAAAAAATTTAAAAATAATAAAAGAATTAAAGGTTAACAAGGTGTATATATATTTGGTGAGAGGGAATAGAGGTACTGCACCTAATCTTAATCCCTCAATTTTAATAGTACTCAGCCAAAAAAAAAAGAAAAAAAAAAAGACTCATTTGTAATAGTGATCCCTATTCTCTTAAGCTCCAATCAAGTCTTCATTTTTCAACAATAATCCTTACCGTCTTCTGAGTGTAGCATGCATACAAAGCATAAATTACAATATGAGCTTTCTGTTCATTTTTCCGTTTCCATTACTTTTCACTCGTTTGATCAGATTCTGAGTGCAAACCGGATGGCTTTAGTCCACCAATAAGAAGTCACCCCAACCTTAAAACATCACATGCAGAATGACAAAGTTTTAAGTGCTATATATGTTATATAGCAATTTTAACTTTCAATTTTACCATTGACAACTTAATTATTAAATACATGAATTATACATAAAGAAATTTGAATTTACTTGTGAGATATATTATTAATTATGGGATGCCACAAAATATGGTCATCTTTGAAAATCCAATTAATATAGAGTACTTTAGGTGGATTGGTAACTCCCAAGCACAGGATATTATTAGGTACTCTTGGAGTATACTCTCTTCCTCTCACATAAAGATGAGCCCTATGGTGGATGGGATCTACCCCTATTTGAGAGAGAGAGAGTATACTTCTGGAGTACCCAATAAATTTCCTCCAAGCACTTGGCATAAATTTGATACTTCATGCTTAGCATATTTAGTAAGAAATATTTCTAACCATTTCCAAAAAGATTAAAAAAAATTATTTGATAAATCTTTTAACTTATCATTCTATTTTACTTGAGAAGTCAATACTCATTTTTCATTAGTTTTATTTGAGTTTAAATTGAGAATGATGGCTCTGAAAAATTATACATTTTTATTTGAAAGATAATGCATATATATTAAATGATATTTTCTTAAAAAGTTTATTTTCTAAATAGGACCAATAATATAAGATAAGGAGTACCATATAGTATATAGTAAAAAATTAGGTCTTATGTGAGTTTGTATCATATGATTCAACATAAGTGTTACACTTCCTATGAATGAGTTGGCTATGACATGCTTTTTTATATAGCGTGCATTGAAGTATATTAACAATATTGTCCTAACATAATATTCTAGGTGAAACCCTCTATATCAAGATTTCAATCATTTTAAAATAAAATGCCTATTACTGAAATTTTTAGCAATTTAAAAGAAGTTTATTTATTTTAAATTATTTTATTCATCTACCATAGTTTGTAATTTTAATAATAAGAGTCTATATGCCTTGAGTTTTATTTGTATTATCATCATGTAATGCAAGTAAATTAAAATTATTGAAAGAATTTGCTATATGTGAGACTTTATAATTGGTCTGTTTGTTTTAGCTTATTTTCTAACGTATCTTGTTTATTTTGCCTAGTCCTTCTTAAAACCTGATTTTATAAAGAAAAAATTACAACTGTACTTTTGTATAAGTTAGTGCATTCTCATTCCGGCGGTGTTCCAAATTATAGTTTTTGGCTATAAAAATTGTTCGTTTAGATCACTGTAACATGATGATGTATTGCAAATGAAGTGACTTTTTGTTCTTGTAAATTTTTTATTTTTAAAACAAAAATTGATGTCAATACTCTTACTTAAATTTTTTTTTTTAAACATATCCAATGAAAATAAGCTAATTGAGTAGACCATATCCCATTCTCAAAAAAAAGTAGACCATATCCAATTTCAAGAGAGTTTAAAATACTATGCCCATAAAAACTCATTTAAAAATAATAAAGTCTATGGACTGGTACTTTCGTACTCTTATAGTCTTAAGTTTTAACCTAACCAAAGTATATTGGCAATTTGCAACCATTTATTCACCCACTACATTTATTGCCGTGGGTACACACTTCTGATTTCACCTATCCAAATTTATTGAGTCCAAATCTTCTGTCTCACTTTTTCTGCTCCATTCTATACTCCACTAATAAAAACATGTCATGTGTTCACCTAATTAATTAAATATTATCATTATTGACTTATTAATACTACCGTTATTAATTAATAGTAGTATTTAATTAATCAGGTGAACACGTGGTAAGTTTTTATTGATGGAGTATAGAGTGGAACAGAAAAAGTGGGACAGAAGATTTTGACTCCATTTTAAGTAGAGTTTGAGATATATTTTTATCAAGTTGTTCTCAAGTTTTTTCCTTGTTAAACATAAAATTTAATAGTATTTTTGAACCACATAAAAATTCAGTCCAAATAAAAAAAAAAAAATCATTTTATATGATGTGCATGAAATATATACAATAAAGTACTCACATATCTACATATTTAGCCTTACTTTTATATTATTTTGTGACTAATTATATAATATCTTTGTGTTGTAGGTAACAAGAGCTTTACATGCAAAGTGGGGCTAGGCCAATTGAATCAAGCCAACTTACATCCAACCAGGCATGAATTCAAGAAAAGACCAGCCCAATTAAATTTAAGTCCAATTGGAGCAAGGAATCAAAAGAAATATGCACCAAATCCAAGACCAATTCGGATTAGGATTCCAGACTGCACATCAGTTAGTATTTTTGGCATAACTTTCGGCTCAGATGTCCAATCGAGATGATTCAAGTTGTGCTGGAACGTTAACTTAAAGGGCTACAACTTTGTAGTTTACCAAAAGTCCAAATTATGACGTTAAATGGGCCAAAATAGTCGGTTAAGTGAAGCCTAAAAATCTGGGATTTTCTCCAAACGAGAATTCAACTTGTAATAGGATTCCTTGACCTATTTAAGGACTCTATAGGGCAAAATTCAGGGGGACTGAATATAGAGGCTGCGGTTAGGACTGGTGCATAGGAGCAGAACGTGTTCTTTTTGTCTATGGCTTTTCTCTAGCACTGTGACTATTTCTTTCTCTATTCTATTTGTTTAGTTTAATGATTAGTATTTTATTTTTATGTTTTCTTTTAATTACTATGAGTAGCTAAATTTATAATTAGGGTTGAGGATGAAACCTTGTTAAGGATTATTAGTAATATTTATGTGATTTGATTTTTCCCACAATAGTTGTTCTTTAATGATTTAAATTGTTCTTGCTTCATATCAATTGACTAAGATGAGATTCTAGATATGAGTTCAATCATGTTTTTCTCATGATTTAGGATTTGTCTTAATTAATTGAATGCTTGGTTTATTAATTCTTGATTATAAAATTGGATATCACTTGTGATTTGTCTATCAATGGATACAATTTATGATTTGATTTTTAGAATTGGATATATCTTGTGATTTGTTTGGCTACAGATACAGTTGATGATTTGGTTTTATACTTAAGAAGCGAAGAAGAACATGCTTTTGATTTTTAAAATAAGGATTTAATGATGATATTTTCCATGATAACAAGATTGATTTCTAGATTATCATGCAGTGGTTGGGAAAAATTAATGATCATAAATATATCTTCGATATGATTTACAAGGCAGATTCCAAAACCTTAATTCCTTTCTCTTAATTGTTTACATCTTTTTATTGCTTTATATATTTTGCTTAGTTTAATTATTTGTTTAATTTTATTATTTGCTTAGTTTATTTTATTGCAACCAACCAATTTTTATTTAAATTAGATTAGGATTAATTTGGTTAAGGTTTAATTAATTTTCCTACATTTATACAAGTCCTCGTGGGTTCGACCTCGTTCTTGTCCAACTATACTTGATGCACGGTTCGTACACTTGCGAGTATTTTAAAATTTCACAACATTATAGATTGTATAGATATAATCGGTGAACTACGGTATAATTAAAATATAACATTTCTTTATTTCTTTCTTCTTTATGCCCTTTTTTTAATTAAACAATTACAGATGTAATTAAAATTTGTGAATCATAATTGAAGCCTCTCGGCTTTGATGTCGATCGTACATTTTTTCTTCTTCTTCATTTTTGCATAGAGAGTTTTGGTTGGATAATTTTTTTTTTTTTTTTAATGTGTATTTGTTTGTGTTCGTGTAATCTTTTTGTTTAAATCCTTTTTTAATTTTAAATAATATTTTTTTCATTTTGGTTTTTTTAGATGTTGATTTTTAAATTTTTGTAATATATTAAATTAAAAAATCAAAATTATGTCATTATAGGAGACACTAACGACATGATTCTATCGACCACAATAAGAGGACAACATTGAATAAATTTAAAAGTTAGATGACTAAATTGAAAAGCAAAATTGAAATTAAAAGATTAAATTAAATTTTCAGACAAAGTAAAACGTGCTAATTGTAATTTAGCTAAAAAAAAAAAAAAAAAAAAGCATAAATGGACATTCATACAGTAATAGGATGTGTTTATTTATCTTAGCAAACAAAAAAAAAAAAAAAAACCAAACACTAACCTAACAGAAACATGTTTTGTATATATGTTTTACTTTTATAATCTTTTTTTTTGGGTAAAAAAAAAACAAGAGTAGAGGGGCGATCAATGTGGCTTCCCTATCCGAGCGTGATCATAATAGCACCTTATTTGCTTTCTAGAGAGACCCCATACTCCCTGTTTGTGAGAAACTCACTTATTATCATTTGAATCGTTTGGGGTGAAGATGGGGTATAAGAAGCACCAACACACAGCTAGTTGTTAGCTACGAGTGCAATGCACGGGAATGTTTAAGATAAAATAATTTTAAAAGTTATCATAAAAGTATTATGTGTAATATAATTTGTCTTATCCTCTCTTTTGAGTTAGAGCATCCACAATAATGGTGCTAAAAAACTATTTTTAGCATCACTCTAAACAAAAAGTGTGCTGCAATATTAGTGGTATATGTAAATTTTTTACCTAAATTGCTACAGTGCACAACTATATAGGCTGTACACTGTCGCTGAAATCTAAAAGAAAATTACTTTTTTATTCTAACTCCGTTCATTATATTATTATTTTTTTCTATTTATTTTATCTCACCGCTGTCTCAACTCTCACCTCTCTGCCTCATTGCTGCCGGCCCACCCGAAGCTCAACGTCACCGGCCCACGCCCTTGACCCACTCCATCGAACCAAAATACACAAATTTGTATTCACACAGGAAAAACTACTAATCTCATTTTCTCAATTCTGGTGGGAGCCCAACTTTATTTTATTATTTTTATGTCACATACTATAAAACATTTAAAAATATTTTCAATTGAAAACGTTTATGGTTCGTTGGGTAACATTGTTCTACTAATATTATTTGTATTTTTTTAAAATATGTATGAGTGAAAAAACATATGAAAATACGTGTAATATTATTTAAAAATTAAAATTTGTTGTTTAAATTGTGGTACCAAATGGACTCTTACATTTAGAAAACATTTCAAACTTAACAAAGAAAGTGAAAGGTTCTATTTAATAAGTTTGTTTAAATAACAGTTTTTAATTCTTTTAAAAATATGTATGGATAATAAATGGTGTAAAAACACATATAATATTCTTTAAAAATTAAAATTATGTGTTGCGTAACAAACGGAGCCAAAATTTTTTCGAGGCATTTTTTATTTTTCATACCGCGAATGAGAGCAAGAAGAGTACAAAGTGCAGAAGAGAAGCACGTTTTGTGCGTAAGACTACTCTTTTTTTAGTTTTTTGAGAATGCTTTTTTTTTAGTTGAAAGTTGAAAATACATCTTTTCAGACCTTTTTCAGATGTCAGTAACCAGTAAAATTAAACAGTGTGTAAGACTGAGGACAACTACTACTAGCCCCCGACTCGACCTCCGTGCCAAGAACGCTCTTAATTTAATGGGAACTCATTGATTAACGTTTCATTAATTAGTAGTTAATTTAAGCCTTGTAAGTATATATTTATAAACTGGACACGGTACAACAATTGCAGCGATCTCTCTCATCACTTTCACTACTCCACAAACCCATCTACGTACTATTCCTGAAAGAAAGAAACTATGGCGGAAGGAGCTTTGTTCTATCTTGCTGGGAAAGTCATTAATGTGCTCGGCTCTTTCACTGCTGAAGAGGTCAAACTGGCCTGTTGTGTCAAAACTGAGATTGAAAATCTGAACAGCACAGTCTCCATGATCCAAGCTGTGATTCTAGATGCGGAAAAGCAGAGTTCTCATAACCATCTGATCGAAGTCTGGCTCAGTATGCTCAAAGAAGTCTGGCTTAGTATGCTCAAATAAAAGGAAACTTAAACGGCTTAAAAAGAGATACTTGGAAAACGCACAGTATCTCTTTTTAAGCCTTTTGAGTTTTCCTTTTATTTGCGAGAGGCTATAGCGTTTTCTGGTTCGGTTGTTAAACTCATCTGTGACAAATGGCCAATTGTCTTTCTTCATTTTCCCATTAGGAGTGTTCCCTTCAGCTGCTTCTTATAACAAAAAATCAATGAGAGAATGGCTGAATGAGAAGACTGACTTTGAAGTCAAGAGAAGAATGAGAGAATGGCTGAATGAGTCTAATTTGTTCATTCATGCACAAATTCAAAGGTGATTGAATTTTTATCTGTTACTCAATTGAAAATTACCAATTAAGGTTTTTCTTTTTGCTTGAATACCAATTAAGATTAGAGGATGCTCTTATTTTTCTTACTGTGTCCATTTTTATATGATAGGTTGTTCTGCTCAAAACAAAACCCAAATTTAAGAACGTTTGGTTTTTCCATTGGTTGGTAATTTGGCACTTCCTCTCTCTTCTAAAGCCGTGGTCCTTTCTTCTTGAATTTTGACTGTGGAGACAACATTCAAGAACCTGCCCTGTTCAAAACTCTCTGGCCTTGAAATCGTGTAACAAGTAGTGGACTCAATGGTAATCATCTTCTCTCTTTCTTTTAAAATTTAGGGAAATCTCTTTCTGTTTTGTTTCCTTTCTGTATGTTCAAAGGCCTGCTGTTGCGCAGAACAGATAGAGTTTATATCTTTGTACCTACAATTGACTCAATGGTGATGTACTTGGTTGCTTCGCCGACAATTGCAGAAACAGAGAAACTTTTACTACTTGAGGGGAGTGTCTACCATGCCAGCTAACAATGAAGGAGTTATCTTATTAAATGGATTCTGTTTGGTCAATTATTTTCTTTATATATATGCTTAAAACATGATCTTATGTATTCTAGAAATTGATTTGCACAGTGTCATTGGGTAATTGGTAAACAACTAATGAATTATGTAGTTTATGGGTTGAGACAATAAGGCTGAATAATTTGTTCATTTTCCAAATGTTTCTGGAGAATTCATTTAAGTCACAAGTATAAATGAGATAGAGTCTAGTGGGTTTATTTAGTCTAGTGTGTCTGGACAGCACAAATCTAATGGTAAATTATCTAACAGATTTCAGAATACCCTCGTTTTTTTAACTTCCTTATGTAATGTTCTATGTTGGGTTATTAATGCTCAAAGCAGCATCCAAACTTAGGAACTTTTCATTTTCTTTGAGGTTGGCGTTTTTTCTACTTGTCTACCTCCTAAGGCCCCTTTGGTTCTTTACTTTTTGTTGTGCAGACTCTGTATTAATATTGGGCAACATTGCACATGTTCTTTTCTCTAATATCTCCATGTCCTTTTATTTGCTTCTTTTCTACCGAACTTTATCTCATACTTATTTGACAGGCTTTTGCATTTGGTTTCTGTATCAAGCAATACATAGACCAGGTGAAATCTGGCACTTCTTGACCATGAGTTACAATTGTTCGAGAGGGCGAATCCTGACTACAATGCACGAGGAAATGGCATGGAGCTATTATCCATGTAAACTATCTTAATATTTTACTAAAAAAAGGTCACTAATTATCACCTTGTATGTAGTCCATGAGAAGATTTCACAGAATAATGCCTTTTTCTCAATTTCATTTTCTAAAGCTTAATGTGCATCAAAAACACCAATATGCTTTAGAGTTATAAGTTGCAAAATTAGAGGGACGACTTTTACTTTATGCATTTGATAGGCGAGAAAGAGCAATATGGCAAAGAGGGTTTTGACATCATTTGGTATTTGGTAGACAAAACTACTTGATTTGGCTTTATACATTTTTTTTAATAAGTATGCATTTTGTTTAAAAAAAAACACAAAAAGGGGCACAACCCTGGTACACTAGATGTGTACAAGAGATCTGATATTCTTAATTCAATTATGTAGTTCAAATCATGTGGGAATTTCATGTTTCTAAAAAGTGTGATGAATACTTTGCCAATTTTTATTTCTCAAACTATCATAAACATCTTTCAAGAGCTTTCAATTATGTTGAATTTCTAAATTATGTGTTTCTGTATATAAAACAGAGGAGAGTGTGGCATTGAAACCAAAAGGATTTTCAAAGATGGTTCTACAAAAATCAGGCATCATCTTTCTATAGATTGAGTAATATGCCTCTCACTTCCTTAATTTAGTTTCATATTTATGATAATTTTTGTAACAAGCAGTTTTGTCTTTTCAAAAATTTGCTTGCAAAATTATTTTTGTAACTATAATATTTTTTAACTGGTGAATTCTTAATTTTGTAGTTTTCTCTTTTAGTGCAGTCTGGAGCTCATTGCTGTGTACAAGTAGGTGACTAAACCTATTTAATCTTACATTAAAAGCATGAGCATGTGACATAATCTACAAAAGTCTTTACAAATTTTTATAATTGTTTTCAGTTGATAATTTCAAGTGCAGGGAAAACTTGTGCTTGCTCCATTGATGGAGTTTGAGACTTCCACAACAAAGGACCTCTTTGGTAAGTTCTGTTATCTCTACATTAGCATGGTTTTAGTCATCCTTGAAGTGGTCTTTCAATTCTTCTTAAGGCTGCTTAGGATACCACAATATTCTAAGCCATGGCAATTACATACATGAGACTCACAAACACTGACATGAACCCGAAACTTTTATACACATGCAATGGATTCCCTTTTGTGCTGATGCTAGGTGTGTTTCATGTTCTAGTATCAGTTTCCCAATAATATTCGTTCTCTTTTGCAGTTTGGATGGAGGCCACTGTGTCGTCTTTGAAGTAAGTATGAAATATGAAGATGATCCATATCTTTGTGTATTTTGGAGATAAGGGAAAGTGAGCATTTTCTGGAAGAGACTTGAATTAGGGAGAGAGAGATTACGTCCCTGGTTGACTTCCATTCAAATGAAATACCTTGTTTTTTTACCTGAATTCTCCTATCAAATTTTGTTCCTATTGGAGAACGTTGGAATTTCCTTATAGCTGATATAGCCGCTTGGTGAAATTATCAATCAATGAAGAGTTGGTGACCAAAGCTTCGTCCTTCCATATGCCCTGTAAAAGCAAATTTTTAGAAGCCATGAGAACTTACATATTCCTTGCAGCAATTGAAGTTAAAGTTAACTGTAGGAAAAGAATTCTGGAAGAGCTCAACTTCCCTCCCCTGCCCCCCTCTGTTTATATTGATGAGAATGCTTATGTTCTAGGGTCATATGAATTTTACTCTGCATTTAGTTAGGATGTAATGCCCTTCCTAGATTTTAGATCCTTATTACTTGAAGTATGAGTGTATTCCTTCAAAATTTCTGAAGGGTAGGTTGTCCATTGTCCCATGTATGGTTTTAGCTGGTTCACTTAAGGTCAACTTTGTGTTTAGTTATTTATTCTTATATTCAAAATATTCTTTTTTACGTAATTATTTGGCCCTAGAGCATAACATTCACAAATTTTACATATTTAAAAGCTTGATATAAACATTAGCAATTCTTCTGGTAATGTCCTACTTGCTAAGTTTATAGTATTTCTAAATCACTGATACCTTGTCTTTAGAGCAAAATTTACTTCTTAATTTTTTGTCAGATTTAAGTAGTTTTATTTCATACATCCTTGAAGAAGGCTGGAAAAATTCACAAGTGCAACTCTGAAATGTCAAATGTGTATTTCCATTATAAAAAAATAATAATAATAAATAAATAAAAATCTAATGAGAAGAGGGAAATCACCACTATACAATTCCCTCTTATTTTCCTTTGTATTTACTCTACTGCTACCATTGAGATTTAATTGTGTTGAATAATTCACTCCTTTTCGACCTTATCTTCTCGAACTTTCCATTACTTTGACGGCAATAGCTTCTTCCTTTGCAATATTTTTACTGGAGTTGTTCAACTATTAGAATGGTTTTGTTTAACTGTTTTTGTTTTGGTCAGTATGGTCATATTTATCTCATGAAGCTCTTGTTGTTTTATTTCTTTTTCTTCATTGTTGATGACTACTACATTATGTTTTGTAGTTAAGATAGTAAGAGCCTCTATCCTCATTTTGCAGACTATTTTCCACAATGTCTTAAGGAGAGCCATTGTTTTGGATTAATAGAGTGGCAAATAGAGGTAGGCTATAATATTTTTGAGCAAAATGATAAAAGTATATCAAAATTGGTCAATATTTAATGTGATATTTTGGCTATCGTTTCCTTTGCAGATGACAGTTCCACTAAGCATACAACCCATCTCATAACTCAGTTTTTCTGTGAGAGGTGAGCTTACATATTTCTTTGTGGTAAATTTGGCAATTCCTTTATATTTTTTAGTATACGGGTTTTTAGTTTAGATTTTAATTATCATGTCTCCTTAAAATTGTGGAGTGAAAATTTGGTTTAATGCATAATCCTATCTGTAGACTATAGGTAATTGAAGACAATAACATATTTCTCAGTCTCCTTTCTTATTGTTTGTTAGGGATGTCGGCCATTATATGGACATGTAGTTCCCCATAGAAGGGTTATCGAGTGGAGACTATACAACATTAAGGCGACGAAGGGAAATTTACATTTGTCTTGAATCTAGCTATAATAAGGAAGATATCTAAGATCACATAATGATGTCAATTGGTCAGTTTTGTCCTGTTGATGAAGTATTAGTCATCTTCAAATGTTTTGGGAGAGAAATGAGGACAATTGAGTGGATCAGGTCATTTCATCCGAATCTTTGAATTCGCAATTCTCAACATGTTGAAAATTGTTGTACGCTAGATTATCAAATATATCATTTCGTCTTCAAATTTCATGATTTGGCCCATTTGGTGGTCAACTTTGTGTGAGGTTTTGGTGGATCAACTTATTGGGTTCCTTATTATAACTAGGGTGCTCTTTGTACTTGTATGGCATTGCCAATTAAGATTTTGAATATATTTTTTTTCTTGTGGGGATGGAAACATTGGAAAGAAATTCTACTTGTCTACAAGCCTAAGAAATTTAAGCAAATCAATCATTTTTATTCTGTTTTTGGTATTTGTTTTTCAAATTCTGTGAGCTCTTGTTCCATCTAGTGAAACATCTTGCCAATGATGTTTCTAGCAATCCATCTATCTAAATTATGTTTGAAAAATTGCATAATTGCTTTTTATTCTATAAATTATTGGACATCTGACAATAGAAAGCAAAATTTGGGGTAATCAATCCTTCTAATGAACACAATTTTGTCAAAATTGATCTTGTACCAGTAGTTAGGTTGCACTGGAACCCATTTTCTTGAGAATCACTATGTATCTAGTTTGTCTTTGAGGAGTGAGCTCTGTAATTCTCACAGAATCTGGTTGAATCCTATAGAATGGTAGACGTTGGCACTTCACTAACCTCATGTGTACGTGTGTTTCAATGGGTATCAACTACCAAAGCTGCCTTGCAAGAACAAGAACAACAAACTTCTCCAACTCTTCTTGGCTGCAGTTCCCAACCTTGTTTTCAAACACCGTTTAAAAATATTTCTGGGTATTTTGGCGTCTTCAGTATACTTATCGGGCCAACTGCCTATGCTCCCCTTGATGGCCGACATTGCCACTAGGTGGGAAGCAATGTCTCATTGTCTTACACACTACACAATCCATTTTCAGCCAATCGTCAACGCCAATAGTAAATTTTACCTGATGGGTGGGTGGGTGGGGTGTATTGATTCTGAATAGCCTTCCTGACTTTGGTGTAACCCATCTTTTTATATATAGATCTAATGAACCAAAATAGACCGTAGTATAAAATTTAATTCCTTATGTTACCCATTATTATTATCTTTTAAAATGAAATAAAATTTTAATCAAACTTTATCACCCGTAATTGTTTTTGGTTAGACATGATAGATTTGAATTTATGATGTTCCTTCAATGATAACGAATTATCATTGATAATAGATTTTAAATTGTTGAGTAAATTAAAACCCACAGTTTTTTTCAATTAAAATTAAAACCCACAAATGACTCATAAATCATTACTTTTTTATTTTTTTTGGTTGGAGATCACTCATAACACAAATTATATAATATTTCAAAAAGATCCTTATATTTATTTAGAAAAATTCCTAGCACGCTAAAATTGCAAATAAAAAGGAACAGAAAGAAAGAGAATAACGCTTGTTTACTTAAATAACAATGAAATTCACAGCAGCTCGGTGTAGTTGGTCTCATCAAATCACCGCTCTTTTCAAGTCCACAAAAAACGGCATAGGGAGAAAAAACACCAACCCCAGTGGCCCCCATAGTTGACGAGTGGGCTGGGCTTTTTCGATTCGAGAGACTAGGCCGTTAGTCACCGTGACTTGTAAAAACTAAACACTATAATATTGACACACTCGGTTTCCCACTTCCACTTTGTAAATACTATAATATTGACACGACCCAAGCAAGAGGAAAAACTGTCTAAAGTTTTACAATAAAAAAACAACGTTTTCTTTGGGCATAATTATTGAGGTTAGTTGTTGTGGAATTCTTGATTTTGTGCTTCGTTGATACCGACCAAACCACATATAACTGTTTATTTTTTTTTCTTTTTTCTTTTTTCTTTTATTTTATGTGATTAGATGGATTGAGATCAGTAACAATAAGTACTATAGCTGGTACAATTGGTGTGAATGACTAATATTTAAACTTGCAATTTTAAATTTCAACCATTGAGTAAAAAAAAAAAAAAACAGTAGAATTAATTAAAAAAAATAGTGTGTGAGAGAGGGAGTTAAATTGTTAATTGCATCTCAATCCATGACTGGACAATGACTGTTGGTATTTATGAATTAATTCCTGATACATCCAAAATAGTGTTTGATGAACTGTAACTTGAGTCATTCTTGATATAGTGACATGTCGGCAATAATTTCCTAATACCGCCAACAAGGATAAGTGCTAAGTTGTCTGATTCATTCTAATCCACAAGTGGATCGAATCCAATTTGTCAAAAGTAGGACGAATATGAAATATTGAAAAGCTTCAATAATTCTAGTACAAAGAGATAAGGTTGAGATGATAATGTTCGTCCTGGTAGCTATTGATTCACGGGTCTAATCCGGTGTTGACACGGAAATATGTAGAATAGTTAGGAATCTCTCTCTCTCTCTCTCTCTCTCTCTCTCTCTCTCTCTCTCTCTCTCTCTCTCTCTCTCTCTCTCTCTCTCTCTCTCACACACACACACACATCAAAACCTCAAAGTAATAAACTCTCAAAATTTTTCTGCATAATAATATTTAAATAATTTTTTTTTTGTTTAATCTAAACTTAACGATTAATGAAATTCTACCTTTCTTACAAGTTCAACTTAACCTTAAATTCATCATTATCATTTTTTTAAATAAAATTATTTTTGTTTAATCTAAACTTAATAAGAAGTGAAACTTTATCTCTCTAGCAAATCAAACTTAAACTCAAACCTTGATAATTTATTCCAAAATTTGCGAGATTAATTATAAACACTATAAAAGTAAAGCAAATCTCAATTTATTTTTTTTAAATCGAGTAGAGATATGAGTTCTTTTTATATTATTTTCTTTTTCACTATTTTATAAAAAAAAATCTTATGATTTTTCATGTGTTTTTTATGGTTAAAGGTAAAAAAAGAGAGATTTCGTGGTTTGATGTTTCAAACATCATGACGTGTACGTGAATACGATTAGGATTGGCATGGATTAGGATTAGTTTTCGTGATTTATGGTTATAGTTTTATTTTTTTTTAAGTTGAGAGTTGAGAAAAATACCGAAATATTTTTTGATGAATGAAAAAAAAAAAAAAAAAAAAAACAGTTCGGTATTTTTATTATGAATAGGATTAATATTGGCATGGGACCCATAGTAGTTGGAATAATACGAAGATAGAAAGTAGTAGTGTAGCCTATGTTGTAGGGGTGTGGACTGTGCCAGCTTCTTTTTTTTTTTTTTTTGTCATGCGGTGGTTGAGGTTCGTAATATAAATAAATAAATATATATATATATATATTTATATTTATATTTATATTTATATACATATAATCGAAATTTTTGACTTTTTATTTTAGAGCTCATTACATTATTATTATTTTTTTAAATAAAATTATTTTTGTATAATCCAAACTTAATAAAGAGTGAAACATTATCTCTCTAATAAATCCAATTTAAACTCAAACTCAAATATTGATAATTTATCTCCAAATTTGTGAGTTAATCATGAACACTATAAATAAATAAATAAATTTATTTTATGGTTTTTCATGTATTTTTTAAAAAGTAATTTTTGTATATGAACTACCAAACTCTCTTTAATCGTTTTTTACAAAATAAAAAAGTTTGCAATAATTGAAATTTAAGGTTGTTGTTACTATATATGTTTTTGTTTTACCATACGATATGAAAGTATATTAATTTATTGGGTAGAAAGCTTATAAACGATATATTAAGAGGAGGTATGGCTTTCATTATTTCAACGTTAGCTTATGCTCAACAATTTTTTAGTGTGAGTCATATGTTGATAAGGTTTGTTTAAAGTTTAGACCCATTAAAATCTAAAACTTATTACTTTATGAGTTTGTGTACTTTTTTCTTTTTCTTATATTTCTCTTTTTAATAGTCATATATTTTTTGAATTGTTTCAATAATTTACTCCTTAATTATATAATTTTTTGGCATTTTGGAAGTTTTAACATCTGAATTTGTGTAATAACACACACACACACATATATATATTATTTATAATTTGTAAGCTCTGAATCTTTTGATTCATTTCAATAGTTATAGCTATGAACTATTCTTTTGAATGTAACTCATCTTTCTCTTATATTTCTCAATTGTTTAGTCATATATATATATATATATATTTTTTTTTTATTTCAATAATTTCTAATCTTTAATATTTTTTGGTTTTTCAAAAGTTTTAATATATGAATTTTTGAGTTATTTTTTTGCAGTATCTAAAATTGTTTGCCAAATTTTTTGTGAACTATTACACATTCAAGTAATAACTTCTTCATCAAATTATAACACAAATTGAAGTCATAAGAGAGCTAATTATGCAATGGTGTACGTAGTTTCTTAATCAATTTAATATTTTATAAAATTATTTTGGTTTACCTCACAAATATATAAGTTCTTGTGCATAGCACGAATTAGCGATTAGTTAATTATTAAATTAGTTACCGTCAATCAAACTCTTTTACCAATAATTTACTATAAATATATATATATCCTAAATTATAAGAAATTTAAAATTCTACTTCACCTAAAATTAGATTAGCAAGAGTTTCAAGTAATATAAAATAAATATAATATTTATTTTAATTGTTTTGATTATATATCATTATTTTACATTTTAATATGTAAAATTTATATATTACAAACCATGTTTATACAAAATGACTTAATATATGTATATATGTATTATACATCGTAATATTAATGTGTTTTAGATCATGTGACTTACTAATTATTAATATAGTTTTGATTTTTTACATATATATTTTTAATTAAGTCATGCATTGTACGGGCATAATACTAATTCATTAATAAAATTTAACATTTATCTCTTAAATTTTGTTAAAATATAAATTAATAGTAGACAAATTTATTGTAAGGACATGATTTAGACTTCTAGCCCAACGGGTATATGGACTTAAGCCCAAAAAAGCCCAAAGTAATAAATTTGTAGAGAATGAGTTGGAAAAGCGGGTTTTAATGAATCGGATAACAGAAAAAAAAAAATTTGATTGCAAAAAGAGAAAGATAACTGAAGTTTATTAAGGAACAACATCCTCAGATTGGTCCAAGGATACTGATTCTTAAATATTTGCATTTAAAGCTTTGTTCTGTGTCCTGGTTCCCAGTTTGCAATGGTGTTTTTTTTTTTCTCTCTCCCCTTCCTCATAAAGGGTCTCTCACATTATATAGTCCTCTTTGGGTCATCTTGATCCTACACTTGTTGATCATCCGAGCCCTTACTTGAGTACCTGTCCCATCGGACACCCTCTTTGGTTTTTCGTGAGTTGCGTTCGCCAAGGCGGCACTATCCAGAGGTCTTCTCCACATAAATGCGGTTAGAAAAGTAGCTATAGTGCATTTAATGTGGTGGTGGCAGTTTTTCCTTAGAAATTTTTGAATTTCCTTCATTCTCGCACGTTCATGAGACACGTTCCTCTCACTGGAACCTCTTGGAGGGTTACCCTAGTTGCTGGAATACATACTTGAGCTAAATTCATCATATCTGAGGAGGAGCTCCTCCTCGGACCATCTTCCATTCGTTTCTTATTTATGAAACTTTAGTTGGGAACCCCTGATAACTATTCACCCCTCCTCGAACCATTCAGCATTTTCGAACAAAAGCTCAAGGCCCAACATATTATTCTGGGCCTTTATCCCTACATTTATTATATCTAGAAATATGCCAAAAGATAGACTATATATTTCTAAGAACAAAAGAGAAAAAACAAAAACACTTACTTCATCTTAATTATTAAAAAAAAAATTAAATCCCTATTTTTTTTCTGACTGCTGACCTTATTGTTCTTTATCTTAGTCTTTTTCTTTTTTCCCTTTTTTAAGCTTCCCTTGTGGTAGATGCTCATCTAGGGGGGACAGTGTGTGTCTTGGTTCAATCTTTAGATGACTAATAATTAACTTTAAATTTATTCTCCCTTCCTTCTTTTTCTTAAATGCAAAAGAGTAAAACTGTGATAGCACTCTCATTTGCGACTTTATCTCTCTATTTCATTTTTTTTTTTTTTTATATCCATGGACGTTTACTTAGACATGGTAAAGTTGAACCCGACTTGATAACCTAATCCAAATCTTTTTTTTTTCTTTAACTCAGTTAAAGTGGGTCGTATCATAAAGCAATCCATTTTTTACGAGTTATGGCAAAAGTTGCCATCCTAATATTTTCCATTTAATGATGATAATATAAGTTTATTTAATATGAATAGTCTCTTTAACAATCTTCTCAAAAAATGAAAAAAAAAATTCAATTAAACAACAATTTTACTGATACCCCTTATTGATTCATATGGAACTACTATATCATTTATAAATAAGTAAACAACTAGACATTAATGCATATTTTTGAAAATAAAACTAAGTGTCAACCAATATACCTCTAAAATAAGTATATCCAAAATTAGACTGTGAATCTAAAATAAGTTTTCAAAATTGTAAATTTTTATATGTTTTCATCTTTTGTCAAATTAGTTATCCAATAGGGCATTTGTAATGCTGTTTTTAGATTCGGAATGTTGATATTTTGTTAAAATGGAAGCTGTGTGATTGTTTTAATTATAAATTCAAATGGTAGACTAGGCTTGTTTGTGACTGAGCCGTTTTGTTTTGGTTAGCAATCTTGGGATTTGTATAATTTTATCATGGGGAGAAGCACATTTTCGTCTTTACATTTTTACACGATTCCCACTTTGGTCCCTATATTTTATTTTCACCGCTTTTAGTTCCTATTTAGAAAAACGTCTTCTATTTTAGTCCTTTCCGTTAGTGCCATCGGGCATCGACCTACATGGCAAATGGAATTATTAAAAGAATAATAAAAAATTTTATTTTCTCATTAAAAAATGCCAAGTCAGCATTTAAATTTTAAAAAATAATTTATTGATTTTAACTAAATAAAAAATAAAAAACAGAAATAAAAATAAAAAATCACATTAATTGAGATCGAAGTGTGTCTTGAGCAAGAACATAAACTCAGATCTAAGAACACAAAATTAAAATCCAAAAATCACAAACCCAAAAAATAAGAACATAAAATTAAACCTGAACAAGGAATTAAACATGAAAACAAACACAAAACACAAACCCAAAAAATTAAAATAAAACTAGCACAACACTCCCACTCTCATTTTATACTTCTTTTTCTTCGTTCTTTCCGGATCCATTACTTGCTCTATTTGTGTTTGTATCTTTTTTTTTCTTCTTTCCTTTCAGATCCATGACTCTCTCTTTCTCTCTCAAATACCAACACCTTAGTGTTCAGCATATGGCCGTTGACGCAACACACGAGCGACGCTGTGGTGGCGCGCCTCGTCGAGACGCTCTCCAAGCAGTCCATTCTCTCCAAGTGCTACGGCACCTTGCCAAGCGACGAGGCCTCCTCCGCCACGCACCTCATCGAGACAGAGGCTTTCTCCACTGCCGTTGCATCCGCCTCTGCCGAGGACGACGACATCGAGATCCTCTAGGTTTACTCTCACGAGATCAGCCGCAAAATTCTTAACACTATTAAGACTCATGCCTCCTCCGCCGCCGCTTCTTCTATCGTTGACGCGGAATCGCGCCACTGAGACTCCGTCTCTCAAGGTTTTTCGCCACCACCGCCGGTGAGGATAACTCTCCTACCGTCATCGAATCTTAATCTCTGTTTAGGATTTTGCTTTTCCGGTATGCTAGGATAACTGTGTATTTGTGTTTGGTTGATAAGAAAGGGCAAGAAAATGCTATAGGTTAATTTTTTGTTGTTATTTTTTGGGTTGATGATTTTTGGATTTTAATTATGTGTTGTTAGATCTGAGTTTGTATTTTTGTTCAAGACACACTTTTATCTCAATTAATGTGATTTTTTATTTTTGTTTTTGTTTTTTTTAGTTAAAATTAATAAATTATTATTTTTAATTTCAATGCTGACTTGGCATTTTTTAATGACAAAATAATTTTTTTTTTATTATTTTAATAATTCCGTTTGCACGTAGGTCAGTGCCCTAACGGCACCGACGGAAAGGACTAAAATAGAAGGCGTTTTTCTAAATAGGAACTAAAAGCGGTGAAAATAAAATATAGGGACCAAAGTGAGAATCATGTGAAAATGTAGGGACGAAAATGTGCTTTTCGCCTTTTATTATTAATGAACAATTTTTAATTTGTTGACATGAACTTTTTCTTGACATGAATGAATTCAAACTAATGAATTTCATACAAAGTAATTTGCTATATGACTTAGAGCATTTGTTTCTAAAAAAAAAAAAGGAAAAAAAACTTAGAGCATTTGTATGATCAACTCATGTAAATATAAGAATATATTTTTTCTATTTTACACAACTACTTTTCAAAAACACTTATATATAAGATTATTTATTTTACACTACATTTCATTAAAATATTATAAAGAAGTATTAAAAAATATATTTGCATGTAAATAGTATTATAATAACCAATAATTAAAATTTACATGAACTAATATGGTTGATTTTGGAATTGAATATGCAAAATTTACCATTATATTATTATACATGGAGATATAAGTGCTCTTACCAAGTGACAAATACGTATTTTCTACACAACATTTCATATGAAAAAATATGAGTCCACCCCAACTCAATCCTAACTTGATTGACGCCTATCTCTGAGCATTTGTATCAGCTCGTGCATAAATTTCTATCTATTTTAACATAAAAACTACATTTTCTATTTTATATACTCACTTTTCAAAATAGCCCATGTTAGATTATGTATTTTACACAACATTTCATTAAAGTATCAATTTTTTATTGGTTTTTTTAATTGTATATCTTTCTTCACACACAACAATCATTATTCACTCTCTTCTTTCATCCTTAAGATATGTAAAGAAATAATAAAAAATTAAATACAAGATGAATAGTGTAAATCTAAATTCACACGATTAGAGAAATAACAAACTTGTAAATTTACACAATCATAGATCTGTTTGTTTGGGATCCGCTTATTTTCTTGAAATTAAAATTTTTTTGCTAAAAATACTGTAAGAGCATCCACAGCAGTGGTGCTAAAAAGCTATATTGGTTTAGCTCCTCAAACCCCTAAAAACTATGTCTGCAGAAAGTGGAGGCAAAGCAAAATTTTTACCTGTTCAGCTACAGTGCACACCCATCTATAGATGTGCATTGTAGTGCAAACCTATAAAAAAAAAAATTTTATTTAACTTTTCTCTCTCTTTTCCATTCAAATATTATTTTTCTCTCTCTCTTCCTTCTCTTTCTTTTCGTCAGACTCTTAGCCCTCTCTCTTCGTTCTCTATCTCTTCGTTATCTTTTCTCTCTTCTTTTCGCGTGATCGGCGATGGCGTGGGTCAGTGGGTTTCAGTACAATATGGACAGCGGCCAAAAAGAATTAAAAGAAAAGAGATGCTTCAAAAGCTGCGGATATTCAAGACAATCAAAAGGAATTATTCTTTTTGAAATTTTCTCATTTAGAGTTCTGCATTCAGCAAGTACTCATGCAATTGTTCAAGGTGCTCCTAAATATCTTATTGGGAGCATGATTTTATCACAAAAATGCTAGCATATTGTTCTGCATGTAAAAAATCTTGCACTTGGCTGGATTAACTTGAAGCCTAGACCATTGGTGAAACTTATCCATTACGGTCTATATCACATGGGCTAATTTCATTAAGAAAGCATAAATAGGCTAATTTCAACTTTCGACACCTAGAACGATGTAAATACTTTTATTATAGACTGTTCAAAAAACCATTATCTTGGGGACATTATTTATCCTGCAATCTTTGAAATGGCTTTGGAAATGCAATTGTAGTGAGAATACAAAGCCCCATTATAGATTGTCATATGCTTTCATGTGATAAACTTTTGGAAAGAAGAAACTTGTACAAACCAAGAAGATGAGGAATATGAACCTGGTAGTTTCACCATCATCAATTGATTGCCCATACTGCATTATTTGCTCCCAACTGTACTGCAGAAGACTGCACAAGATACAAGAAAACTTAATTCAATCGTAGAAAAAATTCAATTAATAATAGAAGTGAACTTTGATAGGACAAATACAATACATGCCCCAGCTCTGGAGAAAATTCCTACTTTTTTGTGGGTTTTTTACCTCCCTTAACGAAAGGTTAAGAAACAAATCCCCAGCAGCATAGTTTAAACATGATGAACACAACATATTAACCTAATTTAATTTCTAGAAAATTGAAGTCTCTTAGCTTTTATGTCAGTTTCAAAATTAATCAGTACATAAAACTAGCCTCAAAGTGTGCAAGCTGCAAGCAATCAGATCACCTAATTGCAAATACTTCCTGAATCAAATATACAAGCAAACATTGGTTTATTTCTTATTTTTTTAACATCTGCATCTTTTCAACAATCAAATATGAAAAAAAGAAAAAAAATTTACGGGAGAACATTTAAAAGGAACCTAAAGTAGTACCCAAAAATGTAAATAATAGAATCAATACAAGCAAATCTTATTGCTAATAAGTAATAAATTTTATTAGAAAAGCGCCATCCTAGTACGTGGAGTGCATACAAAAAAGGAATAGCTATAGAGAAAGAATTGATACAAGCAGGACTGCCACAAGTTTTTTTGTCTTGGAGAACATAAAAGTATATAATGAATTTGGCTTGGTAAATTATTGCCAATGAAGTGACTGTGTCCATTGAAAATTAGGGGCTGGATTCAGTTTTGTATCTTCTTATCATTATTAATGGTACTCCTTAGGCAAGGTGATCCTCTTTCACCTATGCTGTTTGTTTTGGGAATTGAGGCATTTAGTAGACCAATGTTAAGAGTAGAGGAGGGTGGTCATACAGATGGTTTTTGGTTTTCTTCGTCTTTTGTGATGCAGATTTAGATCAACTACATCACCTTCAGATTTAGAAGTGGGGAAATTTTGTTGTTGCTCCATTGAGATGGCTTTTGAGACTTCCACGACAAAGAACCTACTCAGTAAGTGTTGTTATCAGTACACTTACCTGAACTCAAATTTTTTTTTTTTTTTTACACATGCACTAAATCCCTTTGTCTGGTCTAGGAAATTTTAAGTTCGAAAGTGAAATATTATGAAGAAAAGAAAAAAATATAGGGGTAAAATAATTTGATCAAATTTATATCAACATATTGATTATTCCTACATATATATACAAGATTTGGAATTCTGCCAATAATAGGAGTATTAGTGTCATGTTATAGTATCAATTTCCCAATAATACTCTCTCTCTTGCAGTTGGGATGAAGGTCACTGTATCAATGAGTCTTTGAAGTAAGTGAAAAGCGTGAAGATGATCCATAACTTTGTGAAACTAATGTAGAGAAAAGAAAAAAGAAGCATTTTCCAGCAATGGAGTACTGATTAGGGAGGTAGATTATGTCCCAGGTTGACTTCCATTTTGATGAATTTCTTTTTTACCTAAATTCTATTAATTGTTGTTCTTATTGGATAATCTTGTGCTTCCCCTTACAGGTGATATTGGCACTTGGTGAGATATTTAATCAAGGAAGAATAGGTGACCAAAGCTTTGTCCTACTATATGCTCCCTAGAACCAAGTTTATGTTACTTGCTGGTCTTATATTAAAACAATGAGTTCGTGAAAGATTTAAAAAGTTATATTACTTGTTTTATGTTGATAATTTCAAGTGCAGAGGATTTGTGATTGCTCCATTGAGTTGGCCTTTGAGACTTCCAGAACAAAGAACATCTTCAGAAAGTGCTGTTATCAACAAACACTTAATTGAACTCAAAAACTTGTATAAACATGCACTAGAATTCCCTTTTTCTGGTCTAGGAGGTTTTCAAATTGAAAGTTAAATAACATAACAAAAAGAAAAATAGGAATAGAATACTATTATCGAATTTATAAGAATGAATTAGAGTTATGCTAATGATAGGAGTTTGTTTCATGTTATAATATCAGAACAAATCCCCAGCAACATAATTTAAACATGATGAACACAGCATACTAACCTAATTTAATTTCTAGAAAATTGAAAGTCTCTCAGCTTTTATGTCAGTTTCAAAATTAATCTGTACATAAAACTAGCCTTAAAGTGTGCAATCAGCAAGCAATCAGATCACCTAATTGCAAATGTTTTCTGAATCAAATATACAAGCAAACATTGGTTTATTTCTTCTTTTTTTCACATCTACATCTTTTCAACAATCAAATTTGAAAAAAAAAAATTACAGGAGAACATTTAAAAGGAAACTAAAGAAGTACCCAAAAAAGTAAATGATAGAAAAGAATCAATACAAGCAGGTCTTATTGCTAAGAAGTAATAAATTTTATTAGAAAAGTGCTATCCTACTACATGGAGTGTATAAAAGGAATAACTACAAAGAAATAATTAATACAAGCAAATTTGCCACAAGTTTGTTGCCTTGGAGACCATAAAAGGACATAAAGAATTGGGCTTAGTAAATTATTGCCAATGAAGTGACACTGCGTCCATTGAAAATTAGAAGCTGGATTCAATTTTGTATTCCTAAGGTAAGATTCTCTTATCATTAATTCATTATTAATGGTACTCCTAAAGGATTCTCTCCTAGTACTCGTGGTTTGTGTCAAGGTGATCCTCTTTCACCTTTGCTATTTGTTTTGGTATTGGAGGCATTTAGTAGAATAATATTAAGAGCAAAGGAGGGTGTTCACATAGATGGTTTTTCGGTTTCATCAATTGGTGGGGATGCTATGGATATTTCACATCTGCTGTTGCAGATGATACCCTGGTCTTTTTTTATGCAGATTTAGATCAGCTACGTCTCCTTTGATCCATTTTATTATGTTTTGAGGCTATTTCTGGACTTCCCATTAATTTGGCTAAAGTCTGAGATGGTTCCTATATGGAAATTCTGACTGGTACTTTGGGTTGTAGGATTTCGGATTTCCACTCTTCCTATAAAGTATCTGGGTCCTCATCTTGGTGCTCTGTACAAATCTTGTAGAATCTGGGATGGGATTATTTAGAAAATGGAGAAGAGGTTGGCAGGTTGGAAGAAAATTTATCTTTCAAAAGGTGGTCGCCTCACCTTAATAAAAAGTACACTTTCAAGCCTCTCTACTTATTTCTTGTCTCTCTTTCCACTACCAGTCAATATTGCTAACAAGCTAGAAAAGATTTTTTTTTTTTTTTTGGGGGGGTGTTCATAATGGAGAACACAAATTCCACCTGGTTAATTGGTCTACACTGTGTAAGCCAATACGACAAGGGGGCTTAGGTATCAGAAGTATCAAGTATGCTGTGTTTTAATGGTGCTCTACTGCTCAAATGGCTATGGAGGTATGGTTTTGGAGAGGGAGTCCTTGTGGAGTAAAGTCATTGACAGTAAATATGTTAAAGACATACGATCAGAAATCACTCCGAGGATCAAGCATTGATCCCAGTTGAAACATGGGTAATTTCATTTGGGAGACACAAGAAAATAACTCCCATATAAAGGTTTGAGCTTTTTATTTGTTCCTTTTTTTTTTTCTTTCTTTTTTTTTTTTTTTAGTAATGCCTGTAAGAAGGTTTTCACACACCAACTTTTTCACGCACTCCAAATGCTCAAATTAACTAAGGTAGAGCTGAAGGCCTACCTTGTAAATTGAGAGCCAAATAAGACAAAGGCCATTAAAACAATCATTTGAAGTTAGAGAGTAGAGAAACTACAAGACATAAAAGTAAAACTTCTAAATCAATTCTATCCAAAACCATATCCACCGAAGATACATTGCCCTTCAAATCATAGATCTATCTCAAACGCCATTATATCATTCAATTTATTTTACAAATAACAACATAAATATTTTTTTTTCTGGGTGAGTTATGCATGAACCTAGTGGGTCTTGAACTTATAACCTCTCATATACTAAACAAAATTAAAATGAACATCACAACTGTTAGGTTCTAAAACTTTAGAACAATTGGCAAATCGTGAACACAAACTTGTCAAGATATAGATCTTAGAGTATATAGGTATTATTAGACAATGCTCAAGGTGATTCAAGTCAAGATTCAAGAACATACAAGTTGCAAGAAGAAGATTTCATAATTTGTCTGGTTTGATCGATCGAAAGACAGGCTCGATCGATCGAAAGTCGTATCTACAGAATTTTAATCAAGCCCAAACAGTAGTTCAAGCCTATTAAGGATTAGGGTTTCAAATCTACGTCTCCTAGTATATAAAGGAAACTCTAAGCACATTTTTATAAGGCTTTTTAGAGAGAGAAGAGAGTACCTCTTTTGTATTTAGGGTCTTGTTCCTAAAAAACTCTCTCATATCTTCTCTTGGGGTTATTACTTGAAGAATCTCAAGATCCGGTATTGTAGAAGTTGTTGCCTTCTCTAATCATCAAAGGTGTTGATGATCTAAACCTTCAAGGCTGGTATTGGAATCACAAGCAGGAGAGTTTGTGTTGCTAAACCTTTGAGTGGGATCTCAAAGTCACAAACATGGGTGTTTGTGTTTTGCAAAGGCCAAAGAAAGAAGGAGTCTGTGGTCTCGAATCTTACACGTGGTTGTGTCAGTAAGTTTCTCTTGGTTGGTAGCAATAGGATGTTAGTGGTCTAAGTCACTATTGTAAAATTTCGATTCTTTCTAGTGGATTTGCTTTTTACCTTGAGGATAGCTAGATTAAATCCTCCCCAGGTTTTTTTTTGGTTTGATTTTTCTGGGTTATAATATCGTTGTGTTTTTATTTTTCTTTGCTATACATTGATATAATATATTTGTGTTAACCTAGATTTGTCAATTTGACTAAGTAATCACTTGGCTAATTACCTCGGTTAACTCGATTGTGATTTTAAGGGGTCTAAAAACGTACAACAACAAAGGGATAATCAATGTTTGTTTAAATAACCATAATCACACCAAACATAAAAGGAAACAAAGCTGATACATGTTGATATATGATGTGTGAAATACCTGAGGTTTTATAACTTCACGAACACTTCCCGAGAATAATAAACAACACATGCCATGCTACTAACATTAATAACCCCTATGTGGTTTCCCTAAACAACATGAAAGCCGCTCAGAGTTTTGAGTTGAACACTTAACCCGCGTAAAAAAGCGATTACCACGGGGGGGTATTCTGTTACACTTAAAACCCCACAAAAGGTTTTAATGTTTACACAATTAACTTTATCAAAAGGGTTTAAGTCTTAACACTCAAAACCTCAACCCGAGTAATGAAAGTTGATAATTCCTTGGATATCGGTGGGTTGACAAGACTCGAGCGATCATCTTTGGGCTATCTCCTGTAATACAAAGAACACTAGATCGGAGGAGACCGGTGGTGACCGGCCAAAAATCCTCCGATGATGAAGTTAGTTACTTTTGAACTCTCTGTAAGGAATAAATAATCTCTTAAAAAGAAATTGTCCGAATCCCCTTACCATTCATCGAAGGAGCCTTATATAGTATGTGTGGAACGGTTATCGGTTTAGTAACCGTTCCCAATGTCGAGGAGTCCGGAGAGTTGGGGGTAACTTCCATAACCGCCGTGGAAGTTACCCGGGTCGGACGCGCCGATGAACTCGTCCATCCTTAGCAGAGATGGACGAGACTTCCACGACGAGCTCGTCCATCTTTAGTGAAAGATGGACGAGATCATCTTGGAAGGCTTGCCCTGCACAAATAATGAGTAGGTTTCATGTGGTATTCCTCGTCCATATATGGACGAGGTATGCCAGGACGTTGGGAATTTCCTCCGCCTAATGTAGCTTCTTTGGTTGGACGAGACATATGGACGGTTATGGACTTGGGATTATTTGTGACACCATCATTTGCCCCCTCGTCCATGTGAGTCGTCCAAAGGGGTTGGACGTCCTTGGACGTGTATAATTCGTTCATAATTACTACGCCACGTGTCTTTTTTTTTTATTGGCGACTGATTCCGTCGATTTATTTTTCCGAGGTAGATGCCACGTGTCGCCTTCGTATTGGTTGGGTCGTTTCGATTACCCAGGTCAGCATCTTATAAATAGTGGAATGCCTCCCTTAACCCTCCTCATTCCAGAGATTTTCTTCCTTGACATCCATCGTCTAGAGCCTCGTCTAGGAGTTCCTCTGCGTCTAGAGTCTTCTTCCGTCTAAAGCCAGGTACTCTTCTTCTCCTCGTCTTTAGGTTTTAAGTTTTTATTAGAGATGTCTGTGGCTTCCTCGTCTTCCGATAGCCTTAATAAGGCTATAAACGAATCTTGTGAGGATACTAGTGATAGGTCTAGTTCTAGCAGCGCTAGTGATGAGAGTGGAGGAAGCACGGACGAGAATTACTCTTCTGGGGCCCCTGGGTTCCCTCTTGAGGTCGTCCAAGAACAGCTTAGGAGAGCTTCTGGCTCTCAAGCTGGTTCTCCGTCCAATCCTACGGACGAGGTAGAAACCGTCTTTAGTTATCTTTGTCAGAGGCGTCCATTCTAAGACAGGCGAACAAAGATTAAGTAGTCTTAAATCCTGGTATCAAATTCCAGACGAGTTTAACCCTAGGCTGCCCGTCCGTGGAGAATGGTGTTGTGAACCCCGTTTTGGAATAGGCGTCTATGAATCTTACTTCTTAGGTGGCCTTAGGTTTCCTTTGAATGCCTTCGCTAGAGAGTTATTAGTCAAATTAGGTTTAGGTGTTTGTCAATTCAATCCTAATGCATGGAGATTAGTTATCTCCATGCAAATTTTGAGGAGGGAAGTTTTTGGTGGGGACCGTCCTCTTAAAGTGGACGAGTTCCTTTATTGTTATAAACCATCTGCCATAAGCCAATCTGAGGGTTTTTATCAGTTCATTGCTAGGGGAACGATTGTAGATTGATTAAGTCCCTAGCTTCGTCTGATAGGAAGTGGAAGACGGAGTTCATTTTTGTTTCGAGGCTTACGGGCAAGGAACCCTGTGGACGTTGGCGGGGATCCCTTTCCCCTTACTTTGGGGACCTAGGGAACCTTCGTCCGGAAGGTACGTCCCTTCCCCCTGTTTATTTTTATTCTTACTTCTATTTGGTACATTTACAATTCCTAACCTTTTTGTTCATTGTGTTGTAGCTGTCAAACGTCCGTCCTTGAGCAAATTTCACCGTGACCGCGTCCACAGGGCTCGTCTACATACAAACAGGAGCTTTCATTCTCTTGTCACGCTTAGACGTCTAGCCAAGTAGGGTTTAGGTCCCGAGCCTTGAGACGAAGCTATAGCCCACGGTTTCTTGTGCGAAAAAGTAAGTTTTTAGCTAAACTTCCTTTCCCTTTTCTTTTTTATGTATACATTTCCTAATTTGTTCATCTCGTCTTAGGAATGTCAACAATGAAAGAGAACAAAGGGAAGGAAATCGCAGGAGTGGGGAAACGTCCTGAAGGTATGGCCCGGGATCGTCTTGAGGGTCAGACACATCCAACTACTGGGGACAAAAGAAAATTCTTGCCCAAGAACATTGACCTGGAAGGGCTCCCCAGCCGTAGAGACAAAAGGGTTAAGCGGGGCTCGTCCAAGGTGGTCAAGTCCAAACCTCCTCGGTCTCACTGTCGTCCAAATAGTCGATGTGGACTCGTCCACTCCCGTTGAGTCCACTCCGTCCAAGACTCCGCCCAGAACTCCTTTGGCCAAGTCTACTACGCTCGGCTCATCCCAGCCTTCTACGAACATCGTTGAGAACGAAGATCCGGCTTGGGAACGTTTCCAGATAGCCGTCCGGGACGAGGACATAAACACGTGCTATAACATGGGCTTGAAGGAATTTGAGCATTCGGGCGTCCATGACCTCTTTAAGGTATGTCTATATCTCTCGTCCTTGTTCGATTAGCAACTTTTCCCACTTAATCATTCTATGTTGCTTTGTCTATTCATAGGCCATGTCAAAGTTTATAGCGGTGTCTAGACAGGTAACAGAGCTGGACAAGACGAGAGTCTTGTTGAGACGAGGATTCAGCGGTGAATCTTGTTTGTAAAAAATGGGTGGGTTTTTTGAAAAAGCTAAGGACGAGGTCAAAGAGCGTAACAAGGCTGATTGAGGAGGCGAGGACTGATGCATTGGAGAAGGAAACGCGCATTGATCACTTGCAAAAGATGAACGATGAATTGAATGCTCGTCTCTCCAAGGCAAAAGAGGACGCTGTGACTAAGTTCAAGTCGTCCAAAGCGTATACAGACACTTTGGACCGCAATTATGCAGCTAGTTTTGAAGACTTGAGAATGGACGCTATTGAGAACTTCCTTGAAGTTGACTTTAGCGCAATCAAGCTTAACCTTGCTGCTGCCACAAGCTCTCTTCTCCGGACTGGCTTTGATGACGTCAACGTGGAAGACGACGCTAGTACTCGGCCTCCTCGGGACGAGCCTGCTGTGAATGCTCCCCCTTCTTAGGACGAGACTTTTAACCTTTGTAGCTTTGTTTTTATTTTTTGTTTGGTTTTGTATTTGGTCCTTTGTTTTTGGACCTTTTATGTAACAAGAATACATTATACTCGTCCATGGTTTTAGGACGGGTTTTTTTTTTTTTTTAAGTTTTTCTGTTTTTCAAACAATAGAATGAAGTTTTATTTTCTTTGCATGAACGAGTGATTTCATTTTCTTTGCATGGACGAATGCTGCGAAACTATTTTAACTTCTAGCTCGTCCATGTCGAGAATACATATTTTTCATGTAGTCTAACTCGTTTTAGCAGGTAGTATTTTTAATTAGTTTGATTCGTCTTAAGACTTGCAAACTAATTTTACATACCATCTACTTATTTTGCCAACTTTTTCTCTCGTCCCGAATTTGGATTGTTTCGATTGGCTTTGCCTCGTCCATGAGTTGGACGAGTATCGATGTGGTTTTTTCCTTTTATTCAAGAAAATTTAGACGTTACATCTCTGCGTCCAGAGATTTTGTTCGTCTTGGATCTTTCAACCCTCTTGAGGATTGACTTGGACGACAATATCATGGAGAAAATTCACACAACATTTTGTACATAACATAAATATTGTTTACAGACAAGGCACATGCACACTAATGCCTTTTTATTTAATAAATACATATTTCATGACTTCGTCCATAACCATAACACAACTATAAAAAGTAATAAGTTCATAGTTTCAAACTTCACACACAAGCAACACCAAACATAGTAGTATCAAACAGCATTATTCATAGTAGTACGCTAGTAGACAGATAAGACCCAGTCTCGTCCATAGGTTCACTCTTCTTGGTAGTACCTCCTCGGGTGCTCCACATTCCAAGGATGTTCCAACTTTCTCCCGTCCGGGGCCTCCGAGTAGTAGGATCCTTGCCTTTTACATTGATAACTCTATAGGGTCCTTCCCGTTTTGGGCCCAACTTCCCATGTCTTTGGGTTCTTGGTTGACAAAGAGACCTTTCTCGGGACAAGAACTCCTATATTGAAACGCCTAGGCTTCACCATCGCATCATACTGCTTAGCCATGAGATTCTTATACTTTGCTGCCCTGTGTTCTGCGTTTGCCCTTACCTCGTCTATTAGATCGAGGTTCGCATTTAAGCCTGGTCCTCATTATCCTTGTCTTGGTACATCATCACCCTGTGGTTAGCCATATGTATACGTAGGTATGACTACATCGCTTCCATAAGCTAGCTTGAAAGGAGTCTCCCCTGTAGGGGTCCTCACTGTGGTCCTGTATGCCCATAAAACTCCTGGTAATTCATCCGGCCATACTCCCTTTGCCCCCTCAAGCCGAGTCTTGATGATTTTTAACAAGGATCGGTTTGCAACTTCAGCCTGGCCGTTGGCTTGGGGGTGTGCGGGCGAGGAGTAATGATTCTGAATTCCAAAGTGTAAGCAAAAGTCCTTGGAGAGTGCATTGTCAAATTGTCGTCCGTTGTCAGACACCAATACCTTTGGCACTCCAAATCTGCATACAATGTTCTTCCACACGAAATTTTTCACATTCTTTGTGTGATATTTGCCAACAGATTACGCCTCTACCCATTTGGTGAAGTAATCGATGCCCACCACTAGAAACTTCATCTGCCTTATTCCCAAAGGGAAGGGACCCAAAATGTCCAGTCCCCATTGTGCGAAGGGCCACGGTGCTACCATTGGGGTGAGGTATTCCGATGGTTGTCCAGGGACGTTGCTAAATCGCTGGCATTAGTCGCAGACCTTAACGTATGCTTTAGCATCGGCTTGCATGTGCAGCCAGTAATACCCTGCACGGACGACCTTGTGGACAAGTGATCTGGCTCCTGAGTGATTGCCACATGCCCCTTCATGAACTTCTCTCAGCACGTAGTTTGCTTCGTCAGGAGCTAAGCATCTAAGGTAAGGTTGAGAGAAACCTCTCCTGTATAGCACTTCATTCATAAGGACGTATCTAGCCGATCTCACCTTCACCTTTTTGGCCTCGTCCTTCTCTTCGGCAATCGTCCGTCTTTCAAGTATGATATAATGGGAGTCATCCAATTTTCTCTGTTATCCACCTGTTGTACTTCCTGAACATCTATACTTGGCATATATTGAACTTCATCCGACTTCTCTAATGATTCATCTACTGAGGCTTCTTTTGCTATAGTATCGGCTTCCACATTCTCCTCCCTTGGGATTTGAACGAAGTCAGCTTTTTCAAACCTTTTCACAAGGCGTATCACCCTACTAAGGTATTTCTTCATTCGTTCTTCCTTCGCCTCATACATCCCATTCACTTGTCCTATGATGGGTTGAGAATCCCCCATGACACATATGGACTTGGCTTCCACAGACTTAGCCAATTCTAGCCCTTTGAGGAGGGCTTCATATTCGACTTCATTATTAGTCGCTTGGTATCGTAGACGGACTTTATGTTTCAGTTTGTCTCCTTCAGGGGATTACAGGACTACACCAATTCCTCCCGCATGCCGTGTAGACGAACCATCTACATGGACGATCCATCTCTTACTGTCTTCTGTCTCATTATGACTTGGGGTAAACTCCGCAATAAAATCTGCTAGGGATTGAGCTTTTATGGCATGCCTTGGTTGATACCGATATCGAACTCACCGAGCTCCACTGCCCCTTTGGATTAATCGTCCTGCAGACTTCCAGTCTATTCATTGCCTTCTTGAGCGGATGATCCGTCATGACATTAATGACATGTGCTTGGAAATAATGCCTCGATTTCCTTGAAGCGGTGATTAGTGCGAAGGCCAATTTCTCCATTTGTGGATACCGTCCTTCCGCTCCTTTCAATGCCTTGCTTGTATAGTACATGAGTCTTTGCACTTTATCTTCCTCTTTTATCAATCCGAGCTCACGGCATCTTTGGGTTACCGCTAAGTATAGATATAATTCCTCTCCTTCCACCGATGGACTCGGCGGTGCCATGGTAAGGTATACCTTCAAATCTTGAAAGCTCTCGACACTCGTCGGTCCATTCGAATGCTTTTTGAGAACCTTAAAAAATGGCAAACATTTATCTGTAGCTTTAGAGACAAACCTGTTAAGCGCAACAACTTGTCCAGTGAGGGATTGGATTTCCTTGGTATTTTGCGGTGGCTTCATGTCCAATATTGCTTGAATTTTATCTAGATTTGTTTCGATTCCCCTGTGGGATACCATAAAGCCAAGGAATTTCCCTGATGATACTCCAAAGGCACATTTGCTTGGATTCAGTTTCATGTGATATTGCCTCAACGTTTCAAATGTCTCCTGTAGGTCGTTAAGATGCCTTCCCTCGTCCTGACTTTTCACCAGCATGTCATCTACATAGACTTCAACATTCCGCCCAATCTGCGGACGGAACATATGGTTGACCAACCTCTGATATGTCGCCCCTACGTTCTTTAAACCAAACGGCATCACCTTATAGCAGAATAAGCCCTAACTGGTGACAAAAGATGTCTTCTCTTGGTCAGCCTCGTCCATTCTTATTTGATTGTATCCTGAAAAGGCATCCATGAAGCTAAGCAATTTGTGGCCTGCAGTTGAGTCTACTAACCGATCAATGCGCGGTAGTGGATAACTATCTTTGGGGCAAGCCTTGTTCAGATTAGTGAAGTCCACGCACATTCTCCACTTGCCATTTGCTTTTTTGACCATTACTACATTGGCCAACCAATCCGGGTAGTACACTTCCCGAATGAACTTTGCTACCATCAGCTTTTGGACCTCGTCCTTGATTACACTATCTCTCTCAGGGGCAAACACCCTCTTCTTTTGCCGCACAAGCTTGGAGGAAGGACATACATTCAAACGGTGGGTAATGACACTAGGGTCTATACCTGGCATATCCTCGTGACTCCACGCAAACACATCGATGTTTTTCTTCAAAAATTGGACGAGGTCCTTTTTAATCTTCTCTTCTAAATCTGCTCCAACCCTGGTACACCTCTCGGGGTTATCTTCATCCAAGGAAATATCTTCTAGTGCTTGATGAGGCTCTGCTACAACCTTCTTTTCTTCAATATTCATTGCTTGAACTTGTTCATCCATGGCCAAAGCATGGCCAAGTAACATTCTCTTCTTTGCCAGTTGGTCACCTTGTACTGTCCTACCCCGTGCTCTGTTGGAAACTTGGTGATAAGTGGTAAGTAGAGGTAATGACTTTCCAACTATTCAAAGTTGGTCTCCCAATGATGGCATTGTAGGAGGATGGACAATCTACCACAAGGAAGTTCACATCCTTGGTGATTTGTCGTGGATATGCCCCCATTACCACGGATAAGGAAATGGTACCCACTGGTTGCACCTTCATCCCACCAAAACCTACTAGGGGGGAGTTCACTGGATGGAGCTGGTCTCGTCCTAATCTCATCTGTTGAAAAGCTGGATAATATAAAATGTCTGCTGAGCTTCCATTCTCCACAAGCACTCTTCTAGTTGTGTAGTTTGCAATTAGTAAGGAGATGACGAGAGCATCATCATGAGGATGATGAATTTTGTCGGCATCCTCGAAATGCGTGAAAGTGATTGCCCGCTCGTCCGTGGATCTTGCTCTCGGTGATCGTCCAGAAAGTTGGACACTCTGTACTACCTTCAAGTATGCTTTCTTGGACTTGGACGACGGCGCGTTGAACTTCCCCAATGATGACTCTTATCTCCCCGAGTGGTGGTCGCGATAATTCTTCCATCTTTCCCTTCTGTTTCTCGTCCCTCTGGTCTCGTCCAAGGAAACCCCTCAACTTCCCTTACCTTATGAGATTTTCAATTTGTTGCTTTAAGTCAAAACACTCGTCTATGTCATGACCATGATCCCTATGGAAGCGACAATACTTGTTCTGTTTGCGCTTGTTAGGATCCCCTTTCATTTTTCCGGCCATTTCAGGGAAGGATCATCCTTTATTTGCATAAGGACCTGCTCAAGCGGGGCGTTTAAAGGGGTATATTGCTGGTTCCGTATTGAAGGGCCTCGCTTCTTACTTTCTCGGTCTCTCCTTTCCTCCGTCCGTCCCTTCTTTGGACGAGTACCTTGCTCGTGATGGCGATCGGGATTTGCGTCCATTCTCTCGGACCTCTTCCTCTTCTTAGCAATGATTGCATCTTTCGCATTCATAAAATTCTGAGCCGAATGGACGAGTTCGGCCATGGACTGGGGCTCTTTTTCATAGAGCTTGTGTATAAACAGATCCGAATTCACACCGTTATGGAAGGTCGCCAAGAGAAGCTTATCATCTGCTTCATCCACACTGAGAGCTTCTCTGTTGAAACGGGTGATAAATGACCGAAGGCTCTCGTTCTCTCCCTGCTCTATTGTCAACAAACTGGATGAGGAACGCTTGTGCCTTTGTCCCCCAATGAAATTGTTCACAAACAACTTGCTCAACTCTTCAAAAGAACTCACCGAATTTGGAGGTATTTGCTAAACCAAACTCGCGCTGAACCCTTAAGGGTGGTTGGGAAGGCTCTACACATTATCTCATCAGGCACTCCTTGAAGATGCATGGTGGTCTTGAAAGTGGCTATGTGATCAAATAGGTCACATGTTCCATCATATGAATCCAGAGAAGGCAACTTGAACTTTGATGGTAGGGGGTGACCATTGATGGAAGCCGTAAAGGGAGAATCGATCCTGTGAACCAAATCTTCTATCGGATTCACCCTTTTCATATTCTCCTTCATTTCCTCCATAACTCTCTTCATTTGGTCCATTTCTTCCTTCAAGTATGGTACCGTTCGTGAAGTGGTGCCTCTAAAACCGACTTCCAACTTCGGTATTCTCTCTTCCACCATGACTCTCTGTTTGTCTTCCTTCACGTTCTTCTTGTGTTTGCCTCCTCATATTAATCTCCATTCGTAATTCTTGGTTTTGGCGAGTCAACTCCGCCATAGCGTCGCCATAGATTATGCATATTGGCAGATGATCGCATGATTGGCGCAGATCGGCGATCGCGATGCGGGTTCGCTTCCACGATGGCCTGGGCTAGTAGCCCTTGATCTAGTCCGAACCATCAACCCTTTGTCACGGAGAAGTAAATTGTGAAACAATCTCTCCCCATAGACGGCACCAACTGATAATTCCTTGGATATCGGTGGGTTGACAAGACTCGAGCGATGATCTTTGGGCTATCTCCTGTAATACAAAGAACACTGGATCAGAGGAGACCGGTGGTGACCGGCCAAAAATCCTCCGATGATGAAGTTAGTTACTTTTGAACTCTTTGTAAGGAATAAATAATCTGTCAAAAAGAAATTGTCTGAATCCCCTTACCATTCATCGAAGGAGCCTTATATAGTATGTGTGGAACAGTTATCGGTTTAGTAACCGTTCCCAATGTCGAGGAGTCCGGAGAGTTGGGGGTAACTTCCATAACATTTGTGGAAGTTACCTGGGTCGGACGGGCGATGAACTCGTCCATCCTTAGCAGAGATGGACGAGACGTCCACGACGAGCTCGTCCATCTTTAGTGAAAGATGGACGAGATCATCTTGGAAGGCTTGCCCTGCACAAATAATGAGTAGGTTTCATGTGGTATTCCTCATCCATATATGGACGAGGTACGCCGGGACGTTGGGAATTTCCTCCGCCTAATGTAGCTTCTTTGGTTAGACGAGACATATAGACGGTTATGGACTTGGGATTATTTGTGACACCATCAAAAGTTAAACTGGGCAACTTTAGCATTCCACAAAGGATATTGGTTAGGCTTTTTTAAAAAGTAAATAAAGCAATGATAAACATAGAAATCAGAGTTTACATCTAACAATTTTAAATAAATGGGTGGAGATTAATGGAACTCTTGAACAATACAGTGATAAAATTTTTACAAATTGTTAACAACTATGTCGTACCCATGTATGAAATTTGGGAAAATAATAAAAATCAGATGGTAAACCAAAAACAATTTAAGGGAAGAAAAAAACAAAATAGTTGTATGCAATTTCAACTAGAATCGACGGAACAAAATAAGAAGGCTTACCATGTTGATTTGTCCGAAGAATTTCAAGCAAAACCTCAAAGAAAGCAATGAATGCTCTCCAATCTGGAATCGACGGAAGGAATGGCGGAGAGCAATAGAGAAAGAATAGAATTACTCATACTCATACAGTAGAGGTAGAGCACCATGGTTAATCGATGGTCCGGCCTGGCCCAATATCCGAGCTCGAATCGGTCAGTGTCGGCCCATAAGGCCCTAAATTATATCAGATATGAGCACTCCAACAAACCTTTGTAGAGAAAAAAAATTATATATAAAACTAAAAAATATATATTTTTATCATTTTATTTCTTTTTTGGCTTTTGTTAAGGAGGATAAAGATACATTACAAAATAGCAAAATTTAATAAATAAATAACTTAACTAGTGATTTAATATGACCTGACACCCTAAAATGTGATGATAAAATCATTATGCATTAGATAGAACTAGCATAAAGAAGTAAATTGAAAATAAGGTAAAGTAAAATGACTAAAATGGGAAGAAAATTATATGATTAAATTGAAAATATATCAAAGTTAGGGGTTCATTTTGGATCTAGTTTCCTATACATTGGGCCTAAATGAATTGCCATGTGGCGACATCCAATTAGGTCCAATGCAACTAGACTTAAGCCTGTCCCCAAAATTAGAGGATATACTTTGTAATTTAGCTTTAAAAATTATTATTGCTTAACTAATTATTACTCGGATAAAAATTCTAAATATTGAGTTATCATTCAAATTTCCAAGCATAGCAACACATCACCCTTTTCAATTTTCATTATGGATAATAACTCTTAGGCCAACGTTTTTTTAACCAAGTTTTCCTGCTTAAAACTAATAAATAACAATCAATTGATTATCCACATATATTTAACTATATAATTTATTTTTCCCCTAAAAAAAACTATATAATTTATTTCATAAAAAAACTATATAATTTATCAAGTGAGTTAAACAAATCACAGAACAGTGAAATAAGTCATATAGTTAAAAGTTAAAACTGTATGTGAGTAGGTATTGATAAGTCATGTAGAAAAGTTTCTCTACACCAATATTTAACCATCTTTTTTTTTTTTTTTTTTTTTTTTTTGTGGTTAGTTTTCTTAATATTCTTCACCATTCTTTACCAATACAATCCAAGAGGCACCATATTGAAAATTAAAGAGAGAAAAAATGATCGATTTTTTTTTTCGAAAAAAAAAAAGAATAAAAAGTGATAGAACAATTTATTATTGCACTAGAAGAATCAAAAAGGGTTGAATAAAGCTAGGGCACTCCTCTAACTACACTTACTGCTATAAACGAAGTATTGAATTTTCAAAATTATTTATTTAATTTTATTACGAGCACAAGTCGTGTTTGAGTTTTTCAACAAACTAAATTACATGTTTAGGTTTGATTTATTTTATTATTAAACAATTTTTTGAACTTATTTACAAGTTACAATGACTAAAATTTTGTGTTCCTTCACAAATACATGCTGATAATTAATAAATAAATTATAATTTAAATTATATTATTTGAGTTACATAGTTATAATGACTTTTGTTTAAAAACTTACAAAATATTTCGTTCACTAACCTTGTATCAGGAAAAAAATGTATATATATCTAGGTCAATAATTTTGTATACAATATATTTATGAGTTATAACTAATTTTAATATTAAGAAAGTAAGATTTTTGGCTTCAAAAAAAAAAAATTGTATTTACACCCACACACATATATATTAGTGCATGAATATGGTTTTAGCTTATTTTAATTTGTTTATCACTATAATAATTATGAATCCCAAATAAAAATTCTTGACTTTGTCACTGCTTATTTGATAACAGTTATGATGATTTGGAAACAATGTCAACAACTTTTGACACAAAACCTTTGTATCTTTACTATTAACAAAGAGAATTATAAAGTCATGTATTTTCCTTTTCTAACAAGCCATCTCTTTCCTCTAAACTACTTCTATATTCTCTTAATTATAAAAAATTATATTCATTTTAAATATTCAATAATTAATCTTAAGCATATGCATTGTAATAAGAAGATCAATTTATATATAAAGAGATAAAATAAATTATATCTAAAATGAATATTTATGAATGCTATGAAATATGGCACTATAATTTTTGACAAGCTAAGAAACCAATTTAAAAAAAAAATCAGTAAAATATATCACCACAAATGACATTAATAAATGAATAACTCTATTTTAAAAGTAAATAAAGCAATGATAAACATAGAAATCAGAGTTTACATCTAACAATTTTAAATAAATGGGTGGAGATTAATGGAACTCTTGAACAATACAGTGATAAAATTTTTACAAATTGTTAACAACTATGCCGTACCCATGTATGAAATTTGGGAAAATAATAAAAATCAAATGGTAAACCAAAAACAATTTAAGGGAAGAAAAAAAAAAGTTGTATGTAATTTCAACTGGAATCGACGAAACAAAATAAGAAGGCATACCATGCTGATTTGTCGAAGAATTTCAAGCAAAACCTCAAAGAAAGCAATGAATGCTCCAATCTGGAATCAATGGAAGGAATGGTAGAGAGCTAGAGAGAAGGAATAGCATTACTCATACTCATACAGCAGAGGTAGAGCACCATGGTTAATCGATGGTCCGACCTGGCCCAATATCCGAGCTCGAATCGGTGTCGGCCTAAGGCCCCAAATTGAGTGACCCGATATAGGATATGAGCCAACTCCAACAAACCTTTTTAGAAAAAAAAAAATATATACAAATATAATTAAAATTTTTTTTTTCATTTTCTTTCTTTTTTTGGCTTTTGTTAACAAGGCACTCAATAAAGATACAATACAAAATAGCAAAATTTAATAAATAAATAACTTAACTAGTGGTTTAATGTGACCCGACACCCTAAAATGTGATGATAAAATCATTAGGTGCACTTGTTTTTGTCATTTTGATAGACTTAATGGTACGTATTAGATAGAACTAGCATAAAGAAGTACATTGAAAATAAGATAAAGTAAAATGACTAAAATGGGAAAAAAATTATATGATTAAATTGAAAATATATCTAAGTTAGGGGTTCGTTTTGGGTCTAGTGTCCTATACATTGGACCCAAAGGAATTGCCATGTGGCAGCATCCCATTAGGTCCAATGCAACTGAACTAACCTTGTATTAGGAAAAAATTTATATCAAAGTCAATAATTTTGTATACAATATATTTATGAGTTATAACTAATTTTAATATTAAGAAATTAAGATTTTTGGCTTCAAAAAATTTTTTAAAAAAAAATTTGTATTTACACCCACACACATATATATAAGTGCATGAATAAGTTTTTAGCTTATTTTAATTTGTTTATCACTATAATAATTATGAATCTCAAATAAAAATTCTTGACTTTGTCACTGCTTATTTGATAATAGTTATGATGATTTGGAAACAATGTCAACAACTTTTGACACAAAACTTGGTCCAATAAGCCCAATACAACGAATTTGGAGCCCAAACCCAAATTTATGGAATCCTAATCCAATAAGTCCAATACAATGAATTTTGTAGAGTATGGGTCAAAGAACTAGGTCTAGATGAGTTAGGCAACGGCTAGCATGGTGTTAAGAATCAATCAAACACAAATAAAAGCTATTATGACCAGAGGACCTTCGGTTTGAGGAGACCAGAATTTGACGTATATATATAGATCACAATATTAGGATTGTTTAACATGCTAAAGTATTCTCTCTCACTCTTTTTCTGCCCCCACTTCATGGGGGCTCTTCCACATTATATAGTTCCTTCCCGATCATCTGGACCTTTCACTTGTTAATCACTTGAATCCCCACTTGAGTACCTATCCCATTAGACACCCCTTTCAGCCTTCTGTGAGTTGCGGCAGCCATGGCAGCACTGTTCAAAGGTCTTCTCCACATTAATGCAGCCAGAAAAGTAACTGCAGTGCATTTAATGTGGTGGTAGCAGCTTTTCCTTAGATATTTTGAGTTTCCTTCCCTCTCACGTGTTCAGGGGGCGCACTTCAACCGCTTGAGTATACACTTAGTCTGCGTTTGTCGTGTCCAAGGAGGAGTTCCTCCTTGGACCTTCTTCCCTTTATCTCCCTCTGATGAGACTTGTAACGTAGATCATCTAAGTTGTGTTTCTCTCCTCGAACTTGTTAGTGTCCTCGGATAAGGCCCAAGGCCCAATACATTATTTTGGGCCCTAGTCCCCACAATAACCCCTCAAAACTCCAGTTTTTCCTTTCCATCCGAGGAGAAAAGAGGGGTTTTGATTTTTTAAGGGACAGGACCAATTAATTTTTGGTTCACACATGTGGGAGTGGTTACTTTTGACGCGTTGTAGATTACGAGGCGCTATTAATTGCTCTAGGTAGCTTTGTGTTCCCCACATCCAACGGCGAAGCGCAGATCCAACGGCTAGCGTTCCTCCTAGTATTTTGAGCAAAAGCAATCTTTTCCATCTACACCTACTATATAAAGCCTTGAAGGAACCCTTTTTGCCTTTCTTTTTTACAAATATCCAAGAACTTGAGAGAATTCAGCGTGAGTCTTCAAAAAACGCACTAGACTCTTGAGTTTCCGTAGTCATTTCCTATAAGAAGCTTTTCTTTGAAAAGATCTTTGAAAGCTTCAGAGATTATTGTATGAATACCCGTAAGTTCTCATTCCCTTATATTACCCCATTTTCATCTCGGCCTTCCTCATCACCCCTGAGTTCATTTAGATGGGTAAATTCAACCGTTTAGTAGATACACCACCCGCTATGAAGGCTTTTAGAGCTAGGTACCATATTTCGCAGGGGGTGGTTTTAGAATATTGCCCTCCGGACCGAGTCTCGACCAATAGAGATGTGGGTCAAGTCGTCATTCCCATGATCGCTTTCATAGAGGGAGGAATGACGCTTCCCATGCGTAGGATTACCCGAGATTACTTACTTAACCATAGGTTGACACCTTATCAGTGCGCCCCCAACCTATTTAGGGTCTTGGGCTGTGTAGATGCCCTGAACAAGCAGATGGGCTTAGGTTTCACATGGCATAATGTGGTTCACATGTACGAGTGCCACAAGCTTGCCAACGCGGGGTACTACCTTAAATCTCGGTCCGAGGTCGTTAGACTAATATCCTGTCTTCTCAAGTCCAATAAAGGTATAAAGGATGACTACCTGATTGCCTTGGGGGAATGGAGCGACGGTCTTCATTGTCCAACTCGGGCGGGAGATCTAGGTGCGGTACCTTTAGGATCAATCCCTTGGGAAAGAGATTTAACCTTTTAGCTTTATTCCTTTTGCTTGGAATTTCATTTTTTCGGTAGAAAATATCTTTTAGCGATCTGACCATAATTCCCTTCTCGATTGTTTTGCAGATAAAGCCCATGTTACTCCTTGGCTCACCCATACCAACGTTCAAGCCCTTAACTACCTCCTAAGGTCAGAGATTTTTGTCAGCGAAGACGGATAATTGCGTGCCGCTCACCTGATCTTGGGTTACGAGCCCCTATCCCTCGTTTTTCTGGACGTCGGCCAATCAATAAGAGCTGGTAGTTCAAGGTTATCCCGAATTGACGTTTCTAAGCCAGGATTCTTGGCTCGAAGGGACCTTTCGCCGGTTACCTTGCCCATTCTCCATAACCTTCCACCAGCCGCACTGACCACCTCCACAAGACCATCCCGGAGCCGCAACATCGTTGAAAAGGAGATTGAGTCATCTCGCCTTTCATTAGAGGAGGAGATAGACGAGTTCTATTTTGAGGAAGATAATCCAAAAGCTCCTACGATTGAACTCTCGGACGCCGAGGGTGAGCCAGACAGAAATTCCGCCATTTGCATTTCTCCCCTTGTTATTGCCTACCCGGACGATTCTTCTGATGAAGAGGAAGACAACATGGCTTCAAACAAGGGCAATAAGAACTTAAGGGAGCTTATGGCTGCTCGGGGTAAAAGGTCAACCTCGAAGGCGCCCACTAAGTCCCAAGCTCCCTCCACCTTACTCTTGCCCCTCCACGGGTCCCCACCGACCTCGGCCTGAAAGTTAATCCTCACTTGAAGAAGAAAAGGCCGGTCGAGTCGCTTAAGGAAGGCGAGGTGGGTCCTCGTCATGGCGCAAAACACCAAAAAGTGACCCGAGAGCCTCGGGAAAAAGAGCCCCGTCGGTGGAGAGTCGCGATAAGCTGGAAAGGGCTGAAGTGCATGTGGCATAACATACTTAAAGCCCTCGGCTCGAGGTGGATAAGGCATTGATTCCCTAGAATGCCTTCGTCTGGGAATACCAAAGAGGCCGAGCAAGGTACATTGCTGAAACCCTAGAGCAGCCCATGCTCCTTCCTAGGGACATGGACGCTTACAGGCGTTTCTCATAGAATGACCAATTCCTGTCCCTAAAGAGGGACCTTGGGACGATAAGGCAACTTATCCCTTTATAGGCATAATTATTGAATCATACTTTATTCTAACTCATGTAGTTTTGTGATCTTTGGGCAGATTACTCAGCAGGTTTTTGTGGCCGAGGAGTGAAATTGCGATGCTTGCAAGCTGGCCGACGTTGAAGCCCTCTCTCACGCCTAGATAGAGAAAACACTAGGGGCCATCAAGCGGGAACAACATGAGCTGACCGAGAAGTTGAAGAAGGCACAATCGGGAAGTCTGAGCGCCGAGGCTGGCTTGAAGAATGCGGAAAAAAGCTAAGGACCAGCGCTAGAAGTTGCACGAATCGAGATCAACCTTGCCACAGAGAAACAAGTTGTCCTAGATCTCAAAACCACGTTGCAGAAGGCTAAAAAGGAAACCCAACTGGCCAAGGAAGCGGTGAGGGTGAGAAGAGGGCTGCTTATCAACTTAGAGTGGAGGAGACGCAAGTAAGGCTTACCGAGGAACCGTCGAGGAACTATGCAAGGATTACTATAGCGTAACATGGGATAAGGCTCTTAGCGTTGTTGGTGTTCCTGCAGATTCTGCTTGGAGGCTACCTGAAAACGTCTTCTACCTTCCGGAGATCCGGGAGGTCCCCGCCGATGCCCCCGAAACTTCTAAGTAACCTGCGGCTATCCCGGATGCCATCCCAATAACCGAAATTACGAAGGGCTCTAGCCAAGTTACCGACCAAGGTGAGGAAGCCGAGGGAGAGAAGGGCAAAGGTAAGGGCAAAGGGAAAAAACTCTCTTCCAAATCAAAGGATCCCTCCAAGGAGAAAGTTTTTGAGGCCGATGGTCATGGGGTTGACCTAAAAGCCAAGGATGTTCCTCTTTCTCGGCCAGAGCAAAAAGAAAATCCTCCTCACGAGGCTTAGCCCTTAGGGTTTTTCTCTTTTTTCTTTTTGTATCATTTTGAAGAGGAGTTGTATTTTATTTTTGTTTTCAAAGACTTCTTGTCCAATAGTATTGTATTATCTTCATTTTCCAATGTGAATGCTCTTTCTTTCATCCTTTGTTCTTTTGCTTGATGTTGTTTAGATTTTATTGCATTGTTTTGAGTAAATGTAATCGTGCTCTCGATTAAAGTTTACAATAACATTTTGCCAATATAACTAAGTGTTCGGAGTAGGATTGTGCAATGAATCTTAGGTAGTGAAGGTTGACATGTAGGATTTAGGTTCTGTATAAAACTTGGATAGATGCCATAAGTTATCAATTTCCCCTAAGCCTGTGGTCCGAGGAGCTATGTAGGACTTAGGTTCTGTTTAAAACTTGGATAGATGCCATAAGTTATTAATTTCTCCTAAGCTCGTGGTCCGAGGAGCCATGCAAGACTTAGGCTCTGTTTAAAACTTGAATAGATGTCATAAGTTATTAATTTCCCCTAAGCTTATGGTCCGAGGGGCCATGTAGGACCTAGGTTCTGTTTAAAACTTGGATGGTGGTGAACCATATGACGTGCAATTACCATGAAATATAGTGTAGGCAAAACTGCTTTTATTAATAATAATACCTTCTTAGGTTATTTACATTCCATGGGTGGGGTATAGCTTTCTCATCTAAGTCTTCCAAATAATATACACACATTCATTCCTCCATCAAGTGATGCGATATAGACCTTCCTAGTTGGGTCCCTGCTTTCCCCAAAATGGGTTCTTGGTGTTACCCAAAATTTTCCTCAAGACCAGGTCCCCCGGCACCAATGGCCGTAGTTTTACATTGGCATCATAACCCCGCTTGAGTTTCTGGTGGTAATAAGCCAATTGAATCATTGCCTTTTCTCTTTTTCCTTGGATTAAATCTAAACTTCTTCCTAGCAGTTCATCGTTGTTACTTGGGGTGAAGGTGCCCGTTTTCAACGTTAGAAAGCTAGTCTCCGGGGGGAGTACAGCTTCGGCCCCGTAAGTCATAGACAAAAGAGTTTCTCCCGTTAACCATCGTGGCGTAGTCCGATAGGTCCATAGGATGTGTGGCATCTCTTCCACCCATCTTCCCTTTGCATCGTCTAATCTCTTCTTCAACCCATTAACTATAACCTTATTTATAGCCTCGGCTTGCCCGTTTCCTTGAGGGTAGGCTGGAGTGGAATATCGGTTCGTAATTCCCGTGTCGTAGCAAAGTATCTTCTAAAGGTCTTACTATCAAATTGAAGGCCATTGTCCAAGATGAGGGCATAAGGAATTCCGAATTGAATAACGATGTTCCTCTAGATGAATTTCTTTGCATCCACGTCCTTGATGTTGGCCAAGGGCTCGGCTTCTACCCATTTGGTGAAGTAGTTTGCGTCGACCATCAGGTATCTTTTGTTTCCTGCTGCTTTTGGGAAAGAGCCTACAATATCCAGGCCCCATTGAGCAAACGGCCAAGGACTGGAGAGGGGATTAAGGACCCCTCCCGGTTGGTGGATATTTGGAGCAAACCTCTGGCATTGATTGCACTTCTTGGCATATTCTTGGGCCTCTTTCTGCATACCCGGCCACCAATATCCTTGAATGAGGGCTCTGTGTGCCAGCAATCTTCCTCCTGTGTGACTCCCAAAAATTCCCTCATGCAATTCTTTGAGTAATAGCTACGATACTTTGGGGTGTACACATAGTAGCTATGGCCGAGAATAGGAGCGCTTGTACGACTTGTGATCCTCTAATGACCCGAGAACCGAGGAGCTTTTCTTCGTATTTTCTCAGATTCTTTTTTCTCTTCGGGTAGTACATCATCCTTGAGAAAGCTCACTATGGAATCCATCCAGCTCGAACTCACTCTGACTTGATGGATTCTAACCATGTCCTTTTTTATTATGTCTGCCTTGTACAAATCTTTGACGAGGATGATTCGAGGTAAACCATGCCCCGAGGATGTGGCAAGAGTGGTTAATGAATTCGCATGTGTGTTCCCACTTCTAGAGACATGCGTCAAGTTGAAGAATTCAAAATTCAATTGCAAGCGCCTAACCCGACTAAGGTATTCCTGCATTCTCACATCTCTGACTTCCAACTCACCCTTCACCTGACCTACAACCAATCTAGAATTCGAGAACACCTCTAATGCCTTCCCTCCCATTTTTTGCACCATGGCCATTCCTTGCAATAAAGCTCCATACTCAGCTTCGTTGTTTGTAGCCGAGAATCCTAGTCTCAATGACTTTTCTATGGTAATCTTCTCGGGAGATATTAGAACCAGCCCTACCCTGGATCCCCTTTGGTTTGCCGCGCCATCAACGTACACTTTCCAGCGTGAGGCTCCTTGTGTAAAGGTTGTGTCAACTGATTTTCCATCCATGTTTTCCTCCTTTGCTATTGCTTCTATTTGGGGTTCAGCAAATTCAGTTATTAAATCAGCGAGCACTTGGCCCTTGACGGAGGTCCGAGGCATGTATTTAATATCGAAAGCCCCTAGAAGCGTGCTCCACATGGCAATTCTTCCTGTGTAATCAGCACTCCAGAGTACCGACCGAGGGGGCGAGTTAGAACAATGACCATGTGCGCCTGGAAGTAGTAAGGGAGTTTCTGTGTAGCATGCACTACTGCCAGAATCGCCTTCTCCAATGGTAAGTAATGCACCTCGGCCTCATGTAACGATTTACTCACATAGTAAACTGGTCGTTATATGTCGTCGTCAATCCGTATTAATACCAAGCTCATAACGTAAGGGGCCACCGCGATGTAGGCGAACAAAACTTCGTCGACCTCAAGGCTAGACATGATGGGTGGCCGTGACAGGTACTCTTTAAGTTCCTAGAAAGTTAAGGCACAGTCCTCAAACCACTCAAATTCTTTCCATTTGTTAATTAGGAGGTAGAAGGGCCAACATCGGTCCGCAAATCGGGAAATAAACCGATTCAAAGCCACGATCATTCCGGTGAGTTTTCGGATTTCTTTTGGGTTCCGAGGAGCTTGTAAATTGTGAATCATTTTGATCCGATCTAGGCTCACCTCAATTCCACTGTGAGTTACCATATAGCCCAAAAATTTGCTTGACCCGACACCGAAAAAGCACTTAGAGGCATTGAGACGCAGTTTGTGTTTTCTTTAAATGCCAAAAATGACTCCGAGATCTCTCACATGCTCGGACACCATTTTACTCTTTACTACCATGTCGTCTATGTAGACTTCAATACTCTTGCCCGATTGCAGCTCAAACATTCTAGTCATCATCCTTTGGTAGGTAGACCTTGCATTCTTCAAACCGAAAGGCATCACTTTATAGTGGTAGTTTCCAATAGGAGTCATGAATGCTGTTTTTTCTTGATCTCCCGGGGCTAGTGGTATTTGATGATAACCTTGAAAGGCATCCAAGAATCTCATTCAATGGTGGCCTACATTTGCATCCACCAACTGGTCTATCCGAGGCATTGGGAACGGGTCTTTTGGGCACGCCCTGTTCAAGTCTATGAAGTCTACGCAAACTCGCCACTTCCCACTCTTCTTTTTTACCACCTTTGTATTCGCCAACCACTCGAGGTAAAAGACTTCTTTGATAGCCCCTGCCTTTTTTAGCTTTGTTACTCCGTCCTTAACAGCGTTGGCATGCTCTTTTGATGGGCGTTGGGGTGATTGCTTTTTGAGAATGGAGGATGGGTTAACGTTTACGTGGTGGCAAATGAAACCCGGATCAACCCCTGGGGCCTCGTAGGTGTCCCATGCAAACATGTCAACATTTTCTCCTCAACTTGGCCCTCCGACGGGTATTTCACCTTCTGGTGAAGTGTAGAAGAAACGGCTCCCAGGGCGTGGAGCCAAGGTCTGGCCACTATAGTTGTGTAAGGCGAATAGGCGTCGACCACAATGAAATCCACCTCCACCACGTCCGAACTAGTCAGTATGGGCAGTATGATCTGTCCCCTTAGTATAACGATTTTCCCTTCAAAACTCACCAAAGGGGAGTCATACGCCGTTAGGTCTTCGGGCTTTAGGTTCAACCCTTGTACAAGTCGGGGTACATTACTTCCACAAAGATCTTTGCTCGATCTACCAGTGCTCTCTTCACGTCAAACCCCTCAATCCTAAGTGTAACTACCAAAGCATTATCGTGGGGTTGGATGGTTCCAATGTTATCCTCATCCGAGAATCCCAGCACAGGTGAGGCTCCCTTCTTAGACCTTTTGGACTCCCGATTGTCGTCCTTGACAGAAAGTCGAGCTACGGACATTACTACGGAGGGAAAAGAGCCAGTTCTTCCCAGAGCGGCAAGGATGACATTTATCGTGCCCATGGGAGGTCTTAAAGATATGTTTCTCCGGGGTTTTTGGTTTGCACGACCCGGATGACCACCGGAGGGATGTAAAAGGTGCCGCAATTCCCCTTCTCGGACCAACTGATCCAAGTGGTTCCATAGGTTCCTGCAGTCTTCGATAGTATGTCCATGGTCTTAGTGGTACCGACAATACGGACTCTGGTTGCACTTTGAGGAGTCTTCGGCCATCTTATTTGATCACTTGAAGAATGGCTCATTCTTGACTTTCTCCAAAACATGTTGTATCGATTCTCTAAATATGGCGTTAACCGTCTGCGTGTTGGCTGATCCAAATTGCCCTACGAAATCTCTCCTCGGATGGTTATTGTTGTATCGTTCTGACTTGAAATCATTCCTCTTGTGAGGGATGATCTTCTCCTTTCCTTTCCGTTGCAGTTGGTCCTCTTCCATCTTTTTGTATTTGTCAATTCGGTCCATAAATTGATGAACGCTGGTAATGAGCTTACCGGTCGGGGATTTCCTCAAACCATGCTCGGTGGGGAGACCACTTTTAAACGCGTCTTTGATGACGACGTCGTCATAGTTGACATCCATCTCGTTGTACATTTCCCAATATCTGTCCGAGTATGCTTTTAAAGTTTCTCCTTCGCACATGGACAATGACAACAATGAACTCAGAGACAGAGGAACCACGATGTTTGTAATGAAACGAGAGCCAAAGGCTTGGGTGAGCCGCTTATAGGAATCTATGGAGTCCGTTTTCAAGCTATTGAACCACCTTATCGCCACGGGTCCTAGGGTGGACGGGAAAACCTTGCACATTAAAGCCTCGTTTTGAGAATGGATGGCCATTCTTTGGTTAAACTGGCTCACATGCTCCACAGGATCCGTTCAGCCATTATAAATGGCGAATGTAGGTTAGTGGAAACACCGAGGTAGTCTAGCCCCTTTTATCTTATGCATGAAGGGTGACTTAGAGATTTGATCCAGAACTTTATTCATGGCATCATTACCCAGGCCCTTACCAAATGGGCTCTTGTGTCTCCGTCTATGATGCTGCCCGTCTTCATAAGAGAAGGTTTCACTTGGGGAAGTTCTTGATCTCCGCCTGTAACTGACGTCCTCCTCCTCATTAGAGGATACGTCGGAGCGGGAAGGGGACCGCCTTATTTGTGCATAGCGCGATCTCTTTTTCAAGTCATCTATTTCTCACTGCAAGGCCTAACTGTTGTTTTGTCTTTGGGATACGCGAATGCCCACTTAGGAATGGCTTTGGCTCGTCTGCTTGGTATGCACACTCCCCTCTTGATTCCTTTCATTGCCCCGATTTTGCTTAGGGTCGGGAAGATTACTCTCTTCTTTGAGGCCTTATGGGTTCGATCCGTTGAGGATCTGTTTGGCGTGGGTTTTCTTGGTGTGGACCTGACCCTACCATGTTTAGCCGTCGCACTTACTAACACACAAGTTCTTCCCACGGTGGGCGCCAATTGCGGGGACAAAGTTTGGAGCCCAAGCCCAAATGTATGGAATCCTGGTCCAATAAGCCCAATACAATGAATTTTGTAGAGTATGAGTCAAAGAATTAGGTTTAGATGAGTTAGGCAACGGCTAGCATGGAGTTAAGAATCAATCAAACGCAAATAAAAGCTATTATGACGAGAGGACCTTCGGTCCGAGGAGACCAGAATTTGACGTATATATATATCACAATATTAGGATTGTTTAGCATGCTACAATATTCTCTCTGACTCTTTTTCTGCCCCCCACTTCATGGGGGCTCTTCCACATTAAATAGCTCCTTCCCGATCATTTGGACCTTACACTTGTTGATCACTTGGATCCCCACTTGAGTACCCATCCCATCGGACACCCCTTTCAGCCCTCTGTGAGTTGCGGCAGCTAAGGCATAACTGTTTAGAGGTCTTCTCCACATTAATGCGACCAGAAAAGTAGCTGCAGTGCATTTAATGTGGTGGTGGCAACTTTTCCTTAGATATTTTAAGTTTCCTTTCCTCTCATGTGTTTAGGGGGCACACTTCAAGCGCTTGAGTATACACTTGGTCTGCGTTTGTCGTGTTCGAGGAGGAGTTCCTCCTCGGACCTTCTTCCTTTTGTCTCCCACCGATGAGACTTGTAACGTAGATCATCTAAGTCATGTTTCTCTCCTCGAACTTGTTAGTGTCCTCAGATAAGACCCAAGGCCCAATACATTATTTTGGACCCTAGTCCCCACAAGAACAATTACATGTGGTGTAGGGATTAATGGATGGGGAAAGATTGAATGTGGAAGAAGCGATTCTGTTGAAAATTAGAAAAAATGCAATGTTGTGTTAATTAATAGATTGGACGATAAAAATATTCTCATTATCTTTCAAAACCTTAGTATTGTTATCATTCTAAAAACAAATAATCTATCTATCTTTGATGCATTCAATTTTTTACTAGTTATCATTTGAGCCCACTAATATCTTCAGTTATTTACTTACAAATAATTACTCTCCAAATCAACAATTTATAAAAATGGCTAAAAGAATTTTGTAAGACCTTATGAACTTGTTTATACACTTATTCAATTAAATATTAAATATATTTAAGTTGATTTTATGCATGTATAATTGTATATACATAAATACTTCTTTTTTTTTTTTTTTTTTTCTGAGAAACCTATATACATAAATATTTACTTAAATCAAGCGTCATACTTTGATAAAAAAGGAAAAATCAATCATAATGTTATTATGAACATAAGGTTAAGTTTGAGCTGGACTCAACAGCTTTGATTAATTACTGATAAAAAGAAAAATGGCTCTATTCATTTAAATCCTAGAAGTACTACAAAAATTATAAAAAAAGTTTTAACTTTTCTTTTTAGCCGCCGGTGCTTTGGAATTTAGAAATGTTGTTTCATTATTGCTTGATGCTGCTGTGTTCACACTCACACCTTGTAGAAAAAGCAAAAAATAGAGAAAAAAAAAGGGTAGAAAAAGCAATCTAAAGTTTTTGAATAAAAAACAAAATTTTCTTTGGTCATAATTTTTTTTTTCTTTGGTCATAATTATTGAGGCCAGCTGTGGTGGAATTCATGGTTCCGCGCTTTCTTGATGCTGACCTTTTTTTTTTTTTTTTTTTTTTTTTGGTGCTGACCTGACCACATATAAATTGCACATTTTTTTGTGTGATGCTACCACATTAAAAGGACAATTACTAGGAAAGTGCTCAACAAGATAACCCTCATGGATTACCATATGTCGATATATCAATATTCTAAGCAAGACACATCCACAGCTATTTTAGTATTGTTGTCTTGCTAAAAACAAATATTCTCTATTTTTTAGATACAACAAATATTCTCTATTTGATGTACACGATTTCTTACTAGCTAATAGCTATATCATTTGAGTTGTCATTTTTTTTTACTTATAAATAACAATTTTTTAAATTTTAAATATATTTAAGAAGATTTTTATGCATGTATAAACATAAATATATATATATATATATATATATATATATATATATTTTATTTTAGAAACCGATATACATAAATATATACCTAAATCTAGCATCATGCTATGATAAAAAAATAAAAATAAAAAGACATAAAAATCGAGATGATGGTAATTTATTTATGAACATGTTAATTATTATATTTGAGGCATGCTTAGATTTGCTAATCATAAATCAAGTTTGAAATTTGGATTCAGCAGACTCGATTAATTTCGATAAAAAGAAAAGGTTGGTTGATTCATTCAAATCCTATAAAAGTTATAAAGTTTTTAATTTTAGCCGCTCTTGATTTAGGAATTTGGAAATGTTGTTTTTCACACTCAAGCATTACTACATTTTGCTAAACTGCGTTCACACTCACATACCCTCAGTTTACCACTTCCACTTTGTAAATGGTTAACACAAGAATACGACTTGACAAAAGGAAAAGAGAAAAAAAAAAAAAAGTAAAAAGTAAAAACCGCAGTATGAACCGTGTAAAAATATTGTAGAAAAAAGAGCACAAAAAAAAAAAAAATATATATATATATATATATAAATTGAAAAATACATATTAAACAAACCATATACGGTAGTGTGGGGCTAATGAATTCACGGCCCAGTCCCACTCTACATAGGGGCCCTGGCCCTACGGCCCAAGCCGATGAGAGCCATTGCCGAGGACGACCTTTTGCTCGGCACCTCATCAAATACCTGAAGAAAGGGAGAAACTAAGTTCAGGGGCGGGATAAGGGAAAAAGTCGCCAACGTCATAATACCAAGCCCTGTATCTGACAAGTCCATCCTTTAAACCATACCCTTTAACTTTCCCAACGACCCCAAATCATACTAGGTATGGGTTGACGGGACAGGTTTGCACCCCAGAAAAGTGAAACTTACACGTGGACTCTAAATAGGAAAACAAACATGGGTATAAAAGAAAGAAGATCCCCAGAAGAGGGAGGGCTCTCTGCTCCCGGTAAAAAGGGAGAGAGGGAAGGACACAAGGATTCTTGGACAACGTCCGAGGACAAAAGTCCTACAACCCGTTCCAATGGAGGGCTTAGCTAGTCAAGCCAGGCCCGCCCGTACAAGAATTTCCATGGACGCCACGATCTAACCGTCCACCTGTGCCCAAGGTCATGCCATTCAAGCCCACTCTCTACAAATCATATTGTTGGGGCCCATTGCATACGAGCCCAATGTTACTCTTGGGCCGTTAAACAAATCGTGTCCCCACAGGTAGTTTTTATATATTCACCCCATAAGTGTCACAATATTTTTATAAAATATTTATTTTCAGTTGTAATTGGTCACAGTTTCATATTTTATTATTTTATTTTAACTTATATGAAATTAGCACCTCAATAATTATGAAAATATTGTGAAATTTGTTGTGTCAATATAACAATATATATACGGATTCTTATAAATATTTAAAAGAAAAAAAAGTACAAATGGAAGATTGAAGGAAAAAAACTGTAGCTACAGTGCCACAAAAGTACGGAAGTTTTTACATATTTAATTAACAAGTGTCACAAAATTTTTACAAAATATTTATATTTTCTTATTTTATTTTGACTAATAAAAAATTGACACCTTAATAATTATAAAAATATTGTGAAATTTGTTATGTCAGAATAACGATATATATATATATATATAAAAAGGATTTTACTAATGTGTGCCCTTAGGGCACACTTTAATTTTCATTTTTGGGAAAAAATTTCTCGATAATTGAAAAAGTAATGATAGTTTTTTCAATTTCCGAGAAAATGTTTCCAAAAACAGAAAGTTTAATGTGTGCCCACACATTAACCGGATCCATAAAAAAAAAAAAAAAAAAAAAAAAAAAATACAAACGGTAGGAAGAAAGCTGTAACTACTGTAGCTACAGTGCCGCCTGGTACTGTAGCTACTGTTCGAAACTAAAAAAAAAAAAAAAAAAGGAGGCAAGTGTCTCGCCAAATTTCCACCGTAGATGAACAGTAAGATACGTTGAATGAACAGTACGTAAACCGTTTACACAGTCAATACCTATCTTGTTGTGTTATTAACAAGAGGGTCCGTAGCTTTTTTTTTTCTATTCCAATATAGGCTGCAGACTTTTTTTCTATTCCAATATAGGCTGTTTTTTATTCCAATATAGGCTGCAGACTTTTTTTCTATTCTAATATAGGCTGTTTTTTATTTCAATATAGGCTGCAGACCTTTTTTCTATTCCAATATAGACTTTTTCTCTATTCCAATATAGGCTGCAGACTTTTTCTCTATTCCAATATAGGCTGTTTTTTATTCCAATATAGGCTGCAGACTTTTTTTATATTCCAATATGGGCTGCAGACTTTTTTCAGCCTTTACACTTTACGGTTTACAATCTATTTTGTCGTGTTATTAACAGGAGAGTTCATAGCTTTTTTTTAATTCCAATATGGTCTGTGACTTTTATTTTTGGAAAGGGTTAAAGTCTGCAACTATCACGTGGGTTGATGTGATATCGCACATTTGTTATTATGTTATAATTTTTATTACCAAAAAATGTTATAATTTTTTTATATATTTTAATTAGTTGTATGACTTTTCAATTTGTAACAATTTTCAATTTTTTATATTTGAAACAGTTTATTTAATTTATATTTGTCTGATATATTGTCATTAATTATCCTTTATTGAATAATAATAATTTTAAGCAAATCTAAATATCCATATAAAAATTATCATAATAAAAAAATATGAATTTAGAATAATTTATTTTGTGTTAGCACTAATTTATTGAGTTATTGATAAATAAATTTAAATTTTACAAGTTTAGAATATAAACTAACCATATCATCTAGTAAAGTTGAGATTGTTTTATACTTAAAATTTTATTTTAGTCAAATTATAATTTTGTATTATAAATTATTTTTTATTTCTTTTTTTAATCAATAAAAAATGAAATATTAGTGAAACTTGAATACAGAAACTCTTACTTGTCCTTGAAGTCTATTAGTCTAGGATTTAGTCTACTATATATACACATGTTATGATTCATTGCAACTGACACAAAACTACATTATAATATATTATTGATGTGACCCTTTAGGATTTATTATGTTCTATACTTCATACTTTCGCTTTCGCATCTATATTAACATATTTAACACGATGCATCGAATTCTAATATTTAACAATTATTAATCGATGATTCTCAAAAAGAAAAAAAAAAATTATTAATCGACTTAAATCCTATCCGACTTGTTTGCCTATCATATAATTTATTATTATTTTTTTTTTTTGAAATTTCAATCAAGAAGACAGTTTCATATATTCGTGACACCTCCTTCTGAAATTTTGAATAAACTTCTTCACCATCCACATACTTACATGCATTTACTGTTTACATAGTCTGTACCTATTTTGTTGTGGGATTTATGTGTTATCAACAATAGGGTCCATATAGCTTTTTTTGATTCTAATATAGTCTGCAGCGTTTACACTTTACAGTTTACTCAATTTGTACAATTTTTTTTTTTTTTTTTTGACAAAACAGTCTGTACCTATTTTGTTGTGTTATTCACAATAGGTCCATAGCTTTTTTTGATTCCAATATAGCCTACAATAATGTTATAATTTTTTTGTATATTTTAATTATTTGTATGACTTTTCAATTTGTACCGATTTTCAATTTTTTATATTTGAACCAGTTTATTTAAATTATATTTGTCTGATATATTTTCATTAATCATCCTTTATTTAGTAATAATAATTTGAAGCAAATCTAAATGTCCATATAAAAATTATCATAATAAAAAATATGAATTCTTAAATCAATATTCTTAGACCTTGACTATTATTTTATGAGGTGAATTAAATAAATATATGAAAAGACTTGATTATTAAAACATAAAACAGAACATAAAAAATGGAATATATATTAACACACAAAAAAACCACTAATAACTCATTATTTTTAAGACACGGCTTGTGTTTAGTACACAAACCTCACTCTTATTTTTAAGTCACACTCACCAAACGTTTAAAAATATTTTCAATTAAAAATGTTTACGTCTGAAAAACATTTTAAACTCAACAGAGAAAGTGATAATTTTTCGAGATATTTTTTATTTTTCATTCCTTGTGTGAGCAAGAAGTACAATGTGCAGATTAGAAGAAGCACCTTTGTGCAAGACAACTGGTTTTTGAGTTGAAAGTTGAAAACAGTTCTATTCAGCCTTTATTATGTATCAGTAATCAGCAGAATTAAACAGTATTTAAGGCCTTAGGAGTCAACAACTAGCCAACCCCGACTCCGCGACTTGCGTGCCGAAAACGCTTCTTTTCGTACAAAAACATTGGAATGTTTAGGTCTGTTTAGTAACCATATATTTTGTTAAAGGAAAATATTAACAAGTGTCATTAGGACACTGATTAATAATTTATTTAAAAAAATTTGTTATGAAAAATGAGAAATGTAATTAATATTTTATCAGTTTTTTTCATTTCTTATAAAAGTGGTATCAAAATTTTTCTAAAATGGATTATTAATGAGTGTCCTAAGGACACTCGTTAGCATAACTCTTTGTTAAAATTAAAAATATTTTATTGAAAATATTATAAATAAAAATTGGACTTATGAATAGTATCAAAAAATTTAATAAGACCTATAAATAATAGTAAAAATAAACAGAACAAGAAAATAAATTAGTAAATTTCATTCGTACCGGATGCACTCTTAATTAGGAAATTAGTACTACCACTGTTAATTAAAATAAAATGGTCAACAACATATTATTAGTACACAGGAGATTACTTCAGAGTAAAGCCTAATATATACGTGCATGTGATATATATATATATATATATATATATATGGGAAATGGCTTGTGTCCAATGGTAGTTGCCATCTCGAACATGTGTCTGTACTTTAATGTGTCCAATGGCACTGACCACTGAATAGAAGCCAGACCCATATTAATGTACCTATTAGAAATTATCCTTATCACAAGCACTTTGCGTGTGCAAAGAGTTTTTTTGTGTTTTTTTTTGGTATGGTATTGTAATTTAAAAAAAAAAAAATTGGTATAAATTTATTTTGAAAACATAAATTAACAGGAGAGTGCATTATTTTGTACGCATTTTAAGTAGAGTTAGAGATATACTTTTATCAAGTTGTCCTCAAGTTTTTTTTTCTAATTTTTTAAAGTTAAAAGTTGAAATTTTTCCCGATTAAACGTAAGGTTTAAAAGTATTTCTGAACTACATAAAAGTTCAGGTAAAAAAAAAAAAAAAAATCATTTTATAGATAGTGTAGATATAATCGGTGAACTATGGTATGATTAAAATATAATATTTCTTTCTTCTTTACGCTCTTTTTTTAATTAAACATTTACGGATGGAATTAAAATTTGTGAATCATAATTGAAGCCTCTCGGCTTTGATGTCGATCCTAAACTTTTTTTTTTTCTTTTTCATTTTTGCATAGAAAGTTTTGGTTGGATAATTTTTTTTTTTTTTAATGTGTATTTGTTTGTGTTCTGGTGTAATTGTTTAAATCCTTTATTAATTTTAAATAATATTTTTTTCATTTTGGTTTTTTTAGATATTGATTTTAAACTTTTTTGTAATATGTTAAATTAAAAAATCAAAATTATGTCATTTTAGGAGACACTAACTACATGATTCTATCGACCATAATAAGAGGATAACATTGAGTAAATTTAAAAGTTAGATAACTAAATTCAAGAACAAAATTGAAATTAACAGATTAAATTAAATTTTTAGACAAAGTGAAAACGTGATAATTCTAATTTAGCTCTTAAAAAGAAGAAGCATAAATGGACAATAATACAGTAACAGGATGTGTCTATTTATCCTTAGCAAAAAAAAAAAAAAAAAAAATCCCTAAAATCCAACAGAAACATGTTTTGTATATATGTTTTACTTTTATAATATTTTTTTTGGGGGAAAAATAGAGGGTAGAGGGGAGCGATCAATGTGGCTCCCCTATATGAGCGTGACCATAGTAGCACCTTACTTGCTTCTCGATGAGACCCTATTCTCATTGTATGTGAGAAACTCACCTATTATCATTTGAATAGTTTGAAATGGAGATGAGGTATAAAAAACACTAACACACTACTAGTTATGAGCTACCAGTTCCATGAATAGGAATGTTTAAGATGAAATAATTTTAAAAGTTACCATCAAAGTATAATGTATAATATAATTTGTCTGATCCTTTCTTTGGAGTTATAAGATCCATAATAATTCAGCCAAAAAAAAAAAAAGATCCATAATAATGATGCTAAAAAGCTATTTTTAGCACCACTATGTACAAAAGGGTAATGCAATAGTTGTGGTGTTGGTAAATTTTTTACCTACCTTACTACAATGCACATCTATATATAGCTGGACACCTCCGTTTATTATATTGTTTGTTTGTTTCTTTGTTCTTTCTACTTATTTTATCTCACCTCTGTCTAAACTCTCAGCTCTCACCTCTCTGCAAGTCCGCAAAAAAAAACTCTCACCTCTCTGCCTCACCGCCGCCGGCCCACCCGAAGCTCAACGTCTGACCCACTCCGTCGAACCAAGCCGCTGACCCACTCCATCGACCCACGCCGTAGACCCATCTTGAAGTCTCTGCTCTGACCTTGCCGTCACAGACCCACGACAAAGAGCTCCTCCTCCTTGCTGCTGGTAAGTCTCTTAAAATCCCACTCTAACCACCTCACCTCTCGCTTGCCTCGATTCTGAGTCGGAATTGTTGATGAATCGGAATCATTGTGGGTCTGTGATATAAATAAAAGAAACATTAGATAATGAAAACATTAGAAAGTGATATATTGTTGTAGAATGTGATATATTGCTGAGAATGGGTCTGTGACTGCCTTTTTATTGTTGGCTGAATGGGTCTGAGGGATATTGTTGCAGTTTTATATAATTTATATATTTATTGTTAATGAAATTTGTTATTGAATGATATACAATAATATTTGTAGTGATTGTGGTTGTGTTTTGTATTTTGTTAGTTGCTTGGTTGTTTTTTTTTTTTCCCCTGCTGTGGACTGGTGGTGGTGGTGGTGGTTATTGTGGGTGTGGTTGTGGCTAAATACTGATCCATTGATGTTTGATGGGAAGCGGTAAAATAAATAAAATGATCTTTTTGGGTGCCAAGCTAAATTTTTAATTCGAGCTCTTGGATGTGCAAAAGTGACCCTTATGTTATTTTTCATTAACTGATATAACAACCGCCGTAGAAAAAAAAAAAAAAAACTAAAATAAAAACCGATTTTGCATCTCTAAATATTACTTTATTTATTTTATCAACTCAATTTACTACTAATATTAGCTTATAGTTCTACTTAATAAAATAATATAAATTATTCAACCCTCACTCTCTTTTTCTCCGCACTCACAATCACAAGACTAAAATATTGTTTCTTTTCTTTACCACCTATGAATAGTAAGATCGCCTTTTTGCAACCTTCCTGTTCATAGGTTGTAAATTTTTTTATGTTTACAAAACTGGGTGGAGTGAGTTTATGACATTTTAAGTTGTAAATAGCAACTGTGGATGTTTACATCCTTCAATGTGCTCTAACCAAATGACAAATAAATGTTTTCCCAAAAAAAATAAAATTATGCAAACCTTCCTGTTCATAGGGTGCAAATTTTTTTATGTTTACAAATCTAGGTTGAGTGAGTTTATGACATTTTAAGTTGTAAATAGCAACTGAGGATGTTTACATCCTTCAATATGCTCAAACCAAACCCCCCCCCAAAAAAAAAAAAAAAAAATCATATGAAAAAATATGGAATGACTTGAACTTAATCCTAATCCAACCTATTTCTAAGAAGTTTAAAATAAACCGTTCGTAAACTAAACTTATTTTTTACCTGACTCAAATTCTACCCAAATTATTTGTCACGTCTACGCATATTATTGTATCATTTTTTTATAAAAAAATTATTCAGAATATATCATATATTCATATTGTCCTATTTTAAAATTTTGAATAAACCCATTGCCTTCTCCACCGTGTCCTAGTCCAGACAAAAGGACATGTGTTTACACTTTCACGGTTTGCAGGGTCTGTACCCATTTTGTTGTTTTATAACAAATAGCATCCATACTACGTAGTTTTTTTTTTTTTTTTTTTTTTTTTTTTTTTCCTGATTCCCAATGTACTCTGCGGCTATCCCGTGGGTTGATGTGATCACATCCACCTCCTTTTATTATGTTATTTGTTTTGGGTAAATTTTGTTTACGCCTATCATGTTTGAGTTAATGCCAATAAAATTTAAAATTTTTAGGAACTAATCAATTTTGTTTTTAAAATTAATTTAGTCAATACTTGAGAAAAAATGATTAAGAGCCCGTTTGGTAGGGCATCTTAAATATTTGTTTTCATTTTTAAACAACATTACATGCATTTTAATACTTTTTTTTACCCTCACATATTTCAAAAAAAATATCAACAACATAACTCAAAAATACTAGTTTTAGACCAAACTGGTTTTAATTTTTTTTTTTTTTTTTTGAGAAACAGGACCGAAGGTCTGCTATATTTAAAGAAAACAGAGACTACAAAACATCATTAGAAACAAAAGGAGCTATTTCGCTAGGAACAGATTCAATCCAGACCTGAAGCTCATTACCAGACTTAGACATTCTAGCAAGATAATGGGCAACTAAATTGCCTAAACGTTTTACATAAACAAATTTACAAGAACGGAAGCTGCGAGCCGGAAGCGTGGAGTCCGAAAGTACAAGGCCGAACTCGGGATGATTCGAATCACCTCTACATAGAGCTGATGTTACAATTAAAGAGTCACCCTCAAAAGTAGCATCGAAAATACACAATTCCAAAGCAAAGAGGGCAGCTCTTCTACAAGCAAGAGCTTCAACCGTGGCAACAGCAAGGGGAAGGGGAATTCTCTCCGAAAGAGCCCCGATCACATTACATTCCGCATCACGGATGACCACACCCAACCCTGCGGCCCCAATTTCTTTAAATATCGCTCCGTCGTAGTTCACTTTGTAACACGGGGAGATAGGAGGGCTCCACTTGACACGTCCCACGGACACGGCAGGGGAATGGGGATTTTTGAGAACCCGAGCAGCCGAGAAATCATGAAGAAACCGCATGGCCTTGGGTCCGACATCATGATAGCCAAAGGAGCTATTTTTGCGGGGATCGCATTTCTTTTCTCCCAAATTAGCCAGAAAATCACAACAAGAAGATCCAGATTGGCACTACCTCGAATCGAGAAAATCAACTCAAGGAGGTCCGCAAATTTGGAGAGCTTATGCTTGAGCAGATTTTTACTTAGGCCATCGACTTCCTAGATAATCCTAAGAGCAGGGCAGCCCCACAGAGCATGAATAGTATCCTCACAATCAAATTTACAACCAGGACAGGAAACCGATTGGACCACATGCCTTTTCCAAAGATTGAATAGAGTAGGGATTGCCTCATTGGCTGCCTTCCACAATGGATGCTTAACCTTGTAAGGGACTTGAAGGGACCAAATACCTTTCCACATTTGGCTACACCTTGCCGAGTCCGAACGATTAGGGAGAGCTAGTCTCATTGTTGAAGAAAGGAGCTTATAGGCACTGCGGGTGGAGAACACACCATGGTTGGAAGGAAGCTAGACCTGTTTATCAGAGGTATTGTGAATGCTCAACGGGATGCCCAAGATGATTTCGACTTCATGGGCTAGGAATTCATTCTTAATCAGTTCCACGTTCCAAGTGTGAGAATCTTCGTCAATCAAGGCACTCACAGTTAAGATAGGGCAAAGGGACGAGAGAGGGGACACAATACAGCTGTTGTGCAAGCTTGGTAACCATTTATCACCCCTGATTTTTATGGACTTACCATCTTCAACACGCCAAACCGAGCCCAAATCAATAACTCGTCGAGCTTGAGCAATGCTCTTCCCGGCGTAGGACCCTTTGCTTGAGCTGTTAGCCTCCATAATTGAGCAGTTCGGAAAGAATTTAGTCTTGAAGACCCTATGAAACAAAGAATCCTCATTGTTTTTGAGGCGCCACACTTGTTTAGCAAGGAGAGAGTCATTAAATCTGCTGAGTTCCCTAAAACCCATCCCTCCCTCATTTATAAGAAGGCATATCTTCTCCCAACTAATCTAGTGAATTCTTTTCTGCTCACCACGGTAGCCCTACCAAAATTTTCTGATCAAGCATTCAATTTCATAGATAAGACGTTTCGGCATTTTGAAACAAGACATGGTATAAGTGGGAATCGCCTGGATCACCGCCTTGACTAAGATCTCCCTACCCGCTTGGGGCAATAATTTTTCTTTCCAACCCTTTAACTTCTTCCATATCCTTTCTTTAATTGTCTTGAATGATTTCTTTTTTGCACGGCTAACCAAGGAAGGAAGACCGAGATATTGCTTGTAATTATTTGGGACAGCGGGAATAATATGAGTTATGATCTCAGCCTGAGTTTGGGCGGGTGTGTTGGAGCTGAAAAACAGGTTGGTTTTTCCCTAATTAATGTTTTGACCAGAAGCCCTTTCATACTTGAGAAGAATTTCTTGGATAGTCCTATGATCGGAAATGAAGGCACGACAGAAAATTAGGCTATCATCGGCAAAAAGCAAGTGAGAAGTCCGGGGGCTAGCCGGGCAAAGGGAGACGCCTCTTAACTTGCCCACATCTTCCGCTTTTCTCAAAAGGCCATGCAGCCCTTCGGTGACTAGCAAAAATAGGTATGGTGACGGCGGATCACCTCGGCGGAGGCCCCTCCGAGGAGAAATAAGCCCCTGAGGTTGTCCATTTAGCAGAATAGAGTAGGATACAGATCTTATGCACATAGAAATGAGAGCAATCCACCTACTGCTAAAGCCCATTTTAGCCATGATTTTATCCAAGAAATCCCATTCTACCTGGTCGTAGACTTTGCTCATATCGAGCTTCAGAGCCATCAGCCTTTGCTTACCAGAGCGCTTGGCCTTTAGGTAATGGAGAGTCTCATGAGCTATCAGAATATTGTCAGTTATGAGGCGGCCTAATAAGAAGGCGCTCTGAGATTTCGAAATCAGGTGAGGGAGAAACTTTTCAAAGTGCGGTTAGCAAGCACCTTTGAAATAAGTTTATACAAAGTATTGCACAGACTAAGAGGCCTAAAATCCGTTACACGCCTAGGGCATTTAACTTTTGGAATAAGAGTAAGGAAAGTGTGGTTAAGGGCATTTGGAAGGTTACCGAATTCAAAGACACCCAAGACAGCATCGGATACTTCAGGGCCAATTTTTGACCAGTATTGTTTGTAGAAAAGAGAGGGAAGCCCGTCTGGGCAGTCTTTGTGTTCGCTTTCATTTGCCCAAGAGCAGCCTGGACTTCTAAGGCCATAAAAGGACGGAGCAGGTTCGCATTCCTATCCTGGGTAACCCGGGACTCCACACCTTCAAGAACTTCATTGAACTCGGTAGGATATGACGAGGAAAACAAAGAAGAATAGAAATCATTAAGCGACTCACCCACATTGTTCTCACCCTCCATCCAAATACCATGGTCATCTTCAAGACCAGAAATGAAATTTTTCTTGTACCTCTCGGTTGCCCGGCAATGAAAATACTTCCAATTTTGATCGCCATATCCGAGCCAATCAGTTTTGGCTCTACGATACCACATGCACTCTTCTAAATCCAGCAAGTTGAAAAAATATTGAACTTGGTTAATATTAGCTCAAACTTTAGAATATGTTAGTGGAATTTAACCTTTTGTTTTTTATATTTTAATTAGTAGTATGATTTTTGTTAATATTTATCGATTCATGAAAAAAAAATTCTACCGATTTTCATTGTTATTTATTCAAATCCGTTTATTTAATTTATATTTGTCAGATATATTTATATTAATTGTCCTTTATTTAATAATAATAATTTTAATCAAATGAAGATATCTATGTAAACCATAATAAAAAAAATGAATTTAGAATAATTTACTTTGTGTTACGGTACTAATTTATTGATTTATGATTTTATGTGACAAAAGTAATCACATTGTTTAGTAAAACTGCAACTGTTTTATGTTTTAAAATTTTTAAGTCTACAAAATAAAATGAAATAAAATAGAGGGTCGCTTAACTATGCTTTAAGAATTTTTTTGGTTAATAACAATTTTAGAAGAGTTTTACTTACGTTTTAATGAAAATATAAAAAGTGCAATTGTTTTTTTTTCATATAAAATTTTTAAAAATAATTCCTAAATTAATACTTTTGACTATTTTATAAGAAGAGTTTAATAAGTGAATAACAAGTTGTGAACATAAAATAGAATACACGAATTTGTATTCACACAGGAAAAACTACTAATCCCATTTTCTCAATGCTGGTGGGTGCCCAACTTTATTTTATTATTTGTATGATACATACTAAACATTTAAAAATATTTCCAATTGAAAACGTTTACGCTTGGAAAACATTTCAAACTTAACAAAGGTTGAAATTTTTTCGAGGCGTTTTTTATTTTTCATACCGCGAATGTGAGCAAGAAGAGTACAGAGTGCACAAGACTGCTCTTTTTTGAGTTGAAAGTTGAAACACATCTTTAGAGACGTTTTTCAGATGTCATTAGTCAGTAACACTAAACAGTGTGTAAGGACTGAGGACAACTGCTACTAAGGCCCCGACTCCGGATTTGGATCTGCAGGGACGGAATCAGGATTCATACTTGAGGGGGGCAAAGCTTAAAACCAAAAAAAAAAATGAAAATAAAAACTAGCATCTATTTTATATTTAACAAAATACTACATACAAAATAAGTATTTCTTAAACATTTCATATTATAAAACACATCAACAAAGTATAACATACAAAATGAGTGTTTCTTATTTTGTGCGTGATTTTTGTTTAGTCCATATTTATTTTTTTATTTTGTTTTTGTAGTTTAAGGGGCATGAATTTTTTTTATTTATTTATTTTCTTGTAGGTCAATATCTATATATATATATATATATATATATAAAAAGGGCAAATCTTAATTTTTTTATACTTTTTTTTTTTTTTTTTTTTTTTTTAATGTGGGGGGAATGGCCCCCTCTGCCCCAACGTAGATCTGTCCCGGATCTGCTGCAGTGCCTAGGCTATTGCACCGTGTGCAATTCACCTCCTCTTCTCATAATTTTTTTATATTTTATATTTTTAATTTTTTAACTCTTTTTTAATATATTTTATTTAATGGTTGAGATTGGAAGTTGCTTTTTCAACTTTTAATCTCAACCATTAATTACAATTGGCTGATCTGAATCCCCCGACTCTACGACCTGCGTGCCAAGAACGCTCTTAATTTAATGGAAACTCATTGATTAACGTTTCAATAATTAGTAGTAGATTATTACTCTAAAGTAAATTAAGCCTTGTATATATTTATAAACGGGACACATTACAACAATTGCAGCGATCTCTCTCATCACTCTCACTACTCCACAAACCCATCTACGTACTATTCCTGAAAGAAAGAGAAACTATGGCGGAAGAAGTTTTGTGCGATCTTGCTGGGAAAGTCATTAAGGTGCTTGGCTCTTTCATTGCTGAAGAGATCAAACTGGCCCTTGGTGTCAAAACTGAGATTGAAAATCTAGAGAGCAGAGTCTCCACGATCCAAGCTGTGCTACTAGACGCAGAAAAGCGGAGTTCTCAAAACAATGTGATCAAAAACTGGCTCGGTAAGCTCAAAGATGTCCTCCATGATGCTGATGACGTGCTGGATGATTTCTCCACTGAAGTTTTGCGCCAAAAAGTGATGAGTGGAAACAAAATGACAAAGGAGGTACGCATTTTCTTTTTAAGTGAAAATAATAAAATGGGTCATGAAATAAAAGCAATTAATGAGACACTAAATGCCATTGAAAAAGAGATGAAGGATTATCACTTTATTAGTCAAAGCTTGGTTGAGCCACAAGTCATGAATAGGGCGGATAGAGAAACTTACTCTTTTGTACTCAAAGACGAAGTTTTTGGCAGAGAGCATGATAAGAAAAAGATTATGGAACGTCTTTTTGATGACAGTGTTGAAGAGAATATTTCTATCATTCCAATTCTTGGTATCGGAGGATTGGGCAAGACAACACTAGCTCAACTGGTATACAATGATGAAGATGTTCAAGCAAAATTTGAGATAAAACTTTGGGTTTGTATCTCTGAAATCTTTGATGTACAGTGGATTTTTAAAGAAATTGTAGAACAGTTGACAAAGAGGCAGCATGAAGGAAGCCTTGAGATCCTGCAAAATAAGCTTCGAGAAGAACTTCATGGAAAAAAATACTTGATTATCTTGGACGATTTGTGGAATGAGGACGGTAATAAATGGCGTCGCTTGATAAATGTACTAATGGTTGGTGCAAGGGGAAGTAGGATAGTGGTAACTACTCGCTCGACAAAGGTAGCGGAGATTACTGGCACAACTTCACCTCATGAACTTGAAGGCCTAGTTCTAGAACAGGCTTGGCCATTATTTGTTAAAATGGCATTTAAAGGAGGTAAAGAGCCAGAAAACCAAATCTTAGTAGCCCTAGGAAAACAGATTGTGGGAAAGTGTATTGGAGTGCCTCTTGCTATAAGAACAATTGGAAGCTTATTGTATGGTAAAACCAATGTAATTGAGTGGCAATCTTTTTTAGATGATAAACTCTCAAAAATAGCCCAACAAGAAAATGACATTTCATTTACTCTTAAGTTGAGTTATGATCACCTTCCATCACAATTGAAGCAATGTTTTGCTTATTGTAGATTATTTCCAAAAGATTATAGGATTGATGTAATTACACTTATTAATCTTTGGATAGCTCAAGGCTTTATTGAGTTAAAAGATCAAAGACAGCGTTTTGTGGATATTGGAAGAGAATATTTTATGGAATTACTTTGGAGGTCATTTTTCCAGGAGGTAGAAATTGATGTTTTGGACAATATAATATCATGTAAGATGCATGATCTCATGCATGATCTTGCAATTCTTGTATCCGGAACGGAAAGTGCCATGTTAAATTCATGTGAGAAAAATGTGATTGAAAAAGTTCGTCATGTATCATTTGATATTGTGGATTCATCGAGTCAACTTTCAATCCTCGTGGCTAATAAAAGGAAGATACGGACAATTCTTGCAGTTAGTGTAGGGGTAAACTTTGCAGTTGGTGTAAGGGGAGTGTTGAGTAACTTAACTTGTGATGCACTTATTTCGAATCTCAATTATTTACGGACATTGAATTTGAGTGGTTTAGGGCTACATGTAGTGCCCCATTCAATTGGGAAATTGAGTCATTTAAGATATCTTGATCTTTCTCAAAATGAACATATTGTTGTTCTCCCTAATTCTATTGCAAAGCTGCTAAATTTACATACGCTGAAACTCTATTATTGTGATTCACTTAAAGAGTTACCGCGAGGCCTTAAGAAGTTGGTCAATCTTAGGCATTTAGACGTTAAGGCTTGTTGCGAATTGACGCATATGCCCCTTGGACTTGGGCATCTTACTTCTCTTGAGATACTAACAGATTTTGTCGTGAGGCAAGCGGGTTCCAAGGCTAGCTCGTCTAGTTGGTATAAGAAAAACAGCCGAGTCCGGTGGTGGGCTAAGTGAATTGAAGGAGCCGAGCAATTTGGGAGGAAGTCTAGTCATTCACAATTTGGGACATGGAGAAGATGACATGGTGGAATGTAAAGCCACAAATATGAAGCAGAAACAACATCTTCAAGAGCTGATATTATGGTGGCGGAATGAAGAGTGGGATGATGGAGAAACTGAATGTTATGATGACATGTCTTTGGAAGGCCTCCAGCCACATCCAAATCTTAAACGGTTGGGATTGTGCGATTATATGGGTGTGAGAATTCCAAGTTGGGTCTCTTCTCTCACTAATCTTGTTCATTTTGAATTATTTCGTAATGAAAGATTGCAGCACCTCCCACCGTTAAATCAACTCCCTTTTCTCAAGTCTGTCACTCTTCAATGTATGGAAGCACTTGAATACATATGGATAGATGAAGACAGTGTTAGGAATGTGTTGGGTGCTTCCTCTTCTTCTTCTTCTTCTTCTTCTTCTTCTTCTTCTTCAAAAACACCATTCTTCCCATCCTTATCTTCTCTTGATATAAGATATTGCCCAAAAATGAAGGGATGGTGGAGGAATTCAGATGATGATGATGAGCCACACCATCTCTTACTTCCATCATTTCCTCCTTCTCTTTCTACATTGGAGATTTGGAATTGCCCTCACCTGACTTCCATGCCCCCGTTTCCATATTTGAAAGAAAGGCTGGAACCGAGTGGGTGTAGCTCGAAGGTAATGGAGCAGACAATGAAAATGAAAATGGGAGCAGCAACCACATCAACCTACTTTCCTCTCTCTCAATTACAGGGATTACGATTAGAGAGGATTAACGATTTCGAATCTCTTCCGGAGGAGGGGCTGCGGAACCTCATTTCTCTCCGACAACTCTATATAGAAAGCTGCGATGGACTGAGTTCTCTCCATTGGATAGGCAGCCTCACATCACTACAAACCCTTCAAATCTGGGGATTTCACAATCTGACATCACTTCCTCAAGAGATTCGCAATCTCACCTCTTTAAAAGAGTTGACAATTTCTGATTCTCGCAATCTGACGTCACTTCCTCAAGAGGTTAGCAATCTCACCTCTTTAAAAGAGTTGACAATTTGGGAGTGTCCCCTCTTAGGGCAAAGATGCAAGAGGCAAATAGGTGAAGATTGGCCCTTCATTGCCCATGTCCCACGCGTATATGTAGATGGGAAGAAACAGCAAGAAGAAACAATTTCTTCAGGTATGCATCTCATCTATCTATCTTTTAATCCCAAATTAAAAATCAACTTTTAAAACTATTCAACTTCTTTTTTATGCTGAACTGAACCAGTTTGAAACTCTCTTTCCTTCTTTTCGGTATTTTTCCTTTTTCCTGTCTATAAAGTGTTAATTAGACACACGATTTTTTCACAAAGTTATTTGAACAAGAAAAATTAGGATAATGTAATCCATCCTTTTTTTATTTTTTCTTTTCTTTTAATTCTAATGATTTATGTCTTTGTACCTAAGAGCATGTTGATAATATGATGTGTGTATGGTTGCTCCTTAATTATTGCAGAATCTGAGTGAGATTCAGTTTGTTAACAATTTGAGAGGAGGACTTGATCTAGCAACTACCTTTGCAGGAATTAGCTTATTTTGCAGGTATCTTGTTGGTTCACCCTCTTTTATTTATTTTATTCTTTTTTGGGGGGTCTATATATCTACTAGGATTATTTTAAGATTATCATTTGAACTATTGATCTATAGAAAAATAACTAATGGTTTAGTTACTATGTTTGATGGGATAATTGCTTAATGCATTCTTTCTTTTCTCAGAATTTTTTTATTTTAGAGACTTTGTTTTAGTCAAAAGCAGAACAACTACAGATGTAGACATTCACAAATCTAGAGATAATATTTTTTTGGTTTCCTAGTGATTTTTGGGCTCTTGCTCTACCTCACTTACACCCTTTCTTTCATCTTGAAGCATTTCATCCGGAAGGGTTCATAACACTTCCATCATGTGTGTAAATAATACCGTGTATCCAAGTACAAGAGAATGGGTATAATCTGTTTAGTCATGTACAATTCATGGATAGATTGGATTGATTATTTTTTATTACTGCCAATAAAAATTTTAAATTTCTAATTAATTTTTTTTATTACTTGAATACTAACTAAGACTTGAAGACCCCTCATTTTGCTTACTTTCCCCCCCATTTTTTGAATAATAGGTTATTTTGTCACTTTCTCTGCCTCCTAAAGTCGTAGTCCTTGCTGCATTTGGTTGTGAAGTCCCTGTAATCTTGAGGCAGCAGCACATCTGTTCTTTTTTAATCAGTGGGGTCCAAATACAATCCCACAAAAATGAGTAGGAGAGAATATTGGTTAGAAGTTGGAATCTGATGGCATCTTTAACTACTTCAAGTATTTGACTTTTAATGAAGAAACCAAGATATTTTGAAGAAACCAGAACTTGATATATCTTATGTCAAGTACAGTCTTGGACTCAATGGTAATCATCTTTTTTTTGTTTTTTTAATAAATCCCTTTACTTTTTTTTTAACATCAAAACTTTATTAGATTCTTGATTTCTTTAAATTATTAGGATAATAAAAAGGGATAATTGTAAATTCTTCCATTTGTTCTATTATTTTAATGATTTATATCATTGTATCTAAGCTTGTGTCGATGAAATGACACATATGGTTGCTTCTTAATAATTGCAGAATCGTAGCAGCTTTGGTAGAATTTTGAAGGGAGGAACATGACTAAGCAACAATAACTCAACGGGGAATCAACTTACTATAAAGGTATTTTGGCGGTTACTTTTCTTTTTTTTTTTTTTTTTTTTTTGGGGGGTTTAATATATATATATATATTTTTTTTTTGAGAACAATATTTGTTTGATTCCTCACATGTTGGTGTGAAAACTGACTTTTTAAAGTCAGAAGAGCACAAGAATGACTGATCAAGTATAATTTTTCGTACATGCGCAAATTTGAAGGAAGATTGGATTGAATTTTTATCTATTACTCAATTAAATATTACTAATTAAGGTTTTTCATCTTGCTTGTATTCCAATTAAGACTTGAGGATAACACCATTTTTCTTTTCATTTCTCTTTAGTTGGTATTTTGTCTATTTCACTACCTCCTAAAGCATGGCCTTTGCTTCTTAACTTTTGGTTGTGCAGTCTCTGTTCAAACAATGGGCAACATGATGCATGTTCTTTTTTATAATCATTGGAAAGCAGAGGGGGCAAGTAGTGTAATGGATGGATAGAGTGTATGGAGTTTTTAGGCCAAATAGAGGTAGGAGGAAGGATGGCTGAGCTGTGATGGGTAAGAGAGGCAATTTAATTAAATGTACCAGAGTGGAAGGTATTGGAGCAGACAATGAAAATGAGAGCAACCACATCAATCTACTTTCCTCTCTTTCAATTAGAGGATTTAGAATTATATCAGATTAATGATTTAAAATCACTTCTAGAGGAGAGGCTGCAGAACCTCATTTCTCTCCGGGAACTCTATATAAAAAGGTACGATGGACTGGGTTCTCTCCCTTGGATAGGCATCCTCACATCACTACTAAGACTTAACATTTGGGAATGTCCCAAACTAACGTCACTTCCTCAAGGGATTCACAATCTCACCTCTTTACAAGAACTAGGAATTGATAATTGTCCCAATTTGACGTCACTTCCTCGACGGAGTCGCAATCTCACCTTTAAAAAAGTTGGAAATTATTGATTGTCCCCTCTTACGGCAAAGATGTGAGAGGCAAACAGGTGAAGATTGGCCATCATAGCTCATGTCCCATACGTGTATGTGGATGGTCTGATCAACCAAGAAGAAACAATTTCTTTAGGTATGCATCTATCTATCTATCTATCTTTTCATCCCAAATTAAAAACCAACCACTGGTTTTTGAGGGTTTTGATATTTTGGACTACTTCTAAAACTATTCAACTTCTTTCTTATGCAGAACTAAACCATTTTAAAACTCTCTCTTTTCTTCTTTTTCTTTTTCCTAGCTATAAAATGCTAATTAGACACTTGATTTCTTCACAAAGTTATTTGAACTAGAAAGATTAGGATAATGTAATCCTTCCCTTTATACATACACACATACATACATACATACATACATATATATGTATGTATGTATGTATGTTAAAATTTTAATTATTTGTATCTTTGTACATAAGACCATAATATGTGTGTGTATGGTTGCTTCTTAATAATTGCAGAATCAGAATCAGAGTCAAAGTCAGTTTGTTAACGCTTAGAGAGGACATAATCTAGGTCTACCATTGCAGGAATTAGCTTATTTTGCAGGTATTTCGTTGGTTGATTCTCTTTTGTTCATTTAGAAGTCTATCATTTGTTCTTCGATTCTTTGGTTTCTTAAATTCTCTCTTTTGTTGAGGAAGTAACATATTTTATTTTAATGAGGTGATTAAATGAAAAATTTTTGTTTGCTTCATCACATGTTGAATTGTTAATGTAAGACTGACTTTGAAGTCAAAGAAGAATGAGAGAATGACTGAATGAGTCTAATTTGTTCATTCATGCACAAATTCAAATGTAGATTGGATTGAATTTTATATGTTACTCGATTAAAATTTACCAATGAAGGTTTTCCTTTTTGCTTGAATCCCAATTAAGATTAGAGGATACTGCTACTTTACCCATTTTTATATAATAGGTTGTTACACTCAAAACAACACCCAGGTTTTAGAACTTTTGGTTTTTCCAATGGTTGGTAATTTGGCACTTTCTCTCTCTTCTAAAGCCGTGGCCCTTGGTTTTGAATTTGGCCGTGGAGTCCTATGTGAACATGAGGCAGCAAACATGAGTATAGGAGGGAAAGAGTTGAATCTGATGGTGTCTTTAACTACTTCAGGTATTTGTTTTTTTATGAAGAACCGAACACCAATTTTCTTGTTCTTGTTTCTTCTTCATCATCTTTGCATTTTCAGTTTTGATATTTTGAAGCTTCTCAATCAATTGATATCTCACGCAGAACAAATTAAGGCAACAACTAACCTGGCGCAAAATTTGGACTCTATTCAAAACTTTCTGGCCCTGAAATTGTGCAACAAGTCATGGACTCAATGGTTATCATCTATTTGCTTTATATTATTTGGGAAATTTCTTTCTGTTTTGTTTCCCTTTTGTATGTGCAAAGGACTGTTGCTACTTATATGATCTCATCACATAAACAGAGAAGAAAGGATAACATCTATATCGTTGTACGTAAAACTTCTTTGATGTCATGAGGTGATGTTCTTTGTTTCATTTCTAACAATTGTAGAAATGGGGAAAATCTTTTGACACTTTAAGGGAGTATCTACCCTACCAACTAAGACTGCAGGAATTAACTTATTATAATGTATTCAGTTAGGTCAAGTTTTTTCCTTTATATTATAAGCTTTTGACATGTTCTTGTATTTGCTAAATATTGATTTACACATGGTCATTTGGGTAATTAGTAATAGTAACTAACTAATGACTTATGTAGTTTATGCGGTGAGATAATAAGGCCGAATAATATCTTCTTTTCCCAAATGTTTTTGGAGAATTTGTTTTTTGTCAAAAGCATAAAATGAGATCGAGTCCAATAGGTTTATTTAGTCTAGCGTGCCTATACATGCTCACAAATCCTACAGTATATGTAACAAAACAATTCTCCATCATTCCATTTCTTATCTCTTTATTTGAAAAAATATAAAATTTCCAATTATATTCTGGACATGTTCTAAAATTCCAGATAAAACCTTGGTAATCTGTCAACTTTGTTACTTTTTTTTATTTTTATTTTCCTACTTTTATAAGCCAAGTCACTTAAAAAACTTTTTTCCCTAGTGGTTTAATCTTTTGGATCTTGTGGCACCTGCCACTGCTACAGCCTCTACCTCATCTCCAAATATATCAAGGTGAAATATTGTTATCATTTTTATTGTGCCTTAGCTTCTTATTGTTGTCCTCCCAAAAAAAGTTCTTTCTTTGGTAAATTCAATAATTGTTTTTGTTGTTCTTGTGCTGAAAATGTTTTATTTTTGCAGATACTTCATAACTTCCATTATTGTATGAATGAAAACGGAGCATCCAATTACCTTGTAGGAATTAGCTTGTTATTCCAGGTATGCTTTCAGATTTTTTTTTGGGTGTGTTCCCTGTTATGTATTTATCTTTAAATTTTTCTCCAAAATTTCAAACAGAATGGTAGAATATCCTCTTTTTTCTTACTTCTTTACCTACTATTTTATGATGGTTTATCAATGCTGAAAACTTGAACTCGAAAACTTGTATTCACATGCACTAGAATCCTGTTCGTCTAGTCTAGGAAGATTTCAAGCTGAAAGAGAAATAACACAAAGAAAGAACAAAAAGGGGCAGAAAAGTATCATCAAGCGTATTAGAAAAAATCGATTTTCCACTAAGAACACAATTAATTGGAGTTGTGCTAATGTTAGGAGTGTCTGTTTCGTGTTATAGTTTCAGCATTCTAATAATATTCCCTCTTTTGCAGTTGGGATGAAGGTCACTTCAACAATTTCTTTGAAGTAAGTGCAAAGTGTGAAGTTGATCCTATCTTTGTGTACTATAGAGAGTAAAGAAAAGGGAGAATTTTGGTTGAATTCCACTTTGAGGAGTACGTTGTCTTTCACCTGAATTCTCCTGTTACATTTTGTTGTTGTAAGTTATAATCTTGGAATTTTCCTTATACAAATATTGCTGCTTGGTGAAGTTATTAATCAAGGAAGAATTGGTGATTGAAGCTTTGTCCTATTGTATTCTCTCTAGAAGCAAGTTTTGAGAAGCCTTCAGAAAAGGCAAATTTGAGTTCAAATAAAAGCTGGTATGCAACTTTACATATTTCTCACAACAATTGAAGTTAAATCCAACTAATTCTTGCCACTTTAAGTGTGAATGTATGCCTTCCAAATCTTGTCGATAGTTCACTCCTTTTACCTCTTGCCAGTTTCAGTTTCAGCTCCCAATGTTACACTCATCCTTTGCCCATATGTTTGCTGGAGTTCTCTTGGATTTTTTTTTGGCCCAACTTAATTCGGTAAGCTTAGTCATTTATTACTTCAAGGTTTTTTGTTGGTTTATTGTTATTTTTTTCTTGTTGTGAAGACTGTTGTATTATATTTTGTAGGTAAGATACTTGGAGCCTCTGTTCTCATTTTGCAGACTAATTGTTTCAATGTTGGATGGCTGTTCTTTTGGGTTATTAGAGTGCAAAATAGAGGTAGCTATAAAATTTTAAGTAAATGATACAAGTATGCTGTTATTGATTAGTATTTAATATGATATTTTAACCATTGTTTCCTCTGTAGATGGCGGTTCCATTGAGCACACAACTTGTCTCAGCTCCTTTTCCATGAGAGGTGAGCCTACATGTTTCTTTTTTGTAAAATTGACAGTTCCTTTATATTTTTAAATATCTAATATTCAAATTTTAGACTCTATTCTTTAACCAGTTTATTATGGAAAAACTCCCTTGTTTCCTTTCATTGTGGGGTGAAAGTTGTTTGCATGCATGATCATATCTCTAGCTATTTGAAGAAAACAAAATGTTTCTCTAACTCCCTGATTCTTTGTCAGGGATATCAGCCATTATATGGTTGTGAAGTTAACCATTGGAGGGTCATCAAAAGGGGATTAGTCAACATTAATACAGAGCAAATTTTGTATTAAGTCTAGAATTTGACCTATTACAAGGAAGATGGTTAAGATCACTCATGATAATGTGGATTGGTCATTTGTCCTTCTTTGGAAAAGTATTAGTCATCTTCAACAGTAGCGCCAGAGAATGAGAACAGTTGAACAGATTCATTCATTTCATCAGGAATGCTGATTTTGCAATTCTCAACTTGTTTAATGTTGCTGTTGGTTAGACTATCAAATATTTCATTTCTTTTTCAAATTGTATGATTTGGGTGGCCAGCTTTGTTCTGCACTTTCGTGTGAACCAGTTTATCGGGCTGTTCTTTGCTACCTGGATTTGATTATAGCTAGGCTGCTCTCCATAGTCCATACTTGTATGTCAATTTATGTTTTGTATTATTATTTTTATATGGTGAAGGAATATTCCAGAAAGAATTTTTTTTTTTTTTTTTTAATAATAAAAATTCAGATTTATACAATGTGCTGTATCATGTATGACTCTAGTTTTACATATGTATTAACACATTCGCTGTAAATGAGACTATTATACGTCTGAAAGTGATACCTTATTGTAGCAATCCTTGTTTCAACTTTTTTTTTTTAAAGGATTTTTATGAAATTTTTTAAAAGAGAATTTAATAGTATATTAGCATTAAGAAAAAGTTTTTTTTTTTTAATGGAAATAGGCACTTTTGGACGGTAGGATTAATGGTGACAAAACATGTAAATTTTATGGACTGAATTATAAAAATGAATGATGAGAATATCAATTGAGCAATTAAAAAAATGTTATTTGTATTTTAGCCTAAAATTTTTTGTTGTGTACTATTTTCCTTTTTAACCTATATTATTTAATGATACCAAACTTAAGAAAATGATGACTTGAAATTTGTACATTTCCATTTGAAAGATAATGTATTAAATAACAAATCTTCTAAAAAGTTGGATTTTTCAAATAAGGCCTATAGTATAGGACAGAGAGCAATATGTACTAAAGGTTAGGTATTTTTCAACTTGGATTTTTTTTTTTTTTGAGAATCATGTCTTAAGAATATATGCTTCCACATAAGTGATACATTTTTTAGGACATGTTTTTTATATGGCACACTTTTAAGTATACTAATAAAACATTATGCCCTTGTCTACACAAGTGCAATTATAATCCTAATACTAAATTTCTCTTAAGAATTATATAAGTTTGCTTACTTTTTAAAAAAGTGCGTGCATCATCTAACATCTTTTTTTTGTTGTTGTTTAATAATAAAAATTGGGATTTATACTTTATGTAACACAAATACATTATGAACTTCTTTGCTCTAAATGGGACTCTATTCCAGTAATGCTTGTTTCAACTTATTTTTATTTATATAGTCTATTTTAGATAAATATAGTTTTTTAATTTTTATTTATATTTTCTAGATATATAGTGAGCATTTGGATCGTGTATGCGGATCCACGTTCACGTTTTTTGTCTTTTTTTTTTTTTCTTCTCCCGGTGCGTGAATAGTAAAATCACATGATTTATTGAGGAGGAGACAAAATTTACTGTTTATGCACTTTTTTCATACTGTTTACGGGTCTCACGACACTATTCATATATTAAAAAATTATTTTTTTACCGTGTTTTCAGTTTTTAGTTTTCAGTTTCAGCCTATAGTTGTACTTTTACACAACTTTTCTCCTAGTGTCAGCATCAACAGAACCGTGTGCCACCACCAACCATTCAAAGACAAACTACAAGATTTTGGATTAGAAGATAAATGTGTGTGTGGCTACTCTAAGCTCATCTAATACTCCTGTAAGAAAAACAATGGCTGAAGAAGCTTTGTTCCACCTTGCAGAAAAAGTCCTTGAACTGCTGCGTTCCTTAACTCTCCAAGAGGTCAAACTGGCCTCTAGTGTCAAAACAGAGATTGAAAAACTAACAAACACTGTTACCACAATCCAAGCAGTGATTCTAGATGCAGAAAAGCGGAGTTCTCAAGACCATCAGATCAAAGATTGGCTCAGAAAGCTTAAGGATGTTCTCCATGATGCAGATGACTTGCTGGATGATTTCTCCACTGATGTTTTGCGACAGAAAGTGATGACAAAGAAGGTACGCATTTTCTGTTCAAGTTCTAACCGGCTTACTTTTAGTCCTAAGGTGGGTCATGAAATAAAAGCAATTAGGGAGAGACTAAATGCCATTACAAAAGATAAGGAGGATTTTCATTTTAGTCAAAGCTTCGTTGAGCCACAAGTCATGAATAGGGAAAGGGGAGCTTATTCTTTTGTATTTGAAGAAGTTGTTGGGAGAGAGAATGATAAGGAAGTGATTATAGAAAGTCTTTTTAATGATAATGTTGTAGAGAATATTTCTATCATTCCAATAGTTGGCATTGGAGGATTGGGGAAGACAACCTTAGCTCAGCCTAGTATATAATGATGAAAATGTGGACAAAAATTTTGAGCTAAAGCTTTGGATTTGTATCTCTGATATCTTTGATGTAAAACGAATTGTTAAAGAAAGTTTAGAACAATTGACAAAGAGGAAGCATGAAGGAAGCTTTGAGATCTTGGAAAAACAGTTTCGAGAAGGATTTAATGGAAAAAATACTTGCTTGTCCTGGACAATTTGTGGATTGAGGATAAAAAGAAATGGCTTCTCTTGAGAAATTTGCTAATGGTTGGTGCAAGGGGAAGTAGGATAATCGTGACCACACGCTCAAAAAGGGTAGCATGGATAATAGGGTCAATTTCATGGTATGCTCTAAAAGGCCTACCTATAGAAAAGAGTTGGAGCTTGTTTGTAAAAATGGCATTTGAACAAGGCCAACTGCTAGAACACCAAGCCTTTATAAGCATAGGAAAAGAGATTGTGGAAAAGTGTGGTGGGGTACCTCTCATCGTAAGGACAATAGCAAGCTTGCTACGTTCCAAACCTTCAGAAAATGAATGGCAATCCTTCAAAAACTATGAACTCTCAAAAATAACACAACAAGAAGAATATGATATTTCATTAACACTTAAGTTGAGTTATGATCATCTACCATCACACTTAAAGCAATGCTTTGCTTATTGTAAATTGTTTCCAAAAGATTCCAAAATTGATGTAAAAACACTTATTCATCTTTGGGCAGCGCAAGGTTTTATTAAGTTATCAAATTCAAAGCAATGTATTGAGGATGTTGGCAAAGATTATTTTATGGTATTACTTTGGAGGTCTTTTTTTCAGGATGTAATAAAAGATGAATTGGGCAATATAGTATTTTGCAAAATGCACGATCTCATGCATGATCTAGCAAATCTTGTGGCTGGGGCAGAAAGTACCATGTTAACTTTAAGTGAGGAACATATTGATGAAAAACTTTGTCATATATCATTTGATCTTAGGTATTCATTGAGGCAATTCCCAATCCCCATGGTTAAAGGAATGAAAATACGAACAATTCTTGGAGCTAGTGTAGGGCAAGAGTTGAGTAAATTAACTTGTGATGCACTCATTTCAAATCTCAATTATTTACGCACATTAGATTTGAGTAAATTAAAGCTATGTATAGTGCCAAATTCAATTGGAGAATTAAAGCATTTACGATATCTTGATCTTTCTGAAAATGAAGATATTGAATTTCTCCCTAATTCCATTACTAAACTGTTGAATTTGCAAACATTAAAACTCAAGTATTGTAAGTCGCTTAGAGAATTACCGAGGGAAATTAAAAATTTTGTCAATCTCAGGCATCTAGATATTTTTGAATGTCAAAGATTGACTCATATGCCCCTTGGACTTGAACTTTGTACTTCTCTTGAGATACTACCACTTTTTGTTGTAAGCAAGGCTAAGTGTAGTGGTGGATTGAGTGAATTGAAGGAGTTAAGTAATTTGGGAGGAAGCCTAAGTATTAACAATTTGGGACATGGAAAAGATGACATGCTGGAGCTGGAATGTAAAGCTGCAAAACTGAAGGAGAAACAACAACTTCAACAATTGAAATTATGGTGGGAGTCGAGGTGGGCTGAAAATAATGTAAGTTATGATGAAATGTCACTAGAAAAGCTCCAACCACATCCAAATCTTAAAGCTTTGAAGTTGTGGTTTTATATGGGTGTGATAATTCCAAGTTGGGTTTCTTCGCTCACTAATATTGTTGATTTGGAATTCTATAGAAACAGAAACTTGCAACACCTCCCACCATTAAATCAACTACCTTTTCTAAAGTCCGTCATCCTTAAGTATATGGAAGCACTTGAATACATATCAAAAGATACTATTAGTAAAGCACTTGGTTCCTCAAAAACAACATTCTTCCCATCCTTATCTTCTCTCATAATGTATGAATGCCCAAATTTGAAGGGTTGGTGGAGGAAAGTTGATGGTAATGAGCCAGGCCATCTTTTACTACCCTCATTTCCTCGTCTTTCTTTTTTAAAGATTACCGAATGCCCTCACATGTGTTCCATGCCCCTGTTTCCATATCTCAAAGAAGGGCTTGTATTAGATACAACTAGCTTGAAGGCATTTCAGCAGACAATGAATATGGGAGCAACACAGAGTCCATCAACAAAAGAACGACATCAACCTCCGCAACATTAGAAGAGGTTAACGATTTAGAATCTCTTCCGAGAGGGGAAGTGTTTACGAAACCTCGTTTCTCTCCGAAAACTCTTCATTTACAACTCGTAATGGACTCGGGTCTCTCCCTTGTAAAGGTATTCAACATCTCACCTCACTTCAAGAGATGGAAATCATGTCTTCGCAATGAGCTTGCGCTACTAAACGATGAAGATGATGGCATGCAATGGCAAGGCCTTAGGAGCCTCCGTTTTCTTCATTTAGAGAGAATTCCAAAATTGGTATCTCTGCCGGATGGGCTTCAACATGTTACCGCTCTCAAATATCTCAAAATTATTAATTGTCCTAATTTGATGGCTTTACCAAGTGTGGATAGGCAACCTCACATCACTAACAAAACTTGAAATTGACAAATGTCCGGAATTAACATCACTACCTCAAGGGATTCACAAGCTTACTGTCTTACAAGAAATAATAATTAATGAGTGTCCCCTCTTACAACAAAGATGCGGAGGCAAACAGGAGAAGATTGGCCCAACATTGCTCATGTCCCATATGTGTATGTGGATAATAAAGCAACACAAAACTTCTTAAGGTATGGATCTATCTTTTTAACCCCAAAATTTGAACCCTATTCAAAACTGCAATCATGGGTCAAGAACACAGTGGTAAATCATTTAATATATATATATTTGAAATTTCTTTGCTTTTTCATCCACCTAAACTTTAATTAGATACATGATTTCTTCAAAATACTAGAAGAAAAAGGATATTTAAATTAATTCATTTATAAAAGTTTCAAATGTATTTACGTTAAATACTTTTATTATTATTTTATGAATCTACATGGTGTGAAGACTTACTTTTATAGTCAAATAAGAAAGAGAGAATGATTGAATGAGTTCAATTTGTCCATACATGCACAATTTCAAAGGTAGATTGGACTGAATTTTTATAAGTCAGGTTGCTAATTGTAAGGTTGAATTTATTCAACCATCTAATTGGCTTTATTCCGTGCCAAATTTGCTTGTAATTTAGCATTTAGTAACCCTGTATTTAGGTGGGTTTGTTGTAAGGGTAGTGAGTGAGATAGAGTGAAGATTGCTCAAGAGTGTGCAAGAAAGCAGAGAGTCGCGGCTGGGACTCTCGGGTGGACTCGGTGGCCGCAAGCCTGGAAAAGCCGCTACACACGTGCCAAGCATCTTTGGAAGATGAAGCAGTCATGCTAGCTGGAGCACTACAGGACAAAACAGGACAATGGCCATACGGTTATCTCGCGATGGAACTTGCGACTTAGTCAAGCCGCGAGGTCAAGCCGCGAGCCACCCCCTGTTTTGTAAAACCCGACGTTTCACATTCTCTCCCACTCCAATATAAATACCCCTTTTACCCACGATTGAGAGAGAGCTTCAGAGAGAATTTTGAGAGAGAAACCCTAAAGAAAAACAAGATTGTTTCACACACAATCCCTACCTTAGAGTCTCTTCATATTCCTCAACTCTCTTCCTCTCCATTGTCAAATCCTTGAGAGGTATTTTACCAAACCTGGTTCTCACCATCATCATCACCGTGAGACAGTTGTTTGGAGTTCGGGAAGCGATTAGGAAGGAGCCAATTTTCATTGGTTGATGCTATGGTATAGTAGCGGAATCCGGAAAGCTAGAAAAGAAAAAGGTTCGGCGTAACCTCGTTGGAGCAAGAAGCTTGGAGGGCTTAGGTGCTTTGGGTAGATTAGGCTTGGAGGGTCTATTCTTTGTCCTTGTATCCCAACTATATTTTCTAGTGGATTGATTACCGCTTGGAGGGTGGCGGAGAGGTTTTTCGCCGAGGACTTCGGTTTCCTCTTCGATAACACATCGCGTGTTGTCTTTGTGTTTGCATCTTCCTTCCTCTCTATCTTTGCCTTTATATTATCTCTTTGTGATTTTATTATGTTATGGCTTAGATAGTGTTTAATCTATTTCACATTATAGCATATGTTAAGTTTCCGCACACTTGTTGTTTAACATATTGCTTGTGTTGGTTAAGTTAATTTTTGGGTGTCTAAACGTTCAAAAGTGTTTTGTACACGTTTTTGAACTTTCAATTGGTATCAGAGCGGGTACACTGTTATTGGTTTCATTACCATTGTGTGATCCTTGACTCCCTTTTGAGATGGATAGGTCTCAATCCCTTAATGCTCCTCCATATTTTGATGGTAGTAATTATGCCTTTTGGAAGGTTCGCATGAGAGCCTTTCTATGTTCTATTGATGAATCTGTTTAGGATGCTGTTGAGATTGGTTGGACCAAACCCGAGGCAGCCAAATCCACTTGGGATAAGGCAGCTCTTGCTGCATCTAATGCTAACAATAAAGCACTTAATGCTATTTTTCGTGGTGTGTCTCCGGATGAATTTCACAGGATTTCACATATTACCATTGCCAAAGAAGCATGGGAGATTTTGGAAACCACCTATGAAGGCACGAAGAAAGTAAAAGACACTAAGTTGCAAATGCGACCACTCGGTTTGAGGAGCTCAAAATGAGTGAGGATGAGTCTTTTGACTCTTTCTATGGAAAGCTAAATGAGGTGGTTGTCGAGTAAGTTCAACTTGGGGAGAAAACGGAGGACTCAAAGATTGTAAGGAAGATCCTTCGATCATTGCTTAGGAAAGTTTTCGTGCAAAAGTGATGACCATTGAAGAGAGCAAGGACCTTGATGACATCAAAGTGCGGGAGCTGGTTGGTTCTCTCTGAGACTTATGAGATGTTGCCCAATCAACGGAAGAGTAAATCTCTTGCTCTAAAGACCATTAATGAGAAGGTAGAAGATCAAGACTCATCGGGAGAAGATGGGGTTGACAAAGATGTAGTTACCTTGTCAAAAATTTCAGGAAGTTTTTGAAATTCAAAAACAGTGGCAAATTTGATGATAAAAGAAAATTCGAGTTACGGAAGGGAGAAGAGGGATTTCAAAAAGAAAGATGGAAAAAAATCCCAATCCACACAAGGTGTCACTTGTTTCGAATGTAACGGGCATGGACACTTTAAGAAGGAATGTCCAAATTATTTGAAATCGAAAGGTAAAGTGTATGCCACGACCTTGAGTGACTCGGATTCATCCGACTTAGAATCTGAAGAGAGCTGTGATGGAGAGGGGAACTATTCAGCTTTTATGACTATTGCTCATGTTGAGTCTTCGAATGAGTTAAATCTGCTTGTACAAGACCTTGGAGAACATAGTGATGAGGAATCACTAGGAATTGTTGAAGAATTAGATGCTCAAGAAAATGAAAGCACAACAAATCTTCAAGAGAATTATAACTCACTCTTGGAGAAGTCGGGTGAGTACACGAGGGTTGCCAAGGCTGCTATGAGAAAAATGAAGAAGGTTGAGGAGGACTACAAAAGTCTCCTAATCGGATATAGGGAGGCCAAATGTGAGATTGAAATCTTGAATGGTGAGTTGTCGAAACTTACACAAAAGTGAGATTTCTTGAGAATGAGGTTGTGCAAGCGAATGCTAAAATAGAGAGGGTCACCACCAAGAAGCTAGATGATGTTATATCATCTCAAAAGAGCTTCTCGGACAAATCCGGATTGGGGTATACCGGAGGAAGTAGTTCATCTGTAAATGTTACTAAAGAAGTGAAGTTTGTAAAGGCAAAAGATCCAGTTTGCGTGCAGAACTTCTTTTGGTGAGAAGCTAAAGGTGGAGGAGAAGAAGAATTTGGTGAACCAACGGATCTTTGAATCCCTGTAATCGATCGTGGGCAGTCGAATCTCGTGCCAAGTCACGTCCACGACCACAAAGAGGTCCTAGAGGAACTTATGTGTGCCATTATTGCGGACTTCAAGGGCATACTCGACCAAATTGCCAAAAAGCGAGAGCAAAGAAACAGTGCAACTCCTCAAAGAACAGGAGGACCCGAGAAATGATAGGAGAACTGGGGCGGGTGATCAATCTAGAGAGCAAAATGGAGATCCCGGAATGATGAACGTGATGAAGATGATTGGTGCATTCACCAACTGCTTGGAAAGCTTCTCACGAAGGTTTGAAAGCCCTAACTCCCGTACCCAATCCTATAAGGAAATCACCCCAAACGCAAGTGACGTGTGGGTGAAAAGGGATACTCATGCATAAGCATTACAACATGTCCATGCATTAATACTTCCTATGCTTTGTGACAATGTTTGTTTGGTTTGCTTGCTGGTTTTGATGTTGGTTGTTTGCTTATCTTCTTGTGTATATGTTTTTGTTTGTTTTTATCAATCTTTTTGTGTCTTGTGTCAAAAATCCAAAAATCACATAAAAATTAGAAAATCAAAAAGCTTGATTGACTTTGTTGAGTTTTGTCTCAAAACTTGTTTTGCCTTGTACCTTTGTGCAAATGGCTTTGTGCATTTTCAAGCATTGCTTGTTTTCATGCACCTATATCTATGTGGGAAAAATCTTGAAATCTATGTGATTGTTGTAAATAGATCTTCAAACTTGTCATGAATGATTAGTGAATGGTTATGTTGATCTTGAGACATGCATAGACTTGTGTCTATATCTCTTCCCACTCTTTATTTTTTGTTTTGCTAAAAAGAGCTCACCAAATGTAAATCTCCAAATGAAAAGAGATATTGAGCTGCAAAAGCCTGTCGCACATTCTAGTATTTGACTAGGAAAAAGGGTAAGCGACCTTATATTAAAAGTGAATGTTCATTCAAAAGGCCAAAGGCCTGTTCTTCAAAGAGAAATGTTATATATCTCTCTCACAATGAGAGATGATTGCCTCAAAAGATCAAAAAGATCAAATGTTATGATTGAAAGTGGAGTCAAATGAAAAGCTCCAAGTTATGTTATCAAGTTGTGTGGGAGGTCATATATACATATTTCTATAATTGAGATTGGTCACATGATCTAGTGCTAATTGTGTATGCCTTGGTTGAATTGATCATTGAAGCTTCACATTAGACGAAGGACTATCTCATTGTTGGTATCCACACACAACACACAAGTTTATGTTCAATAAATGCCATATTCATTTGTGTGATTGTACTTGATGAAATATGTTTTCACATGCTCAATCTTTGTTAATTCAAGCACAAAAAGATTTTTGAGTGTTTTAGGTGTTTTTGGAAAGTATTTTGTTTGAAAAATCTGAAAATTTCAAAAATCCTGTTTTGCCCTATTTTGGCGGCTTAGTCGCGGGTGTGTCAAGTCGCGAGCCTCGGTCGCATCTTCGCTAGTCATTTTTGGCGACTTGTTCGCGAGTGGAAGGTTCAGTCGCGAGGTTCACTCAGAGATTTTCGCGGCTCATTTCGCGACTCACTCATGGTAGACCCTCCGGTCGCGAAAAACACTTAGAAAAATTTTTCAAATTTTTGGTCTTGTGTGTTTTGGCGGCTTTTTGGCTGGCGACCGTGTGGCGACTCGATCAAGTCGCGAAAATCGCGTGTTTAGCGAAACAGGAGCAGTTTTTAAACCTTTTCCAGTTTTCCCTCGAACTTTTGTAACTGTTCATCTTCTCTTTAAACTGTCTTCCTCCCAAACTCTTCGTGAATCCAGTTTTTTTTTTAAACCCCATTGGTGCTTCATTCCTTATTCAAATCATCAAGAAAAGGTATGGGTTTTACTTTCTCAATCTCATTTTCCTTTTTCCTGCATATTTCATTCTTGTTTGGACCTGGTATTGCATTCGGTATACTTATCTCTTTGTGTAATGGGTATGGCGTGTAGTGCTTGATATTGTTCCCTTCTGTTTTCATCTTTGAAGCAGTCACAATGTGTTTTTCATTGTTCGATTTTTGCCTTTTATTGAATATGAGATTCTTTTCTGAAATGGGTTTGGTGTCTATTTGACTTACCCATTACATTTGCTTAAGTCTTGTTGATGGTGTTTGGCATATGGATACTGATTTTTTGTGATAACGTAATGTATGTTTCTTAACCATGTGCTCCAGTGTGGTTAATGGGTTTCCTCATATTGAAATTACTTTTACTTTCTTCGTATTTCTGGTGGAGTGAATCATGTTATTTGCTTTTGATGTTCAAATGTCTGATCGATTGCATATCATGGTCAAGTTAACTTGTCTCATTGTGAGTTTTTTGTCGGTTGAAATGTCCATTTATGACTTGGTGCAATATTACCATTTTGTTGCACCTGTTAGTTTGTGTTTTGGTATCATTTTGTTGGATGTTTTGGTTGGGTCTGGTCTTTCTTCAGTTTGTGTTTATATATTGAAATATTGTTTTCACTGAACCATGTTGACATTCATTTTGTGTGGTATTGGTGTTTGGTTCTTTCTTTGTTGGCTTTGTTCTCTTGCAGATGTCTCGTCGATCTTCCAGGGTAAAGACATTGTTGTTTGACGAACCAGCAACACCGATTGCTAAAAGAACTCGTTTATCATCTCGGGCATCTCAAGATCCAAATGAGGATAGATTCGGACTTCCGCTTAACTCACATGCCTACTCAAATGTGTTCGACAAGTCAACTACTATAGTGGAACGGGTAGTAGAGTTCAACACCTTAGGGACCACCTTCATCCCTCGAATCTTTGAGACAAGAGATTGGGCAAACTTGTTCGGAAATTTTGATGACCCAATGGATGAGCTGGTCAAAGAGTGCTTTTCCAATGCAAGCGATCTTGGACCTCAACTCATTTTTTCGGGTCGAGGAAGGAGAGTTTAGTGTCAACCTGGACTCCATCGCAGATCTTCTTGGCATCACTGGACCTCGAGAATGTGAATACAACTCCATATGATGAACGAAATCCAGAAGTTGGAGAAATTCTTCAAATCCTAGGCCACGATCATGAAGTCTCCGGTGCGGGAACATCCATCGACCGCAAAGTTTGCTCAGTGACCACACCGAAGTTGATCATGTTCACAAATCTCTACCCATTGTCCAACACTACATTCATCAATCTTGGGAGAGCGCTATTTCTTTGTGACCTCATTACAGGAGCCCCCATCGACATATGTGCTCACATCTACTACACTTTGAGAAAGACTGCGTGTCGATCTGCAGCTCGAGGAGTTATTCCTTTTTGCAGACCTCATCATGAAGCTCATTCTTCGTGCAGGCATTATTCCTCCCGCAGATGGAAAAATGTTGCCTCGTCAACGTCCCATTTCCTTGTTCACTCTTCAAGCTAGCAGAAGTCACTCCTCTAAATCACCAAGAAGTGCTCACATCTCTCCAGGTTACTCTTCCGCCCCGACTCGGAGACACTGCACATACCACATCTACATCACGTCTGTTCTCGAAACTTCACCGGCTAGTATTCCGCAAGCACTGACTGCACCTCATGCTGATCGAGTCGGCGGTGTACTTGAGCATATTCAGAAACGCGTTGATGAGCTAGTGACTCTTCTCTACTCCACAGACAACCGTGTCTAAATGCGTCTCGAGACTATGGAGAATCAGCTAGATGAGATTCAACGAAAGTTGGACGAGAGCCTTTAGCTATTCGTGACAAAAAGGGAGAGAGCATTGATGGGGGAGAAAAATTCAAAGGGAAGTGTGCATAGTGATAGGGGGAGTACACACACACATACTTTTGTTATAACTATGTTCTTAGTCTCATCTTCTAAACTTATGGTTTTAGGTTTATGCTATGTTGGGTACTATTTAATGTTTTTATGGTTTTGATACACTATGTTTTGGTGTATAGTTGTTTCTAACTTATTTCTTATACACTTGGTTTACTTTTTAATATATTTTTTGATGATGTTATTCAGGATATTCTGTGTTTGTACCCATTTGCTTTTGTAAGCTGTTAGGGTTATTGTTTTATGCATAGTTTGTAGGCTTTATGGTATGTACCTTGCTTATGCAGCCTTTATGCTTATGTTGAAATCAGTACTTTGATCTAAATGTTCTGCATTTTGGTTTATGTCTTGTCACTCTTGTGCCCTAGTAGGATTGTTCCTAGATGCATATGCCTTGTGTGCTATGCATTGGTTGAGTGTTGAGCATACAAGTGTCTTGCCTTGTGCTTGTTAACTTGTATGTCCTTGTGTTCATTCCAAGTGTGAATGAACACTTTGTGATCACTACCTTGAGGTGGTCACTTGGTTGATCAAGCCATGGTTTGTATCTTACTCCATCTTTGCTTGATCACATTCTGCCTGTTTCATATGCATTTATAATTTTCTGCTTACAATAATCATAGTGTATTGTTGTGTTTCGTGAGTATATTGTTCATATGATTCAAGTGCTTCTGACTTCTAGAGTTAGGTGTGAGTGAGTTTTGTTCAACTGTTCCCAACTCACATGTTAAGTCTAGAGTCTGTTTTTAGGGTTTTGTCACGGAATAGCCAAAGGGGGAGATTGTAAGGTTGAATTTATTCAACCATCTAATTGGCTTTATTCCGTGCAGATTTGCTTGTAATTCAGCATTTAGTAACCCCTGTATTTAGGTGGGTTTGTTGTAAGGGTAGTGAGTGAGATAGAGTGAAGATTACTCAAGAGTGTGCAAGAAAAAGAGAGTCGCGGGCTGGGACTCGCGGGTGGACTCGCGGCTGCAAGCCGCGGAAAAGTCGCACACACGTGCCAAGCATCTTTGGAAGATGAACAGTCATGCTAGCTGGAGCACTACTGAGGACAAAACAGGACAATGGCCATACGGTTATCTCGCTGATTGGAACTCGCGACTTAGTCAAGCCGCGAGCCACCCCTGTTTTGTAAAACCCGACGTTTCACATTCCTCTCCCACTCCAATATAAATACCCCTTTTACCCATGATTGAGAGAGAGCTTCGAGAGAATTTTGAGAGAGAAACCCTAAAGAAAAACAAGATTGTTTCACACACAATCCCTACCTTAGAGTCTCTTCATATTCCTCAACTCTCTTCCTCTCCATTGTCAAATCCTTGAGAGGTATTTTACCAAACCTGGTTCTCACCATCATCATCACTGTGAGACAGTTGTTTGGAGTTTGGGAAGCGATTAGGAAGGAGCCAATCTTCATTGGTTGATGCTATGGTATAGTAGCGGAATCCGGGAAGCTAGAAAAGAAAAAGGTTCGGCGCAACCTCGTTGGAGCAAGAAGCTTGGAGAGCTTAGGTGCCTTTGGGTAGATTAGGCTTGGAGGGTCTATTGCTGTCCTTGTATCCCAACTATATTTTCTAGTGGATTGATTACCGCTTGGAGGCGGCGGAGAGGTTTTTCACCGAGGACTTCGGTTTCCTCTTCGATAACACATCGCGTGTTGTCTTTGTGTTTGCATCTTCCTTCCTCTCTATCTTTGCCTTTATATTATCTCTTTGTGATTTTATTATGTTATGGCTTAGATAGTGTTTAATCTATTTCACACTATAGCATATGTTAAGTTTCCGCACACTTGTTGTTTAACATATTGCTTGTGTTGGTTAAGTTAATTTTTGGGGGTCTAAACGTTCAAAAGTGTTTTGTACACGTTTTTGAACTTTCACTAATGCTTAAACATGACTGTAGGAACTTTTTATTTTCCAATGGTTGAATCTTTTGGACCTAGTTGCACCTTCTCTGCTTTGACCTCTACCTCATCTCCAAATACATCGAGAGGTAAAATATTCTCATGATTTTATTGTGCTTAGCTTCATGTATATTGTTTTCGGCCAAAAAGAAAAGTTCCTTTTTCTTTCTTTGGCAAACACAATAACAAAAATTTTGTTCTTGTGCTGAAATGTTCCATTTTATGGTGGATGCTTCATAACTTCCATTGTATGCGAGTCTACGATGCTTCAATTTTTATGTGGCTGGTTCTTAACATTTGGTTGTGCTATCTCTATGAAAATTGGGCAACAATGCAGAGGGGGCCAGACACACACAGGGTATGGAGGATTGTGTGATGGATGAATGAAGTGTATAAAGTTTTTAGGCCAAAGAGAAGCAGTTTGATTAAATGTCCCAAAAGTGGAGTAATTTCTTTGCAAAGTGATGCGAGGTAAAAGAAAATTCTGGCCATTTAATTATTCTTACCTTATCATTTTTGTGCTAATTGCCAAAAGATTATGTAGGAACCAATATCAACAATCTTCCTCTAGATCATCTAGATAGTGAATTAAATACAATATGCCTCTCATGAATCTATTTTTGATGGACGTAAGACAAAATAGATTCTTGTTCTTCAATTGTTTTCCTTGTTGTAAGACTATTGCATTGTAGGGAAGATACTTATGGCCTGTTTGGATGTAAAAAAAAGGAGGGGAAGTAGAGTATAGGGAGGGAGAGTAATTCAATTACCTTGTTTGGAAGTTTTTTTAAAGAAGGAGGGGGAGGGATTTGGAGGGATTTCAACTACCTCTAACCCCTCATTTTTAATTCCCCCAAATTGGAGAGATTTGAAGGGAGAGTAGAGCACATGAATTATTAAAGATGTAAATTACCTAATTTACCCTCATTATATTAAAAAAATTACAATGTTTTGTAAAAAAAAAAAAAAAAAAAAAAATCAGAACCCACAAGCTCTCTTAGCTCTCTCAACCAAAATCAAGCTCTCTCGGCTCTCTCAGTTCAGAACCCACAAATTTCTCTCTAGCTCTCTCGGCTCTCTCAAGCTTACGCTGGCTCTCTCCCTCTCTCACGACTTCTTCACTCTTGGACTGTCTTTCACTCTTCTCTCTCACGCCTAGCATTCTCTCAGAAAGGTAAACTCTATTTTAATTTATGTTTCATGGGTTTCTTTTAAGTTGAATTAAATAACTATGTTCTTAAAATTATAATTTTATTGGGTAATTTCTTATTAATTGTGATTTTATGGGGTAATAACATGTTATTTGTGGGTGGGTTTCGGATCCGAGGGCTTTTTTTTCTTAAATTTTAAAGTTTCAAAGTATTGCTCATAACGTGTTTGATAAAATGCTTGAGTGAGTCTAGATTGTGAACTTACATAAATTTGTATATTGTAGCTATATATGGATTTGTGTTTCTTGTTTATTTTTATCTAAACACTTGCAATCCTTTTAGTTCGTGATATATGGATGAACTATGGTTAAACCTAGGCTTTGTGATTGTTTATTTTGTGTAAGTTTGATTTTATGGTCAGTTTTTTTATTATTGGTTTGTGTTTGTGATTTTTATTAGGTAATTTCTTGTTTTTTGTGAATGGGTTTTTGATTTGGGGGTTTCTTTTTTTTTTTTTTACTAGAATTTTAAAGTTTCAAAGAGTTGCTCACAATGTGTTTGATAAATTGCTTGTTTGATTGTGTATGATCAAACTCACATGAGTTTGTGCGACATCTCACTTTGTGTACTTTTTCTCTCTTTGCTTTTTATTTTTATTTTTATTTTTTTATATGTCATCATGAAGGAATCTAATGATTGAAACTAAACAATGAGTTGTCAGGAGTTACTCAACATCATGAAAGATTTTCATATGGTTAGATTGTGCCCCTGCTCTATATAATTAATGGCATATAAAACACAACCCGAGATCTGCCAGGCTTATTCAATTTCTTCTGTTCCTTACTCTGTTTACTTCTAGGTTCGGCACTTCCTACTCGCTTTTTGGCTTTATATATTATGGAGATAATTATGTTGTTGTTTGATTGATAGGATATGCAAATTATTTTATGTGGATTAATATTTTTGTTTGCATTTCAACTGCTAGCTTATCAGGCTGTCTTTGAAAGTAGTATATATTGGTACTACTTTTGTTTTGCAAATCTTGTTTTTGTTTGTGAGAGTTCTTGTTTGGATACTAGTCTTGTTTTGGTGCGTATACACATTTTGATTATTTGGTGGTCATCTGTTAGTATATGGTGTAGTTCTAATAGGAGCAATTTTCAAATCAAAAGTTAGTCATGTTTCTCCAATTTGTTTTCTTGGTAGATGCTAACATATTAGGGAAATAGTTTTGTTAAGACTATGTTAGCACACACTAATATCATTCTGCTGTTTCTGAATTATGTCATTCACTTTTTGGCTTTAATTAATGTCAGCAGTTGGGAAGGGTTAGTATATTTCCAATCTTTTCAAAAATAAAAAGGAAAAAAAATTATTTTTTTTTACATTAAAGTATTCTTCCAAATAAAGTAAAAAAAAAAAAAAAAAAAATATCCATCCAAATTTCTACCTAAAAGTTTCGTGAAAATTTTAAATATCTCCTTCTAATCCCAAATTTTGGCAAAAGGATATTGTCCAAGCACAAACTAACACTTGTACGATGTGTGTATACTTTTGGCATGTTGGAAAGTTTGGATTGTATTGCAAATGTTGATGTTGGAGTATTGAGAAGAATGTAAAGATAGAGCCAAGCATGGGGGTTGTAGGCAAGGAAAAGTTCAATGTCTTTTGGTGATTTTAGTTCCAATGCTGATTTAGTTTAATTACATCTTTCTATGGAGCTAAGATGGCAAATCTAAATTAAGGTTTTTTTTTTTTTTTTTGCTAGGTTCCTAAGACAAAGCTAAACACAACATTTCAAGGTGGCTTGTTAAAGGATGTAGCTGAAAGCGTTATAAAGTGGGCGAGGGTAATCTACACAAGATAAGATCAATGTCATTGCCGTCTTGTAGTTGACTATCTTAAAACCAATCTATTATTCTATAGGATGGCTTGGAAAGGAGAGGCATTGGGGAATCAATGTACTTGAATGAGCTAGCGAGAGGATGTTATAACAGGTAACTAATCAGTAAAGCATTCATGTATTATTTTCTAGTTTGAAAATACGCTATACATGCATGATTTTCTTAATTAATGCAGGTGTGACACCAGTGAGAAGCTTGCACAGATGTATAATGAAAAGTGGGGAAAAAATGTTTATCCTGTGTTTGAGGAGCTACGCTACTAAGTTGAACTTGATTCTCATGACAAAATGCCTTTTTTTGTGTAACTTTCTTGTTCATGTTCTAAATTACTTTTCCTAAATGGTTATGTTTCTATATTGCAAGAATAAATAATGACAGATATCATTCTGGATTTTTTTATTATTATAAAGAATCTCTAATTTAAGAGATTTATCAAGTGCAAGCCTGGATTTGTAATGTTTCGAGTTGTTACAAGAATTTGGATCAAGACATGATGAACTATGTCCAAGCTATTTTCACCTACCTTTGGACTATCTCGGAATCACAGGAACCTTGTTTTACATGAGGGCAAGGATCCTAATCGATGGAAGTTATTCTAACTGTTCAAAATTTCATATGCAGGTTTCAGGTGGCTTTTAGCACTTAAGCATGCAGAGAAGAAGACTGTGCAGCATCCTTGTGCATACCAGAACCTTGAAGGACCTTGGGATTTGTTGATCAGAATTGCTAGCATCGGAAAAGGAAATCCAGTGAGAGTTGCCTATGCTTATGAAGCCATTAATCTCCCAGGAATTGCCATTTTCTAGGGTGGTATTAGTTGTGCGAAGTCAATACTTATGCAGCATTGCGGGGAAGCACTTATGGAGGCAGCCTTAAAAGCTAAGAGATTGGGTTTTTGCAGAATTTTGTTTTCGTGTAGCAACAGTAGGGTAGTACAGGCTTATTCTTTGTTTACGCTTTAATAGCTGGCGAGGATATGGTGATGGTTGCGGATCTTAGATCTTTAAAATAGCAGGGTGTTAGTTGTAAAGCCTTGCATGTTCCTAGATCCATTTTGGACTCAGTTTATTGTATAGCTGATCTTTTGCTACCATCCGAGGAAATCATAGCTGGATTACTCAGAACTTGTGTATTGACTTTGTTTTATTGGTATAAAAAAAAAAAAAAAAAAAAAAAGAACTTGACTTTAAAGTAAATTATTCTCCCAACTCAGTTCATAGAATGGGAAATATTATACTTTGTCCGCTTACGTTCATCTTTTATGCTTTTCACATCCGAGTGAAGCTATGTTGACCTCATTGTTGCTTTTTTTTTTTTTTTTTTTTTTTTTTAATGAACGATTCAAGTGAGATTTTGCTTTATTAATTAGATGGACAAAGCATTCTCAATGGGCTCTATGTTTGGCAAATTCCAGTATCTCACGTCATGATTCAAAGTGGCATTGGTTCCTAAATGGATAAGTATGGTCATGAAAAAAAAGTTTCAGTGTGTGAAATTCTACATTTTTTGAGAAATTATTGTCATTTGTTTTGGTTGAAATTTGTGTGCTATTGCTTAGTAGTTAGCGGGGATATTCTCTTGAGAATTTTGAGTTGCTTTCTTTTTTCTCGAATAGTAAGTGGGCAAACATTTAAATGAAAGAAACACTCAAAATTCAATATTTTGTTGGTTTTTTCAATAAACAAACAAACCAAACATATTTTTCTTATTTTAATTATTATCAATTAAGGATGGTTTTTTTAGTATAATAAAAAATGAGAAAAATATTTAATCATAGACCAATGTTGATTATTTAATTCACATCAGAAAAAAAAAAAAAAAAAATATTGCATGCTATAGTCATAATTATTTAATCTAACAAATTAATCATAGACCAATGTTGCAAGTCCATTTTCAAATAAGGGTAAATTTGTCTATTTAAATCATTTCCTCTCCTCTCCCTTTTAATTTTTAAAACATCCAAACAAGGTGGAGGATAATCATTCCCCTCTACTCTCCTCTCCACTACTCTCCTTCCCTCTACTCCCCTCTACTCTCCTCCCTCTCTAAACTTCCAAACAAGCCATTAGAACCTCTGTTCTTGTTTTGTAGACCAATTGCTTTAATTTTTGACAACCATTATTTGAGTAAAACGAAAAGATTTAGCGGATATTGATTAGTGCATAATATGATATTTAAACTGTTTTTTCCTCTATAGATGATGACGGTTCCATTGAGCACACAACATGTCTCTTTGTGTTAAAATGAACAGTTCTCTATATTTTTAAATATTTATTATTTGTATATTGGACTCTCTTTTTATTTTATTATTATAATTATTATGACAAAATCCATTGTTTCCATTTATGACCATATATGTAGATGTTTGAAGATAACATGTTTCTCTAACTCGTTTCTTATTCTTTGTCAGGGATAAAAGCCATAATATGGCTATGAAGTTCACCATTGGATGGCCATCAAAGGGAAATTATACAACATTAAGTATACATAGAGCAATTTTGTATTAAACATTAAGTGTATTAATCGTTAACCCGTGCGCTGCATGGGAAATTAAAAAAAAAAAAAAGATCATCAAGCATTGTCATTTCCACCTTCATGTATGTATTTTGAATTGATATTAGTTGCATTGGAAACTACAAATAAAATATAAAATAAAATACTAATTGTACAAATAAATACCCATATACCTTTTTATGTTCTTTCTAAACTAAAAATAGTACCAACCCAAAATAAGTGAATCGTTGATTCCATAACATCCAAATTGTGGGCAGCACAAAAACATTGAATCAAAGAACACTAAGAAAAGTGTCAAGTGGACTCAGCATTAAAATCACAATTACTTGAATAAACAATTACTTTGAATTATTATCAAAAAGAGGAGAGACATAAAAACTTGATAAGTTTCAAAGATGAAGTTCCTCGGATATATTTTAGTATCAATGTCCAAGTTCAGCCCTACGTATAGCAAGCATTAGCAAAGTATCCACGACCTTCCTCCTTTGGAATTCACGAAGCTACTCCAAAGAAAAATTGATAACAATGGTATACCACCCTACACACATATTTACTTTCTTTAAAAATAAAATAAAATTAAAAAAATTAAAAAAAAAAAGAGAGAGAGAGAGAGAGAGAGAGAGAAGAGGAGAAGAAGCATAAGACAACAAAAAGAAATAAAACCTAACTTATATAATTGCATAGTTTAAATCAATAAATTTGTTTGAATCATTAAAATTCACCTTCATATTTACCTTAGAAGACCACATGCGAGGGATCTAACAATATCAAAGATATTTATTCACCAAAAAGAACAATAACTCAAGGAACTATAGATTGGAGAGGGGAAAAGTAGGAGACTATTATCTTTGCAATGAAAATGAACAAAAATCATGTACCAAAAACATGCAATTATAAAGAACACAACCTCCAACGCATGCTTAAATATTGCAAGAAGCACATAACCCCATTTTCATATCCTATCATCTCATGAGAAAAAGATTAACAAATGCAAATGTAACCAAACCTAAACCAACAAATTCTAGCCCATGTATGCACAAAATACAATGACGCTATTAGTTGAGAATTATGACAATTCAAATTAAAAATGAAAAGAAAAACAATTAACCAAAGTAAAAGCCTAGATTTCCCAAAAGGTGCTCATCAAAATCGTAGAAACCATTGGCAATTTAGGGCCCTACATCATTCAAATTAAAAAAACCCAAAATTGTCCCCACATAAAAACGCTAAACACGATCACAAAATAAAAACTCATAAACAATTTCATCTAGAATAAGGAAAATTTTTTATTTCAATTTCAATTCACAAATTAAACAACAAAACTATATTAGAGGAAGAAAAAGAATTGAAACAAAAACATGCAAAGAGACTACCTAGATGTTCATGGCCTTATTCTTTGGACTCAAATTAGCTTCTTGCACAGAGAAGTTTCTAAAATTTTCACGCTGCTCCATTACCATAAAGTTGCCAAATTCAACACACAATTCTAACTTCAAAATTTATGTATTAAACCCCTATAACTTGCTCACAATATATCAAAATTTTTTCATTAAACCAAATTATACCTTTTAGTAAAGTACATACATAGTAGTACATTCTTTTGGTGCTAATTAAAAACAACATATAAAATAAAAAATTAATTAAAACAAAGGAGGAAAAAAAATTCAAATACAACAATTAAATTAAGCTCATCTATCTATGTATATTCTATATCTATATCTATATCTATATATTATTAAAAACTGAAGCGTAGCATTTAATATTGCTACGCTCATGTTGAGCCACGTCATCATTTTTTATTTCCAATTTTTCTTATATATTTTTTTAAACATTTCTCATTAAAGGTGACTTAAAAACTCCATTATTTAAAAATTAAAATATCTTTTAACCATTATTTTTATTATTAATTTTCCAAAACTCTCCCTCCTTTTTACCTCTTCATCTCCCCACTACTTTTTACCTTGATATCATTCTTTCTCTACCTTTTTATCTTCCTTTATTTTGACTCTTCTTATTCTCAACATCTTACTATAAATTTGACATTTTTTTTTTCATTATATGCATAGTTTTCTCACACAAAAAATGTTACTTCTCTCTCTCTCTCTCTCTCTCTCTCTCTCTCTCTCTCTCTCTCTCAATTTGTTTTTCATTTTTTGTTTGATTTTTTTATTTTTATTGCATCAATTCTTTAGGTTGATGAATTTTGTGTTAATTAGAATTTTGCTTTGGGTTGATACAATTTAGTTTTGTGTTTTAAGTTGTTATCTTTTATGTTCTCTTTAATTAAATATTATCCTACTGCATTATACATAAAGTATATAATAATATAATGTTATTATATTACATAGAATAACTTGGATAACTTGATGTTTATTACTATATATTTTATTTTTACTCTTTTTTCCTCTCATCATATTTTATTCAACATTTAAATCCAATCACATCCTCCATACTATTAAATTATGTAGCTCAAATCAAGAAAATGGCTAAACACAAACTTGCCTTCATTTACCATACATTGGGGAATCAAAATATTTGTGTGATAAAGGATCATATAATTTATAATTTAGATAGCACCCTTTGAATGTATATAGGCCCATAAATTGAGCAAATTGTAGACTTAAAAGGCTATTGAGAATGAACTTTTTGAATCAAGTCTAAAAAGAATATGAACTACTATATATTACAAAAAGCTGAAGTGTAGCATTTAATGTTGTTACGTTCACGTTGAGCCACATCAGCAGCCACGTTATCATTTGTTGTTTCTAATTTTTCTTATATATTTTTTTAAACATTTTCTCATTAAAGGTGACTTAAAAACTCCATTATTTAAAAATTATAATATCTTTTAACCATTATTTTTATTATTAATTTTCCAAAACTCTCCCTCCCTTTTACCTCTTCATCTCCCCACTACTTTTTGCTTTAATGTCATTCTTTCTATCTTTTTATCTTCCTTTTTACTTTCCTTTATTTTGACTCTTCTTATTCTCAACATCTTACTATAAATTTGACATTTTCTTTTTCACTCTATGCATAGTTTTCTCACACAAAAAATGTTACTTATCTCTCTCTCTCTCTCCCTCTCTCTCTCTCTCTCTCTCTCTCTCTCTCTCACAATTTGTTTTTCATTTTTTGTTTGATTTTTTTTTATTGCATCAATTCTTTAGGTTGATGAATTTTTGTGTTAATTAGAATTCTACTTTGGGTTGATACAATTTAGTTTTGTGTTTTAAGTTGTTATCTTTTATGTTCTCTTTGATTAAATATTATTTTACTGCATTATACATATAGTATATAATAATATAATGTTATTATATTACATAGAATAACTTGGATAACTTGATGTTTATTACTATATATTTTATTTTTACTCTTTTTCCCTCTCATCATATTCTATTCAACATTTAAATCCAATCACATCCTATTCAACATTTAAATCTAATCACATCCTACATACTATTAAATTATGCAGTTCAAATAAAAAAAATGGCTAGACACAAACTTGCCTTCCTTTACCATACATTGGGGGAATCAAAATATTTGTGTGATAAAGGATCATATAATTTATAATTTAGATAGCACCCTTTGAATGTGTCTAGGCCCATAGATTGAGCAATTTGTAGACTTAAAAGGCTATTGAGAATGAACTTTTTGAATCAAGTCTAAAAAAAAAATGAACTACTATATATCATTTAGATAAAAACTTTTATCATAGATACATTAATATATTTTTTGCCACAAATTTAAATCACGCAAACTTAATAATTTTATATTATGTGTTAGTATCGTCTCTGCTTCTTCTTTTGCTTCTCAAAAATATTATGTATCATCTTTAAAGGATGCCAACAATATTGATCTTATGGGAAAAGTTACATAAATATTGAGAAAAAAATGTTTTTTAAATATTTAAATCTTTTTGTTTTTCATATCACTGACGTGTTTTACAACTACCACATGTGTTAACTTAAAGTCTTAATATTCTTAAGTTGTTTTAGCAAAAAGAAAAAAAAAAAAAAAGAAAGAAAAAAAAACGGTTGTCATAAAAGAGGAGTTCATGTAAAGTTTTTTGGCAAAATGAAATATCTGTTTTTTAAGGCCACCAAACTTGATAATTTGCAAATAATGGAACCACTCACAACAATATTGGCATAGTTATATAGTTCCAGCTAAAGCAATTGTGTATACTTTTAGTCTTCCAAAAACACACATCTACCAGTGGTTAAACGTTCATTTTGGGTAATTTTAACTTTTCATATAATTTTACCTTTACATATTCATCTATTTTAATTTAGATTTAAAAAAAAATTTTAATTTAGATATTTATAAGTAAACAATGAAATAATGATTCATGAATAATAATAAAAAAATTATCTATACATATTTATCTTGTGTGGATGTAACTTTTCATATAATTTTGTATTTATATATTCATCTACTTTAATTTAGATGTTTATAACTTAATAATGAAATCTATAAAGAAGGTAATTAAAACAGTCGTATTTCTACAATTCAAAAAGTCACAATTTTTTTTTTCTAAAAAAGGCCTTTTACATTTCCTTGGAATTATTTTTAAATTTTTTTTATAAAACCTTTGACATACCAATAACCTAACCACTTCATACATTATTAAAAAAATTTAAGGTTCATTATTACTTCCGTTAATATATTATGGATATCTTAATTGATTGAGACCAAACTAGAAAAATGCCTTTCATATTTCCTTAAAAATTCAGAAGGAAGAAAAAAAAGAAAATCTTTGACATACCACTAGTGTAACTACATCTATAACTATTTAAACCATCCATGTTATCTATTTCTTATTGATAACCATAATTTACAACTAGCAAAGGAAGAAAATAAGAAACGAAATCAAACATCAATTAATAACCGTTATTTGGAAAATAAAAAGGTGGTCAAGAGGAGTTACCATGGCTTTTGAGTGGAGTTGTGGTGTGCCTTTGTGTTAGAGCCCCTTTCCCTCTCCCTTGTGTGTGTGTGTGTGTTTGTTTCTAAAAAAAAAAAAAAAGGGTAATTGTTCCACATTGCTTAAGAGAGTGTGTTGTGTGTAATATAACTTGCCCCACCCTCCCTTAAAAGTTACCATAACTTTTAAGTGGAATTGTGGTGTGCTTTTGTGTTAGAACCTCTTTCCCTCTCCCTTGTGTGTGTGTGTGTGTGTGTTTGTTTCTCAAAAAAAGGAATGGGTAATTATCCCACATTGCTTAAGAGAGTATATTGTGTGTAGTATAACTTACCCCACCCTCCCTTAAAAGTTGTCATGCCTTTTGAGTGGAGTTGTGGCATGCCTTTGTGTTAGAACCCCTTCCCTCTCCCTTTTGTGTGTGTGTGTGTGTTTGTTTCTCAAAAAAGAAATAAAATAGAGATGGCCATACAAAGGACATTGAAAACTATTATATTCACTTAATTAAATCAATAATCAACAATTAAATATAATAATACAAAACTTAAAAGTAATCAAACTCTAACTAGGGAAGTTATATATAATCATAATCTTCATACACCATGACTTTAAAAAGTTTAATGAATAGTTCTACCTCTTATGTATGATAATGATAAAAAAAAACGTTATAGACAAGATATGAAAAATATGATAAAACTATTTTTAAAAAAAAACTATTTATAAAGTCTAGGGACTAAAATAATATTTTATCTAAAAAATTATCACGCAATGCGCGAGTCTGCGACTAATAATACTAAAAACTGAAGTGTAGCATTTAATGTTGCCACGCTCATATTGAGCCACATCATTACCCTTCTTTTTTCTAAATTTTTTTTCATAATTTTAATATACTATTAAAAAGAAATTATTCTCAACCCAATTTCCACTTTAAAGCCCAATCTTTATTAATATTATTATATATTACGGTTATTCTTTGACCAACGTAAAGCCTCAACCAAGCTAAATAGCCTTTAATTCTAACCCCTTTCTGTCTTCTGGTCTTTTAGGCTTACAAAAATTCAAAACTTCAGCTTTCTAATCGCCTTCCTGTCTTTCACAATTTCAAAACTTCACAACTTCAGCTTTCTAGCGCCAAACTCTCTCTCTCTTCCCTCCTTGGTCTCTTCCTCTCCTCATTTAACCGAATCACTCCTTCATACATGTTCAATTGCCACCATACTAAAGAAAAAAAAAAATCAAGGTCCATATTAGGTACACATTATCCCTTCTTTTTGTAATTAATATTTTGCTATTCTTTCAACTAATTGAGCATTAATTCAGACCTTCTTCAAATCTATCTTGATTAATTCATCCTATTCCTGATCAAGAGGTTTTTCAAAATGTTCAATTGTTGCCTATTGGAAATAGAACACCCACTGCTTTATTTTTTATGTATATATATATATATATATCTGCAATCTCTCTTCCTGCATAGATAAAGAGTCTATCGGCCTAACCTCTACCATTGCAGAATCCAATCCTTCCCACCAAGAAACCCCCACGAAATTATCAGATTTGAAGCCATGGATATTTGTCATGGGGTTCTCAACAAACAAACAGACCCAAATAAAAAACACAAAAACAAAAGCTTTTAGAATCAAAGCCCTTAAACCTCCAAACCAAAATGTTGTCAATGTTAAAGAAGTCCTTGAACAATTTGTAAATATGGTTTTAAAACCTGGGCGGACCATACGGTCCGACCGGGTTCTTGTGAACCATTCACCAAAACGATTCTTTCAACTCATAAAACCGACCTGTGAAAGATAATCGGTGAAATCACCCTATCATAAGCTCATATTAGAGTTTTTTTTTTTTTTTTTTGGGGGTACTTACAGCCATTGTTGAAGCTTCAACCATCATGAGATGTTGTCAAACCATGAGGTTGCATTGCTATTTCTTCTTATTCTTCTTCTCTGTCTCTCTCACTCTCGCTACGTTTTTGCCATTTTTGCAGGTCTTCTTTGCTTGACTATCACAATGAAGGTCAAGTTGTTGCAGATGATGGACGGACAAATGCAAGCCTTTAACCACTTATTTCTTTTTTAAATTGGCTTGGGCTTGTGTTTGTATTGTACTTGATCAATTAATGGATGGGCAAACTAATGTTGGCCCCTCCCGCTTTTTTTGTAATTTTTTTTTTTTTTTTAATTTCATATATACTAAATGGGGTTGGGCATAATAAAAAAAGTATTGGGTAATCAAATGGGCTAAATATGATTTAAGATAATTTGGATGAAGACTTGCTTAAAATATTGAACTCTAATAAAAAGTTTGAAGATATTAATTTTATATTCATATATATATATTGATTGAGAAACTCAATATTTATTAGAATGGTGTTGTTTAAATGTTCTTATTTTGGTCAGCATAGTCATAGATTATCTCTTGAAGCTCTTGTTGATTTGTTTCCTTTTTATTTTTTTAGTTGTTGACTGCTACATTATGTTTAGTTAAGATAGTAAGAGCTGTATCCTCATTTTCCGGACTATTTGCCTCAATGTCCTAAGTAGAGCCATTGTTTCAGGTTAGTGAAGTGGCAAATAGAGGTAAACTATAATATTTTTGAGTAAAATGATAAAAGCCTATGGAAATTGATTAGTATTTAATATGATATTTTAGTTATTGTTTTCTCTACAGGATGACGGTTCAAATAAGCTTGCAATTGGCCTTATAACTCCTTTTTCTATAAGAGGCAAGTCTCCATGTTTCTTTGTGGTAAAATTTGTCTATTTCTTTATATTTTAAGTATCTGAATTTTTCAATTTAGAATTATTTATTTATTATATCTCCTTACAATGTGGGATGAAAAGTTGGTTTAATGCATAGCCATATCTCAGTAGGTATTTGAAGATAATAACATATTAATCTCTCTTTTGTTATTATTTGTTAGGGATTTCATCCATTATATGGCCATGTAGTCCCCTTTGAATGGTTATCAAATGGAGAATGTAACACTAAACAGACGGGAGGGAAATTTACATCATTCTTGAATCTAGCTATCACAAAGAAGTTGTTAAAGATCACATAATGATTTGACTGCTCAGTTTTGTCCTTTTGAAGAAGTATTAGTCGTCTTCATCAGATTTGGAAGAGAAATGAGGACAATTGAATAGATCTAGTTCTTTCATCCGAAATGTTGAATTTGCAATTCTCAACATGTTGAAATCTGTTGTCACTAAGCTATCAAATATTTCATTACTTCTTCAAATATCATAACGGGTGGGCAACTTTGTGTTAGGTTTTAGTGGATCAACTTGTTGGGTTCCTTTTGCAATTATAACTAGGGTGCCCTTTGTGCTCGTATTTCAATTAATGTTTTTAGTGTTTTTTTTTACCTTGTGTGAATAGAAACTTTGGAAAGAAATTCTACATGTCTACAAGCTGGAGAAATTTTAGCAAATCAGTCATTTTTATTTTTGTTTCAGTTTTTATTTTTCAAATTCAATGAGCTCCATATTGCACACTTCGTATACACTCCTTTTGAATAGTGTTTTAAATACACAATTATTAGTCATGTGGCCATGTGTTTACACAATGAGTGTGTAGTATATAAGAGTGTGACTATTTTTCTTGTTGCATATTATTATGAGACATCCAACGTAAGAGCACTCACAGCAGAGGAGGTATAAAGCTATATTGCTAAAATTTAGCTCCACACACACAAAATTCACGCTGCAACAGTGGAGGCAAAAGCTAAAATTTTAGATGATTTGCTACAGTGCACATCTATATATAGATGTGCACTGTAGTGAGAGCAAAAAAAAATATATATATATATTTTATTCGGTTGGATGATTAAAATAATACACTTTCCGTTTTTTTTTTTTTCATTCTTTCATGCCTCTCTCTCTCTCATATTCACTCTGTCAACTCCGGTCTCACTCTCTCAACTCCGGTCACCGATCCATGAAGCTCGACTCAAGCTCACTCTCTCAACTCCGGTCTCACTCTCTCAACTCCGATCACCGACCCACGAAGCTCGCCGCCGATCGGAGTGCCTGACTGGGAAACCCATGGAGCTCGCCGCTGATCGGAGTGCTTGCATGTGGATATTGGTTCTTTCATGCCGCCAATGGTTGTATCATGCCGCCGATCGGAGATTTGGGTTTTTTTTTTTTTTTTTTTTTTTTCCTTTGTAGACTGCTACGGAGTGCTTGCATGTGGATTTGGTTCTTTCACGCCGTCAATGGTTGTATCACGCTGCCGATCAGAGATTTGGTTTTTTTTTTTTTTTTTTTTTTTTTGTGGGTGGTGGCGGTGGTGGTGGTGGTTGTGGATTTATGGGTTCGATTTGGGTTGAGTTTTTTTTTTTTTTTTTTCTCTTTGTGGACTGGTGGCGGTGGTGGTTGTGGATTTGTGGGTCCGATTTGGGTTGGTGTTTTTTTTTTTTTTTTTTTCCTTCTTCTTTCTCTTTGTGGGTGGTGGCCGGTGGTGGTGGTAGAGGAGGATGTTTGTGCTGTGGTGGTGATGGTGATGATATATTATTTTATTGTAGTAAAAATATTATTATTTTATTGTAGTAGAAATATTATTTTATTGTGATGAATATATTATTTTATTGTGTTGAAAGCTAAAATAGATCCTTTCTTTGCGGCATGTGTGTAGGTAAAATAGATAAAGTAACTTTTAGTAGAGCTAAATTGCTAAAAATTTAGCTCCACTGCTGTGGATGCTCTAACAAATTAACGATAGAAAGCAAAAATTGGGGTAATTGATCTTTCCAAAGAAAACGGTTTTGTAAAATTAATCTCGTACCAGTTAGATTGCAGTGGAACCTAATTTCTCTGCTATTGGGAATCACTATGTATTTGGGTTGTCTTGGCTGTATGAGCTTCGATCAACATAGAAATTAGAGTCTACATCTACCAATTCTAAATAGATAGGCTACACATTGATAATTTGCAGTTTGGTAATGAAACTCTTAAAACAATCCAGTGATGATGTGCTACTACTATACATATTGATAACAACTAAATAGGCCGTACGCATGGTTGAAATTTGAGGAAATAAATAATCAAAATGATAAAACAAAAACAAGAAAATAAGAAGGCTTACCAGGTTGATTGTTGAAGATTTTCTAGCCAAAGAAAAAAAAAAAACCTTGGTAGACTTGAAAGTTGAAAGAAAGCAATCGATGCTACTTGGCTTACCAATGATCCTGGCCTAGGCCAATATCTGTTCCCAAATTAGTCAGTCTTGGCCCTTACATAAAATCCTTTAACACTCATGTTCTAATATGCGATATGCGTCTACTGACCCCATAATCACTTGTAGTTTCAAACCTTCAAGTGAAATAAGGTCCACCCGCTCCACAATCACGAGGCCCCAAATTCAGTGACCCTGTAACTAATATGGGCCAACTCCAATAAACATTTTTCAATAATTTTTTTATAAAAAATTATGTTTATATATTTTCAATCATTCTCTTTCTTTTTAGGGTTTTGTTAATGAGGCACTCGATTAGGAGGTTTCAAAGGGTTCCAGCTACATTGCAAAATAGAAAAGTTTAACCCAAAAAAAAAAAAAAAAAAAAAAGAGATTTGCATGCCACGAGTGATCTTTCAATAGACGCTCCTGAAATTCTAATGGGAGCTTAGCATTGCTTGTATCACAAAGTGCTGCAATATTGCTTCTCCATGTAAAAAATTTCACTCTTAGATGGATTAGCTTGAAGCCTAGGCTGTAGGTGAAATTTATCCAAAGCATTCTTTAAAACATGGAAAGAGTTAGTGGTAGCTATGATCTCATTTAAGTTATTAACTTAGTATATTTGGGCTAAATTCAACTTTTAACACTTGGAAGGACTAAATATGTTCATTACTAGCCCATACAAGTATAGTGAGAGAGAATACTCTTTGTTAATCCATTCATCCCTTCAAAGTAACCTTAGACTGTCATATTGTTCAATGAGAAGGGGGTGTTTGGTACACCATTTCAAACAATAATTTTTAATTTTTAAACAGCATTACACATATTTTCATACACTTTTTTACCTATACATATTTCTACACATATTTTCAAACAACAAAACATATGTTTTTAAGTGTATGTACCAAATACTCTCTAAGTTCAACTGCACATCTTGTGATCAAATATTTTATTTTAGTAAAGACTAGCATCGCATTGATTATCAACTAGTAGCTTTTGCTATCTATGCCTTTCAAGTTGACTTGGTCAAAAAAAAAGAACCTTTCTATGCCTTTGTTGTACAATATGATATTGACCTCAACTCAATTTATCTTTGATGGACTAGATGCTTAGGAATGATGGTCATTATTGTTGCATTGACCCACTAATTTACTTATGTGGAAGATGTGAAATCATTGCATGCTACACTCTTAGTAGCTTTGAGAAAGTAAGTTGTGTGTCCATCAAGCTTTTCTATCTTTTAAGACAGGTGATCTAATTAAGTCATAAGATTCTTGCCGTTTCATTTATCTCTTATTCCTAAAGCTTCATTCAACATAATTTTAATGCATAAATACTTATATATCAAATAAATCCAATGCTATCAAATTTAGTTGATTTAACTTGAGTCAAAGTCTAGGTGTGGATTAGATTAAATTTCAAAGTTGGATGATGCAAACAAGGCAATAGGATCAAACTCGCACAATGTATGGGAATAAAGCATTAACGGTCCTGCTAAGCATATTTTTTTGCACTATTCTGGTTTGATGTTTGTGTACAAAGTGTTGAGTTGGGAGAACTTTCAAAAAGAAAAAAGAAAAAAAGAACTATTTTCCTCTAAACGGAAATATGATATAACGTGTATAAATAATAATAATAAAAACTCAATCAAATTTGTTACTGAGAAAACATAATAAACAATAATAAAGGATGAGATCTCTTGAATATTATTTTACTTAACCATAAAAAGTTGGAGATTATTGTTTAATTCAACCCCTTTTGAAGACTGGTGTGATTGTTTCGTGCATTTCGGGATTAAAAATTGTTAATTGGATTAATAAATTAGGAGAGAGATTTCAAGTAATTACAGGATGTGTTCCGGTATGGTGAAAATTTGTAGTGTAATCAGATTGTTTTTGCTAAACTTTAGTGTAATCGGACTTTGTACACCCTCCAATTGCACCTTCTAGCATTATTCATCATACCTAAGCCACCATTACACAAACAAACTTACAGCTTTTACAGTAGACTTTCACATGGAGTAATGGATATATATATTTTTTTTCCACCAATCACAATTAACTACATAAAAAGTCGTGATCAAAATTGTGTATTTTATTTTTTGTGATACTAGATTTTTTTGCATTATATTGAGCCCCTCACTCTGTATTTTACTCAACCCCAAAGAGTACATGTACATTTCCTACTGTTACCACGAATTTTTAAAATTTATCGCAAAAACAATAATAATATTCCTCATCTCATATTTAATATTTTCCTTTTTCTTTTTTAATGAATTATTAGGACAGTTCAAGAATTTGGAGTTCTCGGGGAAATGGATCCAACTCAAGTTTGATAAAATCAAACTCGCTTTCGATGATTGAAGATCCATATCTATGGAGGAGAATAGATTAATCGGATTTGGAATTGGAATCAAGCCAAGCCACCATGGCAAGGAGCAAAGGTACCAATGTTTGTGCATGACTTCTTGTCCCCATGAGTATTTTGTCCAAAGAAAAAGAAAAAAGCTCTTTTTGGGTGTGACTTGGTGAATCTTGAATAATAGTATTAAACAGTTTTGGAAAATCGACCCCATCTCCGAGTGCCAAGCTCCTCTTCCCTTTCCCTTTTTCTTTTTATTTTCTTTTATTTCAAATTCAATTCCTATGGCTGGTAGGGACTAATATTTCAATTTCAATTTCCCCTTTTCAATTTTAATATCATGTATTATTTTAAGCCTTTTCCAACTGAGGAACAACTTTAGTAATATATAACATTCGAATGTAAAACTCTAACAAATTTGTTAGGTTATTATGGAAACTAATTAATGCTTCTTAGAAGACCTAATAGAGTAAATTGTAAATTACACACTTAAAATTTGAGAATGATTTTATTTTTTCCTCTTAAAATTTGAAAATTTTGATTTAATCCCCTAATGTTACCTATTGTTTTGATTGGAACCCTTCCATTTGTGCCCATACCGAAAGTAAGCTCAAAACAAATTTGTTTTAACACACTTGAACTAAGTTGTTTTGGGTCTAGTAAATACACATCCAATTAAACCACGCCACCTTATCTATATATATATATATATATATATATATAAAACCGAAATCTTTGAAACTCTCACAATTTTCCACGTCACCACTATTTTAATTTTCTTTTTATTTTAGGTTTTATATCTTATATATTTATTATTTTTTAAAACAAAACTACTCTATATAAAACCCTACTACAAGACCATACGTAGTAAAACCCGTCTACAAGACCATATGCAAGAAACCTAAAAACTGAAAACCCTAGACCATTTGTGGTTTAGTTTCTTCCTTCTCTACTCCGGTCTCTATCTTTACACTTTGCTTCTATAGTCAGTACCATCCGAGACTTGGCTTTAAGTTGCAAATGGTTTGTGTTTGCGTCTAAATTGTGGTTTGTTAAGGCTTGAGTTTAACTTGATCTAATATGTCTTTCATCTTTGAAATTTCAGAATATATCAAAAATCCGAGAAGGGAATCTGACCAGAGTGGGAATTATCTTAGAAAGCCACGTAAGGAAGAGGAAGTCAGCAAGAAGAAAAGGTAAGGCATGGGGCTTCTTTGGGAAGTATGTTTACTCACGGCCTCCTTTTATTCGACTTATAAGTTATAATCCTACGTTTAGAAAGAGAAAAACAAAACTCTAAACCGGAAAAGCTAAAAAAAATTTCAGCAATTTAATTTGAGATTTTTTTTGATTTGTAGGTGTTTCCAAACCATTATGGAGTGAGCGAAGCTTCTTAGAAAGCAACCTTATTGCAAGGCTGAAGGTGATAAATTTTTTTGACCCTTTTGTTTTTTTTAATACTTTTTTTTAATCGGTTTTCCCTACTCTCTTGCATTTTGGGGTTTATTGCATTGATTAGCAATGTTGATGATTTTTTTAAGGGAATGCCTCAATGAAGATATATAGAGAGAGAGAGAGATTAAAGATTGGGGAGCTGTAGTTTTATTTTTCCCTTCACCACTAATTTTAAAAGGAAATAAAATCTTTTGAATATTTTTTTTGTTAGTTAGTTTGTTTTTCATGACTTCAAATCCTGATGAGAATCACTTTTGCTATGGAATACTAGACATATTTCACCATTCATCTGTTACAAATATCTTTGTATTTTAGCGTTCATATACAATGATGCTAGGTGTAATCAAGAAACAATAATAATTTATAATAAAAAAACTAACACATAAAACAATTGTAAACTTTGATTTATAACTTTGTTTTTTTTTTTTTTATTGGTATGTAAAGAAAAGGTCGGCTAGAGTCATGAAATACATCTTTATAGATTTGAATTTAAATTTAAATTATGAAATATGTTAGTAGTAGCTCATTTTCAGCTTGAATTTAATGTCTCACCCTTTTTTTTTCATATATATGATCAATTTATATTTTTACTCGATTAATGCTCTTTTTTGCCATTCAATTGGTACCTTTTCTTCTTTTTTACATTCATATATTTCAACATCTATTCTTTCCAAATTTGTGTGATGAGGGTTTGTTTTGTTTATTGGCTTACAAGTGTCCAAAGCAATTTTTTTTAAAAATAGTTCTACCATTTAAGCCAAATGACTAAAGCAATCTTTACTCAAAATTTGGTACATTTATTTGTCTTTGCTTCCTAACAATGTCATTTTATTCATTTGAAGGTTGAGACTATGCAACATTATTGGTGTTAGAGTTTCACTTTTGGTCTTAGTATTTTATTTTTCCTCTTAAGTTGTAACTTTTATAAGTGAAAATTTACAACTTTTGTTCAACTCTTCTGTGCAATTTATTTCAGCAATTGTGTAAATTGGCATTATGTTTCCTTTTCAATCCCATTGAGGTCTAGCATCTTTGTTTACTGACAATGTTAGAATTTAGATATATCTTGAATATCAAGAATGATTAATGTAATTTGTGAAAGATATTTGATTGAATGAGTATGGAATTAACTATATTTGTGTAATTAATTGTATTGGAGTGTACTTATATTAGTTATATATTTTCTAAATATTATCTCAAGCTCTTGGTTATCATAATATCTCATTGTATGTGATAGATTTTATTACTTTGTAAGTGATAGATTTTATTGGTTTGGTATATAATTTATACCAAGATCTTGAATTTTTTTTTTTTTTTTTTTTTCCATATTGGGGAAGTTATCAATAGCTTTCCCTTGCATCGCACAGGTTAGCGACTAGTTTAAAGAATACACATCATTAAATTAAAATAATTCAAAATTTGTGGATTTACCTAAAAAGAAAAAAACTAAAAGTTTAAAATTTAAAAACCTCTCTCTCTCTCTCTCTCTCACTTTGGAGAGTAAATAAAGTAACTAGGGTAGTGATTAAATATTTCAATTAAGTTAGTTTGTTGCTACTTCCTAGTTGCTAATGATGGGTTGAACATTCCATTTTGATTACCTTTATTTAGTGGTTGCTGACTTGTTGAATATTTATAAAAGTTAGTTAAGCATTTGTCTTTAGCATATTTATATAAGGCAAATGTTAACAAGCACCCATGTGGTGCTTGTTAGGGTTAAAATAATATAAGTCTTATTTAATAAAAAAAATTGGATAAATGGGAGAAAAAGAAGGACATGATATAAAGCTGGCCTCATAATCTATAAAGCTGCCAAGATACAGACATAAACACAACCCTTATATTAAATAGACAAAAAAAAAAAAAAAAAACATTTTGAGGGCCCACATATGTACCTTTTGGTTATTCTTAAGTCTCAACACTTCCATCTTTGATCCTATCCAAGTACTCAACCATTCTTGATGCAGATTGGTTAAGGAAGAATAAAATATTTTAATATTTTATGTGATTTTCTTTTTCCTAGTTGAATTAGAATTTTAATTGTTTTCTTTTTCTAGTTAAATTGTTTTTCTTTTTTCAAGTAGAAGTAGGTTTATTATTTCTTTTCCTAAAAGGAGTAGGAGAAATTCTATTTCTATAAATACTCTTTATAGAGGGGTTGATTGTTATTGTTATGTGTTGATTAATAAAAACTTGTTAGAGAGGTTTTCTCAATTATTTTGCCTACTAGCCTAGTGTTCTTGTGGAACTTAGGTTTTGTGAAAGAATTGTAGTAATTGTGTGTTACTGATTCTTCTTCTACATACCTACACCGCATCAATTCTAGTAAACTTGGTCGCAACATTGCTGAATATGTCTTTGGAGACCATGAATAAGGTGTTGATCATTTGTTTGGGGTTTGTTATTCGGTGAGATACAATCTTAATCATTTGTTTGGGAGGAAATGGCTCTGGTTAGGATGCCCAAAAAATTTAAACTTTGTTTGGATGCCTAGAAAATGTTGTAATAAAATAAAATAAAATAAACCCCAAAATTTTATCCCTAGGATATATTTAACCCCACACTTTTAAATGATACATTTTAAACCCTAAACTTTCATACCCTAACAAATTACACTCTCACATATGAAATGTATATCTATGAATGTTTGGAATTTAACTAGTTCCATTTAAAAGTCTGCCAAAGGATAAAATTATGGATTTTTTTTTTTACTTTCCCCAAAAATAAACTATATATATTACAGTGTATGTAATTTTTAACTAAAATTATTTTAGTCTTTTAAGGTTTTTAATAAAAATATAATAATGAAAATGACATAGCATGATTTAATTGAACCAACTCTATGAAATAAAAAGCAGTAAGCAGGTATCTTTCACAAAAACAAATAATAATAATAAAATTTGAACCAACCAAACACAAATTAACACATTAGCATAGGCCTAGACAAAAAAGATTCACAGTCATAATGATAAGTAACATTTGTTTTTTAAATTTTTTTGGGTAAAAAACTACAGGTAACGTTAAAAATCAAAATTTGTAAATGTTACGAGAAAAAATCAAAATAATTAGTACAGTGACAAAGGTCAAAAAGTACGAGGAAAGTGGTCAACAAGATTAGTAGATTACTTTAAAGTGTAAAGCATATAAACAGTGATGTAACAGAGATTCTCTCATCACTTTCACTATTTCACAAACCCATCTGATCTTAATAATATTCCTGAAAGAAAGAATCAAAGAAACAAAAACTATGGCGGAAGGAGCTTTATTCCACCTTGCCGGAAAAGTCCTTGAACTGCTGGGTTCCTTCACTCTCCCAGAGGTCAAACTGGCCTTCGGTGTTCAAACTGAGATTGAAAAACTAACAAGCACAGTTTCCACAATCCAAGCTGTGATTCTTGATGCAGAAAAGCAGAGTTCTCATAATCATCAGATCAAAGATTGGCTCAGAAAGCTCAAAGATGTTCTCCATGATGCTGATGACTTGCTGGATGATTTCTCAACCCAAGTTTTGCGGCACAAGGTGATGAGAAAGAAGAAGGTACGCATTTTCTCTTCCAGTTCTAATCGTATTGCTTTTAGTCCTAAGATGGGTCGTCAGATAAAAGCAATTAGGGAGAGACTAAATGCCATTGCAAAAGATAAGGAGGATTTCCACTTTATTCAAAGCTTCATTGAGCCACAAGTCATGAGTAGGGACAGAGAAACTTATTCTTTTGTTCTTGAAGATGAAGTTGTTGGGAGAGAGAATGATAAGGGAGTGATTATCGAACTTCTTTTTTATGACAATGTTGTAGATAATATTTCTATCATTCCAATCGTTGGTATTGGAGGATTAGGGAAAACCACACTAGCTCAACTGGTTTACAATGATCAAAGTGTCAACAAAAATTTTGAGCTAAAACTTTGGGTTTGTATCTCTGAAATCTTTGATGTAAAACGAATTGTTAAAGAAATTTTAGAACAGCTGACGGATGAGAGACTTAAAGAAAGCTTTGAGATGCTGCAAAATCAGCTTCGAGAAAAACTTAGTGGAAAAAAGTACTTGCTTGTCTTGGATGATATGTGGAATGAGGACAATGCTAAATGGCTTCTCTTGAAAAATTTATTAATGGTAGGTGCAAGGGGAAGTTGGATAGTTGTAACCACTCGTTCTGAAATGGTGGCGGGCATAACAGGGGCAACTTCATGGTATGCTCTAAAAGGCCTACCTGTAGAAAAGGCTTGGAATTTGTTTGTAAAAGTTGCATTTGGAGAAGGCCAGCTGCCTAAGAACCAAGCCTTTATTAGCCTGGGAAAGGAGATTTTGGAAAAATGTGTTGGGGTACCTCTTGCCATAAGAACAATAGCAAGCTTGCTCACTCCAAACCTTCTGAAAATGAGTGGCGATCTTTCAAGAATTATGAACTCTCAAAAATAACTCATGCAGAAGAAAATAATATTTTATCAACACTTAAGTTGAGTTATGATCATCTACCATCATACTTAAAACAATGCTTTGCTTATTGTAGATTGTTTCCAAAAGATTCCAAGATTCATGTAGGGACACTGATTGATCTTTGGGCAGCGCAAGGTTTTATTAAGTTATCGAATCCAAAGCAACGTGTTAAGGATGTTGGTAGAGAATACTTCAAGTTATTACTTTGGAGGTCATTCTTCCAAGATGTTGAAAAGGATTACTGGGGCAATATATGGTGCAAAATGCATGATCTCATGCATGATCTTGCAATCTCTGTGGCTGGAACAGAATGTACTGTATTACATTCAACTGAGGAAAATATTGGCAAAAATGTTCGTCATGTATCATTTAATCTTTTGGATTCGTCGATGCAGTTTCCAATCATCAAGTTTGAAGGAAAGAGGATACGAACGGTTCTTGGACATAGAAGAGGGTGTGACTTTCCTTGTAATGCGCTCGTTTCAAATCTTAAGTATTCACGCACACTAGATTTGAGCTATCTATGGTCACGAAAAATGCTGTGTTCAATTGGGAAATTGAAGCATTTAAGATATCTTGATGTTTCCGAAAATTGGTACATTAAAATTCTCCCTAATTCCATTGTCATGCTGCTGAATTTGCAAACACTGAATCTCAAGAATTGTCGTGCGCTTAGAGAATTACCCCGAGACACTAAAAATCTGGTCAATCTTAGGCATCTAGATATTTCTGGTTGTATTACACTGACTCATATGCCTTACGGACTTGGAAATTTGACTTCTCTTGAGATACTACCATATTTTGTTGTGAGAGACAGAGGTGTCAAGGCCAGGGCTAGTGGTGGGCTTAGTGAATTGAATAAGCTGAGCAATTTGGGAGGAAACCTGTGGATTCTGAATCTAGGACACGGAAAAGATGACATGATGGAATGTAAAGCTGCAAACATGAAGGAGAAACAACATCTTCACCAACTGAAATTATGGTGGAACTTAGAGTTGGTTGGAGAAACCGAATGTTACGATGAAATGTCACTAGAAGGTCTCCAGCCACATCCAAATCTTGAAAACTTGATTTTGTCGAATTATATGGGTGTTACAATTCCAAGTTGGGTCTCTTCGCTCACTAATCTTGTCAATTTGCAATTGCAGAGTAATTGTAGATGCCACCACCTCCCACCGTTAAATCAACTCCCTTTTCTCAACTCTGTCTGTCTCGTAAATATGAAAGCACTTCAATACATATCAGAAGACATTGTTAGTAATGTGTTAGGTTCCTCAATAACAATGTTCTTCCCATCATTATTTTCTCTCAAAATAAAGAAATGCCCTAATCTGAAGGGATGGTGGAGGAAAGATGATAATGATGGGCCAGGCCATCTGTTGCTGCCATCATTTCCTCGTCTCTCTGAATTGGAGATTGAAGATTGCCCCAATCTTACTTTCATGCCCTTGTTTCCATATCTTAAAGTAGAGCTGAAATTGTGGGAAGCTAGCTTGAAGGTATTGCAGCAAACAATGAATAAACAGAGACCATCAACATCAACATCCTCCTCATGCTACTTTCCTCTCTCTAAATTACAGTTTTGTATTTAAAAGGGGTTAATGATTTAGAATCTCTTCCAGAGAAGTGGCTGCAAAACCTTGTTCCTCTTCAGATACTTTTCATTTATCAGTGCCATGGACTTAGGTCTCTTCCTTGTAAAGGTATTCAACATCTCACCTCTCTTCAAGAGATGAAAATAGTGGACTGCAATGAGCTGGCTCTGGTAAATGACGAAGATGATGGCATGCAATGGCAAGGCCTTCGGAGCCTCCATTCTCTGTGTTTTTGGGGAACTCCAAAGTTGGTGTCTCTACCAGATGGGCTTCAACATGTTAACACTCTTCAAAAACTCGAAATTCATAATTGTACTGATTTAATGGCTATACCGGAGTGGATAGGCAACCTCACATCACTACATCATCTTGAAATTTCCGGATGCTTCAATCTGACATCATTGCCTCAAGAGATTTGCCATCTCACGTCTTTACAAATTCTTAAGATTGAAAATTGTCCTAATTTGATGACTTTACCAGGGTCAATGGATAACCTCACGTTACTACAAGTGCTTACAATTACGGAATTCCCCAATCTGACCTCACTGCCTCAAGGGATTCGCAGTCTCACCTCTTTAAAAAGCTTGATGGTTGACAATTGTCCTAATTTGATGGCTTTACCAGAGTGGATAGGCAACCTCACATCACTGGAAGAGCTTATAATTTGCAAATGCCTTAATCTGACATCATTGCCTCAAGGGATTCATGATCTCCCCTCTTTACAACGGCTGAATATTACTGGTTGTCCCATTTTAGAAGCAAGATGCCTGGGGGAAGATTGGCCCAAGATTTCTCATGTTCCAGTCTTGAGATTGGATGATTTTGGGTGGTGAGATACAAGTTGTTCAGGTATGTGTCTATCTGTTAATCACAATTTTTCATAGAAAATAAAATAAGGATGCTTTTAGCTTCTTTCTTCTTTATGTTTTTGAGAGTTGTGATATTTTGGGGACTTCTCATGCAGAGAATAGACTTGGGCTAAAAATTCAGACCTATCCAAAATTTGCAATTGTGCAAATATTACAAGAAGTCAGCGGTAATAACGTTTTTCATTTTTTTTTTTAATTCTATTTATTTTGTTCCTTTTCCATTCCTGTCATCAAAATTTTAATTAGACACATTGTTTTTGAAATTTGTAGGACAAGAAAAAAGAACAGTGTAAATTCTTTGATTTGTTTTTTTATTCTAATGATTTATATCTTTGTACCTAAAACTGTGGTGATGTATTGACATATATGGTTGATAGTGATAATTTCAAAATCAGAGTCAGATAATTATCACTTTGAGGAGATGACTTTACTACGCAACTAACACTGCAGACTTGGTTTATACTTTTAGGGGAGGTGGGGCTATAAAGGTTTCCATTGTAGATTCAAATTAATTTAGGCAATTACAGATACCACCCCTGTGGAATACCCTTAAAACAAGCAACTATCTCATGTTTTATTTTGTGACACTTACCTCCCTTGTGTTTAGTAATGGACTAACAAACTAATGCTGTTAAGACAACATGAATGCGCACAGCTTCTCTTTTTCCCCTACTTGACTATCTGCTCATCAAAGTAAATTGGGGTAGAATGTTCTTTTTATCAATTCTTTTCTAGTAAGTTCATTTGCCACATCATCAAATTCTCTTATTGATAAATGGAAATGCCTAATAGAGCAAACCACAGGGGAGGTAAGTGTCACAAAATAAAGCACACGGTATTTCCATGTTTTTAGAGTATACCACTGGGATGGTATGTATAATTTGCCCAATTAATTTACAAATTCTCATATGAGCTAATCCATAAAAACAACAAATTCATTGAAAGTTTCCATCTGATTTTCATTTCCTATCTTCTGACTAAAAATTTCTAATTAGATTTTGAGTTTGTTCAAACATTTTGAACAAAACTTTTGCTGCTTTCTGGTCTGTTTCTTCTTTATCTGTTTTATATCCAAGGTTTCTAATGCTCAGAGCAGTACACATCTAGGATTTTTTTGCTTTACTAATGATTTTTTTTTTTTGGCTTTGTCTGCCTCCTACAGCTGCTTGCAATCTTCCTTTCATATTCAAATATTTCTTTAAACTTATATACTCTTTTTGAATATTGTTACCTTCTCGTCCTTGTCCTGCCAAAAAGGAAAAGTTCTTTTTATTTTTCAAAAAATTATGTCATTATATACTTTTTTTTTCTTTTTGGTTCTTTTTCTATAAACGTTTCTTTTTTAAGAGAGGCTTCTTAATGCTTCGATTACTTGTGTAGATAAAACTGTTTATCAAAATACATTGCATGAATCAGCTTATCATGTAGGTATGCTCTTTTATATATAAACTTTAGAGGTTGAGCCTTAGTGCGATACAAGTGCCTTTCATCAAAAGTGTTAGGTCGTGGTTCTTGTTCACCTTTCCCAAACACCCCCAAAGTGGGGGTTTTTGTGCGTCAGGTACAACTTTAAAGCTAATAAACCAATGGTTAGTTCTGAAATTGCATTGTCTAACCAATGACTTAAAATAAATTTTTTTGTTGTTGTCATGATTCAACTGAAATATTTGTTTGCTTCCTCACATGTTTATCTGAAGACTAACTTTAAAGTCAAAGAAGAATAGCCCGTTCAGAAAATTAAAAAAAAAGAATACAGAGATCAATTAAATTGGATTGGATATTTTACCAGTTACTAAATTTAAAAGTACTAATTAAGATTTTTCTTTTGCTTAAATACTTGTTAAGACTTGAGGATACCTTCATTTTTCTTACTTTATTCAGGATACTTCTCTACCTATTGTTTTATGATGATTTATTAATGCTCAAAGCAGCAGCCAAGTTTAGGAACTTTTCATTTTCTATGTGGTTGGTGTTTTGTCTATTTCTCTACCTCCTAAAGCCATAGTCTTTGGTTCTTAACTTTTGTTGTGCAGCCTCTGTCCAAGCATTGGGCCACATTGCACATGTTATTTTCTTTAATGAGTTTAATCACTACAAGTATGGGGCATTGTGTGATGGATGGGAAGAGTTCCTGGAGTTCTTTAAGTCAAAGAGATGTAGTATGGGTAAGGACGGTTGAGCCAAGACAGGTAAGAGAAGGAGTTTTATTAAATGTCCCAAAGATGGAGTAACTTGCTGCAAAGCGATGCAGAGGTAAGCCAATTCTTGTAGACCATTTTAGTTATTCTTTCCTTATCATTTTTGTGCCTACTGCCAAGAGACTACATAGGAAACCATATCAACATTCTTCTTGTAGATTATTTAGATGGTAATGTGCCACTCATCTAATAATATATGGCTGGTTCTATATTATCCAGTGCTGATCTCACCAAGGGAGGAGTAGCTTGATACAGTCCTACTCTTTACCACTTCCCCTTGATTATATTCTTTTCTAATACTAAAAGACATGCATTTTCTTACAAAAATGAGCGGAAGTTGTTTCCAATTTTTGATAGTTTTGTGTAGATGTTTCTGTTTGAATTGAAGGTTGTTTCTTTTGTAATTATAACCAGAAATCTATGCAGTATGTGAAATTACGCATTTCAGACTAGTTTTATGTGTTAGCCTTTTTGTGATTTGGAAGCTAAAATTAAGGACCACTAAATGATTAATCAATTCAAAGGAAGGACTCGAGTGCCATAAATGCATGTGTCAAATCAACTCAAAGATGCAGTTGGTAGAAAGTAAAATGGTTGAAAATAATTGTAAATGTTTGCCTTAACATACATATAGAAGTGGATGGGAATGATCTAGTGATTTGTTTCCAGGAAAAAAGTGTTACCCAATGTCAAAGTGTCTCTCAACTTTCCTATTAGGATAATTTGAAAATCACTTGCTTAAATTTTACATGTCATTGGTTGGCCAAATATTAATTTAAGGTACCTAGATTTTCTCAATTTTCCCAAAAGGAATCTTCCCTGGAGATGTAGTTCTATATTTAAGAACCAAATCATACACCAATAACTAAGTCATTTTCATGACTTTCATGTTATCCAAATTGGGGTCTCTTGTTGAGTGATTTCAACATCTATTACTCTGCAAATATGTTCACAACTTCACTTTCAACTTTGTTCTAGTTCAATGCTTTCTTGGAGTGACCAACAAGCTCATCTCAATTGAATCCTTGTAATCTCGGATGCCATAGTATGGTATCATTGCCATAATTAAGGGCTATAGTTGCGTCACACTCTCACCACTTTAAGGAGATTGTGAATCTCCAATTGTCCCACTTACTAGAAAGATACAAGGATTGAATAGGTATATGATGGCTAAAATCCCATATTTCTGCAGGAAGGAAAAAGAAAAACCATATGATGGGATGGAGAGTAATATCCTTTTCTTTGAAGAGATATACCTAAGATTCTTGAGGTATACTAATTAATTTGCATCACAAGCTATCAAATATCATCATGTTCTTTGTTTTCTTCTTTTTCTTTATTCATCTGTTTAAGTGTTTTTTTTTTTTTTTTTTATAAAATTAAAAAAAAAAAAATTCTAACTCTTGTAGAATGGATTGCAACACTAAACTATAAGGCTTAAGTATTGATACTATTCAATTTATGTGCATGCTATAATCCTAAACAATGTGGTGATATATATTCCATTTCGGATCACTCTTTTCTATTGTTTTGACACATTTGGTAGCCAAAAATACTTGATTTGACTATATACATTTGTTTTTAACGAGTAAGCATTTTGTTAAAAAAGTACAAAAGGGGCACAACCTAGTACACCAAATGTATAGAAGAGATTTGAATTGCTTAATGTAATTATTTAGCTATAATCATGTGGGAATTTCATGTTTCTAAAATGTATGATGAATACTTTGCCAATTTTTCTTTCTCAAACTATCAGAAACATGAATTGAGGAGGCGGTAATGGATCATAAGATTTTTGGTGCCCCAAATATTCTAACCTGGACGAGAAGGATCTCACCCCATTAGCTGCACAGGTTCTTAAATCCTTCAACTTCTATCTTAATCAGTTTTGCACTTTTTTTGTTGTTCTCTTTTAAGAGCTTTCAATTTTGTTGAATTTCTAAATTATGTGTTTTTCGTATATCACACACGGAGAGTGTGGCAAAATTAAAGATGACTTTACAAAAATGAAGCATCATCTTTCAATAGATTGAGTAATACGCCTCACTTGATTGACATCATCTGCAAAAGTCTTACAAATTTTTAAATTTGTTTTTGATTGACAACTTCAAGTGCAAGGCAAATTGGGACTTGCTCTGTTGAGATGGCTTTTGAGACTTCCACAACAAAGAACCTCTTTCGGTGTCTTTGTTATCTCTACATAGCATGGTATTACTCATCCTTGAAGTAGTCTTTCAATTCTATGTAAGGCTGCTTAGGATACCACAATATTCCAGGCCATGGGCAATTGCATATATGAGACTTGAACACTTACATTTTGTGCAGAGGCTAGGTGTGTGTTCATGTTATAGTATCGATTTCCCAACAATCTTTCTACATTAGCATAAAATTTAGCAATCACATATCATAGAAAGGGCCCTATGTTAGTTGGGGTCCCTTTCATCATGACCTTTATCATCAATTGCCTTCTTCTCGTGCTTGGCAATGATACTCCACATTGGTGCCTATTTGGATTGCCACCTGTAGTGGCTGGTGATTTGATCAAAGAGCAGATTTTGGAGAGATTATTCATCAATCTAGTGGTTGGTGAATCACCGATCAAAGAGTATTATTAAGTAGCTATCCTTGTGGAGAAGTATTAGTCATCTTCGACAGTTTTGCTACATATATGAGGACAATTGAATGCATCTTTTCATTTCGTCGGGAAAGTTGAATTTCCAATTTTCAACATGTTGAGTATCTTGCATCGAATATTTCATTTCTTCTTCAAAGTTTATGATTTGAGTGTCCAGCTTTTTGTGACATTTTTTTGGGTGGATCAACTTATTTTTGCTACTTGGATTTGATTATAATCGGGTGCTCTTTGTACTTGTATTCCAATTAATATTGAGTAATTATTTTTTCTTCTTTTTTTTTTTTTTTTTTTTAACAAGCGGGGATAAAGATGCTTACCATGACCTCTCCCGGACCCGCAAAAGTGGGAGCTTTGTGCACGAGGATACAACGTTTACGATAATGAAAAAAATCCTCTTGAAATAAATTTGACATCTCAACAAATGAAGGAATTTAAGCAATAAAAATCTTTTTGCTTTTCAAATTATTGAGCTTTTCTTGTAACATGTTGTATCTAGTGAACCATCTTGTCAATGATGTTTTCTGCTTTCTTGTTAATACATTTGGAATTTAAGTAGTGCATTGTCAATTTGTATAAATGAATTGTGTATTGCATGTGTCACTCTCTTAGAAGCAAAATTGGTCTATTTAGAATTGCATGGTGCTAAAGTGAAACTGCATATTCCAATTTTAAACTTGATTTAATTTTTATCCTCTTAGATTTAGGATTGTTGGAACTTGCATAGAACTTATTCACTCCATTTTTAGCCTTCTTTTATTTCTACGTGCTCCTATACAATACAAAGTATGGACAATCAAAGTTCTTTGAAATTCAAGTCAGTCAAAAGAATTATTTTTAAGAAATTTTTTCAACTAGAGTTCCGCATTCTGCAAGTAATCTTCCTATTATCAAATATCTTCTTAGGAGCATGGTTCTAGTACAAAATGCTACCGTGTTTTCTGCATGTAAAATATGTTGCTCTTGGCTAGATTAACTTGAAGCCTAGACCATAGGTAAAACTTATCCAAAACATTCTATATAGCAAGAAAGATTCATCCCCTTGTCATACTTTATGAATCCCTTAGAAGCGACAATTCAAAGAAACATTGAAGTAAAAAGTACATCTTAGGAACATTGTTGACCTTGCAATTGCTCTTTGAAATGGCTTTGGAAATACAATTCTTTGTGAGCATATGACTACCCTTTTCCAATTCCCCTCTAAATAAAGGCTGCTTGATTTGGACTAATGACATAATGACTAGTAACTAGCGACTTTGCTATTGCCTTTGTAGTTTGTACACAACATTGCAAGATGATATTAACATGAACTCAAGCATAAATGATTAACTAGGCCCCTCATTTTGAAACTAGAGTTACCTTTGTTGCATTGATCTCATAATTTACTAAATTGGAAGGAAAAAAGGCTTGTGTGAAATCAAACTGTGTGACCATCACAGCAAGGAGCTTTCAAAACTTTAGGAAAAAGATAGTATTATTAGTCTCTTCCTATAAATTTCTCTAGCCATTTAAGTTTTTGAGGTTCAAAAATAGAATAATAAGGCAAATCTTGTATTTTTTTTTTTTTTTTTCATTTAATTTTTAAATTAGGCCTTGTAACAAAGAAGTCTCTTGCAATAGGAAAGGATTTCTCTTCAAGTTGCTATCTTCTTGAAGGTTTTGCCATTTATAAAAAAGTTTTGAAAATTTCTGTTCATTTTATAATTTTTCAAAGGTGCCATGGTAGACTATTGTAAGTTTAGTACAATAATCTGTTGTATTTGATAATCTACTCTCACCCAAAACATTTCCAAATGAGTTGAAAACTTTCATCCTTCTTAACATTTTTGCCATAACCCATGCATCTGCTGCAAAATTTTAGCGGTCTATGTGTTGTGTTCATTATCTTTCCCATAAGGACATGCCTCAACATCTTTTACAATTCAAAAAATGAAGACCCTTATTATGTGAGTGAGTTTGTTTAGTAGATATCAAGCCCCATAAGATTTGGTGTTTTTTTGTCAAGTTTTCTAGCCATTAAGCCAAATCCATCCCCTTAATCTAATGGTCATATATATTTGCAATGCTTCCAACCCTACTACGGGATTGAAACCTAAGAACCATGTGGTACGAGAAATATACTTGTTAGTTAACGTTTTTTCATTGATGTCAAACTAAAATATTGCAAACTAGAAGAAAATGAAGAAAGAATAAATAAGTTGTGTCATAGATATGAAGAAGGTAAAACATTGCCTCATATATTTGGTCCAATTTGGTCATGCTTGGTCTATTTCGGTCTTTTTGGGTTGCTTTTACGATTATAAGTAGAGTGATCTTTATACTTGTATGCAACTAATGTTTTGAGTTTTTTTTTCCCCATTGTGGGAATGTAAAATTAGTAAATAAATCGGAAAATATTCTAAGATATTTAAGAAATCAATCATTTTTATTATGTTTTTGGTATTTGTTTTTCAAATTTAGTGAGCTCTTACCTGTTCCATCTAGTGAAACATCTTGCAAATAATGCAATAATGTTTCTTGCCATTTATCTACCTATATATATTTGATAAAAGGCATCGTTTGCATTTTATCCCATAAAATTATAGGACATGAGACATAACAATAGAAATCAAAATTTGGGGTAATAGGTCTTCCTAAAGTACACAGTTTTGTCAAAATTAATCTTGTACCAGTCAGATTGCATTGGAAGCCATTTTCTTTGCTATTGAGAATCACTATATGTATGTAGGTTGTCTTCAAGGTATATATGAGCTTTGTAATCCTTATAGAATCTGGTTGCATCTTGTATAATGATCGATGTTTGCCCTTCACTAACCGCATATATGTGTATGTGTGTTTCAATGGTACCAAAGCTGTTCATGCAAGAAGAACAAACTTCTCAAACTCTTCTTTGCTGCAGTTCCCAACCTCATTTTCAAACACCATTCTAAAATATTTCTGGGTATTTTGGCATATCTTTTGTATACTTATTGGACGCCAACCACCTATGCTCCCCTTGATGGAGGACATTACCACAAGGTGGGAAGGACTATTTCATTGGCTTGCACATTGCTACACAACCCATTTTCAGCACCCCATCAACAACATTCATAAATTTTCCTTAGTGGGCGGGGTGTCTTGAATAGCCCTCCAGAATGTGGTGTGCAACCCACCTTAGATAATATTTTCTTAAAAAGTTAGATTTCTAAATAAAACCAATAATTTAGCATAGATAGAGTAGAGTACCATAAACCGAAAGTTAGGTCTTATATATAAGCTATTGTCATCTAATTCAAAAAAGTGTTATGCTTTCTATAACGTGCTTTTCTATATAGCACACTTTTTAAATATAATAAAATTACTAACATAATGTCCTAGGTGAGACTCTCTATATCAATTATCAAAGTTTAATCATTTTAAAATTACAATTTTGATTAAAATCCTATTACTAGTTTTTTTTTTTTTTAAATAAAAATTAAAAGTAGTTTGCTTATTTATTTTATAACATTTTGGTTTTTGGTATAGACGGTTAAAACCCTAGATCTCTAGTTTCAAATAGTTTGCTTATTTCTTTAAAACTATTTTAATCATGTAATTTTTTTTTTTTTGTTTAATAACAAAATTGGGTTTTATATGTTGTGTTTGTGATGTGTTACACAAGTGTTCCATATACACAACATGCTTTCATAATGCAAAATAAATACTTTAAAATTACTAACACCTTTGTTCTAAATGAGAGTCTATTACAAGTTTGAAATTGAGACTCTATTATGTGCTTTTTTTCAACTTATTTTTATAATTATCTAATCAAATATATATATATAATTGAAACCTTTACCATTTTGTTAACTTTTTAATACTTGTCACATAAGACTTTGTTACTTCACAAGTTTACGCATCATTTTTTTAATTATATATGAGACATGTTAATAAATACCCTAAGGGTATTGGTTTAGGGACTATTTTAAGATACTTTTTATAGGAAAAAAAAATTAAATGTTTTGACTTCTTTTTACATTTCTCATAAAAGAGATGTTAAAATTTTCCTAAAATTGTTTATTAATAATTTCCCTAAGAGCACCCATTAACAAAACCCATTATATATTTTTTAATTGAGTTTAAACTCTATTTTACATTTAAGCACTTCATTTGAATATTATCAAATCATATTTTCATTAAATGTTAGAATAGATGGTTCCATATTCAAAGTCATTGTCAATCATGGTAAAAGCTTATTATAATTATTATAACTATCATAATTATCAGATTTCATATTCATACAAAAAAAAAGAGATAAACAATCATATTTTGATAAAAATATATTGTGTTACATGAATTACTCACTAGTTAATTTATTATTTTGGGTAAATAAAAATTTTTAAAGCACACTTTTTTATTATAGATATTTTTGTGCTTGTAAAAAAAAAAAAAAAAAAAAAAAAAGCTCAACCATGTATAATGAAAGTTTGCGGCAAAAATAATGGGCTTCTTTAAATTATTCAATATTAGTGGGCTTCTTTAAATTATTCAATATTAGTGGGCTTCTTTAAATTTAAAAAATAGATTGGACTGGTTTCTAGCTTCCCCCACTCTTTTTTTTTCATGTATCATTTAATCTTGAAGATTCATCAAGGAAACTTTCAATTTTAAAGGATAATGGAATGAAGCTACGAACAATTCTTATAGCTAGTGTAGGGAGCAATTTGGGTAACTTCACTTGTGGTACTCTTGTTTCAAAACTCAATTATTTACAGACATTAGATTTGAGTGAGTTAAATCTAAGTTTAATGCCACATTCATTTGAGAAATTGAAACATTTAAGATATCTTAATCTTCCTAAAAATGAAGATATTGAATTCCTCCGTAATTCCATTACCACGCTACTAAATTTGCCGGCGTAAAACCTCGGTGGTTGTCGCTCACTTAAAAGAATTACCGCGGGGCCTTAAGAAGTTGGTCAATCTTAGGCATTTGGACATTAGTAATTGTGGCAAATTGACGCATATGCCCCTTGGACTTGGGCATCTTATTTCTCTCGAGACACTACCTCTGTTTTTGGTGAGGCAAAAGGCTAGGTCTGGCGGTGGGCTAAGTGAATTGAAGCAGCTGAGCAATTTGAGAGGAAGAAGACTTTAATAAGACGCATGATTTCTTCAAGTTATTAGGAGAATAAAAAAGGATAACTGTTCTATCATTTGTTCTTTTATTCTAACGATTTATATCTTTTCATCTAAACTTGTGTTAAGGAAATGACATATATTGTTGCTTGTTCATAATTGAAGGGAGCACTTGACCAGGCAGCTAACATGGCAGGAATTAGCTTACTAAACTGGTATTTTGGTGTTTAAATTTATTTTTATTTTTTTTGG